>CM038707.1:9937715-10605215 GCA_021613375.1 Megaleporinus macrocephalus | reverse complement strand
TTGTTATTATTATTTTTATTATTATTATTATTATTATTACAGGAAGTGTAAACAGGACAGTAGTGAACATTTATAAAGTTCTCAGTGCTAGCTTAAATTATTGGACAAACACTAGCTTTGAAGATAAATAAATAAATAAATAAATAAATAAATATAATACTGTGTATAGACAGTGTGTATGTGTGTAGCAGTCCTGAGACAGTCCTGAGAGGTCTATGTGTTGTGGAGTGTGTTGTGTAGAGCAGTCCTGAAGACCCAGCGTGCTGTTAGTTGGTGTTCAATAGTCTGATGGCTTGTGGGACAAAGCTCTTGTTGAATGGAGCAGTCTTGCACCGCGTGCAGCGCTAGCGTTTGCCAGAGGGCAGAAGGCTGAACATTCCATGGCCAGGGTCAGTGGGGTCTCTGACTATGTTGAGGCAGCGAGACTGCTACAGATCTTGTATGGATGGAAGTAAGGATCCTATGTGAGTAAGTGAGTAGACATATATCACAATTATTTGCAGAATTTTAGACATGATGTTACAAAAAAAGATTTTGTAACACAGATAGATTGAGTTCAGGTATGAGTTTGAATTTGAAGTGCAGGGTGACCACTACGCTTAATGAGAGTAACAGCTCTGGGGGAAAAAGCTGTTAGCATCTCTGGTTGTGCTGGACTTGATGATCTTGGTCTAGATATTAACATTTACATAATTAAACAGCCATAAAACCTAGAAAACATTATAAACATCTACAATCACCAAGTGCTTGTGTTTAAGAGACTGAAATATACATTTTTCACATTTGAACATTGATGCATAGAATATAATGTATATATTATATTACGGCAGGGTTAGCTGGGAGATTAATTATCTTATTTAATTATGCACAGTTAATAATAGGTATAACAAGGGTTAGGGTTAGAGTTAGGGTTAGTGTGTTACTATATGCTGCAGGTAATTTATAAGACTTCATCATTGGAAGTATTATTTGAGTGTATAAATATGCATACACAGAGTATTTTAACAGAGATACAAGACGTATATTTACATTTACAACACTTATTCCAATAAACCTACATCAACATTTATATTCCAGTATATGTTTTCCAGTGTCATATATTGTTTTTAATGGTTGTTGTGGTTGTTATCACCTTAGTTTCATTTTTCTTAAGATTTGAGCTCAGCATTATGTCATTAATCTACTTGTTATATTAACTTAATATGGACGTATGAAAGCATCTTTTATGACAGACCATGTCTACTGAAATAAGTCTTCATAAATGCTTATGTAGGATATGTCAGTTGTCATAATGGGCTAATGGACTGGTGGAAATGTAATTTATTGCAAATATGAATGGCCAGTGGAATCGCTGGACCCTGATACTGCAGAGCAGAAGGTTCTCTGATAATGATGAATTAGAAGCACAGGTTTTATACACATACAGATCTAACAAATGCATCAAGGCCAGATTTGAGATCAAGGCCCACGCCGTGCGGATGATTGGAAAGAGAAAGCTGTGATATGAGGACTATTGGTAGACGTTCAAATGGTTGATGTGGCCATCAGAGTTACAATACAGCTGACATCCTGGGACCACATGTCCTATTGTCAAAATAAGCAAATGAATGTGCACTAAAACGTTAGAATAATCCAAAACTACACAACTTAACAGCCTTATTTAAACCCAGGGACACTTAATTTTTAGAATTCTGAATTATTTGCCATTGGTGTTTACATACAAGTGCACTTGCCTTCTTCATTTAACCCATCTATGCAGTGAAACACCCATATACACACACACTAGGGGGCAGTAAGCACAACTGCCTGAAGCCAAGGCCTATCCACAGTGCCTGGGTAGCAGTTGGGGGTTAGATGCCTTACTCAAGGGCACTTCGGTCGAGTCCTTCCGGTTCTGACCACAAGGCTGTCTCCCTAACCTCCAGCCCACGACTAATTCATGTATAAACAAGCAGTGTTAATTTCATTGACGAACTATTTTCGTCATAGTTTTCGTCAACTAACCTTTTTTTCATGACGAAAATGAAACAATAACTAAATGAAAACTACACAAAAGGATAAAAACTATGACGAAGTTGATTGAGTGAGGTGGTGTTAATGGTCAGATTAGTTGGATCAGGTGTGTGGGAAGAGAGATGTGGCAGTTTTTCATTCATTAATTTACTGTTATGCTAAAATGTATTTAAATTGCACAATTAAACATACTTTTATAGCAAAAAGTGATAAATGCAATTAATGTAGATTAGTTAATCACAGAGTATGTGATTTAATTAGATTGACAGCACTAGTAACAATTATTAAATAAATAAGAGATAAATAAAAAGGACCTACAAGGATAAAAACTGTTTTCTCTTATTCACTTTGCAGTTATGGAAGAGCTCAGATGTTGTTTGTTAATCTGTTTATGTGTGTATTGGTCTTTCAAACATGAATAATATTCCATAACTGGTTGATAAATGTTTTATTTCATGTAAGTATATATAATGACCTAAATAATTCAAGGGAACTGAAGAAAAAGCATTTTTACACTTCTTTTTGTAGTCAACTGAATTGACTGATTTAGTCTAGACTATATTCTTATGATAATTAGTCGACTAAAGCTAGACTATTACTAAAAACAATTCAGATGACTAAATTATGACTAAAACTGTCAAAATTAACACTGTAAGCAAGTTCTTATTTAGAGTCTGTATACACTATGGCCTTACTGATCTAGGACCAGGTTTATAACTCTTAATAAAGAAGATCCAAACCCTTTTTTCTAGAAAAATTGTATAGTATTAAATGTAAACAATGTCAGTTGTTTTTTACAAAGTTGTGTATTGTAAAAAGACCTAATCTTACATGTTAGTATCACTGTGATATGAACCAGGAGTGGCTCGATACCACTTTTTACATCTGATATTGATACTGATGCCACATTTTATTATTGTTATTACATTTGTCTGCACTTGTCTTCAACAGTCATCTGAGTAACATTATACCGTGAGCCATGTAGAGGTTTCAAATAAAGTAACAGGGATTCAAGGAGCCATGCTATGAAGACTATTGGTAGACATCCAAATGGTTGGAGTGGCTATAAGAATTACAATATACCAGACTTCCTGAGACCACATGTCCTAATTTCTAAATGACTTATATCTGAATTCATGTATAAAAAAACATCTGAATAATCTCAAAAATATAGAATTTAACAGCTTTCGTCAAATCCAAGGATACATAATATTAAAAATAATTATTGTAGCCTATATACACTGTGACCTGACTTATTAAGATTTCTTCATTGTCTTAGGTTAAGAGTATTGATATATAACCAGGTTTTTAAGCCATTTTAAAAACCTGTATAGATTTCAATGTAAACAAAGTCAGCCAGAGTGGTTGTATGTGATAGGCTATATTGTAAAAAGACCTAATGTTATATCTTTACTATGTTGGTGATACCACAACCTTGAATGTCTGTAATACTGATACCAGTCTTATTTCCCTCTGAAACAATGAATCCAATTAATTAAACTGTTAATACACTTTTCTTCAACAGCCAACTAAATAACATAGTGCTCATACTGTGAGCTATGTAGATGATTCTTAATTGAACGGGTTGTGATATGAGGACTACTGCTGCACTTCCAAATGGTTGGTTTCCTTATTACCATTCAGCAGATGTACTGGGACCAAATGTCTCAATGTCTGAAAAATATATTGTCGCTGTCCAATGAAAAACAAGTATCTTCAAAATTAGTCTTTAGTTTCAATGTAAGTCAATGGAACCAGAATTGTTTCCAAGCTGTTTTGGAGAATTTCTATAGGTTTGGGTACCGGCAATTTAGCCTCGCTCATGAGGTCGATCACCACCAATCTGGCACCCATCATATATAGTATCAACCGAGCAGTTGGCCTTGGCAGCCATGCAGCTGTGCTGCAGCATTGCTTAGGCAGACGGCCCAGGCGGCCTCATAGATCTGAACAGCTAATGCAGCAGAACGCCACCAGATTAGGCAGCATCCTCATAGCTGCGATACAGTGTCACTCAAGCAGCTTGGTAGCTGCCATGTAGTGTTGCTCAAGCAGCCAGCCCCAAAAGTCAGTGAGTCTCAGGGGAATGTGTTATTTTGACTTTTCACCAAGGTATTCCTTTTAAGAGGGCGCAGCAAATCTGCCGGACTCATTAAACGAAAGCATCTGGTTGACATTTCCTACAATAGCTTATTGTTGAGGATACTGAAGAAGCTTGTCAGAGGAGTGCTGCTGAACTTGGAAAAATGTGAAAATGACTTCAGAGTTAGCAGCCAAACTGCGCCTGTAATTACACCTGCGAGCCATTTGGAAGCTTTCCGACCCTCCGCACCTTCAAGGTTCCTCACTGTGTTAATATCCGAAGGCAGAGAGGTGAGGAGGCCCCAGTGGCGGGCCCGCTGACAAGCACACAGAGGACCGCTGACTGTACGCCATGGGAAGGTTTTAACTCTGCCGCTGAAAGCTGGGGTGGCCTTGAGAAACCGCCTGAAGTCTGACCTGTACTGGACTATAGCATAAAAGATCTTTGCTTGGAAAAGCTTGTTGTAAGAAACGAGCTACAAGACTAATGTAGCTAAAAGCTGATAGAAGCTCAGACTGCACTCATGGCCAATAAATAGGCTTTTAGAAGACTGGAAGTTGTGTTCGTGACTATGAGGTGGCAGTTTTATTAACAATGGCTTACTTGAAATTAGCCTTAACCTGGCCAATGGGTGGTGCAGTGGTTAGTGCTATGGCCTCACAGCAAAAAGGGCCTGGGTTTGATTCCCTGGCAAGTTGACCTCCCTCAATCCAAAGACATGCAGTTAGGTGATTCAGAGATACTTAAATGCCCCTGAGCATGTCAGTATGTTTCTGTACAGTGATGGATTGGTTATCCAGGCCTGTCTAGGGTGTTTCCTGCTGAGCACTGCAACTCAGGACTACATGTTTTTTAGAATAAAACTGGTGTAAACGTATATAATTGTTTAAAAGGGCTCATTCCAGTATGAGTCATAAGTTATAATGGCTGTCGTTGTCAACCTGACATAAATGTTGTGCTAACTTTACATCAGTTTAGTTGAAATAAGCCCTTCATGGAGGTTCCTTTAGGTTTATGTCTGTATATAGGTGTAATGTAACATTACGGACATTTCAATTGCTGTTGTTCTTCAAGGTTGAATTGAGACCATACAATGACGAGGCACTATGGTGTCGCCTCACTGCAAGATCCAGGGTTTGATTCCCAGTTTCGCCCATTCTGTGTAGAGTGTGAATGTTCTCCCCATGCTTAAGTGGGTTTCCTCTGGGTACTGGTTTCCTCCCACAGTCCAAACACATGCAGGTTGATCGGTCTCTCTACATTGCCTGTTGGTGTGTGTTGCCCATGCGATGGACTGGCGGCCTGGCCATGGTCAACCCCACCTTCGCCCGATGACGCTGGGATTGGCTCCAGCCCCCCTCATGAACCCCGACTAGTGGGATAAAGCGGAGGATAGTGGATGGGTGGATGGATACCACTGTGCATGAGCGAGCAAAGGCTGTAACGGTGGATATTAGCACAGGTTTTTATTGAATTCCAAACATGACTATGGCATAACACAGACGATAAACAAAGGACACCTGGCAAACAGGAGGAGACATAAACCCAGAGCAGGTGAGGGGTGGAGACAAGAGGGCGGAGGAAAGGAGCACATATAAAATACTGATACACGTGGCTTGGGGCAGAGGAATATGAACAAACAAAGATGCACATGGCAAAGATAGGACAAGGTAAACAAGAACACAGACCGGATGAGACAGATACAATGACAAGCACATGCTGTTTGCACAACTGGTGCACAGAGTCTTCCATCACTTCTGAGCTTCAAAGGTCCTCATAGTTAATGTATTAATGTAAACATTGTGGAGGCTATGGGTATAGTTTACTGTCTTATTATAATACACCATGAAATTGCAGTTGCGTGGGTGAATCTATGTGGCATTTACTGATTATGTTGTCCCACTGAACATCAATACCCATCAGGCAGCTTTAGGTTAGCCTACTTGTGCACACAGTTAAAGGGAAAATCTGCTGGAATTAAAATAAATAAATAAATAAATAAAAATACAAAAATTGCAAAATGTTCCCTCCAAATAATTTCTTTAAAAACATTTGTATTAGTATATGTGAAGGATATTTTAATTCTTATGAAGGAATAAGAACTCCACATATGGTTCAGAACCATAGTGCTACATTCAAAGTGCACTTCAATTGCAGTCAATTGGCCAAGACGTGATTAGTGCATGAACTTGAACTAAAACTTCAATTCAATTTAATTTAACCCTATTGTCATAATACATGTACCCTTGTATACACTATAGGGCTACATCTCTGGTGTGTAAACATGAAATTTAGAAATAGTGCAATAGGAAAAATTAAGTGCAACGACAAATATGTGCAAATATGTGCAAATAGAAATACACAATACAATACAATAGACTATAGAATAGAATCAGGTGGTGCAGATGCATTGATATATGAAGTGAATGTTAGAGTGATGTTGGCGCAACCAGTTTAATGGTATGAGGATTCTGGCTCGAATGTTCTCATATCTCCTGCCAAATGGAAGCAGGTGGACCAGGAAGGGGCTCGGCTGTGTGAGGTGTTTGGTGAAAATGCTGGCTCTCCTAAGCCATCTTTGGTCATAGGTGTCCTGTAAGGGTTTTAGCAGAGCCAGCAGTATCTTGGCATTCGCTTTAACCCAGATTTGGTCAGAGCTGCCATTGGCCGTGCAGTGTGAGAGTTTAACTACCCAGACAAGCTTTGTTTGAGCAGTCGGACCGCCGGGTGGATTTCTGACATGAAATTTCGGTCGCTTGTTTCACAGTTTGAGCAGAATCCAGAACCAGTGCACACTGCTGTAGTGTAATTTATTAGTGGCCGGACCTCAAACCACCCCCACTCCCTTTATAGTGCACTTAAAAGTTCTGGCTTCTTCACCAAACAGTTCAATAACTGTCCAGTACAGGACTGTGCACACATGGCCGAGTCCCAAATAGCTATTTATTAGACATATGATGCGCTGTTTGGGTGCAGGAGCCAATGCTTTAATATATAGTGCACTATGTAGGGAGTAGGGAGTCAGAGCCAGTGTTTCAGCTCGTGCAGCTTGGTGTTTTTGACCTGTGTTGGAAGTGGTCTGTAGGCAGAGCTGTGTGTAGGGATTGTGTTTCATGGGCAGCGTGAGTGCACATGTCAGTAGGACCAAGTGTTTTCACAGAGTGTGAGTATATAAATCAAAGGATTTTTCTATATGATGAGTGATTTGGTGTAAGTTGAGCAAAGACCAAGATATCTAAAATTCCAATGTATGCCTGGCTTCAGGTTTGCAGTGGCTTGGTGTGGCTAATGTAGCTAACAAGTAATGGAAGCCTATGTATTCCAATTAGCCTTGTGCAAACCATCCTGTGGTTTCATAGTGCTAGTGCAAAAGTAGTTCAAGCTTCCAACACTAAACATGTTTGATGAATGGCATTTGGGGTGATGCTGAGCTGGAGTTCTTGATTTTTTCAAAAGTTAGTTCACTGTTTAAATAGAAACAGCCATTCAGAGTGATGTGAAATGATGGATTGTAGAGAAACCGACTTCCCTGCATTGGAACCAGGTGTCACAATGGCTACAAAACAAATATACCCTTGTTTGCTACTTCCATGTGTCTTCAGGGTTTTTGTGTATCTAATGTCAAAGAAAAGTGGAGTTACCACGTAACTAAGTTCTGGGAGCTGGATCTAGCCCTAATTACCTCTACCTATCTACTATATATACAACCCCATTCTCGCTCCATTCCCATCGCACCCACCACCTCCTCATCTCCTCCCTACATTTAATTTTTATCCCAAAGACTGGAAAGGGGGAAGCACTGTTCAGGCACAAGTACCAAGCCACACGGAACTCCAGCCCAAGCCCTCTGAGTTTCGGCTCACTTCTGAGCGTGGTCCATGCTAGCAAAATATGCCTTTACACTACTAATATATTTAATAAAATATCTTGTACATTTAATTTAAACTACTGTGCAAAAGTCTGAGGCACCCAAGCTCATTCTTTGAACCCCTTTATCTTAGCAATAAAAGTATTTTCACCCATAAGAACACCAGATATTATTAGAACAGTTGTGAATAAGCATAAACACAATACAAAGTAGCATAAATATCTTATTTATACATTCTTTCTGGACATTTTGAGTCGGTCAGCAAGCCATCAACTGCTGATGCTTCAGATACTAAACTAACCTAGAATGTTGTTCTCCCTTTTATGCTCAATTATTAGTAGAATGTTTTTCAGCTGTGCGTCACAATTGAGCAAGAGTGTCCTAACAACCAATTAACACAATAACTTGGATTGGCGGCCGTACCAGGAGATTTAGACAGAGAACTGAGAATTGCTGATTGTTTTGCTGAACAAATAAAAGCTTTCTCTCTGGAAAAACAGCTATTTTTATATATTCCCAACTTGCAAAAATCTTTACACAGTGCTGTATACTATCAAACCAGATTTGATCTATATTTTAGGAGTGTTTATTATAGTATCACTGAGCTACTGCTTTAAATATGTCTGCCAAATATTCATTTGGTTCCTGATTTATTGTGTTTATAAACCTCTGCCAGTACCTCACAATAAGAAACTACCGAGCAATGTACTTTTTAGGCTATAACTGTTTGTGAGGGAGCTTTTAGAGGCAATAACCCCTTTAACTGACATCTGGTTACTATCGCCAGCACTGTGAGCAACTGGGTTTCTTAGTTAATGATTGAATTATAAGCACATTTAGGCCAATCAGTGGAATTCCCTTGTTAGAAATGGAACAATAAACATATCCTACATCCTCCTCCTCCTCCTTCTCCTCCTCTACTCTGACAAATATTGCTTTCGTGTGGTGATTAGGAGATCCCCATCCATCTTGTACGGCGTCCGACTGCTAGAAATGATTGGGTATCATCTCGCGCCAGTCGTATACAGATCATGTATAAAAGCCCACGTGAGCTATCTTCTTGAACGTAGCTGCCTGGTCTTCACGTCCACCACCTCATTCATTTCCTCCTCATAAGCTCAGAGGGGTTTTACAAGCTTAGCATGTGTTTAAAGACCCTAAACGGCTGCTTTATCTCAAGCGGCTCGCTATCGGCAAAGGAGGGAGGCGGGTCTGCTTACTGATACCGGGAGACAAATTCGTTTAGGAGTCAAGCCTTCAGAAGCGGCGGGGTCACTCTCGCTCGTGGAGAATAAACAGGGTGGAGGAATGTTGAGTACTCTCTTTATCAAACAAGATAGCGAGGCTTTTAGAATCTTGTTTCGCTGAGATACGGCTGGTGCTTACACTGGTGGTGCCCTAATTTTACTGGAATAAGACAGATCTTTTTTTTTTTTCCATTCGATGCTTTACAACAGTTTCTCTTTTTTTATATACCGTGTAAGGCATCGGGCTGTTCGGAAAGCCTTGGAGATGCTAGTCTGCGGGTTTTACAGCGCCGCTTTCATAATTTAGCGATGATCATGCCTGTAAAGTGTGGAATAATGCAAGCTGTGATTCTCCTCTCTGTTTGACATTTGGCGTAGCGGGGCCTGTTAAAGGCAGCAGTGCGGAGAATGAGAGAGGAAGAGAGAGAGATAGAGAGAGAGAGTTAGAGAGAGGGAGATAGAGAGATGGAGGTGTAGATGTGCTTCTTTTTTGGCATGTGTCAGTTTGTTCTGGCTCTAAGGCTCTGGCACAGCACCAGAGGAGTCCCCTTGCTCCATATATATATATATATATATATATATATATATATATATATATATATATATATATATATATATATATATATATATATATATATATGGGTGATTCTTCAGTTGTGCATTTCACAATTCCATTATAAAATGTCATTGTCATCTCAACAGGTTATGTGTTGGTAATGGTAATGACAGCACTGAAAAAAGCTAGCTAGGCCATGGATTTGCTAAAGCTAGTTAACAGCTAGTACAAGATACACTTTAAATTTGTTGATGGTAATGACAGGTTTTTAATTTCGCCATCAGTATCTTTTAAGTTATTTGGAAATTAAATATAATTAAGTCTTACAGTGTGATTTTATAGTGAAATTCAAGTGAAATGCATTACTTTATAAAACTAAAAATTACAAAAGTTAAGAGCCTGCAATTGAAGAATCACCCATAAATATATTTATATATGAGCATCATGCCTTGTCTGCCCAGAGAAGTGGGAAGCCCTATGCTTATAGGAGCCCCCAGGGAGCAGTATTATGATGTTCAAGGGCACTTCAGTCAGGCCCTGCCACTTCAGGGTATCGAACCAGCAACCTTCTGGTTACAAGGCTGGTTCTCTAACCTCCAGTCCACGACTGCCCCATAAATAAAATTATTTAAAATAAAATAATGACATTCAAAATTCATCGCTAAGTGAAAATAAAGCTGACTGGTTCAACCAATCACCTGCTCTCTAATGAGACATTGGGTTCCTCTGAAATAAGGAAATCAGGGGGCGCTGTGAAGTCGAATCTTAAACTCATTTCCACCAACGTTAGTGGTTCTGTAGTGAAGTTTGGTGATGTCTTGCCGGGGAATGGGTGAGCTGATGAAGTGTTTTATGCCTGTGTGTGTTTGAGAGAGCGAGAGATGGAAAACGAGTGATATTCTCAAACAAACCTCTGTGGTCTGACACTGGAAGAAAGATTGCTTCCCTACCGTTCGTCCACACACACACACACATACACACTCACTCACACACACAAACACTGGTCTGCTCAATCAGGTCACATGACAGATCAAAGTCTCAGCAGGCGACTTGAGCCACCGGTACACTGATGAGCAAAGAGTGAAGGGAGGGAGCGGAGAGAGAGAGATGGAGAGAGAGCCATTGATGGAAAGCAGAAGCAACAGGTGGGCACCAGACAGAGGTGGGATAAAAGAGGGCTTTGTATGGAAAACAAGATGGGCGCATGCAAGGAGGCTCCGGGGAGGAGAAAGACGAAGACAGGCAGAGAGAGGGAGAGACGGCAAAAGAGAGAGAGAGAGAGAAAGAGCAAAAGAGTGAATGTCAGAGAGAAATATGGAGAGGAGAAAGTTTTGAAGGTCTTGTGGGAACCTTTGAAAAGACAGAAAAGACGTGAAGGCCAGAGCAGCAGAAACAAGGCAGAAGGAGAGAAGTACATACAGGAGTAAGTGAAGTTCATGCAGTACCCACAGATATTATGCACTTCTTGTCCTTGAACAGTGCAAATAAAGGTAAGACCCTCATGGTTCATCTCTGCTTCCACAAATAAGCCCATGGTCGTTTGGTTTTGGCCTAAATTAGTGTTTAATATGTTAATTATTGTGAGATGTAGAAGTCTGTAGATCAGCACTGCATCCCTCAGCCTCATTAATTTGATTGTTTTCATTGGTCAGCCTTCTTTCACTACAATACCCAGCATTCATTATCGCTGACCAAAGAAAAAAATGCATCTCCATCATTTGAACACAGCTGTAACGACAAGTAGAGGAGTGTGGGTCAGTGTGTTTGGGTATCTGCCCTGAGTACATGAAGTTTGGTGGCTCGAGAATGAATGGGCCTCTATGGGTGGTAACAAAAAGAATGGAAAAAAAACGAAAAACAGGTGAGTGTGGGTCGACCCAACACTGCAATCATGGTCGGTGGTCTACACTGAGTCAGTGTATGCGAAACGACGTCTGTCAGTCAAGCAGAAGTTCAGTAGATGGGCGTGCACTTCCTTCTTTTGTTACAGTAACAGCCTCTACTTTCCTAAGACAGCTTTACACTAGATGTTGAACATTGCTGTGCAGATTTGATTGTATGCAGCCTCAGAAGAATGCATAAGGCCAGGTGCTAATATTGGATTATTTGTTCTGGGTCACAAATGACACTCAACTCATCCCCGAGATCTTGATTGGTGCTCAGCACAGTTTCAGTTTTTCTTAGCTTAGCGCCGGACGAATCAGGTTCTGTGGAAAGATTTGGTTCCTAAAATAAGCCCATGGTTTTTTGGTTCAAGATCCCTTTTGGCTTAATTTAGGGATTACTATGTTCTTTATTGTGGGATGTTGCATTCTGTAGATCAGCACTGCATCCTTCAATAACATCAGTTTGACTGTTTTCATCTATTAGTCGTCCTTCACTACAATACCCAACATGCATTATGCATATACACTATATGGCCAAATGTTTGCAGACACCTATTCATCCAGCATTTCTTCACAAATTAATATATCAATAGTGGGGTTGTCCTTTATTTGCTACAGTAGCAGCCTCTACTTTACTAAGAAAGCTTTGCACTAGATGTTGAACATCGCTGTGTGGATTTGATTGCATGCAATCTTTGAAGAATTGGTGAGGTTGGATGCTGATGTTGGATGACTTGTTCTGCATCACTCCAACCCATCCCAGAGATAATCATTGGTGCTCAACACAGTTACAGTCTTCCTCAGCCTAGTGCTGGACATGATTCCACCAAATGAGTTTTTTGGAAAGATGCTATAGAGAAAAAGTTTTTGGTTCCTCAAGAAGTCCACGGTTCTTTGGCTTAAGATACAATTGATGAGGTTGGGTACTGATGTTGGATTAATTGTTCTGGATCAACAGCACTCAACTGATCCCAGAGATATTCATTGATACTCAACACAGTTCCAGACTTCCACAGCCTAGCAGTTTTTGGTTCCTCAAATAAGCCCATGTTTTTTTGGTTCACAATCCATTTTGGCTTAAACTAGGGATTGATATGTTCTTTATTGTGGGATGCTGTATTCTGTAGATCAGCACTGCATCCTTCAACAACATCAGTTTGACTGTTTTCATCTATTAGTGGTCTTTCACTACAATACCCAACATGCATTATGCATATACACTATATGGCCAAATGTTTGCAGACACCTATTCATCCAGCATTTCTTCACAAATTAATATATCAATAGTGGGGTTGTCCTTTATTTGCTACAGTAGCAGCCTCTACTTTACTAAGAAAGCTTTGCACTAGATGTTGAACATCGCTGTGTGGATTTGATTGCATGCAACCTTTGAAGAATTGGTGAGGTTGGATGCAGATGTTGGATGACTAGTTCTGCATCACTCCAACCCATCCCAGAGATAATCATTGGTGCTCAACACAGTTACAGTCTTCCTCAGCCTAGCGCTGGACATGATTCCAACAAATGAGTTCTTTGGAAAGATGCTATAGAGAAAAAGTTTTTGGTTCCTCAAGAAGTCCACGGTTCTTTGGCTTAAGATACAATTGATGAGGTTGGGTACTGATGTTGGATTAATTGTTCTAGATCAACAGCACTCAACTGATCCCAGAGATATTCATTGATACTCAACACAGTTCCAGACTTCCACAGCCTAGCAGTTTTTGGTTCCTTAAATAAGCCCATGTTTTTTTGGTTCACGATCCATTTTGGCTTAAATTAGGGATTAATATGTTCTTTATTGTGGGATGCTGTATTCTGTAGATCAGCACTGCATCCTTCAATAACATCAGTTTGACTGTTTTCATCTATAAGCATCTATTAGTCGTCCTTCACTACAATACCCAACATGCATTACGCATATACACTATATGGCTAAATGTTTGCAGACACCTGCTCATCCAACATTGCTTCACAAATCAACATAGCAATAGGGAGGCTGTCCTTCCTTTACTACCGTAGCAGATGTTGATGTTGAACATTGCTGTGTGGATTTGATTGCATGCATGCATCGTGAAGAATTGGCGAGGTTGGGTATTGATGTTGGATGACATATTCCGGAACACAGGTGCCAACCCAACTCATCCCAGAGATATTTGCTGGTGCTCTGAATATAGGCAGGCAGCGTTATCTTTCAGCTTGTTGTGCCTCTCAGTTGATGAGTAATTGTTGTCATTTCGGTAAACCATTCTCTCCAGTTTCTTCCTTCTGCAGTCAGCAGTTTAAAAAAAGGCAAAGCAGCATGCCCACAACGCCACAACCCAGAACAGTTTTGGTTATCCAGAAGTCACATTGACCTTCAAAATACAGCTTCATATTTCTTTTCCAGAAAATCTCACTCTCGGGACTACTGTGGTAATACTGTAGAGGTTGAGTGGGCTTGTTTACAACAGATGGTTAGAGATTTTCTTTTTGGCCCAAGTGTGCAATTGAAGAAGGAGTTTTGTGTGTGAAGAAGTTCTGTACCAATTATAGAAGCCAAGTGTAACCTATGGTGGTGAGGTTGCAGAGTGTAATCAACCGACTCCTTGCCAACCCCTACATCCCTCACTTTCCAAGAACCTACGGTGCCCAAGTGTGTTCTGTTTATAAATGTTTCTGCTAGTTTGACAGTAAGGACTGAGCTTCCTTTTATATTTTCTTGTGCTAAATGAAAAGTATGATCCTTTATTGGTCAAAACTGGGGTTCAAAAACTACTAATGGTTAGCCAGTGCTGGTGTTCTAACAGTGTATCCTTCCAAGCATTCTCATATCATCAGTACAGCATAGTATGTTTGATAGCATAGCATGTGTCTTAATGTTAATTGAGTTCAGACTCAGCTTAATATTCATACCCCCCAACTGATGAGCTGATTTACACCATCAAACACCCTAATTATTCTTTTAATGTTTTAATGCTTTAATGCTTCTTGTTTGAATTTTTCTGTTCCACCTTAAATGGCACAGCACTTACAATTCCAAGGTACTTAAGGTACTGTGAAATGAGAAAACACAAACAAGACATTGGTGAATATGTTTACACCCGAATGTTGCTGCTGCAGCTTTTAAGGTGGAACAGGCACGTTAGTAAAAAAAAAGCTGGAAGTTTTTAATATTAATATTAATATTTTTGATTTATATTTTTGATTTTTGATTTATTTGAGGATGTGTCAACGAGGATTCTTCTTTCTTCTATATCTTCCCGTCAGGTCTAGTCTTACATCTGTATTATTATTATCTATTTTTTATTTGATCCAAGAATGAACCCTTTAGGTGCAGAAGAGAACATGCTGAGGGGTGATCCCTTTGGGCAGGCTGGATGTAGCACAGGGCCGCTGATGTCGGTTCGCTGCCTGAGTGGGACACCACGATGTTATAATGCGGTGCAGGAGGGAACCAGAGCAGCACCTCGCGTCCTGGAGAGAAGGGAGAGAGAAACCAGCCCAGGAGAGACAGTTTGAACAGTGGTTAGTAGCTCCTCGCCGTGGTCTCGGGTCTAGTCCGGTGGCAGCCTCGAACAGAGAACACCCTGAGTGAGGGTGGTATTCCAGTTATAATGCTAACTAAAAACAGTCAATAGAGGACCGGCCGGAACCGGGGAACAAACTCGCTACGGGGAACGAGCTCGGAGGTCCAGTGGTGCACCAACCTCGCTTCACGGGGACATCAATGAGAAGGCTCAGCTGGGTGGAGGTGACTACTGGGCAGGTCAGAGGGATTGCAGATCCTCTTGGGCTCCAGGGAGTGAGACAGGACCCCGCTGTGGAGAAGCTAAGTCTGGTTGGACCTGTGGAGAGAGCCTTTAGCGATGGCCCAGAGACCACTGATGTGAGCATGTTTGTTAAAAGTTGGATTCAATTGAAGATCATGTTTGTATGTTTTGGTCATGTTCAGATGTGAAGACTTTATGGTTCTATGTCACACTAATCATGTCTGGCTATTTAACTTTCCTCTGTCCCCCAACTTCCTTTGACCTTTTCATTGTTTTAATTTGATCCATATTGTTCAACAAAGAAAGGTTATGATGGCAGCCTCAACTGCAGCCATGAAATAGATCCTCAAAGCCTGGTTTGATCTTTCTATATCACAGCTATGATGTGGATATTTTCTGGACAAGCATTTGCCGGAAAAGGAAAAAGGCAGATTTCATAAAGCCAAGGCAGCAAATATTAGTCAAATCATATTATTATTATGACCACCAGCTAATATCCAGAGTAACTGGCATGTGGTCCAATCAGGTCCTGGTAGATCATCACACGTATCTAGAGCCATGTTCACTGCATTGCATCCCACAGCTGCTGGAGGGAATCAGTGGGGAGGATCCATAGAATGAACAGCATGACCGGGGTGGTCCCACAGATGCTCCAGTCTGGGGAATTAGGGGGTCAGGATAGTACTTGGAAGTCTTGGTTGGCTCTTCTAACCAATGTTGGTCATTTCTGGCCGGGTGGCATGTTGCATTGTCGTACTGGAAGATCCCATCCGCCCCAGAGAAGACATTCAGCATGTATGGGTATACATGATACAAGGATGGATTCAGACCCAAATCAGTTGAGAACATCTTCCACAAGGGTGAGTGGGTCATGGAAACTTTCCCCAGACCATAACGCTGACACCTACAAGCTTCCACTGTCCACAAGAGAGGACAAAAACTTTGCTTTCCATGTAAGTGAATGGAACCAGAATGTTTTCCAAGCTATGTTGGAGCATTTCCATTCATCATGAATACTGAACACTTGTATATATCATCAGTTACTTTGGCTATTTCCATACATTCTTCCCCCAGATTCTTTTTCTTTTATAGGTATACAAAGAACAATAATGGTTCGATTATTACATAAATTAATATACATACTGTTGTCTTGGGCGTGTGCTACATAAAGACATACACCAATCAGCCATAATGTTAAAAGCAGCTCTTTATATTGTCATAACTTCTTTCTTGCTGTCAGAATGAAGAGGGAGACCAGTTCAGAGAATAACTTTTATTTTTTAGGTAACTGCAGATCAGATGTTCTGGGAGCGATCAACCCTGGTCTGGTCTGAACATGGTCTAACTTCAACCTAGCAAACACACTGTATTTAAGTCCAAGCTGTCAATAGGTCAACCTGCCTTGACCAATCAGGCCAGATCGGTATCTCCAAGGCTGAGGGCTAGGGCAGGATCTGCTTTGCCAAAACCCTAAATGACAGGTGTCGCTAAACCATTGCGTGATCAGTGTCCACAAGCTTTTAACAGACACCATAGGTTGTAAAAAATATTTAACAATATCTACAGACACTCTCTATTTTATTAGCTCCACTTACCATGATTGTAGACTGCAGTCCATCTGATTTGCTGCATGCATGGTATTTCAGGGAGGTGGCTACATGCAAGGAGGTGGTTTTAATGTAATGGCTGATCAGAGTATAATAACACAAATAGTGTAACATGGAAGAAGGTGAAGTGGGGCAAGTTGTAAAGTTGCCCGGCCTCTTTCTCCTTCCTCAGAGCTGGTCCAGACTTGACCCGCTAGTCTTCTTCCTGTTCTCCGTCCTCTACAGGAAATGAATTACAACTCCACATGTGGCCGGACAGGCTCTAGGCTCTGTTCGAGCCGACCTGTCAGGCCTGATCAAGTCCAGTTACCAGCGCGGCGGCTGGTGGCTACAGTCAGCGGTCAAAGCTAAAACAACACGGGGAATTCCCCGCCAGCCGCGCCACTTTAGGACTTCATTGAAGTAATGAACTCGTGCAGGTGATATTCATGCATTCACTCAATTACACGAACGCCGCGTGCCATGACAGATAGAGTTCCTGGCCAGCTTCAGCGGGACTGCCTAATTTACTCTCCCTCAGTCGCGTGAAGGCCGCTGCGGGCGAGTGCTTTTTGTCACCACGCCTCGATGTGAGGAACAGGGCTCCACACAAAGGTAAATTTATTACTTCCAATTCATCATACGGTCCAGCTGAAAGTGCTCCTTTTATACGTCGTGTGCTGCATTCGCGAGCGAGAGGAAAAAAAAAAAAAAAAAAAAGCAAAGCTAAGCTTTCATTAAAGCTCTCCCTGAAGCAGTGCGCTCAGCAAGACATGGGCCGCGTTCATAATCGCCACATATTAGAGAAATAGTGCAGGAGTGCAGGGCGCCTGTCGTATAGGAGCGAGGTTGAGATTCACAGCAGTAAATGTGACGTCCGATGCTTTACAGTCGAAAACACAGACTGTACTGTGAATTGTAGAGTAAGAGAAATCACTAGTTTCAGGATCACAATGCAGTGTAAAGGTGGCACGCTGGTGTAGTGGTTAGTACGGTGGTGTAGTGGTTAGTATGGTAGTGTAGTGGTTAGTACGGTGGTGTAGTGGTTAGTACGGTGGTGTAGTGGTTAGCATGGTGGTGTAGTGGTTAGTACGGTGTTGTAGTGGTTAGTACGGTGGTGTAGTGGTTAGTACGGTGGTGTAGTGTTAGTACGATGGTGTAGTGGTTAGTATAGTGGTGTAGTGGTTACTACGGTGGTGTAGTGGTTAGTATTGTGGTGTAGTGGTTAGTACGGTGGTGTAGTGGTTAGTATTGTGGTGTAGTGGTTATTATGGTGGTGTAGTGTTTAGTACGGTGGTGTAGTGGTTAGTATGCTGGTGTAGTGGTTAGTACGGTGGTGTAGTGGTTAGTACGGTGGTGTAGTGGTTAGTACGGTGGTGTAGTGTTAGTATGGTGGTGTAGTGGTTAGTATGGTGGTGTAGTGTTTAGTACGGTGGTGTAGCGGTTAGTGCGGTGGTGTAGTGGTTAGTATGGTGGTGTAGTGGTTAGTATGGTGGTGTAGTGGTTAGTATGGTGGTGTAGTGGTTAGTACGGTGGTGTAGTGGTTAGTATGGTGGTGTAGTGGTTATTACGGTGGTGTAGTGGTTAGTACGGTGGTGTAGTGGTTAGTACGGTGGTGTAGTGGTTAGTACGGTGGTGTAGTGGTCAGTATGATGGTGTAGTGGTTAGTACGGTGGTGTAGTGGTTAGTACGGTGGTGTAGTGGTTAGTACGGTGGTGTAGTGGTTAGTACGGTAGTGTAGTGGTTAGTAAGGTGGTGTAGTGGTTAGTATGGTGGTGTAGTGGTTAGTATGGTGGTGTAGTGGTTAGTACGGTGGTGTAGTGGTTAGTATGGTGGTGTAGTGGTTATTACGGTGGTGTAGTGGTTAGTATGGTGGTGTAGTGGTTAGTATGGTGGTGTAGTGGTTAGTATGGTGGTGTAGTGGTTAGTACGGTAGTGTAGTGGTTAGTATGGTGGTGTAGTGGTTAGTACGGTAGTGTAGTGGTTAGTAAGGTGGTGTGGTGGTTAGTATAGTGGTGTAGTGGTTAGTAAGGTGGTGTGGTGGTTAGTATGGTAGTGTAGTGGTTAGTATGGTGGTGTAGTGGTTAGTATGGTGGTGTAGTGGTTAGTACGGTGGTGTAGTGGTTAGTACGCTGGTGTAGTGGTTAGTACGGTGGTGTAGTGGGATATGGTGGAAGATATTGGATGGATGGACAATGAAATATTAAAAGTGTTTCAGCTTAGATGTGTTGTCGTTTTTCAAGGTTTCTGGATCACAGTTCTGTATATAAACAAAAATTTAAATATTTATTTTTTAGAGCTCACTTCATGCTGAAATTGGCGAATCAACTTATTTTAGGGATATTATTTTGGGGCTTCGTTGTGATTTTTACTTCAGTCTGGAGATGTTTTACCTGCTAAGTTACTCACATTACTGGAGTTTAAATTACACATGCAGCGTCTTCTTGTCTCATTGGTCAGTTACATACACAGATTTCACCAGGTAGGGTGTAAAGATTGAAACAGCAAGCGCTCCGGTCACAGCGAGGCAGAAGCCCAGTTGGTTCCCATCACCCTCCACCAAGACCTGTTGGCTGGGGCTGTTGCGCAGTTCCCGCCGAACAGAAACTTGATAAATAAGGTTGAAAGTTGCCGTCATAAATCTTTTATTCAGTTCCGTGTTTTAAGAATTGATGAATCCATTTTCCCGTGAGAGACCTACTGTTCCTCAAAGCGGGATGTGGAAGGGAAGAGTAATGAAGTAGAAAAAGCAGAACTCACTTATTAAAACAATGTTGGAAATAAATCAGACGGAGGGAGAAAAAGAGGGGGAAAAAAAGAAAGAAGTGGGATGACATTGCAGCTCTGTGGGGTCACAAAACATATGGTGCCATTACTCAGTCTAGGGGAGGTAGTAGAGAGGGAAGGTACTGTTCTCTCCCTCTATCTCTCTCTCTCTCTTTCTTTCTCTCACTCTCATTCACCATGTCGCTCTCTCTCTCTCTCTTGTTCTCTCTCTCTCTTCTTCCTTGTCTCTCTCTCTCTCCCCCCTCTCTCATCCCCCTCTCTCTCTTTCTCTCTCTCTCTTGTCCCCCTCTCTCTTTTCTTCTCCCTTTCTCTCTCTCTCTCTCTTTCTGCCTTCCTCTTACTCTCTCTCTCTTTCTCCCCCTCACCTTCTCTCTGGGGTCTTATTGTCTTTCTTTCTCTCTCTATCTATTTTTCTTCTTCTCCCTGTCTCTTTTCTTCTTTTTCTGATTCTATCTCTCATTCTCCCTATTTTTATCTCTTTCTTGCTCTCTCTATATATTCTCTCCCTCTTTCTCTCTCTCTCTTTATCTCTCTCATTTCCCAATCTTTCTCTCTCTCTCTCATTCCCCCATCTTTCTCTCTCTCTCTTTCTCCCTGTCTGTTTCTCTCTTATCCCCCCTCTTTCTCTTTCCTCTCTCTTGTTCTCTCTCTCTCTCTCTCACTCTCTCTTTTTATTCTCTCTCTCTCTCTCTCTCTCTCTGTCTCTCTCTCACTCCCTCTCATTTCCCCCTCTTGCTCTCTCCTCCTCTCTCTCTCTTATTCTTAGCCCCCCCGTCTCTCTCATTTCCCCCTTTTTCTCTCTCCCTCTCTCTCTCCCTCACTGTCTCTCTCTCATCCCCCCCTTGCTCTCTCCTCCTCTCTCTTTCTTATTCTTTGCCCCCCCCTCTCATTTCCCCCTCCTTCTCTCTCTCTCTCTCTCTCTCTCTCTCTCTCTCTCTCTTATTTCCCCCTCCTCCTCTTTCTCTCTCTCTCTCTCTCTCTCTCTCTCTCTACCTCGGCTGGCTCGTTTTCAGCACTCGAACCGCAGCACCACAACAAAAACAAAAGCCCAAATGCGTAAATTGGGGGAATATTAAGAATGAGCCGAGGGCACGGCGCCAGTCGGAACTATTTTTCTCTCTTTTACTTGGACGTTATATAATTACACTAATAAGCTGATGCCTGTGCGAGAGAAGGGGGCTGAAGATGGATGTGGAACATGCCGAGAAAGCCTGGATAGGGTTTCTCAGCTCACTGCAGGTAGAACTCCCTGACTGCAATGATCAAGGACCACCATACCTGGCTTGATTTAGGGTACAGAATGTATATATATATATATATATATATATATATATATATATATATATATATATATATATATATATATATATATATATATATATGGGGGGGGGGGGGGGTGATGAGGATTAGCTAACAGCAGCAGACAGGGCAATGTATGGACGGTGACTCTAAAAACAAAACAACAAAGACGTGTTACTGTAATGACCTGGTCAACAACATGTCACCTTCAGGTCATATGGACAATAATGAGATGGACAATTATTGCTCTGTGTTATGTAATATTATTACAGCATTATCAGTTGATAGGGATTCACATTTTCTCATCATTGCATCATCGCAAAGCATTAGGCAAATATCGTCACTGTCCCAAGATTTTTCTTGATTTTTCTTTTTCTACATCACTCGAACACAAGAGCTGCCCTTTACATTGTCTAAAAATTTCATGTGGAGTGGACCAATAGAAAAGCCCCAAAATCGCTTGAAAACAAATTTGGTTCCATTGACTTCCATTGAAAGTAAAGACAGTTTTTAGCCTCTCCTGTAAAGTTGGTGATACTTGTTTTGCTTTGGGCAGCGAAGAAATGGACATGCAACAATTAGGTGCCCCAAAAAAGAAAATCCTGACTGCTAGTATAGCCACTGAGGCAAACTAGATGCGATATCTTGCTTCCTAGCAGTGATGTTTTCTATCTGGCTTTCTACAGCATTGACCAGCTAGGAGGAGAAAAACAGCCTGCTCTCAAATATCCGCCCCAAAGCGCTTGTAGTTTCTCCCGCCTTCAGGATATATCATCAGACAGGGCTTTTCCTAGTTCTTAAACCTGGAAATCACACTTTAGAGACTAATGCTACACCGCTGTAGGCATGTTTACAGCAGATGCGGCGATGGTTACATTTTTCAATTTGTAAGTACACTTTCTTGGATCTACACTCATTGTTGGTTTTATCAGCCCCACTTACTGCATAGGAGAACTTCATAGTTCTACAGTTACACTGTAGTCCATCGCTTTCTCTGCACGATCGCTATCCCCTTTTACACTGTTGTTCAACAGCTAGGAGACCCATTGGACCAGCTATTAGGTCATTCTCAGCACTACAGGGACACTGACATGGTGGTGGTGGTGTGTTAGTGTGTGTTATGCTGGTGTGAGTACATCAGAACCAGCAGTGCTGGCATTGTCCACTCTATTAGACACCCCTTCTCCACATTGTAGATGTAAAGTCAGAGACAACAGCTCTAGTGCTTCTTCGGTGGTCCCAGGGCTTTCCTGAGCATTGATGAATGGGGTAAAGGGTGGGACAACAAATTGTGACAAAGCACAGATGGACCGCACATGCGTCAACGCCATAACATTAAAACCACCTCCTTATATCTACACACATTGTCCATTGTCTCAGCTCCACTGACCATATAGGAGCTACACTTACAGACTGTAGTTCATCTGATTCTCTGTATACATTGTTTATCCCCTTTTACCCTCTTCTTTAATGGTCAGGACCCCCACAGGACCACCAGAGAGCATGCACTATTAGAGAGGTGGATCATTCTCAGCACTGCAGTGACACTGACATGGTGGTGTGTTAGTGTGTGTTGTGCTGGTGTGAGTGGATCAGACACAGCAGTGCTGCTGCTGGAGTGTTTAAACACCTCATTGTCACTGCTGGACTGGGAATAGTCCACCAACCAGCAACATTCAGCCAACAGTGTCCTGTGGGCAGCGTCCTATGTCCATTTACGTCCTTTACATCTACAAGGTGGACCAGCAAGGTAGGCGTGTCTAATAGAGTCGACAGTGAGTGGACATAGTGTTTATAGGCTCCAGCTAAACTGCTGTGTCTGATCCACTTGTATAAGCACAACACACACTAACACACTACTGCCATGTCAGTGTCACTGCAGTCTAGTTTATTATATATATATATATATATATATATATATATATATATATATATATATATATATATATATATATATATATATATATATGCACTGGTTATTGGACTGGATATTGGATTACCACCCAGACTGTTGCATGCCCAGAGTGAAGCATGGGGGTGGATCAGTGATGGTTTGGGCTGCCATATCATGGAATTCCCTTTGCCCAATACTTGTGCTAGATGGTCGCATCACTGCCAAGGACTACCGAACCATTCTGGAGGACCATGTGCATCCAATGGTTCAAACGTTGTATCCTGAAGGCGTTGCCATGTATCAGGATGACAATGCACCAATACACACAGCAAGACTGGAGAAAGATTGATTTGATGAACATGAAAGTGAAGTTGAACATCTTCCATGGCCTGCACAGTCACCAGATCTAAATATTATGGAGCCACTTAGGGGTGTTTTGGAGGAGCGAGTCAGGAAACGTTTGCCTCCACCAGCATCATGTAGTGACCTGACCATTATCCTGCAAGAAGAATGGCTTAAAATCCTTCTGACCACTGTGCAGGACTTGTATATGTCGTTCCCAAGACGAATTGACGCTGTATTGGCCGCAAAAGGAGGCTCTACACCATACTTATAAATTATTGTGGTCTAAAACCAGGTGTTTCAGTTTTATTGTCCAACCCCTGTAGACAATGCTTTTGACTGAGTTTGAGTACTAAAGGAACTTCCTGTGAAATTGTTAATTTGTATGCATGGCACATGCTGAATATGGAATGTAATAAATGACCTAAACCAAGACTAATCCAAATCATTATTTATGGCGTTCATGCACATCTGAATTCCTGACTTTCTGAGAGATATTGTCAAAGCAGCCGCAGATGTGAGGACTAATGGCTCCAAACGTGAGCTAGAGAGGGCAAGGTCGGGCAGCGAACAGGCCAGCTTTTGACATGTTTGCCCATGTAAATTTACTGCTGACCTCGGCAGTGTGGAGGAGTGGAAAAGGAGCAGTTTTCTGCTTGATTGATGGCCTATAGAAAAGGAATCAATACATGTAAATCAAAAAGGGAAAACTCCTCTAAAGCATTCCCTGTGTGGACACAGCAGGCTTCTAGCGCACATACATCATTCGTATTAAAGGACCCATATCATTAAAACATGAACCTCCCTTGCTTGGGAAATAAAAGACCTTGACATGGTATGTGGACATTGATAAAGTCTCATGATGTACCATTAATTTCATATACACTTTGTAGTTCTACACTTACAGACTGTAGTTCATCTGATTCTCTTTATACTTTGTTACCCTGTTCTTCAATGATCAGGACCTCCAGATGGACCATCATTGAGCAGGTACTATTTGGGTGGTGGGTCATTCTCAGCACTGCAGTGACACTGACATGGTGGTGGTGGTGTCTTAGTGTGTGTTGTGCTGGTACAAGCTACTGAAGTTTTTCAACACTGTGTCCATTCACTGTCCACTCTATTAGACACGCCTACCTTGCTGGTCCACCTTGTAGATGTAAACTCAGAGACGATAACTCATCTCATTTAACTGCTACACTATTTTTTGTTCCTCTAGTCCTTCATTAGTGGTCACAGGATGCTGCCCACCGGACACTGGTGGCTGGATGTTGCTGGTTGGTGGACAGCAGCACTGCTGTGTCCGATCCACCAATACTAGCACAACACACACACTAGCACATCACCACTACCATGTCAGTGTCACTGCAGTGCTGAGAATGGTCCACCTCCCTAGTAGTACCTGCATTGTAGTGGTCCTGTAGGCAAGGGTGTAGGAGCGGGTTTGACACTGGAGGGGAAACATTTGCTAATATAAATCAAAGCCCACCCTATCCCCTAAATATTACCTATAAGCTGATTCCACTGTAGGTAAGGTAGTAAATCACTGTATGTTTAGTGATGTAGAACAACATTAGTGGAATTACAGTAAATTACAAATAAATAAACAAATAAAACATTATCTGTATGTCTGTTTATTATTAGATAAATCAAATTAAAGATCACTTTACAAACTAAATTAGATACTCCACATTACATGCTACTGTTATATAAAAAAAATAATTATACATGCAATGCCTGGATTATATACATATATAATCAAAATATATATTATCTTCTTTGTAGCATAATGCTAAAATGAAATGACAAAACAATGTATGTTGAGGTTTCCTGACTAGACAAGACTAACATTAATGTTAGACTGTGTCCCAAACAGCACCCTCTGGAACATTACATACTGCACTACTGAAAGCACTTCTAACGATGGTGTTCTTTTATTAATTCATTAATTAATGTATTTATTTTATTTATTATATTTTATTTTTTTACGTATGTAGTGTAGTAGCAGTCTGCAGTTTGGGACGTGGCCAGAGAGTAATGTAACTTTACGTTTCAGAGTACTTTCTGACTAAAGTTAATATAAAGTTTAGCTAACCTAAAGCCTCCTAGTCTGTTACCATAACAACACATTATACAAAAGCCGTTTTACTGCAGTAAAAATGGTCAGCATTGCTATTCATTGCTCTCATCACTGACCTCGTTTTTAAAGCTGCCACAAGCTACCCGGCGCTCCAGCGAGGCAAAAGCTTGGGTCAGTGAAGCTGCTGACTGCAGGATATTTCTGAACAGGCATCTCAACACAAGCCTGAACAAAGTGAAAGACCACCTAACGACTACAGCCAAAAAACACAGTGAGTGAACTGCAAATGCTGCCAAAAGCTTTTAAATTAATAATTTTTGGGTGGGACAAAGTTACCTGTTTCTGATATTGGGTGGGACACTCCCCCCCCCCCCACCCGGTTCCTATGGCAATGCCTGTTGGGGTATGAATAAACAATGTATTCAGCGAACTACAGTCTGTAATTGTTGAACGAGTGAGTGCACCTGAGTTATAAATGGAGAGGATATAATGGACAATGTGTGTAGATATAAAGAGCTGGTTTTAAAGTTATGGCTGATCAGTGTTTGAGTGCTACAGCCCATTCGGAATTCACTGTGATTACGATGTCACAACATTAAATAGACAACAGTCACACAAAACAGGCTGTGTTTTACTACACAAAAGGACAAACGTAAACACACAAAGGCCCGATATGAAGTTAATAGCTTCCCAAGCAATGTGCATGACCTGAGAGCAGAGGAGGCGAAGGTTCATGCCCAGGTTGAAGCCCACTGGCACCTACAGTGGAAGCAATTTGCCAGAAAAGCTGTGCCCGAGAGCAAGACATCTCACTGATGTCCATTCAATAGTAGCAATGGTTCTGGCTAAACTACATCCAAAATAGCCAATGTAACCTCCTTCTTCCTATCGCAGCACTCCTTTTGCCCGGGGACACTTCATTTCCGGAGACTTGCTGAAGTAGAAAGAAGCCTTGCTTCTTCTCGTATTGAGATTTACTTTGGTGTCACAGTAAATATTGCAGTAGAGGCTCTCTTCCATGCCATTGTTTTCCATTTGGCGACATGAAACCTCAGTCAATGGAGCGTGTATGGCTCCGATCATCTTTTAATCAGATTTTCAAGAAGACTGGCAGCAGGATATTACTCTGCAGGCCTTGACCCCGCAGCAAATGCGGAAGCATCAACAGCAAATGGCTGAATGCCCCCCATAGTAATTTGCGAAGATGTTTATTCCATGGTGCACCTTTTCTTTTTGATAGATGCCTTCATTTTTTTCATTTGGGTCATTTTCGTAAGAAGTCACATTCAAATTAGGTTCAGGTAATAAACCAAAGATATATTTCTCTACCTCAATAAACATTCCTTTTTCAGTAAATCTGGGAAGTACAATCTTATTATACTAAAGTTGAGACAACAGGAGATGCTTGACATGGAAAAACCAACAATTTATCAGCAACCAATTAAAACCAAATATTCCAGCTGTTTCATTTCATTATATATGACATTTTCTATATCATATTGTTTATTATGGTGGTGCACAGCCCCTTACAAAGTCCTTGAAAAGATGTGGTATATTTGTTTATCTAATATAATCTTTAAAATTTAACCACATACTATGTGTTACCATATATGGTGTGTACCATATACCATCAGTTTGAGTGCCAGATGCTAAGTGGTGAGCACAAGATATAATGTGGTGAGCGCCAGATACTATGTGGTAAGCGTCAGATACTATCAGGTTATAGCTAAATGCTATGTATTTGAGCACCAGACACTATGGGGTGAGCACCAGATACTAGGCGGTGAGCACCAGATATTATGTTGTGTGCCTGAGATCAGCTGAGCTCAAGATGCATTGTATTGAGCACAATAAACTAAGTAGTGGTCAGCTGTTAGGACCATGTGAGTGACAGATGCTATGTGGTGCGCACCATAAACCATCAGTTGAGTGCCAGATACTATGTAGTGAACAGAAGATACAATGTGGTGAGCACAAGATGCTCAGGGGTGAGCTCTAGATACTCAGTGATGAGCACAGGATACTATCAAGTTAAATAGATACAGATGCAGTTGCGCACCAGACACCATTGAGTGAGCACCAGATACTATGTGGTGAGCACCAGATAGTTGGGCTTGAGCACAAGATAGTATGTATAACTACATACTATGTAGTGCACACCATATACTATGATTTGAGAACCAGACATTGTGGGGTGGGATATTAGGGGGTGAACACAAGATATTATGTGGTGAGCACTAGACACGATGGAGTAAGCACCGGATACTATGTGGTGAGCACCAGATAGTTGGGCTTAAGCCCAAGATAGTATGTGGTGAGCGTAAGATACTATGTGTTGAGCGCTAGATACTATTTGGTGAACACAAGATACCAGCAGGTCATAAATGCATACTATGTAGTGCACGCCCTATACTATGAGTTAAGCACCAGAGACTAATGGGTGGGATATTATGTGGTGAGCACCAGATATTATGTGGTGAGCACCAGATACGATGGTTTGATTAACAGATTCAATGTGGCGGACACCAGGTACTGTCATTTTAGCACCAGATACTATTAATACGGGAGCTCTAGATACAGATTATGTGTTTATTTGACAGTATCTGGTGCTCACCTGACAGTATTTTAGTATAATCTTCCTAGAATCCAACTGTATAAACGTCATACTGTTTAAAACCAAGTCATACATGCATTGCAGTACTTTAACTTCAATACTAGCCTAGTTAGTTAGCTGGGTCATAATAAATACTTGGTCATAATAAATGTTCCCCTATTATGTTAAGCTGGTTAATAAAATAACAGTGATGTGCATACATACCATCCGTTGACAGATTCTATGGGGTAAGCAGAAGATACAATGCGGTGAGCACAAGATACTATTTGGTGAACGCATGTTACTAGTAGGTTATAACTACATACTATGCAGCACACACCGTATACTGTGAGTTGAAAACCAGACACTGTGGGGTGGGATATTAGGAGGTGAACACAAGATACTATGTGGGGAGCACCAGATACTATGTGGTGAGCACCAGATAGTTGGGCTTGAGCACAAGATAGTATGTGGTGACCACAAGATACAATGTGGTGAGTGTAAGATACTATGTGTTGAGTGCTGGATACTATTTGGTGAACACAAGATACTAGCAGGTTATAACTGCATACTATGTAGTGCATGCCACATACTATGAGTTGAGCACCAGACACTCATAGGTGGGATATTAGGGGGTGAACACCAGATATTATGTGGTGAGTACCAGATATGATGGTTTGATCAACAGATACAATGTGGTGGACACCAGGTACAATAATTTTAGCACCAGATAACATTAATACAGGAACACTAGATATAGATGTGGTGTTTATTTAACCATATTAAAACCAAATCATACTTGAATGGCAGTACTTGAACTGCAACACCAGCCTACATATCCCATTAGTTGAGGGCCCGATACTATGGAACATTCTCTGAAATTGAATTTTAGCAATAAAATAAAATAAAATATCGAGCAATTCATTGATTCAAAGACTTAAAACATGGGATGTTTCCATCCTGAAGGTGCTGTGAAGCTGCACACACTTGTTGTTAGGAGGCGTTTATTGTTACTGTCACACAGCAGTCATTGAAATGGATAGGCAAGCCAATCCACAGCAGTCTGACACATTTTAAGGCCCATGGTTTAGCTGGAAAAATAGGAGATGTCATCAAGTTCCATTCCATGTTTTTTTTATATGAAGTAATTCCATCCTGGATCAATATACACTAGCATGAGCAATGCACCCGAGGCGTAATATTTAACTTCATGCACCTGTCGATAAGCTTGATAGACTAACCATTATAAGTGGTGGAGATAAACAGCCCAAACAGATAGAACGGATTTCAGCGCTAAACAACTTTAAGCCCCCTTCACAGCTTATCGCATGAATTCATGCCACACAGCCTATTAACTTGCGAGACATATAGTGTTGTCATTCAAGAAGCCTGACGCCATGTGGTCTGCAGCACTGAAAGAGACAATAGTCATAAACGTGCTAGAGAAGGACTCTGTCTGCTAATAATTCACACCGAGTCACACAGAGAGGCTCTGTCTGCAGCAGAGAGGGGACTTCCCCAGCGATAAGGAGTCAAATGAGGGGCAGTAATGCAGCGACTGTTGTGGAGGGCAACTGTCATGTCACAGCTGGGTCAGGGTTATGCTTGAAAAAGGGATGGATGGAATAAGCAGTGTGGAAGAAGGTGATTAATGTTCAGAGTAGTGGTTGTGATAGCTCCCTCTGCTGCTGCCGAAAGGAAAATGACCAGATATGTCCTTTTGCTGTCATAGGGGTCAGAGATTAGTTCATTTTCAGGACACTTTGTGTCCCTGGTCCATGTGCTTACATTGTAATTACTGGAGAACACTGGATAAGCCCAGACCTTAACATCACTGAGTATATTTGGAAGTGAGAGATGCTAAATAAAATGGAACCAACTTCTAAGACTGAACTTTGGAGGTGTGGCTGCATATTTCTGTGAAATATTGGAAGGGACTCATGGCATGACTAAAAGCATGTGGTAATAACAGTAAGTACTGGAAAACATTATGCTGATGCTGAAATACGCATATGGTGAATATCTGGGCATCACTTTTTGATTAGATGACAGGTTTATGTTGTCTGTACAGGCTTGTTTTAAATTAAAACCTTCAGACAATATAAGAACGGCAGACAGAAATGTATTGTATATGTAATTAAATGTAAATATGTAATTACTGTGTGATATAATGATAATGTAATATTTTAATATAGTACAATACTAAAAAAAAATAATGGTTGCATAGTTAAAATGACTGATGACATATATTAATATACACTAACAATCAAAACTTTTAGAACACTACGAGTCAAATGTTTTAAAACAGAACTAAAACGATTCACTGGTAGTGTATCTAAAACTTTTGACTGGTAGTGTACTAAAACGTTTGGCTGGTAGTGATCTAAAACGTTTGGCTGCTAGTGTTCTAAAAAAATTGGCTGGTAGTGTACTAAAACGTTTGGCTGGTAGTGTTCTAAAAAAATTGGCTGGTAGTGTACTAAAATGTTTGACTGGTAGTGTTCTAAAAGGCTTGACTGGTAGTGTTCTAAAACGTTTGGCTGGTAGTGTTCTAAAAAAATTGGCTGGTAGTGTACTAAAAGGCTTGACTGGTAGTGTACTAAAACATTTGACTGGTAGTGTACTAAAACGTTTAATTGGTAGTGTACTAAAACTTTTGTCTGGTACTGTACTAAAACATTTGTCTGGCAGTGTACTAAAAGGTTTGCCTGGCAGTGTACTAAAACATTTTGCTGGTAGTGTACTAAAACGTTTGGCTGGTAGTGTACTAGAACATTTGTCTGGCAGTGTACTAAAACGTTTGACTGACTGTGTTCTAAAAAGTTTGGCTGGTAGTGTTCTAAAACGTTTGGCTGGTAGTGATCTAAAATGTTTGGCTGGTAGTGTTCTAAAACATTTGGCTGGTAGTGTACTAAAACTTTTGACTGGTAGTGTACTAAAACGTTTGGCTGGTAGTGATCTAAAAGGCTTGACTGGTAGTGTTCTAAAACGTTTGGCTGGTAGTGTTCTAAAAAAATTGGCTGGTAGTGTACTAAAAGGCTTGACTGGTAGTGTACTAAAACGTTTGGCTGGTAGTGTTCTAAAACGTTTGGCTGGTAGTGTTCTAAAACATTTGACTGGTAGTGTACTAAAACGTTTAATTGGTAGTGTACTAAAACGTTTGTCTGGTAGTGTACTAAAACATTTGTCTGGCAGTGTACTAAATCATTTGACTGGCAGTGTACTAAAACGTTTGTCTGGTAGTGTACTAAAATGTTTGGCTGGTAGTGTACTAAAACATTTGTCTGGCAGTGTACTAAAACGTTTGACTGACAGTGTTCTAAAAAGTTTGGCTGGTAGTGTTCTAAAACGTTTAATTGGTAGTGTACTAAAACTGTTGGCCAGTAGTGTTCTAAAATATTTGGCAGGTAGTGTTCTAAAATATTTGGCAGGTAGTGTTTTAAAACGTTTGGTTGGTAGTGTACTAAAACTGTTGGCCAGTAGTGTTCTAAAATATTTGGCAGGTAGTGTTCTAAAACGTTTGGTTGGTAGTGTACTAAAACTGTTGGCCAGTAGTGTTCTAAAATATTTGGCAGGTAGTGTTCTAAAACGTTTGGTTGGTAGTGTTCTAAAACATTTGCCTGGTAGTGTACTAAAACTTTTGACTGGTTTTGTACTAACACATTTAACTGGTAGTGTACTAAAACGTTTGGCTGGTAGTGATCTAAAACGTTTGTCTGGTAGTGTACTAAAATGTTGGGCTGATAGTGTTCTAAAACGTTTGGCTGGTAGTGTTCTAAAACATTTGCCTGGTAGTGTACTAAAACTTTTGACTGGTTTTGTACTAACACATTTAACTGGTAGTGTACTAAAACGTTTGGCTGGTAGTGATCTAAAACGTTTGTCTGGTAGTGTACTAAAACGTTTGACTGGTAGTGTACTAAAACATTTGACTGGTAGTGTACTAAAACGTTTGACTGGTAGTGTACTAAAACGTTTGGCTGGTAGTCTATCTAAAACGTTTGACTGGTAGTGTATCTAAAACGTTTGACTGGTAGTGTACTAAAACGTTTGGCTGGTAGTGTTCTAAAACATGTAATTGGTAGTGTACTAAAACTTTTGACTGGTATTGTACTAAAACATTTAACTGGTAGTGTACAAAAACCTTTGACTGGTAGTGTATCTAAAATGTTTGACTGGTAGTGTTCTAAAACGTTTGACTGGTAGTGTACTAAAACATTTGTCTGGTAGTGTACTAAAACGTTTGGCTGGTAGTGTACTAAAACATTTGTCTGGCAGTGTACTAAAACGTTTGACTGACAATGTTCTAAAAAGTTTGGCTGGTAGTGTCCTAAAACGTTTAATTGGTAGTGTACTAAAACTGTTGGCCAGTAGTGTTCTAAAATATTTGGCAGGTAGTGTTCTAAAACGTTTGACTGGTAGTGTACTAAAATGTTTGGCTGGTAGTGTTCTAAAACGTTTGGCTGGTAGTGTTCTAAAACAGTTGACGGGTAGTGTACTAAAACTGGTAGTGTACTAAAACGTTTGGCTGGTAGTGTACTAAAACGTTTGGCTGGTAGTGTTCTAAAACATTTGGCTGGTAGTGTACTAAAACTTTTGACTGGTTTTGTACTAACACATTTAACTGGTAGTGTACTAAAACGTTTGGCTTTTAGTGATCTAAAACGTTTGTCTGGTAGTGTACTAAAACGTTTGACCGGTAGTGTACTAAAACATTTGACTGGTAGTGTACTAAAACGTTTGACTGGTAGTGTACTAAAACGTTTGGCTGGTAGTGTATCTAAAACGTTTGACTGGTAGTGTATCTAAAATGTTTGACTGGTAGTGTTCTAAAACGTTTGACTGGTAGTGTACTAAAACATTTGTCTGGTAGTGTACTAAAACGTTTGGCTGGTAGTGTACTAAAACATTTGTCTGGCAGTGTACTAAAACGTTTGACTGACAGTGTTCTAAAAAGTTTGGCTGGTAGTGTTCTAAAACGTTTAATTGGTAGTGTACTAAAACTGTTGGCCAGTAGTGTTCTAAAATATTTGGCAGGTAGTGTTCTAAAACGTTTGGTTGGTAGTATACTAAAATGTTGGGCTGATAGTGTTCTAAAACGTTTGGCTGGTAGTGTTCTAAAACATTTGGCTGGTAGTGTACTAAAACTTTTGACTGGTTTTGTACTAACACATTTAACTGGTAGTGTATCTGAAACGTTTGACTGGTAGTGTATCTAAAACGTTTGACTGGTAGTGTACTAAAACGTTTGGCTGGTAGTTTTCTAAAACATGTAATTGGTAGTGTACTAAAACTTTTGACTGGTATTGTACTAAAACATTTAACTGGTAGTGTACAAAAACGTTTGACTGGTAGTGTATCTAAAACGTTTGACTGGTAGTGTTCTAAAACGTTTGACTGGTAGTGTACTAAAACATTTGTCTGGTAGTGTTCTAAAACGTTTGACTGGTAGTGTATCTAAAACGTTTGACTGGTAGTGATCTAAAACGTTTGACTGGTAGTGTACTAAAACATTTGTCTGGTAGTGTTCTAAAACGTTTGACTGGTAGTGTATCTAAAACGTTTGACTGGTAGTGATCTAAAACGTTTGTCTGGTAGTGTACTAAAACGTTTGACTGGTAGTGTATCTAAAACATTTGACTGGTAGTGTACTAAAACATTTGACTGGTAGTGTTCTAAAACGTTTGACTGGTAGTGTACTAAAACATTTGACTGGTAGTGTACTAAAACGTTTAATTGGTAGTGTACTAAAACGTTTGTCTGGTAGTGTACTAAAACATTTGTCTGGCAGTGTACTAAATCATTTGACTGGCAGTGTACTAAAACGTTTGTCTGGTAGTGTACTAAAACATTTGTCTGGTAGTGTTCTAAAACGTTTGGCTGGTAGTGTACTAAAACGTTTGGCTGGTAGTGTACTAAAACATTTGTCTGGCAGTGTACTAAACGTTTGACTGACAGTGTTCTAAAAAGTTTGGCTGGTAGTGTTCTAAAACGTTTAATTGGTAGTGTACTAAAACTGTTGGCCAGTAGTGTTCTAAAATATTTGGCAGGTAGTGTTCTAAAATATTTGGCAGGTAGTGTTCTAAAACGTTTGGTTGATAGTGTACTAAAACTGTTGGCCAGTAGTGTTCTAAAATATTTGGCAGGTAGTGTTCTAAAACGTTTGGTTGGTAGTGTACTAAAACTGTTGGCCAGTAGTGTTCTAAAATATTTGGCAGGTAGTGTTCTAAAACGTTTGGTTGGTAGTATACTAAAATGTTGGGCTGATAGTGTTCTAAAACGTTTGGCTGGTAGTGTTCTAAAACATTTGCCTGGTAGTGTACTAAAACTTTTGACTGGTTTTGTACTAACACATTTAACTGGTAGTGTACTAAAACGTTTGGCTTTTAGTGATCTAAAACGTTTGTCTGGTAGTGTACTAAAACGTTTGACTGGTAGTGTACTAAAACATTTGACTGGTAGTGTACTAAAACGTTTGACTGGTAGTGTACTAAAACGTTTGGCTGGTAGTGTATCTAAAACGTTTGACTGGTAGTGTATCTAAAACATTTGACTGGTAGTGTACTAAAACGTTTGGCTGGTAGTGTTCTAAAACATGTAATTGGTAGTGTACTAAAACTTTTGACTGGTATTGTACTAAAACATTTAACTGGTAGTGTACAAAAACGTTTGACTGGTAGTGTATCTAAAATGTTTGACTGGTAGTGTTCTAAAACGTTTGACTGGTAGTGTACTAAAACATTTGTCTGGTAGTGTACTAAAACGTTTGGCTGGTAGTGTACTAAAACGTTTGGCTGGTAGTGTACTAAAACATTTGTCTGGCAGTGTACTAAAACGTTTGACTGACAGTGTTCTAAAAAGTTTGGCTGGTAGTGTTCTAAAACGTTTAATTGGTAGTGTACTAAAACTGTTGGCCAGTAGTGTTCTAAAATATTTGGCAGGTAGTGTTCTAAAATGTTTGGTTGGTAGTATACTAAAATGTTGGGCTGATAGTGTTCTAAAACGTTTGGCTGGTAGTGTTCTAAAACATTTGGCTGGTAGTGTACTAAAACGTTTGACTGGTAGTGTACTAAAACATTTGACTGGTAGTGTACTAAAACGTTTGACTGGTAGTGATCTAAAACGTTTGTCTGGTAGTGTACTAAAACGTTTGACTGGTAGTGTACTAAAACATTTGACTGGTAGTGTACTAAAACGTTTGACTGGTAGTGTACTAAAACATTTGACTGGTAGTGTACTAAAACGTTTAATTGGTAGTGTACTAAAACGTTTGTCTGGTAGTGTACTAAAACATTTGTCTGGCAGTGTACTAAATCATTTGACTGGCAGTGTACTAAAACGTTTGTCTGGTAGTGTACTAAAACATTTGTCTGGTAGTGTTCTAAAACGTTTGGCTGGTAGTGTACTAAAACGTTTGGCTGGTAGTGTACTAAAACATTTGTCTGGCAGTGTACTAAAACGTTTGACTGACAGTGTTCTAAAAAGTTTGGCTGGTAGTGTTCTAAAACGTTTAATTGGTAGTGTACTAAAACTGTTGGCCAGTAGTGTTCTAAAATATTTGGCAGGTAGTGTTCTAAAATATTTGGCAGGTAGTGTTCTAAAACGTTTGGTTGATAGTGTACTAAAACTGTTGGCCAGTAGTGTTCTAAAATATTTGGCAGGTAGTGTTCTAAAACGTTTGGTTGGTAGTGTACTAAAACTGTTGGCCAGTAGTGTTCTAAAATATTTGGCAGGTAGTGTTCTAAAACGTTTGGTTGGTAGTGTACTAAAACGTTTGGCTGGTAGTGTTCTAAAACATGTAATTGGTAGTGTACTAAAACTTTTGACTGGTATTGTACTAAAACATTTAACTGGTAGTGTACAAAAACGTTTGACTGGTAGTGTATCTAAAATGTTTGACTGGTAGTGTTCTAAAACGTTTGACTGGTAGTGTACTAAAACATTTGTCTGGTAGTGTACTAAAACGTTTGGCTGGTAGTGTACTAAAACGTTTGGCTGGTAGTGTACTAAAACATTTGTCTGGCAGTGTACTAAAACGTTTGACTGACAGTGTTCTAAAAAGTTTGGCTGGTAGTGTTCTAAAACGTTTAATTGGTAGTGTACTAAAACTGTTGGCCAGTAGTGTTCTAAAATATTTGGCAGGTAGTGTTCTAAAATGTTTGGTTGGTAGTATACTAAAATGTTGGGCTGATAGTGTTCTAAAACGTTTGGCTGGTAGTGTTCTAAAACATTTGGCTGGTAGTGTACTAAAACGTTTGACTGGTAGTGTACTAAAACATTTGACTGGTAGTGTACTAAAACGTTTGACTGGTAGTGATCTAAAACGTTTGTCTGGTAGTGTACTAAAACGTTTGACTGGTAGTGTACTAAAACATTTGACTGGTAGTGTACTAAAACGTTTGACTGGTAGTGTACTAAAACGTTTGGCTGGTAGTGTATCTAAAACGTTTGACTGGTAGTGTATCTAAAACGTTTGACTGGTAGTGTACTAAAACGTTTGGCTGGTAGTGTTCTAAAACATGTAATTGGTAGTGTACTAAAACTTTTGACTGGTATTGTACTAAAACATTTAACTGGTAGTGTACAAAAACGTTTGACTGGTAGTGTATCTAAAACGTTTGACTGGTAGTGTTCTAAAACGTTTGACTGGTAGTGTACTAAAACATTTGACTGGTAGTGATCTAAAACATTTGACTGGTAGTGTACTAAAACGTTTGGCTTGTAGTGATCTAAAACTCTTGACTGGTAGTGTACTAAAACGTTTGACTGGTAGTGTATCTAAAACATTTGACTGGTAGTGTACTAAAACATTTGACTAGTAGTGATCTAAAACATTTGACTGGTAGTGTATCTAAAACATTTGACTGGTAGTGATCTAAAACGTTTGTCTGGTAGTGTACTAAAACGTTTGACTGGTAGTGTATCTAAAACATTTGACTGGTAGTGTACTAAAACATTTGACTGGTAGTGTTCTAAAACGTTTGACTGGTAGTGTACTAAAACATTTGACTGGTAGTGTTCTAAAACGTTTGACTGGTAGTGTACTAAAACATTTGACTGGTAGCGATCTAAAACTGTTGGCCAGTAGTGTTCTTCAACCTTTTACCAGCAGTTTTCTATAACATTTGACTGGTGGTGTATATATAGTCATTGTCCAGTCTTCAAAACAGTTGTTACTTTCAATGTATGTCAATGGAACCAGATTTTTTTCCAAGTGATTTTGGAGCAATTCTATTTGAAATTTAAATTTTCATGAAATATAAACAACAGCTGTTGTGTTTAAATGATGTAGAAAAATAAAAATAATATCGTAGTGTCCTCATTGCCCTCTGCCGATGAGGAGCTGATGATTGTGGGCACCTCAACCAGACTAAACAGAGGGAATTTTAGAATACCACCCGTGTGAACATGGTGCATGCGTGCGTGTGGTTTGGTGTTCTTTCACACAGTCACTGTCTGCTCGCCATCATTATTCATCATTATCATGGTGCACGGATACTCACACGCACATTCCTCCTTCACCCAGTCAGAGGAGCAAAGTATGTGGCACTGGCCAAATGTTTGGACAGACGATGACGGAAATACCGCCAGGGCTTCCTTAATCTCTCTTCAGCAAACACAACATACTTACTGTGACTGTGCGTGCCTGTGTTTGTGAGCGTGTCCACAATTCCCAGTGGAAGTTTGCTGAGAACCTCCGATATTCCTGACTCACATCCTTAGAAACCCAATATAGCAGTCGGTAGTCAAAGTGGTTTCACCTGTTCTTGGGAAATGAGTACTTGGTACATGTTATTTCGCATCAGGTCCCTTTTTAACATGCTGACAGGAGAGCAGAGCTTGCTGGAACTACTTCAACTCAACAGGCCCATTGAACCTTAGAACCTGGAGACCTTAGGCAGGTGAGATGCAGCAGACCCAGCCCTCACTAGCCAGAGCAACACCAGCATCAGTGAGTAATCTGGCTCGAAAACCCACCAAAATTTAGCCTTAAATTTATAGCAAACTGTTTAAACCATCGACATGACTCACATATCCAAACACTCATCAGACCCTCCTCCCACTGACCAAGGTGATTTCACCCACCTCCAAACACCCACCAGCCAGCAATCCAGCTCCAAACAACACCCAAAAATCCACTATTATATAAGCTGTCTGCTTTAAGTCTTTACATTACAAAGAAAGTGTTAAAAACAGCAACATGATTCACAAATCAGGACCCTCATCAGACCCTCATCCCACCTGTCAGAGTGTATTCTAACCACTTTGTAGTCATCAGTTCAGCTCCAAACCCAGCCAATTTGAGCTCTGCTTTAACCTTCTTCTGGCAACAAAAGGGTCAAAAGCTGGTTTTGTGCTTGCAGGCCAAAAAATCCCACAGTACAAAATCTACTGATTGCATAAATTGTCACCCATAAACTGCTCTAGATCAAATATTTTAAAGGGTTTTGGCTAATTTTACACTCCAAAGCCAATCCAAGACATGGTTGATGCCTTATTGTGCTTCTGTTGTTTTAGTTTTGGTTCTTTACCTTATTTTTATGCTGCTACCAAAGACTAGTCAACTGTCATGCCATTATTTTCCATTAATACATTCCCAAAACTTTCCTCAAACCGCAACAAGGCCTTCATTAAGGTCAAACTTGTCAATATGGTGATATTTCAGTATATTTTAGTATATTTACTGTTTAAATGCTGAACTGAATGAATTATTTATAAAACTCCAAATATTGTTTTTTGTAAGAACAAGGGCTACATTTAAAATAATAGATTGCTTTGGAAAAAAGTTCATCTTAAAGTGTTTATTTATAGAGAAAGTTAATAAAACGTGTGTCTTCTTGTTAACTCAGCTTCACAGATTAACATGTTGCTTTTACAGAGCGGTATTCTCTAAAACTAGACAAGCAGGTCCATTCCAGAACCGTTCCTGTTAAACACTCTTTTTTTTATGTGGACTTTTCTGTTTTTAAAGCTCGTAATTCTCTCTGACTCGCTTTAGTCTCCGGCTCTGTTTCAATCTCGCCTGTGTGCAAGCACTGCATGCCCCAATGTTCACAGATCTGATTGGCTGAGGAGCCTTTGGGGATCTTACAGCGCACGCGATTGGTCTCTGAGTTCACTGCGACATAAAGCCCATATACTATAAAGACGAGAAAAGCTCCGCCGCTTAAAATAGACACAATCAACATTAAATCATTCTCAATAGTTTATCAGTTTGGAAGCACATTGAACAACATCTGATCTCGAAGAATGGCGTGTTGTATAGAAAGTGTTGTATTAAAATTTTGGTTGGTTGAATTCATTAACAAGCAATGTAATTTATTCAAATTAACCATATTTGACATACACTGTTTTAGTTTCTTTTTATTATTTTTTATCTGGTCATGCTGCCATTGTCATTGGTAATCTAAAACTATCTGAAAAAATGGGAAATTGTATAGAAGGTGGTCTAACTCAGGTGTGGACATAATTTTGGTTGAACGAATTCATCAACAAATTTTGATTTAATTAAGTTTACTATAATTTACTATATTTTAATTTACTATATTTTAATTTACTATGTTTTAATTTACTATATTTTAATGCATGTTTTTAGTTTTTAGTTTATTGATGATCTGGTGATGGGTGCCATTGTTGTTGGTAGTCGAAGACTTTTCCAACTCAGGCATGGAGAGAAATTTGATTGAATGAACTAACTACCAAAAATAAATGTTTAATTAAGTTTACCATGATTTACTTTATTTTAATTTATGTTTCATTTTTAATGTATTGATGATCTGGTGATGACTGCCTGTTTTTTTGTTTTTAGTTTATTGATGATCTGGTGATGGGTGCCATTGTTGTTGGTAGCTGAACACTTTTCCAGCTAAGGCGTGGAGAGAATTTTGATTGAATGAACTCACTACCAAAAATAAATGTTTAATTAAGTTTACCATGATATACTTTATTTTAATTTATGTTTTATTTTTAATGTACTGATAATCTGGTGTTGACTACCATTGGCGTTAGCAGTGTAACCCTGTCTGGAAGAATGTGGTGTTGTATTGAATGTGGTCTAACTCAGGCGTGGACAGAATTTTGGTCGACTGAATTCCCCTCTTAAACCCAAAACTTGGACTATACACTCCAATAACTTAGTAATAACTCAACTAATCTTCTTATGTTCTGTGTGGTTCCTGGATGATAGCGATTGAGGACTATTAGTAATATAAGCCCACTGTTAGCAATATAAGCCCACCGTTGTCCCAACAAATTTGTTCATTTTGACAGAAATAACACATTTAGGAATTTTAAAACACGCAGCCCTGTGAGAGAGAGAGAGAGAGAGAGAGAGAGAGAGAGAGAGACGGATCGATAATGTAATCTGAACCGATCCTGGAAAACAGCTTACACAGGCTGCAGGCTTGAGCGCCTCGAGAGGAAATAATATGAGGAAAGCGGAGAGTCGCTGCTGTTTTCCCGGTTTTCCTCTGACGCGTCCGCCTTGCCGTGCTCGTCTGTGTGAGTGTGTTTCGCGGGAGTCAGCCTTGTCCTTCAGTCATTTGCCTCTGCCTCTTCGACGCGGAGCTGTTGGACCGTGCAAGTTGTCTCCTTAGCAACAATGGAAAGTGTGGTGTGATAGTTAATAAATACATTTTAAAGGATGGGGTGCGGGATGGATGGAGTGGTGTGGAGGAGGGGGTGGGGGGGGTTGTGAGCGAGAGCGCACCAAGACATGAAATCAATATTCTGCTTGGCAGAAAAGTTTAACCACATGGTTGTTTACAGTGGCTGAGGGGTGAGAAGGACGGTACTCCCACATCCATCACGGCGGGCCACGGCCAGACAATGGGAAAGAGAGAGAGAGACAGAGAGGGAATAGAGAGAAGATGGAAGGCTAAGGTAAATGAGTGCAGTGGAGGCGTGGGTCAGCACTGGAGTTAAACAATGACTGGAACACTGTTCGGGGTATTTGGATAGCTGCAGCAGCTTTGATTTCAGAAATAAAGGAAATGACAACATTCTTTATTGCTGTGAAATACTACCTTTGATTTATAACGTTTACAGCTGTGTGTAGTACCTATAACAGTGGCTACATCAGTAGTAGTTACACTGTTGTTGTATATGTTGTTCATGTGTAACTACACCGTTATTAGAGACACTCAATAGAAAGTGGGACCAGCTTTTATTGACAATTCAAATACAATTCTATTGACAATTCAAATACAATAGGGGAACTCAATTCAGTGAGTTCCCCCACTGTAGGACATCTCTTATAACTGTGTAGTTACACATGAACAACACATGCAACAACAGTGTAAATACTAGTGATGTAGCTACAGTTACAGATGGATTACTGCAGTACATCTTATGTAATTACACATGTGTATCTATTTCCGATTTTCTTTGTGTAATTATGTAAGAGTATTTTGATAGTTATAACATATAGTTTCTCTCATGTAATAACACATTGGTAATAACATGAGTGTAATGGCATTTGTAAATAGACTGAAACAGCAGGTTTTTCATTGTTTTGGCAGCAAAATAATACAAAACATTCAGTGCATTAAACAGTGGCTACATCACTAGTAGTTACATTGTTGTTGCATGTGTTGCTCATGTGTAACTACACAGTTATTAGAGACAGTCAATATAAAGTGGGACCAGCTTTTTTAGCCAATTCAAATACATTTTATACAGAACCCGAATGTTATTACAGACTTATAACATAAATATAAGACACTGTGGGACTTAAGGGTCTCTAATAACTGTGTAGTTACACATGAACAACACATACAACAACAATGTAACTACTAGTGATGTAGCTCCTGTTACAGATGGATTACAACACTACAGCTTATGGTTTTAAATATGTGTACCAATTTCTTATTTGCCTCACGTGATTATGTAAGCGTAGCTTGATAGTTATAACATGAAGTTTCTCTTATGTAATATTGGTAATAACATGAGTGTAACAGCATTTGTAGTTAGATTGAAATGATAGGAAAAGACTGGAAAATACTTGCTAATTATGAATTTAGTTAAAGTTGTTATTACTAATGTGTTATTACATGAGAAAGAATATGAAGTTATAACTGTCAAGAAACGTATATGTACTTACATGAGGCAAAATAGAAATTGATGCACATATGTAATTATATACGTTAATAACCGGTAACTAAAACTGGTTACAATTTCATCACACAAGCAAAATAAATGTTAGATAAATGTTATATAAATGTTAGATAAATGTTAGTAAATAATGTCTTATTGCAAATTAATATGAACCTCTTTATAACATTGGAAAAGGAAATGTTGTTACAGTCTAATTGCAAATGTAGTTGCACTTATGTTATAACCAATATGTTATTACATAAGAAATAATATACTGTTATAACTATCAAGAAACCCATACTTGGCAAAAAACAAATTGATACACATGTGTAATTACATAAGCTGTATTGCAGTAATCCATCTGTAACAACGGCTACATCATTAGTAGTTAAATTGTTGTTGCATGTGTTGCTCATGTGTAACTACACAGTTATTAGAGATACTTATTATTAAGTAAGATCAGCCTTTTTGCCAATTTAAATACATTATATCCAGGACCTGAATATTATTATAGTGTTATCCATAACGATACTGTGAATGTTTTCCACTGTGGGACTAATGAAGGATTATCTTATATAATCTTATTTTATTTATATTTGAACCCACTTATAATTGAGCATTTCTAATAACTGTATAGTTACACATGAGCAACACATACAACAACAGTGTAATTACTAGTGATGTAGCCACTGTTACAGATGGATTACTGCAATACAGCTTACGTAATTACACGTGTATCTATTTCTTTTTTTCCTTGTGTAATTATGTAATTATGTATAGTTTTTCTCATGTTATAACACATTGGTAATAACATGACTGTAATTGTAAATAGACTGAAACAGCAGGTTTTTCAATGATTTTGGAGAAAAATAATACAATACATTTAACTATGTGCATTAAACATACATTTTAAACAGGTGGTCATCTGCCACTGGTGTGTCAGTACTGTAACATTGCATAATAGTTTATAGCAGAAAGTAGCATTAGCAAAATAAGTGTCAGATAAATGTTAGTAAATGTTAGCAAATGATGTCTTATTGCAATTTCTTATTAAACTCTTTATAATGCTGGAAAAGAAAAATGCTGTTACAGTCTAATTACAAATGTAGTTGCACTATCCTCTTTTGTAATTAAATGAGGCAAAAAGAAACTAATACATATTTGTATTTACATAAGCTGTACTGCTGTAATCCATCTGTAAGAGTGGCTACATTAGTTGTAGTTGCATTGTTGTTGCATGTGTTGTTCATGTGTAACTACACAGTTGTTAGAGACACTTAATTTAACTTATTAAGTGGGATTACTTGTTTAGCCAATTCATATATTTTTTTTTTTTATATAGGACCTGAATGTTATCATAGTGTACTACATAACCTCAAACTAATAATGTTCACCTTAACCAATTAAATTACTGGACACTTACATAGATGTTGTCACAGTCCAATGAAAAACCAGCTTTTCTAAAATTGCAAGTCTTCAGTCATTACCTTCAATGGAAGTCAATGGAAATTTTCCCAAGTGATTTTGTAGCATTGGAGTGGACATAAAACAGAGATATATAATTTTCTTTGGACAGCAATGCTATATTCACCACGCTTAATTAGTTTTGCTTCATTTTATCCAAACTTTTAATAGCTGATACATTAACAATTACCATCTTTACAATTATTAATAGCATGATTCAAGTAATCGCTGTATTATCCACCTACACAAAACCACACTGAGCTTTCTCATACAACCATCAACATTACAGCCAAGCAGGTACAAAACCATATATAACTACGAGTGGTGGTCTTTAGGGTATGACTATACACTGATGGTGAGTGAAGGAGAAACGACACGCCCATTATGCAAATAGATGGTGCCAGGAACCAATGACAAAGTTATGAGTTTGCACTGCCCAAACATATGGCATGTAAATGCACCAAAACCATCAGTGACCAATGAAATTAGTTATGGCCACACGGTTGAACGCAATAAATAAAGAAGTATCACAAAATATGTATTTATTAGGTTTCAAAACACGTTGCATTCATGTTTAGATGCAAAACATTATTGTTAATTCCTACCAGCATATTTTCTTTCAAAAAAAAAAAAAAAACAATAGCCTCTCAAACCCTCCTTTTTGTGGCAGAAGCCAACGAAGCCAAAAAATAAACTACGCTAATCCATCTAGACACATTCCACTCCTGTGGCATTTCACCGACCCTCGAAGCATCAACATCTCGAGTTTCCACCATTGTCCTCTGGCTCGTTGCGGGGGTACTTTCAATTTCAGAGCCGGATCATAGAAGTGCTGTGCAATGTCAAGCAGGAGTGCAGGCAGGAGTTAATCATTGGGAGATTGCTGGGGAGATAGGAGTGTGACTAATTTCTGTCTTTGCTGGAAGGTGATTAATGTTGGGGCTCTCGGGGCGTGGGAGATAAGCCCAGTCCTTCTGTGGGCTGCTGGCCGGGATAAAACAGACCACACTTATCAAGGCCGCGGAAAGGAGAACGGAAGGGGGTGGGGGGTGGGGAGTAAAGGGCCTGGCAGAGTTTTGATGCATATGGTCATAAGCAGATATGATCGACCGTCGGTGGGGTAATCCATTACCCCCTTCCCCAGCGGACACCCTGCGATTAGGACTGGAGGAACTGGAGTGCTGAGAAGACTGGCTGGAAATCTCATTTCGCAAAGCGGGCCTTCTCCGGATTAATTACAAAAAAGCGAGCTTCGCCGCAAAGGTGGACTGATGGATCGCTTGCAGAGGGCAGAGCGGACTGATTGAGGGCAGGAGGAAGTTAAGAGCAGTCGTGGGGGGGTTGATAAAACGTGAGAGTCAAACGGAAAGAGCATAGGAAGTGAGAGATGGCAGAATGAAGGAGCCAGCATTAGGTTCTACGTATCAATCCAGAAAGTGGACAGGTGAGAACTAAATGGGATTGGGAATAACATTCCAGTGCTGCCTATTAGATTGCCTTTGCTTAAACAATGCTTGGCTATTGCCTCGCTCCCTCTTTCTCTCTCCCTCTCTCCCTCTCTCTCTTTCTCTGTCTGTCATATAATTACTCACAAGTGCTGCCACACAATGCTTCACTCGCCGAGCTCCCCGTTAGCTACACACTGACATCTGATGGTTGAGAGGGGTAAATTAATTCACAGGGTCCTCTTTTACCCCCCCTGTCTCAGTCAGGGAGGTGGGACAAGAGCAGAACTATCGAGGGTATGAGTGAGTGGGAGAGGCTGACCAGCTTTCCTGCCCTGCATTTCCAGTAGCATGGAGTGTGTGTGGGGGGGTGGGAGGATGTGGTTTGACACTCCACTTGCATAGGAATTCTTCTCTCGCTGTGTTTTCAAGCTGGAACAATAAGTTAGTTGTGATGGATCCTCTGCTGTGACAGGAGACTGTAAGTTACCCGACCACAGCTTTCAGTTCCCATTAACCACAGCAGTGTGTTCCCTTCAGCCAGGACTGAATGGCACGGCGAGTGCCATAAAACTGCTCTGGGATCTGTAAATATGAGAGAAAGTAAAGGATGCTGAGAAAAGGGTGAGCTGCTTCGTGCAGTTTCTGCTCAAAAACCCGGAGTTCCCTCGGAGCGACTGAGACGTGTGGTTTGTGAGATGAATCACTTCTGCCTCGACTCACAGAGCTCTGTTGTTTGGGTTGAAGGCTGGGTTCACAAACGGCGCACAGATCTGACCCCGGAGTCCGGGTTAAAAAGATAAAGCTCATCGCGGTGTAACTGACATCTACCAAGAGTCCTCTGGTAGCTCCTAGCGGAGCTCCTTTGCACCTGAACCTTGTGTTACGGCTTCCGATCCGATGGACAGGAGCTTCTGAGGCAGGAGAAGCAAGGAGTGCCAGAGATGGTCACTCTCCTCATCACAAGGGAGAATTCTTTCCTCTCCCTTTCTGTCAAAAGTGTTGCGAGGCATCTAATCTAGAACCGAGTGCAACCTGTAGAGTGAGAAGACCAAGTAAATTGTTCAGTTTCAGGTTGATGGAGGCCACGGAGTCATGCCGGGGATTGAGCACAGGGCTGGAATTGCTGCTGTTACAACTGTTGCTAAAACAAAAAGAAAATAAAAAAACGGTAGGAATGGAATTCTGTGCAACTTCTCTGAGTCTTGCATCATTCTCAAGAAGAGTCAGGGACGTTCTGCTGGGGTTTCCAGCTGGGCTGGCAAGGAGCATGTCTGCTGTTCATGCTGATCTGACCCTAAAGTGAGATATACAGTATACCCTGTGGTGGGAGCGAGCTTTTGATCCATCACCTTTGCGCTCATTCTTGCCCCGTTATGACTTTTGCTTGAATGGACGAATGCTTCGGGGGTCTGCAGAGAGTTTGAGCTAGTCCCTCTCCACCGTCCAAGATCTCTCCCTCTTTCTCTCTTACTTTCCATCTAATCAGAAGGGCCATAAGATGCCTAATGGCTCGATTCAGGGACTCAGCGAACGTTGTGGCCTTTGCTACTCCAGAAGTAGTGCAAATGAGAGGCGGATGAGATCCGACTGCAACCAAGGCATCACAGCAGGGTTTGGCTGGCGCCGGGTACGGGGCTGGGACTGCTTTGAGCTCCAAAAGTATGAGATGAAATAAAAACTGCTGAGAACGGTGTATCAGTTTATGCACATTCAGCTAAAACCCGGGGTTCACTCTGTGCAACGGAGATATGCGCTTTAAGAAATGAGTCCGTCTTGCTGTGACTTGCTTTTTTGAATTCAAGGCCGCGATGACAAATTCAAACGGAAAAGATGAAACTCATCATGGTTTAACCGTCAGGCGCCGTGTTGCTGAGAGTCCTCCAGCCTTTAGTCTCCGGAAGAGGTGGAAGCGAAGCAGATGAGGGCTGATTGCCGCCGCCGAGTCGCGGCAGGGATCGGCCGGCACTGGGCATGGGGCTGGAATTCGCAGGCGTTTGAAGTCGGGGAGGGGGGACCGGCAGGCCTCCGGGGCTTCGCCATGTGACGCGTTTTAATTACTCCAGCCGGAGCTCCGCCACGCTCTCCGAATGCCATCTCATGCCAGCGAACCTTCCAGACAAACATCAAATTAATGACAATTAACGGGGATCATGCGGTCCGCGTCGCATGTGTGCATGTCGCTGTGTATCTGTACGTGTGGGAACCTGCAGACACGCCGGCCCTCGGGGGTGCGCTTTAAACATGCGGAATGACTGGCGAATCTTCTAATTAAACCCAGCACGCCGCCCCTCGCTCTCTCGCGCCGGGGTCTCTCTGTCCGCTCCGCCCCCGGGCCCTGTGCCCCACGCCCATTTAGGCTAATCCTCTGCCCACTCATCCTGAGCAGATGCTCCCTGCGTCCGGGTAAACAGATAAAGGCCTGCTAAAGCCCTGCTTCAGTTTAATGGAAAAGCAGCCACCTCAGCTCTCTCCTCTGCCCAGCCCTGGCTCCTCTGCCCCGGGGGCAGCTGAGTATCCGGCCCCCGCTGCCCCTTGGGCTCCAGCAGAGCTGCCGAAAATAAGACGTCAAGGGATTTCAGACTGGAGCTGTCAGCATTCTCCAATACCCTGTCAAACAGAGAGAGAGAGAGAGAGAGAAAGGGAGAGAGTTCAGTTCAGCAGATTAGGAAATCTGCCCGTCACTGCTTATATTTTTATGGGCTGACTGAGATGGAGAGTTATGACCAAATACATGGAGGAATGTGACATCTCCCGTGTCTTTCCCCAGGTTACTCGTGAGGAGAGCTTAAAAGGATATTATCTGGCCTTAAAGCCAGAAGTGCCCTCAGTCAAACCATGGCTCTTGCAGATACCACTAAAGCTTCTTTTAGTGATGCCACAGATAAATAACTTTTAGCTCACTAAAGAACCTCGTCTGAAAAAGGTACAGGTACAATATCATTGCTGTACAATGCAAAAATAACCAATTTTTATTTTTCCACCCTGTTTGAATGGAGCAGCTGCTGTTTCATAACAAACAGACCAACAAAAATGGCCCAAAACAAGTTAGAGAAAATTCTGGTTCCATTGACTTGCATTAAAACTGAAGAATATTTTCAGCCTTTGGGGACACTTTTTCACTGGACAGTGACAACAATCCTCCTAGAACCTTATGTGGGGCCAGTGTGTGTATAACACACGGCTTCAGCAAATCATTAATCATTCTGAATTTCTATAATGAGTAAAAGATATTAGATATCACTGATATTTACACACACACACACACATTATATATATATATATATATATATATATATATATATATATATATATATATATATATATATATATATATATATATATGGTGTAGTGGTTAGCACTGTCGCCTCACAGCAAGACGATCCAGGTTGGATTCATGGTCCCGGCCGTTCTGTGTGATCTCCCCGTGCTTGAGTGGGTTTCCTCTGGGTACTCCAGTTTCCTCCCACAGTCCAAACACATGCAAGTTAGGTTGATCAGTCACTCTAAACTGCCCAGAGATGTGAGTGTAAGTGTGTGTGTTTTGGCCATGTGATGGACTGGCAACCTGTCCATGGAACCCAACCTTCACCTAATGACTCTTAGAATGGTTCCAGCCCCCCTGTGACCAACCTAGAGGGATAAAGCGAAAGATAATGGATGGATGGAGTATAATATAGAACCTGTATGACACTATATATCAAGTGTGTATGCACTGATGTGTTTGAATGTGTGTCTTTTTATATCTGGCTGTCTGCAGAATGTATATTTTGCGTAAACCAGCGCTGATATGAACCTTTTGTGCTGTTTGGTGCTGGTATGGTGATTCAGTGCTTGAAGGATCCAATTGGGTCTAAAGGGGCATCTCTGTTTTATTCTTTTGCCCCTCGAATAAGTCAGTATTCTTAAACACCCCCTTATATTACCCTGCAATGTCTCCTTCTTGCATTACCATCTGGTAAAGGGAGTCTTGTTATTGTTATACACCGGGCCGCTTTCTTCTGAAACACCTGCTGTCGCCCCCTGCATGATAGACACCTTCAGACCATAAGCATTGAAGCATTAGTTTGCCCCCAAATTTAGCTGATCAGCCCAATCCTTTTATTGATAACACCCGTATAAACTTGCCATAAGCAAGTCTATAAGAAAATGACTAACAGTTAAACATATAGGTAGTTTGATTACACCAGTGCTGCAACTACTGCACTGAGGCTGCATCATTGCGACCCTACACTATTAAGGCCAGCACCCTGCTCCTCAACGTGGAGCCCTCCAGCTCCGAACCGATCATTATAGAGTCATTTGATACAGCAGCATCTCCATTATGGGTCAAAGGCTGGCGACTCGACAGGGTTGTCCACTCTCTGCGCTTATTTGTGGAGCAGGTAAAAGTCACAACAGCCCAAGCTTTGTGTTCAGCCTTTTTTTATTGATGCAATATGCTGCTGGCCTCCTGAGCACGACACAGTTCTCCAGCTTTTGCCTCATATATCTTGCTTTATTAAAAAAAAGAAAAAAAAAGCCACCACTCGAGACTGGGAGCGCACCTCCAAGATAGGGGGCAATTACGAGGAGCAAAACGGGAGATCAGGCGGAATAAATTACGGTTGGGCTCCGCTGACTTAACACAGATGTACGACGGTCTTCGGACGGGCATGGCGCACCGGGCACAAACGAGATTAGGGAGGAGAGAGAAAGTAAAGTAATGGAGCTGCGGAGAGACTCGGAGGCTTTAGAAGAGAACAAGTGATGAAGCTGAACGGCCTGCCCACTTCGTCTGCCAGCGCACTCTTAATTGATTACTTGATGCAGCGTAATTGATTGGGAGTCTTGGAGATCTAGAGGTTGTGGAGCGAAAGGATGCGAGGGATGGTTTGGAGGGGGGAGGGGCTTGGGATAAGACTCAGGCAGAAAGAAAGAGAGAGATGAGGATTAAGGTATGAAGGGAGAGGGACCGCTGTCCCGAATAAGGATGCTGCGCTCCTGATTGCTTCTGAGGCGGCAAATTGCGTCAGAGAATTCGGGAAATTCCACGGGTATTGTTCCGACGATATTACCTCGGCTGGCGCGCGCGCTGCTCCAGGCTGATATGATAGAAGTCACGCGCATTATGAAGCTCCGGGTAGGATGGGGCCGGGGGCGGCGCCGGAACAATTTGTCATTTATGGGGAGAGGCTCATTAATCTCGCATGTGAATTCGCACCAGGAGTTGCTTTCATCAGGGGAGAGCGAGGAAGGGAAAACAGAGAGAGAGAGAAAGCTAGGGGAAGGGAGGGAAAGGGAGGGAAAGGGAGGAGAGGGGGCAGGGACGACTATAGGAACGGCACCCGAATTATTTGATCCCCATCAAACTACTGCTACCTGATGCTGATGTCAGAGACAGGAAGGATTACGCTCGCACTGATTAGATCTCAGTCACTTTGTTCCTCCTGATAACACGTTATTATTATTATCAGAGACATCTTTTCATCACTGATGGACTGAGTTAAGAGAGGAGGGGGAAAAAGACAGGGTGACATTGACAGCCTCCATATCCCTGCCTCTCTCTCTCTCCCTCTCTCTCTCTCTCTCTTTCAGCTCTCCAGCTTTTTTCTCATCTTTCCATAACTTCATTTTTCTTTTCGTTCCTTTATCCTCTCTTTCTGTCTCTCACTTTTACTCTCCCGTCCCATTTAATCTCTCTCTTAACTTTCTTTCTTATTCTGCAGCCTTTTCTTTCTCTATTCTTTCACTTCTTATCTCATTCTCCCTCTCTTTCTTCCTATCTCTTTCTCTTCATTTCTCTCTCTCGCCCCGTTCGATCTCTCTCTTAACTTTCTTTTTGTTCTACAGCCCTTTCTTTCTCTCTCTAGTCTTTCTCTTTCCCTATCTTTCTTTTTCTTCTTCTCATCTCTTTCTGTTCATTTCTCTCTCTTTTGCTCATTCTCTCTCTCATCCCCTCATTTTCCCCTCTCTCTCTTTTAGCTTTTTTCTTGTCTGTTCCTGTCTGTTCTTCTCACGGTCTCATCTTTCCACAACTTTTCTTTTCTTTTCGTATCTTCATCTTCTCTTTCTTTCTTACTTTTATTCTCTCACTCCGTTCAATCTCTCTCTTAACTTTCTTTTTGTTCTACATCCCTCTCTCTCTCTATTCTTTCTCTTTCCCTATCTTTCTTTCTCTTCTTATCTCACTCTTCCTCTCTTTCTTCCTATCTCTTTCTCTTAATTTCTCTCTCTTTTTAGCTTCTTTCTGTCTGTTCTTCTCACGGTCTAATCTTTCCATCCTCTCTTTCTATCTCTTACTTTTATTCTCTCACCCCGTTCGATCTCTCTCTTAACTTTCTTTTTGTTCTACAGCCCTCTCTCTCTCTATTCTTTCTCCTCTTATCTCATTCTCCCTTTCTTTCTTCCTAACTCTTTCTCTTCATTTCTCTTTTGCTCATTCTCTCTCTCATCCCCTCCCTTTCCTCTCTCTCTCTCTTTTAGCTTTTTTCTGTCTGTTCTTCTCACGCTCTCATCTTTCCATAACTTTATTTTCTTTTCGTTCCTCCATCTTCTCTTTCTATCTTTCACTTTTACTCTCTCGTCTTAACTTTCTTTTTGTTCTACAGCCCTTTCTTTCTCTCTCTATTCTTTCTTTTTCCCTATCTTTCTTTCTCTTCTTATCTCATTCTCCCTCTCTTTCTTCCTATCTCTTTCTCTTGATTTCTCTCTCTTTTTAGCTTTTTTCTGTCTGTTCTTCTCACGGCCTCATCTTTCCATCCTCTCTTTCTATCTCTTACTTTTATTTTCTCACCCCGTTCGATCTCTCTCTTAACTTTCTTTTTGTTCTACAGCCCTCTCTCTCTATTCTTTTTCTTTCCCTATCTTTCTTTCTTATCTCACTCTTCCTCTCTTTCTTTCTATCTCTTTCTCTTCATTTCTCTCTCTTTTTAGCTTTTTTTTCTGTCTGTTCTTCTCACGGTCTCATCTTTCCATCTTCTCTTTTTATCTCTCACTTTTATTCTCTCGCCCGGTCAATCTCTCTCTTAGCTTTCTTTTTGTTATACAGCCTTTTCTCTCTCTATTCTTCCTCCTCTTATCTCATTCTCCCTCTCTTTCTTCCTATCTCTTTCTCTTTATTTCTCTCTCTTTTGATCGTTCTCTCTCTCTCATCCCCTCTTTTTCCTCTCTCTATTTCATTTCTACAGCTCTTTTCTGTCTCTTCTTCTCACAGTCTCATATTTCCATCACTTTTTCCCTTTTTGTTCCTATCTTACTCTTTCTCTCTCTTTCACATTTGTTCTCTCATTCTCTCAATCTCTTTCTTAACCTTTTTTGTCTGTTCTACAGCTTTTTATCTCACTATTCTTTCTCTCTTTTTATTTGGTTCTTCACCTCTTCCTTCCTATATGTGTCCTCCATTCTCTCTCTATCATTTATTCTCTTTTACCCCATCTTTCTTCACCATTCTCTCTCTCTCCTCTATCTCTCTCCCCTCTCACTCACTCTCTTTCTAAACTCCTTCTTACTCCTCTCCCTCTTTCATCTTTTCTTTCAGTTTTTTTTCTCATCATCGTACGTCGTACGTCGTACATCTTAAACTTTTTATTGACTTTTTGTCTCTCTCTTTTTGTTCTCTCTCTGCTCTTCCTTCCTTTCTCTTGTTCTTTTACTCACTGATTCTATTAATCTCTCATTTAATCTATTCGCTGCTTTTTTACTCTCTTTCTGTCCTTTCTCTTATTTTTACTTTTTTTTCTTTTCATCTTCATTTCTCTCCATCTTTCATTCTCTCTCTTCTTATTGTTCTCTGTCTCTTTTGCTTTCGCTTTCTTGATCTCTTATTCTCTCTCTTATTTCTCTCGCTCTTGCTTTCTTTCTCTCCATCTCTCATTATCTCTCTCTTTTCCACTCTTTCTCATGTCTCGCTCTCTTCCTTACTTTCTCTCATTCGCTCTTATCCTTTCTGCCTTAATCTCTTTCTTACTTTCTCTTTCTTTCTCTAGCTTTCTTTCAATTCTCTCTGTCATCTTTCATCTTTTTCTTTTTGTCTCTCCTCTCTCCATTGCTCCTTCATGTTTTCTCTACATTTCATTCTCTTTTTTCTATCTTTTTTCCTTTTCTGTCACTATCTCATTCTCTTATTACTCTTTCTTCCTTGCTTCCTCATTATCTCTCTCTTCCTTTCTTTCTCTCATTCTCTTTTCCTTTCTGTCTCTATCTGTCTCTCTCTCTCTCTCTCTAACTTTCTTTCAATTCTCTCAGTCATCTTTCATCTTTACATTTCATTCTCTTCTTTCTCTCACTCATTCTCTTATTACTCTTTCTTCCTTGCTTGCTCGTTCTCTCATCTCTCATTCTATCTCTCTTTTCCACTCTCTCTCTTATCCTGTCTCTCACTTCCTTTCCTCCTCTCATACTCTCTTTTCCTTTCTGTCTCTTACTCTCTCTCTCTCTTTATTTCTCGCTCTTGCTTTCTTTTTCTCCTCTCATTATCTCTCTCTTTTCCACTCTCTCACATCATGTCTCTCTCTCTTCCTCTCCTGTTTTCCACTTTCTCATCCTCTCTCACTTCCTTTTTATTCTCTTATTCTCTCTTTTCCTTTCTGTCTCTATCTGTCTTTTACTTTCTCTCTTTTTCTTTCTCTCTCTATAACTTTCAATTCTCTCTGTCATCTTTCATCCTTCTTTTGTCTCTCTGTCCTCTCTCCATTGCTGTTTCATGTTTTTTCTTTACATTTCATTCTCTTTTTTCTATTTTTCATTCTTTCCCTTTCTCCCACTATCTCATTCTCTTATTACTCTTTCTTCCTTGCTTCCTTGTTCTCTGTCTCTCATTCTCTCTCTCTTTTCCACTCTCTCTTAACCTGTCCCTCACTTCCTTTCTCTCTCTCTCATTCTTTCTTTTCCTTTCTGTCTTTATCTGTCTCTTACTTTCTTTCTCTCTCTCTCTAACTTTCTTTCAATTCTCTTTGTCATCTTTCATCTTTCTCTTTTTGTTGCTCTCCTCTTTCCATTGCTCTTTCATGTTTTCTCTTTACATTTCATTCTCTCCTTTCTATCTCTCATTCTTTCCCTTTCTCTTACTATCTCATTCTCTTATTACTCTTTCTTCCCTGCTTCCTCGTTGTCTATCTCTCATTCTCTTTTTCCCTTTCTCTCATCATGTCTCCCACTTACTTTCTCTCTCTCTGTCTCTCTCTCTCTCTCTCTTTTTTCTCATGGCCTGATTTGAAGTGTTTATAGTAAATATTGTTTCCTGCCCTCACTATCACTCCAAAACAAGCCATTAGCTCGTCGTATTCAGATCTTTTTCATTGGCGTATTTTTTTTTTTTTTGTGGCTCAGTAAAGCGCAGTCTGAATAAAGACCTCAAAGGGCTTCTCTGAACTTGTTTTCAATTACAAAGCCGAAGCTGAAGAGGCTGAGACTGGAGAGGGCGAAGCGCGCCGTCTCCCCCAGTTCCTGTTTTTACAAATTAAACACGGTTTAATCCTCCCAGCTATTTGCCTTTGCCCTTGGACTTCATTTGTATAAAATTCTATTAATTCCAAATCACTCGTCGCCGTTTCTTCCCCCCGTGGCTTCGACAAAGGAAGTCGTCAACCTGGCATGTCTTCTTTTTCTGTCTCCCGCCCTATTTCGGAGCACCCCCCTCCTCCTTTTCTCTTCCTTTCCCGTTCGAGAGGAAGAGTCACGGCCCAAAGGCGAAGAGCGCCGCGTGTAATAATATCAAAGCCCGGCCCGTAAGCTGCTTCTTCAGAGGCTTGTTTTTTTGGGTGGGTTCTGAAGCCCCCCTGTCAGAGAAAAGGGGTGGTGGGTAAGTCACCGGGTGCCGTTAGTGTCACTCAGTAATTCAGAACTTGTCCTGGGGGAACATAACCCCACCTGTGTCCTCGCCCGCACAGCTGTGACCTGGCTTTGAACTCGCCCTGACCTCTGCACTGCCTGGCAGGACACCGGCTGGGCTGGATGACCTCAGGGTTAGCTGCAGGTCTTTAGAGCCAAATAGTGCAGAGCAGTAAAAGTGTCTAAATCAAAACTGCCAGGTAGTTTCCAGCCACACAATCGGCGGCTATCAAGACCCGCCAGGTGCGCCACACAAACAACCATGAGTATGTCCCAATGTGTATGACTTAACCAGCCAGAGCTGTATTGTTTTGGCATGGTGTTCATTAAAAATGGCTAAAATCAACTGCTTTTGTCTCAGATATGCCCAGTTCCTTCACTTCTATTAACCTTCTATTTACCTACAATCCATATAATGTATTTACTTCATTCACACTGTTACTCACTGTATGGTACTAATTTCTAAATATGTTCATTTGGATTAATGAAAATTTGAGTAAAGAAAGTTGTTTCTTTCTGGTCATTTTGAGTCGGTCAGCAAGCCATCAACTGCTGATGCTTCAGATAGTAAACTAACCTAGAATGTTGTTCTCCCTTTTATACTCACTTATTAGTAGAATGTTTTTCAGCTGTGCATCACAATTGATCAAGAGTGTCCTAACAACCAATTAGTCCAATAACATCCTTAACTTTGATTGGTGGCCGTACCAGGAGATTTAGGCAGAGGACTGAGAATTGCTGATGACTATATGCAAAATAAGCCTCTATATAAAAATAGACTTTAATACAAACATTTTAATTCTTTAAAAATCATCTGATACACTTACATTAATTGTGAAATGGACAATATTGTTTGTGTGTTGCATGAAAATTGCATAAAATTAAATTCTGAAGTGATTCCAAACTTTTGAGCAGTAGTGTATAATGTCAGATTTCATAACACATCTGTTCCTAAATACATTGGGTAACACTATGAGTCCTGTATCCACAGTTCTGTATAACACACATTTATAAGACCTTATATAGCATGCATAATATGTTACAGCTCCTGCCATAAGCCTATATAACTGTTTATATATACTTTAATTACACGCACAACACAAGAGAATATGATTGTGCAAGGTTAGGTTTCATAAAGTATTATAATATCCATCCAATGCAACACTGTAAACATGAATATAGGTTCTGGACTATCGATTTATATTCATATATCATCACTGTCCAATGAAAACAGGTCTCTCCAAAATGCCAACTTTACAGGAGAGGCCAAAAACTATTTACTTCATCTTCAATGGAAGTCCATGGAACCAAATTCTTTCCAAGCAGTTTTGGAGCATTTCTATTGGTCATCATGAAATCCCCCCACAATGTTAACAGCAGCTGCTGCATTTAATTAATGTAGAAAAATAGAAATCACATTTTTCATTGGACAGCGACGATGTAGTAGGAATTTGACAGACTACTTTATGTTTGGCTAACTGGTAACTACAGCAGATATTATAGTTATTTATGGAACCTACCCCTGAGTTTTAAGTCATATACTTTGCTTTATGAAATTTTATGCATGTTTTTATGATTACCTAAGAGTAATTAAGCATGTTTACGCCAAATATTATAAAGCAATTAGGTATGTCACATAATACTATATAAAGGCATTCTGATGTAGAAAAAACCTGGTGTACATCCAGTGAAACATTTATTGGGTATAATTGCTTCTGTAATGCTGTAATGCTGAGCAAGCCGACTACAAGTGTTAGACTTTTAAGAGGTAGAAAACAAATTTATGCCAATGCACAGCAATGAGATGCCAGTAGCCAGTAGATAACAATGGTAACAACTGCTGCCTTGTTCAGCAATATAGCTAACAGTAGCAACGGCTTTAATCTAGCTTTGCTTTCTTCCTCTTGTAAGTCCTGTATTATGAGTTAGATGTGATTATCCTGCTTCACTTAAAGCCTTTAATGACCTGGCAGAACGCTCTGGCATAACATTAGTCTATACAAGGTTCTTATGAACAGATATTGCGATGCATGGCACCCTGAAGTTCATATACTCTTGCTTTATAAATTGTTATGCATATATTTAGAATAGTTCACCAGTCATTAAACAAGCTCATGCTCTGCTTTATCATTCCAGGTCAGAAATAATTTTCTGCCTTAAGCGGAGGAGTTTAAGCACCTCAGGGTCTTGTTCACGAGTAAGGGAAATGCTGGAGGTACTCTCACCTGTGGTCATGAGCTTTGGGTGGTGACTAAAAGAACGAGATCACGGATACAAGCTGCCGAAATGAGTTTTCTCCGTGGGGTGTCGGGTCTCACCCTCAAAGATAGGGTGAAGAGCTCGAACATACTGGGGAGGCTTAGAGTTGAGCCGCTACTCCTCCAGATCAAGAGGAACCAGTTGAGGTGGTTAGGGCATCTGCTTAGGATGCCTCCTGGATGTCTTCCTGTGGAGGAGTTTTGGACATCTTCAACCTGGAGAGGACCTAGGACACGGTGCATCTCTCGGCTGGCCTGGGAACACCTTGGTATACTTCCGAAGAAGCATGAGGAGGTTTCTGGGGAGAAGCAGGTCTTGGCTTCCCTGTTTACACTGATACCACCGTTGACCCAGACCCCCTGAATTGCAGTAGACAATGGATAGATAGACGGATGGATGCGCAGATTTATAATAATATAATGCCTCATTAATTCAATCATGAAGAATTTGTGAATTTATAGGATTCATAGAAAGTTTTACCAAGATATGCTTATCATTTGGATGAAGTTTTAAAACTTTTCTTTCATTGCCTGCGTCAGTCCCCTGCTGCTCCCACAATCCCCCCCAAGCAGAACCACCAACTGTCGCATGAGCTAAACAAAGAGACAAATGCATGAGACATTTAACAAGTTTTCCTAAAACTGAAACTTGCCAAATTGGCTGTAAAGTGGGCAGTTAGGGGTAATACTGTGTACAAGCAAGGCATGCACAGCACCAATGTGCATCAGGTGTGAATATAAACACTACAAATGAGATTATCAGTTCCATCATCCCTCAAAAAGCTCAGAACACTGAGGTTAATAACTTATTTGCCACATTAGTTTGTCAGCATGTTCAGGCTTTAGTAAGACTACTGCCAGGACATAATGATACACCTGATCCAATTCATGCTACTGGGTTATGATATTCCCACAACACCTTGAACCAAATGAAAATGAAGATACATTCATATTGGTGCACAACACATTGCTGCTAATGGTTATAGAGCTGCAAGGCAAGAGTGTTGGAGTTGGGCGATTGGTAATGAATGACTGTTGGCAAACTGTGGCATCTACCACAGTCTACTCTACTGAGAGGAGCTTATGGGGAGTGGCCATGCAGTTGATGCATTGATAACAAATAATGTCGTGTACAGTCACTGTAACCCCTACCCTTGTGTTGGGCTGAGCAGTGGACTGAGCTTCCACAATGCTGACCCTACAATCAAACAATGCAATTGCATTAGAAGCCTTAAAATATAGAACATCCTTTCTCGTTGATGCATAGCCAAATCTTCACATTTCATATTTCCAATAATACAAAAACATAATATATAGTACATCTGAATATAGCAGTCAAATGAAATGAACAACTGTCACCATCGTATGCCTTATTGAGAGCGCCAATGTGGAACCATGCTTTCCAAATCCAATACGTTCAAGGCGGCTGATCAGATTTCAAACAGACATGCTTTGAAAAGTTCCGCTTACTGTCTATTGTCAGTGCCTGAAATATTTTTCACCGCTGCTCAAAGTAAGTTATGTGACGCGACAATGAAAACATTCAGCGTGATGCAATCCAACATGGCTCCACTCGCAACAATGAACGCAGTAATACTCGAGCACTTAAGTTTAAAAGGCTGCAGTGCTGTTGTAGAAACCAATCAAATCTCTAGTGTTCTTTCATTCGCTGAGGACATCTAGACTGTACATTAGCGAGTGCATTAACTGATCAGGGTGACATATGCACAATTTGTTCTTGAAAGACATGAAAGGTTAATCGAGCTAATGACTCACATCAGACCGGGATATGACAAAATGAAGACAGGTATTATTTTTTTTTATCGTAAAGGCCTTAATTATTCGCCAAAGGGTATATCCTCACCTGTCAGAAACACTTGCACACTTTGAGGAAACTATCCTCGGGTGGTTTAATGGAGTGAAAAGGTCTGACAATGATGTTCAATTCACACCTAGTCTGTGAAGTCTTTAACAGATGTGAGGCCCCACAGTAAAGCCCTACAGTCAGTCTTTCCTCAACACGGCTTAGTCATTAGGCAGACTTTGCATAGTAGAGCTTCGGTCCAAGTAGCTTTGGGTTAGAAGTTACATGGAATGTTCTGTTTACTCCATACAAATGCATGCAAAATGTTTAATAACTTCACAAATATAAGCAATACTAGAAGATATAGGTTTCTATAATTCATATTGTTCAACAACGGTGGTTTTATTTTGGTGTGTCGTTGTATCCTCTTTATGTCTAGAGCAGGAAAAATGAATGTCCAGCCGTTAAGAAGAAGCTATTGATTTTTCCATAGATGCTCCTGAGGAGATCAGAAAAGGCTACAATCACATTAACCAGGCAGACTCAAATCAGATGTCTTGCCTAACAGTAGTGACGGTCAGTGGAGAAGAGAAACAGCAGTGATGACCAGCGGAGGAAAGGAACAGCAGTGATGGTCAGCAGAGTAGAGTAGAGGAACCGCAGTGACGATCAGCAGAGTAGATGAGAGGAACAGCAGTGATGATCAGTAGAGTGGAGAAGAGGGGAGGAACAGCAGTGATGGTCAGTGAAGAAGAGAGGAGAGGAACAGCAGTGACGATCAGCAGAGTAGATGAGAGGAACAGCAGTGATGGTCAACAGAGTAGAGGACAGGAACAACAGTTATGGTCAACAGGGTAGAGGAGAGGAACAGCAGTGAGGGTCAGCAGAGTAGAGTAGAGAAGAGGAAAAGCAGCGATGGTCAGCAGAGTAGAAGAGAGGAACAGCAGTAATGTTCAGTGAAGAAGAGAGGAGAAGAACAACAGTGATGGTCAGCACAGTAGAAGAGAGGAACAGCAGTGATGTTCAGCAGAGTAGAAGAGAGGAACAGCAGTGATGTTCAGCAGAGTAGATGAGAGGAACAGCAGTGTTGGTCAGCAGAGTAGAAGAGAGGAACAGCAGTGATGTTCAGCAGAGTAGAAGAGAGGAACAGCAGTGATGTTCAGCAGAGTAGATGAGAGGAACAGCAGTGATGTTCAGCAGAGTAGATGAGAGGAACAGCAGTGAGGGTCAGCAGAGTAGATGAGAGGAACAGCAGTGAGGGTCAGCAGAGTAGATGAGAGGAACAGCAGTGTTGGTCAGCAGAGTAGAAGAGAGGAACAGCAGTGATGTTCAGCAGAGTAGATGAGAGGAACAGCAGTGATGTTCAGCAGAGTAGAAGATAGGAACAGCAGTGTTGTTCAGCAGAGTAGATGAGAGGAACAGCAGTGAGGGTCAGCAGAGTAGATGAGAGGAACAGCAGTGAGGGTCAGCAGAGTAGACGAGAGGAACAGCAGTGTTGGTCAGCAGAGTAGATGAGAGGAACAGCAGTGATGGTCAGCAGATTAGATGAGAGGAACAGCAGTGATGTTCAGCAGATTAGATGAGAGGAACAGCAGTGATGTTCAGCAGAGTAGAAGAGAGGAACAGCAGTGATGTTCAGCAGATTAGATGAGAGGAACAGCAGTGATGTTCAGCAGAGTAGAAGAGAGGAACAGCAGTGATGTTCAGCTGAGTAGAAGAGAGGAACAGCAGTGATGTTCAGCAGAGTAGAGGGGAGGAGATGAACCTTTGTTTTTATATTTAAGTGCGTGAAACTCTTCTGACTGAGTTTTAAAAGATGTTGAGGTGAAGCACAAGCTGAGGTGAAGGTTTAGTCATGCGAGTGGAGTTTATTAAGTTTTTAGCACCATGGCAAAGCCCTGCATTCAATCACTCTTCAGCTGTGCTCAGTCATTACCGAGAAGAACTAAAACACCAAAATATCTGCTTTCAGCGCCGGGTCGCTCCGGCCCAACACATTTAAAAACAAATAGCGAGCGGTAACCGAAGCCACGAGCCGCTCTCTCGATAGTCCCTCTGTTCTCGTGAGTAATTACAGCTCAGACACGGCCCTGCAGGATAGCGCGATGGCTGTCTTGGGGAGCATAACCACACTGACCCGTGGATTTAAGGTAACCCCATTCGTCTGGAAGCGAATCCTCCAACCGCTGGTTCTCTGGGCGGCCGTAAAAGCCAGCATGAGCTCCTCCGCCATTATTCCTTCCCTCATTGGGCACATTAAGGCGGCAGCAGTATGGACACAATTTCCAAGCTCATTTTCACACTTGATTGAGAGGTTTTAAGAGCCTGTCACTCCTCCTTCACAAAAAAAAGAATAAAAAAATCAGTGGGACGTGGTGGAGGAGGCCATGTGTCATTAGCTAACGCTCTTTTATTCTTACAGGGAGCCTTTGGAATTGGGACAGTTTCTTCTTGTCATCACTCATTAAGCGCTCAAACCTTTCAAGAGTTTAATCCGACATGCACTTTAAACACAGTTTTCAACACAGTTTAAACACAGTTTGAGAATAAAAGGGGTTTTCTTACCAAGGATGACACTTAATATGAGTTTCTAATGAATATCATATTCATGATGCTTTCTAAATCCATCCATAAGGTGTTACATGGCATATATAATAGGTTACAATGCCAGGCATGATGTTATATAACTATTCACAACTAATCATAATTACATGCATAACACTTCATAGAGTATACACAAGAGTATACAAATCTATGATGCCGGATTTCAAAACGTACTACTGTTCATAAGAACATGAATGTTGTAATACATTTGCTACAGTCTTTAAAAACCCTGAGTTATGTTATGGTAGCAGAGCTACATATCCACAATGTAGGTGCTATTAATATCAGTTAAACACATTTACTTCATTTAGAGACTGTAAAGTATCTTAGATCCTGTAAAATATCATATGAAGTCATATTCTCTACCCTTACAAAGTAGGACCTTATAACTACTTAAGTGATAAGCCTATACAAGCTGTTGCCAGGTATCGTAAGGTGTTATGTATGCTATATAACACCTTGTGAATGCATTATTAGTGCAATATGAACACAGGATTCATAGAAAGCGATACCTGTTAAGTTTAGGTGTGTTTGTTATCAACTTACTTGGCAGCTGACGTAAACCTCTATATCATGTTATAATGCATTACAGCATCAGATATCATATAAAGATCACATGAATTTACATACTTTTATCATTGCAACTACTCAAGAGACAAGCTTAAACAAGCTGTTGCCAAGTATTGTAGGCTCTGCATCAGGCTATACATCAGCACAGTTGACATGGTTGTTGAGCAACACTTCCAGTAGAGGGCAGGTTGTAGTAAATCAAACATGGCAGCGGTGGATGAGCTCGTAGTTCAGTATTTACTTCAAAAACGACAGAGTTGGTTAAAATTTCTAACCAACTCACACAACCAATCTTCAAAAAGTCCTGCCGTTTCTTATTCGTTGTGTGGTATTGCTTTGTCCCGTCCGTATCCTAAAAATTCTGCACGAAATGAATGTATGGACAGAAAGCTCCATGCCCATCTGTGTCCGCATTTAACGTTGAGTATAAATGAGTTTTAAGGTGTTATGTATGCTATATAATGCCTCGTGAATGCATTAATAGTGCAATATGGATACAGGATTCAAAGGAAGTGTCACCAGTTAAGTTCAGGTGTATTTGTTAGTAACACCTTGTAACACTACAAGCTGTAGGTCAGATTCATGCCAATTACATAAGCTCTTCTTGGCAGCTGACATAAACCTCTATGTCATGTTATGAAGCTTTACAACATTAGATATCATATAAATATCACATGAATTTACATACTTTTTTACTTATGAAGTATATCCTTACAACTACTAAAGAGATAAGCTTATAAAAGCTTATGCCAGGTATTGTAAGGTGTTATGTATGTTATATAACACCTCATGAATGCATTATTAGTGCAATATGGATACAGGATTCATAGGAAGTGTTACCAGTTAAGTTTAAGTGTGTTTGTTAGTAACAGCTTCTAACACTTTGCCGTAGGTCAGATTCATGACTATTACATAAGCTCTGTCAGCTGACATAAATCTCTATAACATGTTATGATGCATTACAACATTAGATATCATAGAAATATCATATGAAGTCACATACTTTTTTACTTATAAAGCATGTTATTATAACTACTTAAGAGACAAGCTTATACAAGCTGTTGCCAGGTATTGTAAGGTGTTGTGTATGCTATATAATGCCTCATGAATGCATTAATAGTGCAATATGGATACAGGATTCATAGGAAATGATGCCAGTTAAGTTTAGATGTATTTGTTAGTAGCAGCTCGTAACATTTTACCGTAGGCCAGAGTCATGACAATTACATAAGCTCTTCTTGGCAGCTGACATAAACTTCTATAACATGTTATGATGCATTACAGCATTAAATATCATATACATATCATATGAAGTCACATATTCTTCTCTTATGAAGTATATCATTACAACTACTCATGAGACAAGATTATAAAAGCTGTTGCCAGGTATTGTAAGGTTTTATGAGTGCTATATAATTCTTTATGAATGCATTAATAGTGCAATATGGATGCAGGATTCATAGGAAGTTCTACCAGTTAAGTGTAGGTGTATTTGTTAGTAACAGCTTGTAACACTTTACATAAGCTCTTCTTGGCAGCTGACAGATATTTCTAATGTGTTAAGATGCATAACAACATTGGATATAATTTAAATATCATATGAAGTCATATACTCTTCCCTTATGAAGCATGTCATTATAACTACTTAAGAGACAAGCTTATATAAACTGTTGCCAGGTATTGTAAGATGTTATGTATGTTATATAACACCTTGTGAATGGATTATTCATAAATAATTAACATGCTATGATGCATTACAACACTGGATATCACACAATCTTTACTTATGAAGCATGTAGTTATAACTAATTACAGACATTGCAAGTTGTTTAGAGTGCTATATAACACCTCAAGAATACAATAATAATGCAATATGAATACAGGATTCATAAGAAGTGTAACCAATTTAGTGTAGGTGCGTTTGTTGGTAACACCTTACTGTAGGTCACATTCATTACCAGTTAGTCCTTCTTTGCAGCTGACGCAAACCTACATAAACATTTATAAAGGATTATTCAAAGAAAGCTGTTGTTTTTTATCAACATCACTGTTAAAATAGGTATTTGCCGCCATTAAGTTCATTTCACAGTTCGTCTCCTGTTTCTGATTACTTGCCCAAGTCATTCCCGAAAATAAGACAAAATAGCCTGAAACTATCCTACATCAATTTGGTTTTTCAATAAGAGTTCAAAATTGTGTAGAAGAAAGTCATTTCCTATAGAACCACTACCAAGAATGAGGGAAAGATGGGACTCCAGGCATTTTAAGAGCCAGAAACTTCAGAAAAAAACTGTTCACTTTATTTAGGAGGCAAAAAAATATACAACTCAATTTAGTGTTTTGGCATTAACATTGGTAACCATAACAGCTTATAAACAGTTTAATTAAACTCACTTTTCTTAATGATTAGAAAAAAATAGATATAATTCAAACACATAATATGTATTTATATTTCTGTCATAATATCATATCATATAATATGACATGACTGTTATACTAATTAATAAAGATCCTACACAAAAGAATATTCTAAACTATTAAGAGTGACACAAAATACGCATAACTCTTAGACTTTTATAGGGCTGTATACCATCATATCTTAGAGGATCAAGTAACCCCTGCTGTTTCCCAACACATATGTGAATGCACAATTAGTTGATGAGCTGGACCAAAATGTGCAGGACAGGGGTCCTCCAGGAGCAGGAATGAGAAACACTCATGACTTAATCAGACAATGTATGTGTTTTTAGGTAGATTGCTTTATATTAGGTGTCTCTAATAACTGTGTAGGTACACATGAACAACACATGCAACAACATAACTATTATTTACTGTTACAGATGGATTACAGTGGTACAGCTTATGTTATTACCCGTGTATTAATTATGTAATGTTATTACATAAGAATATCTTGATAACTATAACAACATCATGTAATATGTAATCACGTAATAACACATTGGTAATAACATGTAAGTGTAACTGCATTTATACTTATTATTATTATTATTATTATTATTATTATTATTATTATTATTATTTAGACTCATTCAATATTCAGAACACACTCAATTAATTTCATAAACTTTAGGGAGGTGAGTATCTGCTGTTAGTGTGTCAGTACCACTGACACATTACATAATAGTTTATAGCAGAAAACTGGTTACAGTGTCACTACACATTGGTGAGTCAGTACCGTCACATTACATTTAGTTTACAGCCAAAACTGGTTACAAGATTACCGTACATAAGTGTGTCAGTACCATCACATTACATAATAGTTTATATCAGAAACTGGTTACAAGAATACCGTACATTAGTGTGTCAGTACCGTCACATTACATAATAGTTTATATCAGAAACTGGTTACAAGATTACCGTACATTATTTTGTCAGTATCATCACATTACATAGTAGTTTACAGCTGAAACTGGTTACAAGATTACCGTACATTATTTTGTCAGTACCATCATATTACATAGTAGTTTACAGCTGAAACTGGTAACAAGATTACTGTACATTATTTTGTCAGTACCAACATATTACATAGTAGTTTACAGCTGAAACTGGTTACAAGATTACCGTACATTATTTTGTCAGTACCATCATATTACATAGTAGTTTACAGCTGAAGCTGGTAACAAGATTACCATACATTCATGTCTCAGTACCATCACATTACATAGTAGTTTACAGCTGAAACTGGTTACAAGATTACCGTACATTATTTTGTCAGCACCATCATATTACATAGTAGTTTACAGCTGAAACTGGTTACAAGATTACCGTACATTATTTTGTCAGTACCATCATATTACATAGTGGTTTACAGCTGAAACTGGTTACAAGATTACCGTACATTATTTTGTCAGTACCATCATATTACATAGTAGTTTACAGCTGAAACTGGTTACAAGATTACCATACATTCGTGTCTCAGTACCATCACATTACATAGTAGTTTACAGCTGAAACTGGTTACCAGATTACCGTACATTAGTGTCAGTACTGTCACATTACATAATGGTTTACAGCCAAAACCGATTATAGGATCACTGTACATTAGTGTGTCAGTACCGTCGCATTCCATAATAGTTTATAGCCAAATCTGGTTACAAGATTATTGTATATTAGTGTGTCAGTATTGTCACATTACATAATAGTTTACAGCTGAAACTGGTTACAATGTCACCACGCATTGGTGAGTCAGTACCGTTACATTACATAATAGTTTACAGCCGAAATTGGGTACAATGCCACTTTTATGTTATTGTGTCAGTACCATCACATTACATAATAGTTTACAGCAGAAATTGGGTACAATGCCACTTTATGTTATTGTGTCAGTACCATCACATTACATAATAGTTTACAGCTGAAATTGGGTACAATGCCACTGTATGTTATTGTGTCAGTACCGTCACATTACATAATAGTTTGCAGCCAAAATCTGTTTACAGAGTCAACGAACTGGAATTTGTAGTGTTAATACTGTCTTCATTTGTGTTATTAAACACTTTCTTATAACACTGGAAAAGACATCTGAATAAAACTGATGTTTCAGTATAATAACTCAATCCACTCACTTTATTTTCAATATATAATTACATGAGATACAATATACAACTATCTATATACTCCTAGGTAATTACATAAGGCAACAAAGAAACTGATACATACGTGTAATTACATAAGTTGTGTAATGAGAAAGGTGTGTATGTGTCTGAGAGCAATAGAAGATCAAACATGTAATATGTTTGATGTTTATGTTTAACTTGATGATATATACATATATAAACCATGAATGATCATTTGCATGATTAAACATTTCTTTGTATGTTGAGAGAATTGTATATGTATATGTTGTTTATGGTTTAAGGTTCTAGAAAAACCACATACAACCCATTTCCATCAATCTGAAAACCTATTTCCATAAAAATGGTTCTTTAAGCATTTAAGGATCTATACAGAACCTTTGTCTTCACTAAAGAACCTCCGATGAACCATCTTTTTTAGAGATTTGAGACTGACCCTCAAAAACCTTTGGATTTTTTTCCACTTGGAAAAAAACTAGACATAGCTGCAGCTGTTCAAAAGCGAGAAAAGGTGTCCACATACTTTTGACTGACACTGTGTATACCTAGAATGCTAACGATGTAGCCTGCATTAAGTAAACTTCTCCTGAACCGTCTGAACTTCTGCTGACTTCTCCTGAAATTAATTCCTGGGAAATGATACGGCACTTCACTGTCACCCAAATGACAATAAGCACTGACTCCAATTAAAGCTTCCCGGGGCCTCGAGGATGTCTTTCCGAAGGGTCTTGAGAAAGTGAGCTCTCTTCCTTCCGCAGTTTGCATCCTGCCGAGACTGAAGAGCAGCCATATCCGAGTCGTCCCCCATGCGGCTACGGAGGGGGGCTAAGTATATATTTACTGTGTGGAGTGCAGTGGGTGGGAGGTGGGGAGCGAGGTGTGGAAGTGGAGGGGATACACCGTAGATGGAGGCGCTGAGAGCGGCAGTGAAAAGTTGATGGCTTATTCTTCGCCACCTCCGCCCCCCACCCCCCTCTCAATTCCATCTGCTCAGCACGCTGCTGCCTGCCCTGATCTCAACTCCATCCCACCCCCCCAGCCAACGAGCCTCGCAGGGCCACGGCCCAGAATAATAAGATCCTCGACACCGGCCCCATCTCCCATCTCTACATGTTAATACTTCTTCAGCGCCGGCGGCTCCGTGTCAAATGGCAGGAAATGATGGCTGGCGAGAGGGCGGGGATCAGTCATACGCCGCAAAACTGCAGTAAACGGCGAAATCCGACATATACAGGTTGGCGCGGCACCTGGCGGACACGTGTTAAACTCGGGTTTTACAGCCAGGGGTTTTATAATACTTTGGAGAGAATTGGGGGCACCTTATCCAAGACTTCTATCCGGGATTGTAATCCAGAGGTGGAGATGGAGGGAACGTGTTCCCACCAATGTTGAAAAGAAGGGATTTCATTTCCCACAGCAAACACTCTTAAAAATAAAAGTGCCAGGAAGGGGGTTCTTTGCGCGAAGCCATAAAAGAAGCATTTAAAGCTTTCAACAGATGGTACTGTAGAAAACCCGTGATGGCTAGTAAAGCCCAGCCATCGACTCTTTCCATGTATTCATCTTCTAACCTGCTTTTCCTTTTGGTTATGGTTGGGGGATGGTGGGGAGCTATAGCCTATCCCAGTGCCTATTGGCCAGAAGACAGGAAACAGCCTGGACAGGCCGGCACTCTTGCTAAAATAGACATTAGGTGTAATTTAATATATAAAATGAAACAGTAAGTGGTTACATGAATGTATGTATCTATGTAAATAATGTGGATATGTGGTAAACTAGGGTCAGTAAAGCTGGCCACTGGGTTTAAATCCATTGTATGTTATTGTATGTTAACAAATTAATATATCCACAGTGTGGATTTGTGGTAAACTATGGTCAGTTTATCTGGCCACTGGGTTTCAAATGCTTTGCTTGTTAACCAGTTACATTTGTATTAACATGAGATAACATTAGCTAGTTATCTGATGAGCCAACAAATTTAACTTTATTTTTTAATGTGTGAATAAGCGATACAGCCAGAAAATAACAATACTGACCACTAATACCCTTTGTTTTTGTATTTTTCCTCAATGTTTGGCACCATTATTTACAGTATCGTTGCTGTCCAAAGAAGTATCTCCAAAAAGGGCCCAGGAAGAATCAAAGCCAGGTCTGTCTTGCTTTGACATGACAGCTCTACATACTGCGCCATATTTTTGTTTGCTCTGTATGTATTTTTAATATATTATTGCATGATCTTAGTGATAAACATTATATTTTCAGTGTTAATTATTATGGTTTCATATATATATATATATATATATATATATATATATATATATATATATATATATATATATATATATATATATATATATATATATGGGGGGAGCTATAGCCTATCCCAGTGCCCATTGGTCAAAAGACAGAAAACAGCCTGGACAGGCCGGCACTCTTGCTAAAATAGACATTAGACGTTATTTAATATATAAAATGAAACAGTAAGTGGTTACACGAATGTATGCATCTATGTAAATAATGTGGATATGTGGTAAACTAGGGTCAGTAAAGCTGGCCACTGGGTTTAAATCCATTGTTTGTTAACTAGTTATGTCATATTGAGTTATACAGTAAGTAGCTACACGAATTAATATATCCACAGTGTGGATTTGTGGTAAACTATGGTCAGTTTAGCTGGCCACTGGGTTTCAAATGCTTTGCTTGTTAACCAGTTACATTTGGATTAACATGAGATAACATTAGCTAGTTATCTGATGAGCCAACAAATTGAACTTTATTTTACAGTGAGTGTGTAAATATATAACAATACAGACCACTAATACCCTTTGTTTTTGTATTTCTCCTCAATGTTTGGCACCAATATTTACAATATCGTTGCTGTCCAAAGAAGTATCTCCAAAAAGGGCCCACGAAGAATCAAACCCAGGTCTGTCTTGCTTTGACATGACAGCTCTACATACTGCGCCATATTTTTGTTTGCTCTGTATGTATCTTTAAGATATTATTTCATGATCTTAGTGATAAACATTATATTTTATTATATTATATTAAAATGTATATATTATACATTATGTTATTTACTGTGCAAAATGAAACTATGGTCAGTTTAGTGTTGCTTATTAACTAGTTCGATTTGGATTTACATGAGATAATGTTAGCTAGTATCTGATAAGCCAACAAATTTAACTTTATTTCATTAAAAGAGTGTGAATGAGCAAAATAGCTAGAAAATATCAGTACTGATATGCTTTGTTGTTGTATTTCTCCCCAATATTTGGCAATATTTAGTATTTACCATATCACTGCTGTCCAATATAGCAACTTTACAGAAGAGGACAAAGACTGTCTTTACTTTCAATGGAAGTCAATGGAACCAGAATTTTACCAAGCTATTATGGAGTGTTTCTATTGGTCCATTAACCATAACACTTTCACACAATGTAAATGGCAACTCATGTGTTCAAATGATGAGTGAAATGGTCATATAGTGTAATGCAGTTTAATAAAACAGCAATAAACAGCAATAAAGCCGAGATTATACACAACAATACAGACAATAAACCAGCGTGAACGTTCTGTACGTAACAGTGTTGACAATAGATGACTAGGAAGGCTCTTGGTGATTGGACAATAGGAAACGTCATGATATCAAAAGAAAAAGAGCATTTTGGGAAATAGACAGGGGCAAAGGGAGAACACAAAAGCATGACAACGTAACACCCTCAAACTCTAGATTTAAATTATAGGGTAGCATATGTGTTGAAGGCCAGAGGGGAATATTTTACCATTTAAACCAAATAATAAATAAATGAAAAATTAATTGATTAACAATCTCTTGTTATTTTAATTCTGAGTTTAATACAATTATTTATTACTAACAGGAAAAGCAGGAGAAACTAAAAAAAGACTGAAAGACCTGGTGGAGCAGGTATGTTGGACATTAGTAGTTAAGAAGCAAGTGAGGGAAGGCTTTCATTTTAAACTAGAAGGATAATTGTGCAGCTTAAGCAGTATGAGGAACAAGTGATGAATAAACAACAAGTAGAGGAGTGCTGATCAGTGTGTTTGGGGACCTGCCCTGAGTGAGTATATGCAGTTTGGAGACTGTAGGTTTAAAAAAAACCATAATGTTTTTGTATGCTTGAAAATCAATGCTACACTTTGGGGGAAAACAGAGGGATGGAAAAAAACGACAAACAGACTAGTGTAGGGTGAACCAACACTGCAGTCAAGATCGGGGATCTGCCCTGAGGCAGTATATACGAAAAGGTGTCTGTCGGTGTCTGTCACTTGTCTATCCTATTCATTCTCTATTGGAGAAAATTCTGGAAAAATATGTTGTTTTCTGGAATCCATGCATCCGATCAAAAAGCTGTATACCAGCCCGAATCACACAATGAGATCAGAGTTGGAACAGTGTTGATATTTAGAAAACTGCCGCAAAGTAAAAAAAAAAAAAAAATAATAATATATCATTTAATATATGGTTATTCATTTTACATAATTATACATAATATATATATATATATATATCCTATGGCCTATCTAAAAGAGAGGGGATGGCATTGCTTGACTTCAATACATTTGTTCAATCTGTGACTGTGTATGAATATAGTATTTAAATTATAGCACCACTGTGCTTAATACAAGCTACACAGATCTGCTGGGTCACTTTTTCTCCAAACAGTCATATTTGATAAAGTTCATGAACATCTTGGGATCATTAAACAAATTCTCCTGGGAAGACCTTGCCCCCCAGACCGCCCCTGAGTACAGTCTTAGCCACTATCCATGAACCTCTAGTGATGCCCCTGGCTGTGTCCATCATCTGCTGAAAAGTTCTCTGGTACCACTTGCAGTTGAGCCAGTTTTAATAAGAAACTTTCCTTTCAGACTGAAAATAATACAACAATAAAATCACTGAGCGCTGCTACACGACCACCAAGTCCGCCAGAACGTACACTGGGTGGTACGTTACTAACTGTAGCATGCAGCAACAGCCTCTATGGACACGCCACGCTGCTGTAGCCTGAAGCAGCTTTTGCTGTATTCTGCCGATCCTTCTAGGACAGACTACAATTTGACATAATAAGGCCAATTTTCGTAATCATTATCAAATGGTTCCCAGGAAACTGCGCAAGAAGTGGAGGCTCGATAAATTTTCAAAGGAGTTTCTGTCTTGGGGATGTTTCTTTTAGATATTGATACAAATTGCGTTGCCATTAGGGCTCCTTATGCAACGCAAGGCCGTCCAACACAAGCAAGGCTTTTTTCTTCCCTATAGCCGTGAGCCATCACATCATATTTCAGATGCTTTCTAAGCCCCTTAAAGTCTGTTTCAGATAATCGCTTTAATCTGCATTAGCTCGTTTTATACAGCCATTACTGGACTACAAATGTGGGCTAGAACGCCGCGTGCATTTTATGAGCTCGGCGTCGGGGCCCGAAGAACAGCGGCCATCTTCCGGGAGCCACGGTTTGAGGAACAAAAGCCAATCCATTAAATGATTACATCTCGCCAGTAACACAGCTTACATGGACAGCAAAAGAAACAAGCGTCCCATGTTCGCGCAAGTCACAAGACGCTGGGGTCCTGCTCAACATCCCCTCCCCCCCCTTTAATAAGGAGCCATTGCTTCTGCAGCAACCTAGCTTCTCAGCAGCAGACGCTGTGATAATATATGTCCTTGTTGTTTCAAGTCCTTTCAGGCAGGGCCCTTCTACGCGGCAGCCACTGAGTGTGCGATAATAGTCTGGTAATGGAGTGTCTTATCTTCAAGTCTGCGGCCCTTCAAGAGGGGGGCCTCTGTTAGCCGGTTCGCCATATCTCCTTACGCTAAGAAAGCTCCCGCGTGCGGCCGTTTCTACCCACGCGCCATCGATAAGGGAGATTTTCAGAGCAGGAGGTTCTTGAGAAGTGGGGTGTGTGTGTGGGGGGGGATAAGCAACTGCGGCGGAGAGAAGGACTCCAGGAGCCCAGCGGTTGTCCTAATCGATCATATCCATATTCTTTGATAGCGAAAGCGGTCAGCATGCACCTAGCATCCGGAAAATTCAGCGCTGACTGCTTGCCCCGGAGTGTGCAATTGAGTCATCAGCTTTATGACATCCTCATCATCGCTAATAGGCACGCTGACAGGGCCAGCCAGGCTGGAAAGTGGCTACAGTGTGCTGATTTGCCGCTAAACCCTTAAGCCCCCCCAGGCGTTCTGGTTACTGAGCGCAGGACAGCCTACAGGTGAGTGGGGCTCGGAAGCCGCAGGGCTGCGCTGCTGTATTAGGATCTCATAAATACCGTCGTCCTCATTTCCCAAGCCCAGTCTGGGGCTTCTAGCGCTTGTGACAAACATGCATGAGGAAAAAGTCCCAGCTTCGGCTTCTGAAAGAATGTTCTAGAGTTCTTGCAGTCTCGCTGTACCACCTGAGTAAATTGAGGAATGGTGGTTCATCAGAATCGTCAACTTTTTAACCTAAAGATGTCCATTTCCTTCACCTTTAATAGTCCAGTGACATCATTTTCAGGATTTATGTAAACCTGAATATGAACGTAATAAGAAGCTGCAACTGTGCTTAGTCCCTAGGCCAATGCTTCCCTAGTACCTGAGTTTCAGGTTCTTCGGGAGCTTCAAAAAAATGATACCAAATGGATTTAATGGTGTTCAAAGTTGTTATAATTCTTTATTGGGAGAAGCACTTGCCTATGGAACTCAATACTGGGAGCCATGACACAGTAGTATTAACCTGGCATTAAGCTAATTGAAAGTTGCCTTCATAGGGACTTCATAACACATGCGGTTATGACATGGTCTAGGGTCAGGCCCAAAGCTCAACAGGTAATCTGGCTCACCAGGCATGTGCTGACAGTCCTCAGGGGCCGATGCTCTTGTTTTTTTCTTGCCTTTCTTTTTTAAGAGACTGGCTACACCAACCACCATTGCATGTAGATGGCTAATATACATTGCATGTTTTGTCCATGAGAGTACATCACTCGCAACGGAAGAGGCAAGTCCCAACGTCAGTCCTCACACACACTTCCCCTGAAGGGACGGGCTAATACTCAATGCCACTGCTCCACAGTGCAGGAGCGTTCGGTCCATGTGCTCAGAACAGCGGGCCGCAATTTATGACCTGCTCTCCGGCTAAACATTTAAAACCGTTCAGGCTTTTGTCTTTTCTTCCCGGACAGGGAGAAATGAAAAAAGAAATAGGGGAAGTCCCAGAGAGACCGAGTAAATTAGTCCCTGTCTGCAAATGAAGAGTGGGAGAGAGAAGGAAGTGAGCTTGATTTAGAGTCCCTGCTCTGCTCTCCTCTCCACTGCCGTCTGTAGGGTGGAGTGATGGTCCGGATCCCTTCTGTCTTCCATCAGCTAGCACGACGCTCACACCGGACAAAGACTTGCTTTGTTCCAAAGAATCTGGAACTTTATTGGCGCGAGAAGTTTAGAATGCATTCAGTAATAAAGGGTGTTTGAAGGGTTTTAATGGGGTCGTTGAAATTGGGATAAAATCACCGAATGATTGTGGTTTTCTAAGTTCTTTGTGGTTCGAGGAATGAAAAAAATCTACCAGTGTGGTCTCCACAGGTCTTTAGCAGTAATTGTACACTATCTGGCCACTTTATTAGAAACACCTTATGCATGGAGACCATCAGCCATGCATTGGTCCATGATGTCTGTTAGCTATTCTCTAGTCCTTCATCAATGGCCACTATATATTGTCAGATGATGGACCACTTTCATTTTTTTTTACAATACACAAAACTCTGGAGCCTTTGGCCAAAGAATCCTCAACTGTAGGCCATGTTTTGATCCGTGATGTATGTTAGCTATCTTCTAGTCCTTCATCAATGCTCACTTTCTGATCAGTAAGCTGCTATTGGCACCTATCTCAATTGTTCCATTTATACAAAGCCTTCGGCAAAAGAAACTGCAACTGTGCTTTTTCCATGGGCCAATGGTTCAGCATACATGAGTTTTCAGTTTCATGTTTCTTGGAACCTCCTAAAGATTGATATCAACTGGATCTAATGGTACTTGAAGGTGTTATTATATTTCTTTGGTGGCACTTGCAGCTATAAAAAGTAATACTAGAGGCCATGGCACAAAAGTATTAATTTGGAATTAAGTTATTTAATTGAAAATCACATTCATAGGGACTTGATAACACATGTATAGGCATTGAAAAGCAGCCTCTCACAAAATGATACTGACATAAATATAAGTTATAAGCATGTCATGGATGATGCTATAGGCAGTTACAAGTCTTTCGGACAGATTTTGTCCATTAATTTGAAATTCAGCTTTTGATGTCTATTAGCTATCCTGTACTCTTTCAGCAATGGTCACTTTCTGACTAGTGAGCTGCTTTTATATACTTTCAGGTGATATACCACTCTCAATTTGTCCTTCTAGTACTGTAATTATTATTGGAATTCTTTATTTATTGGAATTCTTTATTCTTCTTTATACTTCTTTGTACTCGGTTTTATACTTTGTTTTGTTCTGTGAATCTGCTACTGGGTGCTAAATTTCCTTCGGGATCAATAAAGTATCTATCTATCTATCTATCTATCTATCTATCTATCTATCTATCTATCTATCTATCCATCTATCTATCTATCTATCTATCTATCTATCTATCTATCTATCTATCTATCTATCTATCTATCTATCTATCTATCTAATGTTTGGCAAAAGAAACTGCAACTGTACTTTTTCCAGTTTCCAGTTTCCAGTTTCATGTTTTTGGAACCTACAAAAACCAACTCCATGTCAACTGGATCTACTGATACTTATAATTTTTCTTTGGTAGAAGCTATAAAAAATAATAATAATTCTAGGAGCCATGGAGTCATGACATTTACTGGCAATAACAACATGACACATTTATATTAATGGACATAATCTTTCATTACATTTTATAACATTTGCCATATTATGATTATGTCAACTAAGGTCAGTAACAATGAAACTAATGCAGTTGTTATGTGCATGACCAATGTTGGCATGCAGCTGTTGCCATTGTGATAGCATCCACTAAAAACATGCGATGGTCTAAAAGAACTTTAGTTTTAGTCTCTTTTTCATTGCTTGAGGTGGAACAGATCATAAGTCATGATCAGAAAACTGGAGAAGTCTTGCGTCCATGTAGGGTGGCCAAGGCCCCTCAAGGCCTCCCTATAGCCCTGAATTATGATTCACCCAAAAACAAACACCTGAACGTCAAAGGCTTTTTCATTGGCTCTTATGAACATCATAAGGCAAGTTCATAAGGGTCATGAGGAATGGGCAGTATGTGTACTGGTATGTGCATGTGCTCAGCGGGTGCGTGCATATGCGAGCTGCACAGCAAAGCCGAGAGCTTTAAAGCACGAGCCTGTATACATCCTGCAGAGAGGATTTGATAGACGGCGTGTTGTCAGGTTTTTCCTCTGTGCCGTCAGAATGCGAGATCACAGGCCCGTCCTTCAAAGCTGATGAAGAGATCAATGCCATACCTGCCCGCAACATGTTCTTGAAGTCAGCGTTTGAACAAAGAGAGTCGACGGGGCCCTTGAGGGCCAGGGTCACGGCCGGGTTTGAGTTCCGCAATGCTCGCACTGCTGAGCAGGACTGACATCACTTTTCTAGGGTAGGGAGGCCTCCAGAGTCAAGTTCAACTTTGGAGAACAACAAACATTGTTGGGACTCTTTCTTTTGAGCAATAAATAAATAAATAAACAACTCTAAATAAATATTTACGCTGTGCTTATTGAGAATTTCACTGAGATAGCCAGCATTCTTATGGCTGCAATAGAAAATGCATATGTCTTCATGTGCATGTGTTGTCTACTGTGCACGTTGCATTCACTGGTGTACAGTTAGCAACTATAGCCCATCTGTTGCCTCGCACGTCGTGCCTGACGACAGATGGGATGGGATACATTCTGTAATTGTGGACCTTCAGGGAAGCTGTTTAGAACAAAGTGGCTGGTGATTGTATTTATTTCTTTGGTTGGTTTATTGATAATCATAAATGAAATAAGATGAACATACTGTGGGGTTGTAAAACTGTGTGGATCAAATCGTGGGGGTCAGTAAATAGAAAAGCTAAGAATAAAAGATATTAGTTATTATTAATATATCAGATTTCTAATCAGATTTCTAAATGCTTCTCCAGAGAAAGTTTTCAGTTCTTTAAAGAAACATGTTTTTTTTATAAGGAATTGTGGTCAAGATTTGAAGGTCAGTAGATCAGTAGGGTAAGACTGTACCCCCTGTAAAATATAGTTTAGTTTAGGTTCTTTAAAGGTTCTTCAGTAAAGACAATGGTTGAATTTAGAACCATAAACACTTAAAGAACTTTTTTTATTGTTCTTTGCATAGTGAAAGGGTTCTTCAGGCTGACGGAGAGTGGGTTGTATAATCTCTTAGAAACTGCTACCACTAAGGGTGGTATTCACTCATCACTGGGGTGGTACCCTCTTGTCACTGGGGTGGTACCCTCAAGGATACATCTCAGAACCTTTAGGAAACATTTAGGGAAAATGATTGTACCATATTTGGTTGAAATTATACATATTTTTTTTAAGTTGCATTGACTCTATACACACTAGCTCGTCTGGCGTCTTTGTTTAATTTTTTTTATTGTGGCTGTTCAAAAAAAAAACTAGTTTTTTTCTATATGATTTGAAGACGACAGCTGGTATTTACATAGTGTAAAATTTTATGACGGATGGACAAATTGAAATGCTCCAAAATAGCTTGGAAAAACTTCTGGTTCCATTGACTTACATTAAAAGTAAATAGGATTTTTGGGCTCTGAGAACAGAAGAACGTTTGCAACATTCATATTTAGAGTGTTCTTATGAACCGATGTTTTAATGCGTTATTACACCTGACCATATAATGTTACATACTATTGCTACACTTGTCAGTATCAATACTTCTATGCAATTCTACAAGCTCATGACAGGCATTATAAGCCACCATGTACATCATATGAGACATTATAAATGCATTTATAAAGCATAATGAATACATGATTCATAGTGTTTCCAAATAGTCTAACGAAAGCGGTTCCTCTCATAAAATAACCATTTATATATTCCTTAGAAGCTTGTTTGAAATGAGATGTGAGTAGAGAGTGCCTTTGAAGGTTTAAAGATGCTTTACCCAATGTAATAGTTCTATACTAAGGCTCTATTAAGGGTTATAACAGCTAATTACAGCAAAAATAAATAATTACATCTAACTTTTAATACAGAAATAAGCAAGCCTAACATGAAGAACATTAGCAATAATTCACAACACAACATTCATATATATAATTATAATGTTACATACATTTGTCAATATTATATATCTTAATATAAGCTTATGACAGGCATTATATGTCACTATGTACATAATATGATACATTATGAATGCATGTATGAAGCATAATGAATACAGGATTCATAGTGTTTCCAAAAAGTCTACCGAAATTGATTCCTCTCATAAAAGAACCATTTTTATATTCCTAAAGAGCCTTATTTGAAATGAAACCTTTGAAGATTTCAAGATCTATATTATATGAATAGATCTTTAATGTATATTCTATAATAGAGATCTATTAAGGGTTTGTTCTAAATTTCTATTTTATGATGTTGAGGTTCTTTAATGGGCCAAAATAGGTTCTTCTATGGCTTCACCTAAAAAAATCCCCCTTAAGAGCTCATACGATGACGGTGCCAAGAGTTGGGTTCATTCAGATGTCATTCCAGGTTTTAGTGTCTGGCTGTGCGGCGTGAAGGCAGGGGGTAGCGTAGGAGTTGAGGCTTTATGTGTTAGCAACCTGTTTTGTTTTGTTTTCAGAGCGTTCCACAGTCGCCCCCCCCCCATCCCCTTACATGACGTACCCATGGCAACCTCAGCGAGACCCTGCTCACCTATTTAAGTCGCATCAAAATTCCGAAGTAAACATACTCTTTATAGAGGCAATCCAAAAACAAACGCAGCCCCGCCGCCGAAATTGCAAATAAGATCCTGCGCCGGGCTCGGCAGGTGCTGAGAATTGCTTCTATAAATACATGATTCCATTCTTTCAAAGGAAATATGCTGCATGATTCATAGTCCTACCTGTCACAAGTGGAACATTTTTAATCTTTTAGCACCCCTCACGCAAGCTTCTTTTACTCAAAAATACATGTCCGGGAAAAAAATTAAAAATAAAAGAAGAGAGGGATGAGAAAAAGAAAGAATATGTTATGAAAGAAAAAAAAAAATATTTTTTTTGTACTTTTTTTTTTTTACTCTCAATCCATAACAGCAGTATTTATCAAACAGCCTTAGGCGTAATGAATGGCATTTATTCAAAGCTCATTGTTTATATCGTGGTTCCGTGTCACAGCTGACATTTATATAATAGGACATTAGCGAAAAGCTACGCGTCCCCGAGACGCTCGGAGGGCACGGGAAAGGCAAACAGACACTTGAAAGGCTGGGGAGTCCTTGAGCTACGCAGCTACGCACGCAGCTAATCATCGGAGTCCTCTCCTTCAATCGGAAACATTCGCCGCACCATCTTGTTTTAATAACCCCGAGCTACACGTGCCCTGGTGCTGATCAAACATAATTGGCCGAAACGCACGCGGGAGGACGATAACCGACATCAACCGTGGCAGGCTGGATCTTGTCAAGGCATATTAGCGACAATTGCGCCATCGGAATAAGATTGAGGCACTTCCATGTAGGGGCAGGTAACCGGATTGTATACTCGGGTGGCCACTTTATTAGAAACACCAACAGTGCTGCGCAGAAGTCAAGCATTTTATTCTATTTCCAGTTCAAACCCGCCATCAAAGTGCAAGTTCATTCATTTCGTTACCCCAGAAGCTTCAACAGCTCCATACAATCTCACATCAGCCATAGCATTAAAACCATTATCAGCAACACTGACCATATAGGAGCAGTGGCGGAGCTAGACTTTTATCCTTGGGGGTGGCCAAAGGGTGGCCAAAGCTATGGGAGGGGGTCCACAGACTACGAATGAATATTCAAGAAACCCAATCAACTGCAATCAACTCTTTTTAACAAGAAGTGCAGTGTTGTGACATGTCAGTCATCTGGGGTGGCACCTGGGGGTCCAATCAGATTTCAAGGGGGTCCTGTGCCTCCCAGGCCGTTGCTTTGGCTTCGCCCATGGAAAGGAGCACTTTGAAGTTCCACACTTACAGACTGTGGTCCATCTGTTTCTCTGTATACTTTCTTACCCTGTTCTTCAATGATTAGGACCTCCACAGGACCACCACAGAGCAGGTATTATTTGGGTGGTGGGTCATTGAGTGGTGGTGTGTTAGTTTGTGTTGTGTTGTTATGAGTGGATCAGACACAGCAGTGTTGCTGGAGTGTTTCAACACTGTGTCCACTCACTGTCCACTCTATTAGACACTCTTACCTTGCTGGTTCATGGTGTAGGTGTTCAGTCAGAGACGGTAGTTCATCTGCTGCTTCACAGTTTGTGTTCTCTTGTCTATCATCAGCGGACACAGGACTGGACGTTAGTATTCTAGGTCCAGCAGTGACACTCTGAGGTGTTTAAACACTTCTGTAGCAGCAGTGCTGGGTCTGATCCACTTATACCAGCACAGCACACACTAACACACCACAGCCATGTCAGTGTCACTGCAGTGCTGAGGATGATCCACCTCCCTAATAGTACCTGCTCTGTGGTGGTGCTGCGGGGGTCCTGACCATTGAAGAACAGGGTGAAATTGGATAAACAATGTATCAGATGGACTACAGTCTCAGTGATGCTGAGGTTGGACGCTGGAGTGGCCACACATATACACACACACACACACGCGCACATGGGAGTACTATGTGAACAGTGAGAGTGTTCTACCACCTACTGTCCAGTAGTCCAAAACTGACCAAGGATGAATGGGATTAAAGGGGGCGAATACATTTTGTATCAACAAATGGGCTCCAAATGGCCAGTGAATGGATTTTTTTTTTTTTTTTTTGTGGCAGTGGGTGCGGGTTTGTCACCCACCCATCTTTGACGTTACTATTATTTTCTTCTTTAACTGCCAGAAGCCAAGCCCTTTTCTTTTCTTCAATTCGGAGCGGATTTTAAAGCTGCATTAACACAGTCGCAGTGTAGAGTGAGAACTTATTTACTTTCTCCTGGAAACAACTTTGAAATATTAACCTGTTGACTGCTGTTCTGTAATCCAGCCACATATCACGCCAGGTCTACCAGACTGTAGCAGATGAGAGAGAGAGAGAGAGAAGAAGAAGCAAGTGAAAAGCCAGCAGTTGGCCAGAATCTCAGAGCACTTGGGACAGTCCTAACCCACCAGGACAGCTGTATGTTCTATGTCTTGGTCATAAATGAAAGCTCCAGCTATAAAGCATATTATCACATCATCAGTCATATCCATAAAGATTATTGTAGCAACATGTTGGACCGTCTTAGAACAGTTCTTGCAGTATAAGACCACTAAACATTAATAATTTCTCAACAGAGTCCCTGATTTATATATCCAAGATATCCAAAAGCTTTCATTTTAATGCAAGTCATTGGAGCCAGATTTTTTTTTATTTTATTTGAGTTATTTTGGAGCATTTCTGTTGTTCCATTAACTGTAATATTTTTACACTGTATAAATGGCAGTTGCGATGTTCAACTGGTGTAGAAAAACAAAAAATGAACATACATGGGTTTGTTTGGACAGCAACAATATTTATAAATTGGCGCTATATATATTTTACATTTTGTTAGGTACAGATTAAAGCAAATTTGCTGACTAATATATATATATATATATATATATATATATATATATATATATATATATATATATATACATATATATATATATATATATATATATATACAGAATATATTATTTGTATAAATATATATCATTTGTATTATTTATCTCGGTTTTACTAAATATATACAAAAAATAAACAGAATAAATAAACACAACAATAAGTTTGCTTTTATTAAGCATGCCAACTTTTTGCTTGCCCTTTTAAATTTCACATACTATTTTTCAGTTTTTGTTTTTTGAATGCAGTGTCAAAACATAAACTAAACATAAACAAATCAAAACAATATTTGTATGCCACACATTTCATATATAAAAGCATTATTGCTGGGTTTAATAGGTGTTTACCACCCTATATATATATATAGCAACAAACGTACCAGACATTAGCCTTCATATATGCATGTGAATAACAAGCACTAATGTAAAATTCATATTATTTTAATGTAAAAGCCATGCAAATGGACTTTCTCACTGGCTGTACACATGTTGACACTTGGCTTGTCATTGGTAGGTAGCTAGTAGGCAGCTCTTATGCTACAACTTCCTAAAGAAGGATGTCCTTCTTTAGAAAAGCTTGCTGTTCAAAAAGGGCTCCAAGGTTAAGAAGAGGAGTCACCAAGCATAAACAAGGGAATTCATTGAGAACTAAACTATATAGGAAAGAATATCATCGCTGCTCAAAGAAAAACATGTGTTGTTCATTTAAACGAAGCAGATGCTGTTTACATTGTATGTAAATTTCATGATGAATGGACCAATAAAAAAACTCTAAAATAACTTGGGGAAAGTCTGGTTGCATTGACTCCCATTAAAAGTAAAGTTGCCATTTTGGAGCTACATGGCTTTCTTTGGACAGCAATGATACACAAAGCACGGTAACACTTTGCATTAAGTGTAGCAAATAAATATACATAAATATTTGTGTGTGTATTATGTATATACATGAACCGCTAATTAAGTAATAGTTAGGTATATGGTAATTAATAGTTGATGACACTGTTACTTGATTTAGTTTAATTCGTTATTAGTTCACAGCTTAATTACACATTAACTGCTGTCTAGAACACTGTTGGAATGAACCAATTAGTACATTTGTGCTAAACCTGTTAATTATCTGTTAATTAATCTATTGACATATTGTTACATTTTCCTGCACTAGGCAGTGTTGGGTTGTTGGGAATACAGTCCTTGGGCTTTACTGGACACTTTCCTTCTTCTCCACATATACTGCAGCCTCACTATCCTTACAGCTGTCTATGTTTTTTTACCATTATTTACTCCATAATTCAGATTACAGAACCCCTGAGTGACGGCGTTTATTACAAATATTTATAGAGTTTATGAATAAAAGCTGCCTGACAATTCACTGTAAATCTCAGCTAAAGCTTAGGCAAACCAGCTGCTTAGACCTAAAACACAGGTTGCTTATTTTGAGATGTATGAAGAAAATTAAATATGCACATATTGACAGTAGTATATAATCTATGGCTATATCCTATTAGCCATAGGATGTGATGTGAGAATATCAAAACACCTAAGGGCCGATCTCTCTTTTTTCTAAAAGTATTATTCATAAATTATATATACACTGTATTCAAAAAATGAAAAAACACAAAACGTACAGAATAATGAATCATTAAGTAACTAATTAATTTAATTTTACTGTAATTGCAGCAGCAGGAGATCAAACAGAGTAAACAATATTACTACGTACTGCACAGTCTGTCTGAACATGTGCTGAACAACATTCCTGCATCCAGTATCTTCAGTGTTTCTCCTGTAGACTGTATATCACTCAGTCACTGCTTCACCAAACTTATACTCAATAACAACCAGTCTTATATTTCTTAACTCACATGATCTATTACTGTATGGAGAACCTTTCTCTGAGGGTGATTTTCTCTGCAGTGACACTGACGTGGTGAAGGTGGTGTGTTTGTGTGTGTTGTGCTGGTGTGAGTGGATCAGACACAGCAGGGCTGCTGCTGGAGTGTTTAAACACCTTAGTGTCACTGCTTAGTGATTAGCATTGTCACCTCATAACTTGCTCTGGTCAGGTTCTCCTGTGCCCCACCTGCTCTGAAGAACAGTTGCTGCTGTGAGACCAGGTCTCTCTGTCCTTTCATCCACTGAATATTTACTATAATGTCCACGCTTTGGTTCATAATGTGTCTCCCTATTTAACTCCTTCATTACCGCAATAGTCTCCTGGTATAAGAGACGAGCGCATTTGCAGCGTCTCTACGGAAAAAAAATATTTGGACGTCCATCTCTCTCGAAATGACTGGTTCTTACTGTTGACTCACTGTGACATAGCCAAAATAGCAAAGTGCTGAAGGGCCACCAATAATGTATTCTTACGAGCGATGCTGACCGGACTTTGGACACCCCTGGTTTGGAGCATAGTATGTAGTAATAATGATTATTTTACTGTGAGGGACACAAAGTAATAATTTATTAATGACTATACATCAGTCAATTAATAGCAGTTGATTAGCTGGTCTAAACATACAAGTACTAGGAATTTCTTATGTTAGTTATTTACATGAGTAAACTAACTTATCAGCTGATTGACAGTGTATTGATCAGCACAGAATACAGAAAAAGGGGTAAATATGGTCTAAACTAATTACAATCAGTTAAAAGTGTACTAAATTATTATTGCTTAATGAGTAGCTGGGGATCACATAGAATCGAATTGCTGATTAGCATACAATTGTCAACTAATTTACAGCTCAAGTTGCAAAGTGTGGCCATGCTTCGCTGTCCCATGTATCTCAATTTTTGTTGATTTTTATATTTCTACATCATTTTAACGAAGCCGCAGTCATTTTTATTGTGTAACGATTTCATGATAAATGGACCAATAGAAATGCTCCGAAATCATATCAGAAAAATTCTGGTTCCATTGACGTACATTAGAAGTGAAGAAAGTTTTTGTCCTCTCCTGTAAACATGCAATTATGAAAATACTTGTTTCTCTTTGGACAGCGACGATATACTTCTCTTCATAGTTTAGTTCTCATTGAATTCCCTTGTTGTTGTTCAGTTACCCCTGTTCTCCAAAGAGTTATGGGCCTGGCTACAAACTAAACACAGGTGTTGTACATGACACGGGGTTGGAGTGTAAAAACAGAAGGGAGGGTTAAAATCTGGACTTGTTATTCACTTTGCACTACTGTCTTTTATGCTGGAACTTTGAAAAACATCAAATCTTTCATGCAAGATGATTTCATGATTTATATATCATCACTGTCCAAAGAAAAAAACATGTTTCTGCATTTTTGTTAATTAGAATTTTCTATACTTTGTGAGCGCAGCAGTCAATAGAAGCAAATTGAATCAATAGAAACGCTCCAAAATAGCCTGGGAAAATTCTGGTTCCATTGACTTCCATTGAAATTAAAACTGTTTTTGTCTTCTCTTGTAAAGTTGTCAGTTTGGATGTACCTGATTTTCTTTGGAAAATATATATTGTTTGTATTGTGTGTAGTATTTGGGTCTTTCCCACCATTGGCTTGCGACCATTAAGCCAAAGAGCAGCCACTGTTGTGGCTTTGTTATGGCAATGAAAGTCAATACATTTGTATATAAACCACCATATCAGGGCTTATAGAGACTCAGGAGTTAAGTACTTTGCCCAATATACAGTACTGGGAATTGAACCCACAACCTTTGGATGGCATGGTCAGCTCTCATACTGCTACACTACCGACAACCTTGTTGAGTCATTGGTTAGTACAATGGTGGATATTAATCTGGTGAATACTATTTTTGTGTTATGTTGTTATGAGTTTGTTTTTGCAAGGTTACGTTTCAAATATGTTCTGCTAAAGAATCTAAGAACAAAGAGCTGCTTTCTATAAATGTGCTGAGGTGAATTCCTTTAGTAATATATATAACTTGCTGTTCACTGATTCAGAAACTACTGTACACTGAACATTTTAGAATTCTGACTAGGGATGATAGGGTTAAAGATATTCCAGGATATTCCTGGTTTGATTTTACTCATAACATTGTCTCCCATTACTTTGACTGTACAGGACGTGTACAGGAGGTTCTAAAATTTTTTTTTTCCCAACGCTTGAGATTCCTGTCATCTCTTCCTCCAACAGCGTGAACCTCGACTGACTTACATTCGTAAAGCGGGCGAAAAAAAAAGAAATAGCTTTAATATCACGGCGGCTTGCAGCTGGAGCTTTTGCATGTACGCTAATTGGTCACAGATCACAGCTGACCTGATTTGTGCCGCACTCGCACTTTTTCTTTATTGTGTCCCTCGCTGTCATTTATTCGCGCAAAATGAAAAGACAGGGAAGGCGGCACAGATGGTGGTTTATGGGTGCGGCCTCCTCTGCAGACGTTATTTGAATGCTTATTCAATGTTAAATGCAATAAGTGCTCGGGGAGAGCAGGGAGGGCAGCGGAGAGGAGAGCCTTTGTTTTCTACGCAAGTGCTTGGCATATCAATCAGGGACGAGTACCGTATCTCAAAAAACAGTGAACACATAGATAGAGGCTTGGGGGTGTGAGGTCATACATATGTTTCATATACTGTATGTAAATATATGTTATTGTAATGTATAATTATGATATATATTTAGTATAATTATATTATACTTATTTAACGATATGATGCACCAACATCCAACAGTAATTAGAGTAAGTTCAATATGTATTATAAATATGTATTCTGTCAGACTTTGTATCTACATGGGTTTTTTTCAGAATTGGAGAACTCCAGCTGCACTTTATAACTTTTTAAGATTTCATCAAAAATGGATCAATAGAAATGGTCCAAAATCACTTTAGGAATTTAGGAATGTTTTTGTTCCCAAGTTTAAGGATACAAGGCTTCATCACAACAGTGATGATGAATACGTATCTATATTGTCACTGTCAGAAAAAAACTGATACGTGCAAGAAGGTTACACAAGTAAATGTCACAATATTTTATTACAGTTACATTTCTGTCCATTTCTGTCCATCTGTCCATTCTTTAATCTTCCATTTTTCATTACACACACACACACACACACACACACATATATATATGTGTTAGTCCAATAACATCCTTAACTTGGATTGGCGGCCGTATCAGGAGATTTAGACAGAGGACTGAGAATTGCTGATAATAGGACTATATGCAAAATAAGCCTCTATACAAAAATAGACTAATACAAACATTTATATTCTTTAAAAATCATCTGATACACTTACATTAATTGTGAATATATATTTACTACAATTGTTCTTTTAGATTTTATTACATACTTTACAATCATTACAGAATGCTCAAGTAATCATTATATAATGTATGCTTAATTCTCATTAGTTTCATAATTCATGGTTTACATTTTATGATGAATTATTATATGTATCTACATTCATAAAAAATATGTCTGGAGGCACTTTGCTAAGCTCTTTCTAAATAACATCAAACTTAAACTATGGTTCAAACAGTCACTGTGCATAGCGTATCATGTGTAGCACTAAATAAAAATAAATAAATATATATATTCTCCTTTACCCCACTAGTCAGGGATATATACATAAACATACTTCACTGCAAGTCAATGTAACCCATCCATCTCTCCATTATCTTCCACCTTATCCCACTTATCAGGGTCACAGGGGGGCTGGAGCCAATCCCAGCATCATCAGCCGAAGCGGGGGTACAGCAATGGACAGGGCGTCAGACCATTGCATAGCCAAACACATTTACGCACACACCTAGGGGCAATTTAGAGTGAGCGATCAACCTAACATGCATGTGTTTGGACTGTGGGAGGAAACCAGAGCACCCGGAGAAAACCCACTCAAGCACGGGGAGTACATGCACACTCCACACAGACCGGGAATCCAACCCGGATCGTCTTGCTGTGAGGCGACAGTGCTAACCACTACACCACCGTGCCACCCTCAATGCAACCTGATCCAAAGTCCAAAGCTGGAATATTTGAAAAAATTGAGATACCAGGTAAACATACACATGAACAATCTGGTGCCACTCTCCGCCTAACTAAGATATCAAAAAATCATTAAATCATCATTAAATTAAGTCTTGCCTCCCCGGAGACATCAAATTAGATCACATGTGGTAATACTGCATGTGATATAGCATGCCTATTATGACAGGAGCCTGAGAGGTCATTGTGCTTGCGGTCAACACCTGTTAAAACACACACTCACCCAGTCAGGGACTAAATGACCTTGTGGGGTAGCATGCTTTATGTTTGAACAGTGATGTCATTTGACAACTGCTTTGCATAATGTTTCCTCTGACCCTCCATTCAGATTATGTTGACAAAGAAGCCATTACACGAGTAGATGTTTAGTTAACACCTTACAGAGGTGACATAGGCCGTCAACCTTTTTCTAACCTTTAAACTCGTCTTCTCATCCACTCTACCACTTCCAGCTCCAGCAGAGGCAATTTGTTTCAACTAACTTTCCGATGCTGATGTAGATCTCCCTCCGTGACCTTCCTTATCATATTAATCCTGTTCGTTTTGCTATGCGAAAGACCTACATGCAGTCAGTCTCCTTTATAATTTCCATCATCCATCATTTATAGAGAAGGCTGTCATGACAAACTGAATATAAATGATATAAAATACAACAACCTTCAGAACTTACTTTTCAGTGGTAATGGACTACATGGTTGTTGACTATGCGTAATCTGGATTACATCATTTTATTACAGAGATCTCGAATGCAATGGGAGAACATCCACAACTCTTTCCCAACTGTAAAGTTGTTCAGCATATGATATCAGATCAACATGGCTACTCAAATCCTCAACCAGACAATTACTAAATTACTCAAAAGTAATATGGTTTGCTTTAGATTATCATACAGACACATGCAGCTGGTTAAATCTGCTGGTTAAATTCTAAAACTAAATCAAGCATTGACCATAAAGTTAGCTTGGGTTGCTTGTTGCTAAAAGTAACACGGTATAACCCACTACACTATACCAACCACACTATACCACTACACGCTGTAATCCACTACACTATACCAAATCACTATACCACTACATGCTGTAATCCACTACACTATACCAAACCACTATATCACTACATGGTGAAACTTGCTACACTATTCCAACCACACTATACCACTACATGGTGTAGACCACTAGACTATTCCAACCACACTATACCACTACATGGTGTAGACCACTAGACTATTTCAACCACACTATTCCACTACATGGTGTAGACCACTAGACTATTCCAACCGCACTATACCACTACATGGTGTAGACCACTACACTATACCAACCCACTATACCAGTACAAGGTGTAACCCACTACACTATACCAACCACACTATACCACTACACGGTGTAACCCACTACACTATACCAATCAGACTTACCACTACATGGTGTAACACACTACACTATACCAACGACACTATACCAATGACACTATAACACTACACGGTGTATCCCACTACACCATACCAACCACACTATACTACAACATCATTGTAAAAAGCGCTATATAAATAAACTTGACTTGACTTGTCACAGTATAACCCACTACACCATACCAACCACACTATACCACTACAAAGTGTAACCCACTACACTGTGCCAACAACACTATACACTTTATAAACTGTACTACACTACTACAAGCTATACCACTACACAGTGTATTCCACTACACTATACTAACAAACATCCATATCTGGCATGTTGTAGGATATTATCTCTGTCCATAGAAAAGCAGGTATCTTTAAAATAGCAACTTTACAGGAGAGGGCAAAATATTCTGTACCTTTAAATATTTTTTATTTTAATTTTTGTAGAAGTTCTATTGGTCAATTTACCATGAAACTTCCACAGGATATAAAGAACGGCTGTCATGTTCAAATAAAATAAGAAAATAGAGTAAGGGACTTTTTGGACAGTAACAGCATAATATTAATAATACATAATTATAATGCTGAGGCCATTGCATGCAATATGTTGCCGGTTTTAGACACACCCATTTTCCTTTTTATCAGAAGCGTTTACCACATACAGTATGATGCACTTTGTATGTTTAGACTTACTGCCTGTACCCCATATGTTGCCCGGACAATATATCAGCCACCTGTCCATTAGGACCCCATAAGACTAGATACTGGGGAGGTGGCCCATTCTCAGCACAGCAGTGACACTGACATGGTAATGGCATGGTAGTGTGTGTAGTGCTGGTACATTAACAGCAGGTGTTTTTTGTCACTGCTAGGTTGAGAGGCGTCCACCACTCATTTAACTGTGGTAGATCTCCAAGATCAAGATTGGACACCGCTGGAGTAGAGGTCTACAAAAAAAGCACATCAACCAATGGGCTACTGTCTTTAAAAGCTAGATGCTTGTGAGAGTACTGGATACTTAAACCTCCAATGAACCAATTACCATATATATTTGGTAAAAGCTGGATAAAGATGAGATATTGGACTAAACTGTACAGGAGCAAAGCCCCACAAAAGCTTTTGTTGCAGTGAGGACCTTGGAAACCGGCAGAAACAGATGAGATATCTCCCACATAATAGGCCTGCATGAGGCATCAGCCAGGCTTTTCGCAATGCCTATCATACCTTATTAACCCCGATCACAGGCGGGCGCGCTATCCACTCTACCCAACGGCCCAGACAGAAATGACATTTTAATTGTGTCTGTTCAAATTTACTGCTTTGCTGTAACATGTTATGAAAAGCATAGAAAACGATTTGAAAACCATAGCGCCCTGATCCCCATTCAATTAGCGTGGATGGTGGGGAATTACGGAAATAGCCAATAACAATGCATTCAAGGAGCTCCTGCTCTCTTTCCATCCGCCAGGGTAATAAACCTAATTTTATTAAGGGAGGGCAAAAAACGATTTGATGAAATATACACAGACATGTTTATTTATTGATATGCAAGGATGATTTCCCCACATGCTTATTAATACATAGTTTACACTAGACACCAAAGACTCTGTACTGTACAACAGAAGAAGGCATAAAGGCATAAAGTACATGCACTGAGCATTTGCACTTGATCCGGTGCACCTGTCTGCCTGCATTCTGGACCAGTTCACCCACCAGGGAGCTCCTGCTGTCCAGTGGTTTGTGGAAAGCTTTAATTAATCAGTCATTTCTTCTCCTGCCTCTCAAAACATTGAGCTACTCTGATGGGACTCCTTAGGACTCTTAGACTTAGGTTTAGACATTAGGTTTGGACTTACTGACTGCACCCCGGACAATATATCAGCCACCAGTCCATTAGGACCCCATAAGACTAGATACTGGGGAGGTGGCCCATTCTCAGCCCAGCAGTGGCACTGACATGGTAATGGCATGGTAGTGTGTGTAGTGCTGGTACATGAACAGCAGGGTTGGTGGTGGTAGACCTCCAGGATTAAGATTGGGCACCACTGGTCTACAGAAACAGCGCATCAACCAATGGGCTGCAGTCTTCACAAGCTAGATGTCTGTGAGTGTTTACTGGATACTTAAACCTCCAATGAATCTACTTGCCTACTGCACAGTAGGTGAAATCAACGGCTAGTATGTCCAAATAGTCATCGAGCAGTGCGTGAATATTACCCAAATGATCTACTGAATCACAAGCCATTTTTAAGTATGCGACCGCAGCACACTGTGTTATCCCATAATTCAACTGGAGTCATGGATGAATGGTGGAAAGTGGTACGTCAGTTGTGTGTATATAGCTACTGCTGGTGAACTGCTGCTACAGATGTTAGAGCTACTTCTGAGATAAGAAATGATTAACTTCCTTATGATTCGTCTTCTCTGAGCTACAGCTCAACACCGTCTGAGTACAGATTCAGACAAAACACAGCTCAGACAAGATTCAGATTCAGACAAAACAAAGCTCAGTGTCACAAACAGTATCTAAATCTGTCAGTAAATGGGTCTTATAATGAATAGCGGGGACATTTACAGTGGTGGTCTGAAATCTTAAGTCACAGGACTTTGGTAAGATGATGTATGTAGTATGTCTGAGATTATTTGAATACTAAACACTCATGTTCTGAAATTATTAGACTGAAGCTCCAGTCTAATACCTACTGACTTAGTAGTTGATTTTGGACACACCCTTATTCTTTTTGTATTGCTTTTGCTATCTGGACTGGACCAGAGGAGGATGGGTTTTCCTCATTGGCTCTGGTTTCTCTTGAGGTTTCTTCCTTTTTTGCTCAGGGAGAGTTTTTTGTTGTCACTGTCGCCCCTGGCTTGCTTGGAACCAGATTTCCTGTAAATCTTGATTTATGACAACTGATGTGAAAGGTGCTAAATAAATAAATTGTGGATCTGTCTCAAAACCTGATGAGCTGCCTAACTAAACCTGATAAGGGCACTCACTACTGTAGGCAGCTGTTTAAGTGGCAGTGTTCTGTCTGACAGCTCCCCTCATTAGACAGACTACTGAGATGCTCTAATTAGAGAGTGACTGTGTAACGCCAACTGCTTGCGACTGGTGTTTTAGCTTAGTTTAGCTACTGCCTACCTGGCTAAGCTACCAGTCAGCTATCCAAACATTAGCACGATGCTTAAAAAATCTGCTAGCATAAATGCTAATCCCTCGAATATAAAACTGCTAAATGACTAGATGCCGAGTTACAAATAAAATGCTATATAGGGTGTGTCTCAAAACCTAGTGAGCTGCCTACATAGGTAGCATTTTACATCATAGTATGCACTCCCGACATGTAGGCTGTCCCAATCCCAATTCAAAACACGCTGTCTGCTAAGGCAACTTATTTTGACCTGATTTTAAGGAAGCATCGAATGCTTCCTCAGCCGCTAAGACAATCCCATGATGCAACGCAGGCAAATCTACGAGCAGTGAAGTGGTTTTAAAATGTAGTAATGTAGTGGGTTTAAATTATTTTGATTCTCTCTGGTGTTTTAATGTGTTTCTTGTCATATAATCACACAAAACAGTATTTTATTTACAAATTTGTAACGAGTTGTTGATCATTTTGCAGTTTTATACTCGAGCCATTAGCATTTATGCTAGCGGATTTTTAAGCCTCGAGCTATTGTTTTGGATGCCGGCTGGTAACTTAGCAACCAGCTAAACCACCGGTCGCGTGCTGCAGTGGGCCGTGACGCAGTCTCTCTCTAACTACAGCGTCTCAGTAATCTGTTTTATGAGGAGAGATGAGGAGAGAACACTGCTACTTAAACAGCTGCCTACCTAGACAGCCTACTTAGACACTCACTAGGTTTTTAGACACACCCATTGTGTGATTATATGACAAGAAACAAATTAAAATGCCTGAGAGAATCAGAATAACTTACATTTGAAAGTGATCCCCGCCATGTTGGAAGAAGTTTTGCCCGCATTGAATCATGGGATTGCCTTAGCTGCCGAGGAACCATTCGATGCTTCTATACGATTGGGCAAAACTAAGGTGACTCAGTAGACAGCATGTGTAAAGTATCTAAGAATTGGGACAGCCTACATGTAAAATGCTGTCTATGTAGGCAGTTCACTAGGTTTTGAGACAGACCCCTTGACTTCATGTTCTAGCCCAAAAAATAGAGTCACAGCAATGAAATTAGAAGACTATGCAGAGGAATTCACTGTTCCAGGCTGTGAAGGAGATCATTTTCACACCCTTTCCTGTCAGCGGGTGTTGTTGATGTTCATCTTTAACCGAAGCTTAATTTGGCTTCCTATTAAACAGCTTCTTAATTAAATCAACCTTCACCCCCGTTTCACTGTTTCACTGTGATATATTTCGCAGTTTGGACAGACGCCAGACTGGAACTGTGGTACTATGTAATGCGGAACAAAAGAAGTTGACAAATAGGAACTTCAGCTTGCTCTTTCAGCAGAATTTCAGACAACTTTAATTCAAAGTCAGTTTCTCTCTGGACAGTTTTGCAAAGACTTGGTCAATACTAAGCATATATAGATATATATAAGCAATACAAAGCTTCACTTTAACTCTGAAGAGACAAGCAGCTCCACCTTTATTAGCATCACAACCCCAACAGTAACCTATAAGTAAAAGCCATGCTGTTTATGATGAGGCAGATTATCATAAACTGAAAGTTTCACAGTGAGGAACAACTTTCATTCACTTTGTATTGATGTCAAGATCAAAAGCAAGTAACCAGTATAGGTGTGTATTTCGACATGTTGCTGCTGTGTGATCATCACAGTCTCTCAAAATGTTTATCAGTGCAACAACAAAAGTAAAACAGATCATGTCTTCACTAATCTCTGAAGTCTTAGACACACATGTTCCCAAACATACACATTAGACCCAAAGGCAGAACCCTAAATCTACTATCTTTGGTGAGGATGACTTGAAATTACTGGTATTGCAGCTGAAATCAATGAATGAAATGTAAACACTACTACATTACAGTGACATAACCACAAATATGTCAGGTTCCACAACACATTATAATATCTATACATAAGAACGTTGTAGACACTATTGTTGTACAGCAGTTATACCATGATATTACAGTCTTTAGGTCATGTGTGGTTATTACATCTAACTATTAATTATCCACCTAGTAGTTATAATTACATGCCCAATACTTTATAAGGTCAGATCCTATAACACATTATAATATCTGTACATAAGAACATTGTACACACTATTGTTGTACGGCAGTTAAGTGAGGTGTGGTTATTATATCTAACTGTTAACTCATATATATATATATATACACACACTACCGCTCAAAGGTTTGGACTCTACAATGGACACAACAATGGACTCTAAAACTCCTAAAGAAAGTTGTTTCTTTCTGGTCATTTTAAATCATTTTAAATTATTTAATTATTCTAAAGTGATCCTAAACTTTTGAGCATATATATTTATATGTATGTGGTAAGGATTCAATTCTTTTAATCTTGACAAAGTAAATTCAAGTATGTGAGCACCTGCAAACTCTCAATTTCCAACATTTTCATTATGTTTTTCTACTTTGTGCCATATGTGTGCAGAAAACTGTGAGAAACATGCACACCCAAAAAATCACTCTGAACCTAGGCTGCATTTCTAGGCTGTATATGAAGTGTCCTTTACCTTGGAGTTGCCATCTATGACATGGCGGTAATGAAATGTGGCCTACTTCAGCTTTGAAACTCTCGGATTAGCTTGTTACTATGATATCATCTACAGTATGTTGCTTGAAGTTGAGTCATCTCGGTCATTTATTTTGTCCCTCTTGTCTAATTCTTTATATACCACCTCAAGGTTGGCCATAAACCTCCAAACCATGGCTCTGTGTAAGCACGAAAACAGGGAAACCTGTGGAAAGCCCTGCAGCCCAGGGGGAGACGAACAGATTAACAGCTGGGCGCTAATGAACGATCATGGTGGTCAATCATAGAAACGGATTGTAATTGTCTCTCCAATGAGGCAGCGTGAGCCGTGGGCGTTCTTATAAAGACAGCTTGATGGAGCCTTAAAGTGCAAAAAACCGAGCCAACTCGGCCCCGATTCAAATCATCTTGGGGCCGGAGATTTACTGAATTATTCTTAGCGATGAAAGTTATCACACCGTTTTCGTCCCCTGACAGCATGTGTAAGAAAGAAGAAGCTGGCGGTGAGAGCTAGCTAACAAATACCCCTCCAATAGAATAAACAGCCTTTGATTACCGAAATCATCAGCGTGCCATGGACTTCACCTCACCCGGCCTGGGGTTAAGACTCCAGACGAGGCATTCGGACTGCAGCGTGATGATAATTAAACGCTGCTGAGAACTTCATTTGCCCACAATTATGACATATTGGCCCGTATTGACCTTTCTATAAAGACAAATTGTACATGGTGTCCACTCATGGTTGATTCCTTTTTGTAAGTGCTTCTTAATACGTATACTTATGCATGAATCTTAGGTTTTATTTTAGATACCTGTCCAGATTATCCAGACTAAAGAACCATGTTAGGGTCATATGCTATAATCAGCTTACTCAAAGTAATGAATGGATCTACGTAGAGCCATGAACACTCAAAAAAACACTGGAATGGATAATGGTTCTTTGCATATATGATGATAATGCGTCGCGAAACTCCAGGCTTAGTGGAACTCATAGTGAACTCGTTCTATGTAGAACACCACATAGGGGAGTAGTGAGGGAGACAGTAGAGGGAATTTGGAGGATGATCTTTCCAAAGTAACCGCTAGGCCTTGCCGGGCGTCAACCTGTAAGTAGGGTACATCGGTTGTCCACTAGTTATAGGGTCCATTGTGAGTAAGGATATAGTGAACTACAGTATATAGGAAAACTAATTGTCCACTGAGACTTCAGACAACACTACAACATGGCCGACACCCTGAATAGAATGTTAAATGGTAAATAGGGTGTGATTTCTGACACACTCTAAGTCACCGGGTAGGATAGAATAGAGGGGCTATGGTGGGGATAAACAGGATGACACTGTGAGATACATTTGGACGGTGAATATAGTATTTATTTATATAACAGAGAAATATGCAAGAGTATAAAAGTATAATTCTTGAGCAGAGCATAGACACTGAGCATTGCATCCTCTCCAGCATGGTGCCACTACTTCCTTAGTCTGTGGTGGCTTGAAGGCCGCCCAGTACTGCAAGCTTCTTGTGCCGAACCCAGCTTCTCCAGCAGCAGTGAGGGCAGTAAGAACCTTGTCCCAACTACTTTACCCTACAATATCTTTACTCATGCCTGTGTATGTTTTTCAGGGTCCGGGTAGTGACCTCACTTCTCTGTTAAGATAGCCATGGGCCCTTTGGCGCACTTAAGACGCCCACTGATGAAATGGCCAGGAGGCAGGCAGGTAGGTCAGTTCTAACCACAGACTTTCCATAAGTGGTAGATACACAGACCCTGTATCTTCCACACAGCCCAGCACAGAAAATCACATCCATCACTGCTGCACACTTTAATGTCCACACAGTCACAACTATTTACAACTATTTTCTAGTGATTCCCACAAGCATCCACATGTCAACAGTCACAGCACAGACCCTGAGCACTGCATCCTCCTATCCAGCATGGCGCCACTCCTTCCTTAGGCTGTGGCGGCTTGAAGGCCAACCAGTGCATCAGGTTGTATGTGACAACACAGCAGTGTGGCCAGGAAGCACCTTGTCCCAACTACTTTACACTGCCTTGCTGAGTACAGGACATACCTGCTGAGCTAAGGCACTCAGCTATATCATCTCTGGGTGGGCTGCGGTTAACTCTAGCAGGTCCTTGCTTGCCGCCATACAAGCATCCACACTGACGCCTCTCACCAGGGCGTGCTATTGGCCCTTGCACGATCTCTGTCGGCCCCCAAATCTTTATTAGTGCGGGCCCACTACAGAAATACTGTGTATTTATATAAAAACTGTGGACAAACAGACAGACAAGCACTGTCTCCTTACAGCAAGACGATCCAGGGTTGGATTCCCGGTCTGTGTAGTTTGCATGTTCTCCACGTGCTTGAGTAGCTTCCTCCCACAGTCCAAACACATGCATGTTAGGTTGATCGGTCACTCTAAATTGCCCGTAGGTGTGAGTAAGTGTGTGAGTGTGTGTTGACCTGTCCATGGTGTACCCCGCCTTCGCCCAGTGACTCTGGAATTGGCTCCAGCGCCCCCCGTGACCTTGGCTAGCAGGATAAAGTGGAAGATAATGAATAGGTGGATGGATGGATGGACAAACAGATGTACTCAAAGCCATGATTGAAGAAAGGCATTCATCTGACTGTTGGGTTGCATCATCTTTCATGTCAATGGAGGACAGTACAAGATCCAGACACACATACTTGTATATCATCACTGTCCAAAGAAAGACTTGGATCTCCATTTGTTGTCCATTATTATTTTTCTGCATCATTTAAAAGCAGATGCTGCTGTTTACATTGCATATGTTTTTAATGATGAAAGGACAAACAGAAATGCTTCAAAATAACTTGAAAAGATTTCTGGTTCCATTGACTTCCATTGAAAGTATAGACAGTTTTTGTTCTGTCCTGTAAAGTTGCCATTTTGGAGATGTTTATTTGGATATACGATGATATATGTATTTTTCAACCATGAGACCTTGCTTTCCATTGACAACCCTCCCGATGGTTATCTCTGCTCTCTGCTCCACTCTTACCTAGACAAACTGCAGTGTAACAGAGCGTAACACAGATAGGATGCTGTCACTGGGGCGTCTGCTGCGCTCTCATCTCCCACCCCCTCTAAACATGGCGTAGAAACTTCCCAGGATTAGTAAGATATTTCCCATGCCATCACACATTTATACCTTTTTTTTTCTCCCCCTCTAATTATCAGTGCCATGAGCCTATCATTTCGCAGTAGTCATTCCCCTCACGCAATCGGAGCAAGCCGTGTCTTCTCAACTCATGAATATTTATAAGCTAATGCAAAGCAGTCGACTTTCCCCTCGCCCTTAGGCGAGACAATTTGGACTTCATCAATATGCATTTCCAAGGACTTCTGGAAAAAGGCACTTCAAAGGAAGCTGATCAAGGATTTCTTTTGTCTTTTCTTCACCGCTGCACCGCCTGGCTATCTGTGCGCTCCCCCCATCTCCATCCTTTCCATTGACATCTTTCAGTAAACGATAGCTGCCTGAGATAAAGACTTGATGACTCACTCAGAAGAAAACACTGGATCTCAAACATGAGCATCGTCCATAGCTCCCCATCACAACAGTAAATTGACTGAAGCTGAGTATGGTCCACTTGAAAACAGTGGTCTTGAGTTTTGCTTGCAGGGGCCTAGAGTATGCGGTGGGCAGCAAATAATGTGATTGGTGGAGCCTCTATTCATCAGTCTGCAGCCGGGGGCGTTCTTGTTTTTAGGAATGCCCACATTTACAAATAAACTGTAGGGTTGGTTTAAGTTTTAGTGACCCGTAAAACAAAGTAACTGTGATGTATGTGTGTTACATAGTTTCTGGAACAGTAGGTGGCACTAGTGCTTACAAACGCAGAACACACATACATGTAATCTACAGTGAAGCCACTAGTAAAGAGAATTGTAGAGCAGCCTACTCTGGTGTTTGTGTGTATGTGTATGTTGCCATGCCTAAAAACATAGATTTAATGCGTGTGACCGTAAAACACTTCAGTAGCTGCTACTACTCTGAAATACATTCTTCTCTGTTAAACATATTCTCTCGCATCACTACTAAACACTCCTGTTGTTGATATTGGCCTGTTGGAGGTGGTGGTTCTGTGGTTCTGACGTATTGGTTGGGGGCATTTCTGCTTGTACAGTAACGCCCCAACCAGGAACTCCCCTGGCTGCAGCTCACCCCTTTTCCTTTATTCTGCAGGCCCCCTAGTGGCCATTCCTCAGACAGAATGGAAATTAGTGTTTGGTAGATTGTTTCTTTGTTGTAACAATGCTTCTTGGCAATCTTAAAATCTATTCTAATCTTATACACTTGGAAAGCCTGTTAACTTCTCTTTTAAATGGTGCCACGTTTTTAAGGAACATGCATCTGTGGAATGAGCAGTAGAGCTGAGTATGTGGGTTGTGCCCATGAAAAATTTGCCAAATCTTCTCTGTCTATGCCAAACAGCTTATTTCGGTTGCTATTGACATTTGTTTTGAGCTTCTGTTAGCCCCAGGTGCAGCACCTGTGAGCATAGGCCCTGCTACAGTGGTCAGTAGGTGTCTGCTCCAAGAATAGGCATGCCACACTTGACTGATCTGGATAGGGCCCATGTAAAACCAAGTTGCGGCATTATTTGGAGTGAGCCCGAATACCATCTCCAAATTGAAGACATAGGTTTCAAGTTATAACAGGGGATGTCAGACACGACTACACTTCAAGAAGATCATTTTCTCACCCTGTTAGCACTTAGGTACCGTAGGCTGTCAGAGTGACCAACACAACCACGTTGGCTGTCTTGCGACAAATGCTGGTTGAAGAATGGGATGCCATGCCACAGCAGTGAGCGACCAGGCTGGTGACCAGCATGAGGGGGAGGCATCAGGCTGTTGTGGCGGTGTATGGTTCTACCATATGCTACTGAGGCTCCTGTTTGTTAAATTGCCAATATGTCTTGTTTCTTCAAACTTCAATCATCCAGTCCACCAAACACCAAACGAGTCAATGACAGAATAAGCTGTTTGGCATTGGCAGAGAAGATTTGGCTATTTTTTTTTATGGGCATAACCCACATACTCAGCTCTACTGCTCATCCCACAAATGCATGTTCCTTACAAATGTGGCATTATTTAAAAGTGAACTTAGCAGACTTTCCAACCGTATAAGACTTATTGTCATTGTGAAGCATTGTTACAACAAAGTAATGATCTACCAAACACAAATTTCCTTACATTTTGTGCTAGTTTATTCAAATATTTCTCTCCATATCCTCGTAAGACCTGGTAATTCATTTTTGTCCATAGAGGTGACATGAGTCTCCAAAGGATATTTCAAAAACTAAATAATTTACCTTGCTAAAACCATATAGAGGACATCCTGGTCTTTTCAATGATGTATCATGTGTTGGGGTGGGTCATTCACAACAGAAGTTCTGTCTTTTTAAATATGGCTGCCTCTCAGTAACCACATTTTATGGGAGCGAGAGAGATAAGCTATCAAATAATACGCATTTATTATGTTTCTAAAGCGTAGAATTGATATATTTTAGGTATAAAACTGTTGTAGCTAGTTCTTAAAACACTTTTTACTGATGTGCACAAATGTTTAACTATCTAACAGCATAGTTTTTTGATGTCCTTTGTTGTGGACTTACTAAATCTGGTTTTATATGAAATTAATGATGTCACAGGTGACAGGAATTTGACTGAAGCAGATATCATAGATTTTGATAGATAGATTTTGCAACATGTAAGCTCTGTAAACATGTAAATTTAATTTAATTACTAATTTATTAGAAAATGTTACAGAATTGCACATTTTTAAAAATAGAACATTAAAATGAAATGGACCGTAAGAGAAGTTGGGTACCACCTGTGGGAATTGTAAAACTCAATTGGCTCAAGGTTTGGAGTGATTAACACAGGTTTAGCTAGTGTGCCTAAAAACAGTTTAAACCTGGATTAATTTTTTTATTTTAATCAAAGTAACGGTAACCTTTGGAGTGGGTTAATTTTTGTTCCTGTTTATGCTAATATACAGTGCATTTGAAATATTTCTTATGCTGCCAAATGTGGAAATGGTATAATGGTATGGTTTTCATTTACATTATTTTCTATGATTGAGTTGGTGCTGATGTTGTAGAAGGGTATTTGGTCTGATGCAGAACAGGAAACGAGAAATATGTCATCAACAATGTTCTGTTATCTCGTATAAAGGACATTCCATAAAAAATCATTTAAAATGTTTTCGAAAAAAAACCTTTTTTTAATCTAGCAGACTTATTTTATGTTGAAATTACTAAAATTCTCAAACTTTAATATTTCCGGCTCTCAGGAGGATATCTCTGTTATTGGATTAATTAGGACATTGCTTGACTGTCTGTGTGTGAACTACTATAAGTCTGTTGGTGAATAATAAGGAGGTGAAGGAGGAGTGGTGAGAACCTCTTGCCTTGTAGCTCAACTGTCTAGAGCTGAATATCTGAAAGCACTGAATATTCATAAAACACAGTCCAGCACTCAAATGTATTACAACTAGTATAACAATAAGCCAGTTTTCAGTTGACAATTTTCAGCCTTCTTCTTTCATACAACTCATTGTGATATTTTCCATTACAAAAACACAATGCTACCAAACTGCTACCAGATGTTTCAGTGTCTTGGTAGTATGTGACTATTTTAGACCATTTTAAGCAAAATTCAAAAACAGCTTTGAACAGTCACAGCTTAACACACAAGAATTTCAATTACCAAGAAATATGTTTCATTAGTGACACTCAATTTCCCAGACTGACATGGGATCAGGGATGCATGAGCTCCACCTATGAGCTAAAACTCAATAGTGGCATAAATCTGTCAATTTCATTAATAGAAGAGATTTAAAATGTTGTTAGTATTGGTTTCACAAGTGTAAATGTAGGGGTCAGGGTTTGGGACAAGTACCCCCAGTAGAAAGTATCCTAGACATGATGATTTTGTATATACATAGCGCATTAATTTCTCCAATTATGCATAAAGTTGCAATAATCTAAGGTCTACTTTTGCATATTTTTGTGAAATAATAATTTCACCCTAAATGCATCACAACACACACACACACACACACACACACACACACACACACACACACACACACACACAAATATATTGCTGCTGTCCAAAATAAAGTAACTCCAAATTGTCAACTTTACAGGAGAGGCCAAAAACTCACTTTACTTTCAATGTAAGTCAATGGAACCAGATTTTTTCTAAGCTATTTTGGAACATTTCTATTAGTCGGTTCATCATGAAACTTTCACTGCAGTGTTCAAGTTTAATTGCTTGATACCACATGAGATAATTGTTCTTAGATTGTACAACTTAAAGAATAGAATTGCTACAGACATATTGTACTAGTATGTTCTCTATTTAAAGCTACGGAAGACTGAAGATGGACTGTTGAATGCACCACCCCAGCGACAAGACAGATATTCAATTCAATTCAATTCAATTCAAGTTTATTTGTGTAGCACTTTTTACAACAATGTTGCTACAAAGCAGCTTTACATAAATTTGAAAACAGACAGTTACAACATATATATCCCCCAGTGAGCAAGCCAGAGGCAACAGTGGCAAGAACACCTCCCTCACACTGGAGGAAGAAACCTTGGGAGGAACCAAGACTCACAATAGGAGACCCATCCTCCTCTGATCAAACAGTATTTACAGTTTAATAAACTAAACACCAAAGAAAAGAGTCTCTTTTTGAAATCTGGATAGCAAAGCCTTAGTAGCTGCACAGGTAGAGGCAGTCTCTGACTCTGGAGTGAACTGAAACAGTCCCATCCTATCTCAATGCTGGTACAGCTGGATGGTGCAGTATGATGTACCACCCCAGAGAAAGTTGACCACCTTTCTCAACAGTGTTACCAAAAAACTCTCTAAGTGAAAGCAACCCTGCTAAGTCGACCTGGTCCAATGAAAGAGCCCAGAATGGACCCTGGGTGTACCTGAGTATTGGGGCCAGGAGCCAAAAAACCTCCTTTAGATGCAGAAAGACTTAGAGATGAGGGGAACATAGAGAACAGTATGGCCTACTACAGTTATTAAGAGAGTGGTATGATGTGGAGGAGAAAGTCATACCCTTCAAGCGAGCTGTAATTAGTCATCTATGACACAAATGCTGCAGGATATTTGGCCACTCCGGGGCCCAAAAAAAACCTTTCACAAATATATGCAAATTAGGTGTGACATTACTTGCTGAAAGACATGCACAACCCCAACATCTCCCTTTTTTTTTGTGTATAGGCCACTAATGCCACTTGGGAAAGTTAACTTTCACAACTGTATGCACGGTCAGGAGATATTCAGGACTGAAAGCCTCTATAAGAACAAAAGTGGCCAAAGGTCTAGGAGTCTGCTGACGAGGGAGCACGCTGTAGGCCGGACAGTCGTGAAACAAGGGGAAGCCGTGATGAATCGAAGGTCGTCGTGCTTTATTAGGACCTGGCGAGTTAATAATGCATCATGGCGCGGGGAGGCTGATTGATTGTGGTGAGAGTCGGGGAGAGGCTCTCTTTCTCTCCGGGCCTGGCCTGGGGGGGGCTGTTCAGCACAAACACCTGCAGCCCTAACCCCGATGCTGCTCACGCTGCATAATACAGCCATCATTTCAGAGAGAGAGAAAGAGCGAAAGAGGGAACATCGTTGGGCCAGCTCCAAGAGCCAAGGAAGGACAAGTGTGTGTACCCGTGCTTGTTTTGTGTGCATTCTGGGGGCAAAAAGATGTTTGTTTAACAGCTCACAAGTTGCATTCATGGAAACTCTTTTAACCTTAGCAGTAAGTGTATTTCTACCAGTAAGGACACCAGATATCATTAGAACAGATGTAAATAAGCATAAACACAATACAAAGTAGCATAAATATCTTATTTTGAAAGAAGTAATAATATCTTGAGGTCTAGTTTGAAGAAGTTTAGCTCCATATTTCTCCTGGACGCCCCAGACATTGTATGAATTTGTTCAGTTCCTTCAGCAACAATCTTGATTTAGCTTAATGAAGTACTGAGAAGTCAAAGCAGGTATTAGATGAGAACTGTAAATAATACTGGGTTGTTTCCACAAGGAGAAGCTTGAAAAGGGTTATCATAGCTCCCTGTCAAAGATATCTATGAGCCCATGTCCTGACAATGTATTAAAAACAGGTGTGATGGTTGGGTGGTTGGTATTGGTGGGCATATAGATCTGATTTGGTATGTATGCATGTTCAATATCCATCTGATCTGACCACCAGAGAGTAGTGCAGAGTGGCACTTGCAGCTAAACCCATGCAATCATTAGATATCTATGAGCCCAGGTCCTGACAACGTATTAAAAACAGGTGAGACTGTTGGGTGGTGGGTATTGGTGGGCATGTAGATCTGATTTGGTATGTATGCTTGTTCAATATCCATCTGTTCTGACCACCAGAGAGTAGTGCAGAGTGGCACTTGCAGCTAAACCCATGCAATCATTAGATATCTATGAGCCCAGGTCCTGACAACGTATTAAAAACAGGTGAGATTGTTGGGTGGTGGGTATTGGTGGGCATATAGATCTGATTTGGTATGTATGCATGTTCAATATCCATCTGTTCTGACCACCAGAGAGTACTGCAAACTGGCACTTGCAGCTAAACCCATGCAATGATAAAATATCTATGAGCCCAGGTCCTGACAACGTATTAAAAACAGGTGTGAGGGTTTGGTGGTGGGTATTGGTGGGCATATAGATCTGATTTGGTATGTATGCATGTTCAATATCTATCTGTCTTGACCACCAGAGAGTACTGCAGAGTGGCACTTGCAGCTAAACCCATGCAATGTTAATATATATATATATATATATATATATATATATATATATATATATATATATATATATATATATATATATATATATGCTAACAACAGCCAAACAGCCAGCAGGAGAACAGAAATGTCTGCATTAATCTGAAAGTTTACCTAAGAAAAATCTGTCTCCAGTTGCCCGGGGTGGTCTTGGGGTTGTTTCGCATTTTCCTCACACACAGCTCAGGTATGAATAAAATAGCCTTTATTTGCACGTGAACTCGCAAGACGGGTCATGTGAAGGTTCAGCAGGAAGACGGCATAGAATTATGGATGCTAAGTGGATAAATAAGGAGCCTTTTTTTAGGGGGGCGATGAGAATTTGCTATGCAGATGGACTGCTTTGCATGAAAATAAAGAAGTGATTACACCTCTTTTCAACTGCAATCATAAGTTTCCTCATCAACCTGGCTCTGTTTTCGGCGTACATTCCACGCTGCTTTCATTAAGTGGGAGTAGATGAGTCACCGTGCCATCGTGTGTGTGTGTGTATGTGTGTGTGTGTGTGGAGGAGACCCGAATCAAAATTCACGGGGAGGGAACTGTCTGCATGGAGTTACACTCTTCTTCCTAACCTTATTTTACACTTCTTAACCGGATTTTGAGCTGGAACCCAAATCTACACTTGTGGAATTCTGCGTGGTGGAGGAAGATGTAACGCCGCTGTACTTTTGGAAAAGCAGCACAGTGCAATATCACAATGCTCGATACCTAAACACTTAACTGTGATATTCAATTCAATCTATTTACTATTGTAGAACCCTTCACATTGTTCTGAATGGAGGACTATGAGTGAGAATACATAGTATAGTCTAGCATTCATTACACTATAACTCTATCCATCCATTATCTTCTGCTTAATCCCGGTAGTCTGGGACACGGGCGGGGCTGGAGCCAACCCCAGCGTCATCGGCCGAAGGCGGGGTACACCATGGACAGGTCACCAGTTCATTGCATGGCCAACACACACTCATTCACACTCAACTCACTCATGCATGCACTCACACCTATAGGCAATTTAGAGAGACCGATCAACCAAACATCCATGTGTTTGGACTGTGGGAGGAAACCGACCCGGACCGGGAAACGAACCCGGATCATCTTGCTGTGAGGCACAACACTACACCACCATGCCTCACAGTCAAACCAGGTTAGAGTAGTTACATTTTCACCAACAGTATAAATTCAAGCTATATGTCAATGCAGCATATAAGAGAACCATAAATAAGATACACTACCGCTCAAAAGTTTGGGATCACAGTGAAATTTTCTTGTTTTCAATGGAGTATCTTCCTTCCTTAACACAACAATGAACTGACGGATCTCTAAAGACAGTTCAGATACTAAACTAACCTAGAATGTTGTTCTCCCTTTTATGCTCACCTATTAGTAGAATGTTTTTTAAGCTGTGCATCACAATTGAGCAAGAGTGTCCTTACAACCAATCACCCCCAATAACATCCTTAACTTGGATTGGCGGCCGTACCAGGAGATTTAGACAGAGGACTGAGAATTGCTGATAATATATGCAAAATAAGCCTCTATACAAAAGTAGGCTTTAATACAAACATTTTTATTCTTTATAAATCATCTGATACACTTACATTAATTGTGAAATGGACAGTATTGTTTGTGAATTGAATGAAAATTGCATGAATTGCATGAAAATGGCATGAAATGAAATTCTAAAGTGATCCTAAACGTTTGAGCGGTAGTGTATATTGTCCATTGTCCAGTGTAAGGAAGTGAATGCTCATTACCAGTGGCTGGTTAGTCTCACAGATATTGAATATTTCTTCCTAAAGGAGTTGAATGCTATATAAAACATGGCAAATGGAATGATAATTAATACTAATAATAATTAAACAAACATTAAATTCTAACATTTGCATTCATTCCTATTAGTCTTCTGGTTTTTATCCTTTTTTTATCTGCCGGTTTTCCAGTTTTGGTCTTACTTGTTTTGGATTTGGTTGCTCTTCTATGTTTTGACCTATGCCTGGTTTTGACTCTGCTCTAGCCTTGCCCATGTCTATCATTTTGTACTTGATTAAAGTTACCTCTCCCTTAACCTCTGCAAGAATTTGTTTAGTTCTAGCCGCCTTACATAATAAAGCCTACAAACTTGAACATTGTAGAAGTGACTACACATTGCACTGTCCTTAAAACATTAAACAACAAATAGAAATAGTTCAATATTACGGCAAAATTGAGCTACGTTTATCAGTTAGTATGTGTGTAACTAATGCATAAACATAGTAAAAGCTCATTTAAAGGCATTATTATAAAATTTAGGGATTTGGGGACCTCTGTGGTGGAAATGCGTAACTGCAGGAAACATGGAAAAACTATTTGCAATATCAGTCGTACTTCATATCCCTTAATTAATCACATTAATCTGATGATTGTGCTTAATGAATTCAATGAGAATGTGAATTTTTTGCTATTGTCTTCAATGTAGGCAGCACGGTGGTGTAGTGGTTAGTATGGTGGTGTAGTGGTTACTACGGTGGTGTAGTGATTAATGCAGTGGTGTAGTGGTTAGTATGGTGGTGTAGTGGTCAGTACGGTGGTGTAGTAATTAGTACGGTGGTGTAGTGGTTAGTACTGTGGTGTAGTGGTTAGTACGGTGGTGTAGTGGTTAGTACGGTGGTGTAGTGGTTAGTACGGTGGTGTAGTGGTTAGTATGGTGGTGTAGTGGTTAGTATGGTGATGTAGTGGTTAGTATGGTGGTGTAGTGGTTAGTACGGTGGTGTAGTGGTTAGTACGATGGTGTAGTGGTTAGTACTGTGGTGTAGTGGTTTGTATGGTGGTGTAGTGGTTAGTACGGTGGTGTAGTGGTTAGTACGGTGGTGTAGTGGTTAGTATGATGGTGTAGTGGTTAGTACGGTGGTGTAGTGATTAGTATGATGTTGTAGTGGTTAGCACAGTGGTGTAGTGGTTAGTACAGTGGTGTAGTGGTTAGTATGGTGGTGTAGTGGTTAGTATGGTGGTGTAGTGGTTAGTATGATGTTGTAGTGGTTAGCACAGTGGTGTAGTGGTTTGTATGGTGGTGTAGTGGTTAGTACAGTGGTGTAGTGGTTAGTACAGTGGTGTAGTGGTTAGTATGGTGGTGTAGTGGTTAGTATGGTGGTGTAGTGGTTATTAAGGTGGTGTAGTGGTTAGTATGGTGGTGTAGTGGTTATTAAGGTGGTGTAGTGGTTAGTAAGGTGGTGTAGTGGTTAGTACGGTGGTGTAGTGGTTAGTAAGGTGGTGTAGTGGTTAGTACGGTGGTGTAGTGGTTAGTAAGGTGGTGTAGTGGTTAGTACTGTGGTGTCGTGGTTAGTATGGTGATGTAGTGGTTAGTAAGGTGGTGTAGTAGTTAGTATGGTGGTGTAGTGGTTAGTACGGTGGTGTAGTGGTTAGTATGGTGATGTAGTGGTTTGTATGGTGGTGTAGTGGTTAGTACGGTGGTGTAGTGGTTAGTACGGTGGTGTAGTGGTTAGTATGATGGTGTAGTGGTTATTAAGGTGGTGTAGTGGTTAGTACGGTGGTGTAGTGGTTAGTACGGTGGTGTAGTGGTTAGCACTGTGGTGTCGTGGTTAGTATGGTGATGTAGTGCTTAGTAAGGTGGTGTAGTAGTTAGTGTGGTGGTGTAGTGGTTAGTACGGTGGTGTAGTAGTTAGTATGGTGGTGTAGTGGTTAGTACGGTGGTGTAGTAGTTAGTATGGTGGTGTAGTGGTTAGTAAGGTGGTGTAGTGGTTAGTACAGTGGTGTAGTGGTTAGTATGGTGGTGTAGTAGTTAGTACAGTGGTGTAGTGGTTAGTATGGTGGTGTAGTGGTTAGTACGGTGGTGTAGTAGTTAGTATGGTGGTGTAGTGGTTAGCACTGTGGCCTCACTGCAAGATGATCCGGGTTGGATTCCCAGTCCCGGACATTCTGTGTGGAGGGTGCGTGTTCTCCCTGTGCTTGATTGGTCCAAAGACATGCTTGATTGGTCTCTAAACTCTAAACTGCCTGTAGGTGTGAGTGTGTGTGTGTGTTGTCTCAAGCCTGGGTACGTGGCAGAGCTGGCTCAGGAAGGGCATCTGACTCGCTGTGGTGAGACCCCTGTAGAAGGGAAAAAAATGTATGTATGTGTCAGCATGTCTTTATTGGGATGATATAGAACTTCCATTTGGGATCAAAATATGGGCCAAAGCTTCTTGTCAAGCCTATGTATGTGGCAATAAAGCATAAAGATGATGCGTAGAATGTGGTCTGAAGAACTCCCGACACCCCTTACTGTACAGAATGACTCAGAAGCCTGTTTTATTTTCTTCTACTACTTTTAATACTTTTAGAACTTTAAATACAGAACTGAAAGTATGGAAAGCATTAAAAGTTTGTATTCCACATATTATTAAAAACCAAAAAAAGTAGCACACGCACATTTGGAACCACAAACAGAACACGGAAGTTTACCGCTGCCATAACAGATACATCTACTACATTAGTTTGAACAGCGGTACGAGGACGATAGCTCCAGAGCACGCGCAGAAGGTGCATATGAAAGCTGAAACAGTGACACTGCAGCCGAACACATTACAGCAATTCTTTTTCCCTGCAGAAGCAGAAGTGAAGGTTCTGTGACAGCGGGGGGGGGGGGTGAGGGGGGGCGAAGGAAGGAAAAGGAGAGAACGTGTGGAGAGAGAGAGAGAAAAAGAAAAAGAGACAGAGGAGATATGAACTGGGTCATTGAGAACGACATGCACAGATGTTCACGAGCCGGTGTCACAGGAAGCTGATATAATGGGTTACCATCAATGAACACTTCGCCACAGTGGATCTCTGCTAAATCTCTCTCTCTCTCTCATTCCTCCGTTCCCCTCGGAGCAGCCAGCACTTCCCCGAGCTCCATCACTCATCCACCTCCTCGCGGGGAGACCCCATAAAGGAGCGACAGAAATGTATTTGCCAGCTGACTGGCACGCAGCGGTTTTATGGACGGGCCTTGAAGTATGAATTCAGCCATCAATGGACTGATTCAAGGAGTCAGCGGTATGTACGAGTGGTCTACATAGAGGGGAGACCACTGAGGGTCACCTTCGGCATGCTTGAATCATTAGGCCGCACTAAATCAATGGTGACTTCAGGGAAAGCGATATTCCGTTAATGAACTAGCCATTTCTTTTTTAAGTGTGTTGTTAAATGTTCCAGGTATGTGGGCCTTTGAAACCAATCAGCACTCTAAGTGGTTGTTGACCTCGTAACCCCAGCAGCCAGGACTAAACAGCAGGTCCAGACACTCTGTATGGATTCTCAGTAAATCAGTCTGCATTGTAGTTCTACATATTATGTAGAACTACAAAGTTGTATTCATAAATCACTCTCTGGCCATTTTTGTATATCTGTTCTGATCACAACAAATAACAGCTCATATCAGACTCGTTCCAGTGGTTGGATCACCTGTCAGGTACCACGAGTTTTTAGTGAACTTTTTTTTTTTAGTGAATTTTTTTTTTTTTTTTTTTTTCAATCCCTTTGTGAAATTGTAATGCTCGGCTACATTTAAATAAGGGTCTCCCTCCATGTACTTCCGAGTGGAAAAAAAGGTTGATTGATTAATTGATTGATTGATAGATTGATTGATTGATTGATAATAATAATAATAAGAAGAAGAAGAAGATGAAGAAGAAGAAGAAGAACTAATCAGCGCTCTAACACAACTTATTAGGCTTATTACACAACTGTATTGTGTAATAAGCCTTTTAATAAGCTTATTAAACTCTTAGCCTCCAACTACCTCCACACAGCCTGCAATGGTTTTATTTGATTGTTGTTAACATTTTATATGGTTTTGGTTTGTTTTAGTACTTTTTACTATCCTTTATTCATGTTTCTCATTTTTAGTTATTTATTACCCATAGTTTAACATCCTTTTACTAATTCTTATTATTTTTGTTTCTTACCTTTTAATTTTACTTTAAAATATTTGCATTTTTTTCTTATATTTATTTATTAAAATTTATTTGTATCTCATTTGCATTTTATAACTTCATTTGTTTATCAGTCAATGTTCTATGTATCTCGGCTACATTTTCAATGAGGGTCACCTTCACCTTCAATGTTCTCTGAGTATAAATAAAGGTTGATTGATTGATTCTCCCTCTCCATTGACTCTCTGGACTCACTGTTTCATGTGATAGCCCTCACCCAAAGGCCACCGTCACATGTCCTAGATCAGCCAAACACAGATGCTCTTTGCTGGAGTTATAACCACATACATCTGAACTTCATTTGCTCTGTTTTGTTTATAAAGCTGTCTGTTTGTTTCCACCTTTGCAAAGTTTTGCCAGTTGACTTGTTTGTTGCCTTACATACAATCTGTATTGTTTGATTTCCCGTTTATGGCTTCCCGTTTTTGTCTGCCTTTTTTGGTATTTTTTGGTATTTGTTTGTGTTTTGTCGTTTAGCTTGGTTTTGACCTGGACTGTTCTTGTGACCACGCTCGTAGATTTTCTTAACGATATTAAAGTTTACTTTCCTTTAATATGTGCAGGTGTTTAGAATTAGAATTTAGAACTATTTACCACATGTGTTTGCACACCATGGAATTTGATCTCCACATTTAACCCATCCCTGCAATGAAACTCACATATACACACACTTGCCCAGAGTGGTGGCAGCCCTATCCACAGTGCCTGGAAACAGAGGTGTCAAATAACAAAGTACAAATACTTCGTTACTTTACTAAAGTAGACATTTTGGTTATTTATACTTTACTGGAGAAATTATTTTTCAGCTGACTTTTTACTTCTACTCCTTACATTTACACTCCATTATCAGTGCTTTCTACTCCTTACATTTGCACTCTATTATCAGTACTTTCTACTCCTTACATTTACACTCCATTATCAGTGCTTTCTACTCCTTACATTTGCACTCTATTATCAGTACTTTCTACTCCTTACATTTTCACTCCATTATCAGTACTTTCTACTCCTTACATTTACACTCCATTATCAGTACTTTCTACTCCTTACATTTACACTCCATTATCTGTACTTTCTATTCCTTACATTTACACTCCATTATCTATACTTTCTACTCCTTACATTTACACTCCATTATCTGTACTTTCTATTCCTTACATTTACACTACGTTATCAGTACTTTCTACTCCTTACATTTACACTCCATTATCAGTACTTTCTACTCCTTACATTTACACTCCATTATCAGTACTTTCTATTCCTTACATTTACACTTCATTATCTATACTTTCTACTCCTTACATTTACACTCCATTATCAGTACTTTCTACTCCTTACATTTACACTCCATTATCAGTACTTTCTACTCCTTACATTTACACTCCATTATCAGTACTTTCTACTCCTTACATTTACACCTCATTATCAGTATTTTCTACTCCTTACATTTACACTCCATTATCAGTACTTTCTACTGCGTACATTTACACTCCATTATCAGTACTTTCTACTCCTTACATTTACACTCCATTATCAGTACTTTCTACTCCTTACGTTTACACTCCATTATCAGTACTTTCTGCTCCTTACATTTACACTCCATTATCTGTACTTTCTACTCCTTACATTTACACTCCATTATCAGTATTTTCTACTCCTTACATTTACACTCCATTATCAGTACTTTCTACTCCTTAGATTATTGATAACATGTCTTTGAAGTTTGACTTCATTACAATACTTATAGACAACTAGTCATCATATCTTCCGCTCCATGAAACACATGTTAATGCTCAGTAGTACACAGATATGCTTATTTAATATATTTACATTGCATTAAACTACATTCATTTTTAATGGGCGTATATGTGGCTGAAACAGGAAGCCTAGCGCATCCCAAATTTATCAACATTAACATTTTAATATAACATTATAGTTATTACGGCTTTTAGAAGAATGGGCTTTTTGGGGGAGGTGGGCTAGTGCACTATAGACCCCTGTGGTGTGGCCTAAGCTTTTGTCCTCAATTGCATTTTTTTCTCTTACATTACCTTTACTTTTATACTTTAAGTAGTTTGGAAAGCAGTACTGTTACGCTTTTACTGGAGTAAAAAGCTTCTACAGAAGTATTTTTAAACCCTAATATTTATACTTCTATAATGAATGTGAATACTTCTGACACCTTTGCCTGGGAAGTAGTTGGGGGTTAGATGCCTTGCTCAAGGGCACTTCAGTCGTGTCCTGTTGGTCCAGAGGGTCAAACCGGTGACCTTCTTGGCTAATTTGCTCTTTGCTGTTGCTTTATGTACATTGGTGGGTGTGACTATGAATTAGATTGTTATGTAACAGTCTAGAATTTCGGAATTGGCATGTTTACCAGCCCTCTTTTGTAAAGGCAGGATTTGTATTTGAAGAAGGAAGAACAGTGTTTGAGGTTCACAGTGTGACAGTTCTATGTACTGAACTCTTCTTACTCAACTACACCAATCTCAGCATTCTATGGCATTTTTAAGGAATAGTGTAGGTGGTCTACAGACATGAGAGACCACAAATTATATTCTTTAATTATTAACATGCTTTAAGACATCAATTCTTGCTAAATCAATAATGAACTCTGCGGCTCGGTGGTGTAGTGGTTAGTATGGTGGTGTAGTGGTTAGTATGGTGGTGTAGTGGTTAGTACGGTGGTGTAGTGGTTAGTATGGTGGTGTAGTGGTTAGTATGGTGGTGTAGTGGTTAGTACGGTGGTGTAGTGGTTAGTACGGTGGTGTAGTGTTAGTATGGTGGTGTAGTGGTTAGTACAGTGGTGTAGTGGTTAGTACGGTGGTGTAGTGGTTAGTATGGTGGTGTAGTGGTTAGTACGGTGGTGTAGTGTTAGTATGGTGGCGTAGTGGTTAGTACGGTGGTGTAGTGGTTAGTACGGTGGTGTAGTGGTTAGTATGGTGGTGTAGTGGTTAGTACGGTGGTGTAGTGGTTAGTATGGTGGTGTAGTGGTCAGTACGGTGGTGTAGTGGTTAGTATGGTGGTGTAGTGGTTAGTATGGTGGTGTAGTGGTTAGTATGTTGGTGTAGTGGTTAGTATGGTGGTGTAGTGGTTAGTACGGTGGTGTAGTGGTTAGTACGGTGGTGTAGTGGTTAGTATGGTGGTGTAGTGGTTAGTACGGTGGTGTAGTGGTTAGTATGGTGGTGTAGTGGTCAGTACGGTGGTGTAGTGGTTAGTATGGTGGTGTAGTGGTTAAAACTGTTTTTGTGATTGCTTCATTGCAGACTATAAGGCATCAGTGGTCTTCTGTAAAGAATCTGTGAAAAGAAATAGCCTAAAGAGAGCTTTTAAACGGGGTACTATATGTTCATAGTTGTGTTACGGTGTGCTGATCTGCACGGCAGCTAGTGATAGCTAATTGACTAGCTTGAATTAGACAAGCACCTTGCTTGTTAATTATAGATAACATAATGAAACAATTTAAAAGCGTACCTGAAGACTCGTGTGCTGCATTGATAAGACCTCAGCTGTGCTAATAAGCTATTAAATTGCATAAGAATGGGCCAAAAGTAGAGCTATTACCAAGCGAATATTTTGCTAATGGCAAAAACAAGCAAAACTAAAAAGCTGCCTTTTGTTCTTGCCGTGATTAGGATCTGTTCAGGACCGCTATCACTAATTGCCCCTCCGTTGCAGACTTATCTCTGATCTGATTGGTTAGCATGGAAAATGCTTTTCCTTTAACATCTAAACCAACTGAAAATAGGGTTCCTAAGCTTGGAAGCACATCCAGTGTGAACGTCTCCTTAATCTTTAGTAGTTTCTACCCAACGCTATACCAAATTCTTATTCCAATACAGGTAATAAGGTACAGGTGTGTTGTTTTAAGGTGTTGCATGAATGTTTATCCTCATCCAAGGTATAGTTCAATGCTGTCTGGTCCTCATTAACTTTTTACTATTAAATATCTCTTTCAAGCATTGAAATAAGAATTGATGGCAATTGGCCATCCAGGTCTGAAGACCCGATACCACTGAGTGAAGCTGCTTCACTGCGACTCCCACAGTTCGTCACTGGGGCTCGGCTTAGCAGAAGGTAGTCATAAAGGTAGCTTTTAGCCGGAGCCTTGGACGTATTTCATGCCGCTCCCTTCAGACCTAAGCTGAGAGAGCCACACATGTGACATCTATTAAACCTGTGTTGAAACAGTGTGCTGTTTTCAATCACAACCCAAACTTTTTCGCCGCCTGAATGAAGCCATTGTGCGTCTGTGAAATGTTAAGCGGAGCATACAGTCTGTCATCACAATCCTAAATCCTATACGCACACGAGGTGCCCCTGTCTACACAGAACTACTCAGTGTGCAGGAGCCTTACTGTAAAAAAAAAAAGAAAAAAAGAAAAAAAATGGGTACTATCTGTCAGTCAGCAGCAGATTAGCAGCTCTGTAATCTGGGGATTACTACAGAATGAGATTATTGCTGTATGATAGACACGAGTCTTAGTAGGTAAAGGAATGTGTACTTTGCCTTAGATGTCTGTGTCTATGAAGTGTAATTAGATGTCATGATGTGTGGAGACGGGAGAATGCAATAGAAGTGTAATGTATAAGGAATGTAAAGGGATTAGCTTATACTGGTGTGGATATAATTGTTTTAATTTAAACCCCCTAGCAAGATCCGTTACTATTATACGACTATACTATGTACTGTGATTTGATAAAATATAAAACATACACTATTCACCGTATTTGGCCACACCCACTTTCAAGCGTGTGTTTCTTCCGCTTTTGTGTTAGAACTTCAGCTCAGCTAAACAAAATGAATACAGTTACATGGGAGGAGACCAGAGAGACAGTAAGAAGTTTGAATGTTACAACACTGTCTCCTTCCAGGTTAATAACACAGTGGGTGGGTGATATGTAAAGGTGGTCTGAGGTTACCTACGGCGACATGTTTGTACTCTCGGAAGGTGTAGACGGTTCAGTAATGAAAAACTATAAAAGTACTGAAGCGTATCAGTACCTGCACAGTGGGAAGGTGGGCGTGTACTCCTACACACAGACAGTGAGTTTATGTTTCTGAAAGCCGGTTAAACCTAAGTCAAGCCAGCTGCCCGAGCCACTCTGCGTGGGTGTTAGTTACAGTCCAGATAGCTTAGCGCGGTGGACACTGATCAGAAAACAGTTACTTAACTGATAGACTCACCAGCACCCGACACGTCTGCTTCCTCGGAGCTTCATAAGCGAGACATTTCTCTGGATAAGGAAGCTCTGGTGCTGGTTCTCCTCCACAGAATGCTAAGAGCAGACATACGGAGGTTTGGGTGGATGTTTTAAATGTAGAGCTCCAGTCATAGACGCAGGTCCTCTTCTTTGGAAGGTGGTCCCACAACACTCTGATCTTTATGTGTTGTGTTCGTAACTCTGTTGTTTAAGCCAAGTTTTCCTCTTCTTCCAATTACTGACTCCCTCTAACTGAACATGTTATGCTAGTCATTTTATATGTTTATTGTCATTCTAACACAAAGTAAACAAAGATGCCCCCCCCAGGATTGTCATGGAAAATAGCATGATTATAATACGATAACATTGAAATTACATAAAAAATGTAAAGAAAGGTAATTTATGCTTAATTAAAGGGTCATTGATATGTAATTGATGCATAATTAAAGTAGAATATATGGTTATTCATATCATACTCTTATCACAGCAGGTATTTAGGGAAGTAGATAATGGGAAACCATTAGAAACCATTAGAAACCTTGCAGGAGCTTTCTCTTGGATGAACATTAACATAGTTAATAGGAATATATGGGTGATTCTTCTATTACGGGCTCTATTTGCCATCTTAACTTATAAAGTAAAGCATTTCACTTGAATTTCATTATAAAACCACACTGTTAGACTTAATTACATTTCATTTCTAAATAATTTAAAAGATACTGATGGTGAAATTCAAAACCTGTCATTACCATCAACAAACGTCATTATCATCTCAACAGGTTATGTGTTGGTAATGATGTGTTGCGGTAATAACAGTTTTCACTTTTTTAAGAAAAAAACTAGGCCATGGATTTGCTAAAGCTAGTTAACAGCTAGTACAAGATGCTCTTGAAATCCACATACATAAATAAATAATGTGTAAATGTAATGTTTAGTTGTAAATAAATAAATAATGTGTAAATGTAATGTTTTGTTGTAAATAAATAAATAAATAACATGGAAATGTAATGTTTTGTTGTAAATAAATAAATAAATAATGTGTAAATGTAATGTTTTGTTGTAAATAAATAAATAAATAATGTGTAACTGTAATGTTTAGTTGTAAATAAATAAATAAATAATGTGTAAATGTAATGCTTAGTTGTAAATAAATAAATAAATAATATGTAAATGTAATGTTTAGATGTAAAGTACTGCTGTACTGATGTAAACGGTAATGACTCTGAATAATTGTACTCTATGATCAGGAGCAATACACAATTCAGTTACTCTCATTTACACACATTCAAATATCTCTCTTCACTCATTGCTATCATGTGCTCCTTTAACATAAACAAGTGCTACCTTTAAATAATTCCCTGCAGAAGTCATACACTGTTGCGGTAATGACGATAATGTTGGGGATGATAATATATTGCTCAAAAATTTGCATAGGTACAAATATGAAACTAAACAGTACATGTTGTTTCTTTTTAAGTTATTATGAAACTCATACTGTGATCTTTTTCATAAATTGATCACTTTTTAGTATTTTATTGGGGCCCAGAAGTTTTAAAGTCTGGGTTGGGGACAAAACCAAAGTAGCAAAATATTTATGTTTAAATCATTATAAAAAATAGAAATCATAATTTGTTTGATGTGTCTTTTTTTGGTGATGAAAGGAATGGTCTTTTTAATACCTAAAATGTTTGTTTTGTATTAAAATAATTTTAACACAAATTTATAACCTAGGGACGTAAAAGTTCCCCTACTTGAAGAATCATACATAAAAGGATGTTGGTATCTATGATTTCTGTATTTATAAGGTATTATATATTATACAAAGAAACACGTCACTTGACTAGAATTGTCCCACACTGAGTGGAAGAGCTGACCGAGACTTCCAAGCACTACCCTGGACCCCTAATTCCCCAGACTTAAACCCAATTGAGCATCTGTGGGACCACCTTGATCGTGTTGTTCTCTCAATGGATCCAGCAGATGTGGGATACACTGGGGTCAGCATGGCTCCAGATACCTGTGACGACCTACCAGCACCTTATTGAGTCTCCCAGTCCGTGCTGCACATGGTGCTTACTGTAGATATTATTATTATTGGTCATAATAATGTGACTCGACTGTGTAAGAGCAATATTAAAAGCTTATGTCTGGAATTATAAGGTATTACATATGGCATATACCACCTTATTAATGCATCTTAAATGATTAGTGAATATAGGCATATAGGGTGTGTCTCAAAACCTAGTGAGTGTGTAAGTAGGCTGTCTAGGTAGCAGCTGTGTAAATAGCAGCGTTCTCTCCTCATCTCTCCTCATAAAACAGATTACTGAGACGCTCTAGTTAGAGAGAGACTGCGTCACGGCTTGTTCCCGCCCACTGCAGCACGCGACCGGTGGTTTAGCTGGTTGCTAAGCTACCGGTCGGCATCCAAAACAATAGCCAGAGGCTTAAAAATCCGCTAGCATAAATACTAATGGCTCAAGGTAACTGCTAAATGGTGAAGGACTCGTTACAGAGTTGATAATAAAATACTGTTTTGTGTGATTATATGACCAGAAACACATTAAAAATCCAGAGAGAATCAAAATAACTCACATTTTAAAACCACTTCACCGCTTGTAGATTTGCCTGCGTTGCATCATGGGATTGTCTTAGCGGCTGAAGAAGCGTTTGATGCTTCTTTAAAATCAGTAGACAGCATGTTTAAGGTATGTAAGAATTGGGACAGTCTACATGTCGGGGGCGCATACTATGGCAGAAAAATATTGTCTATGTAGCAGCTCACTAGGTTTGAGACAGACCAATAGTGTATATGAAAAAGATTACATTGTATCTCACAGGGCTTCAGAGGCCTGTTTCAACTGTGCCATAGCTTGCAACATGAAGAGCAGCAGAAGAACTCTTCCACCAGCCACTGGTGACCACACTCTGGTCCAGAACTGCTGATGCCTCTGGTCATTCAGTGAAATAATACATGGCCACAAACACTTCGAAAAGCAGCCTAGGACATCCACAGTTACTCTTTCCACTGAAACACCAGAGTGGAGGAACCGCCATGTGAAAGCTGTGGTGACCCTTTCATGGCCGTAGACAGGTCACAGCAGTGCACTAGCAGTGCTTCACTGAAAACTGTGCCACAGCTACTTTAGGGGCTTTCCCATTGGAGTACCATGGTGGTGGGCTCATGTGGTGGTAGATCTATCCATTATGGTGTCCACCCTCACTGGGGTCGACCATGTGCCCTCGGGAGTTCAGCGTCTTCTCTCTTTGTCAACAGCCCCGCTGTCCGTCCTGCAGTCGGCTCCCCTTTTGTCAGTTTCTCTTCTTCTTGCTGCCCGCTCTCGAGTTCTTTGATCTTTCCTTGATCTCTTGCATCTCTGCAGTAAGATCCTGCCACTGGTCATCAGTTTGACAGCAGTCAAAAAAAAAAGACTCAGCCGAAGATAGAGTTTCTGCTCAGAACTCTTTATTTTAAACCCGGCAGAAAAGCCACAGAAATCGCAGTCATATATCCTCGCTGTCCAAAGAATAACATGGATCTCCATATATGTCAATTTCCAATTTTTATTTTTCTACATAATTTGAACGCAGCAGCTGCCATTTACATTGTCTGAACAATGCATGATTAACAGATCAATAGAAATGCTCCAAAATGGCTTAGAAAAAAATCTGGTTCCATTGAAATTAAAGACAATTTATCGTCTCTCCTGTAAAGTTGCCATTTTCAGAGATGCTTGTTTTTCATTGGACAGCAACAGCCACTAACTAAACACCCCAACATAAGAAAACACAAAGACACATCTCAAACCAAACAAATCCCCCATATAACAACAATTGTGCTCTTTTTATCACACTCCCCATGAGCCTCTGCGAAAAACCACAGAAAGATGCAGTAATGTGCAAAAGTTTTAGACACCTAGTATTATTTACAGTTCTCATCTAATACCTGCTTTGACTGTTCAGTACTTCATTAAGCTAAATCAAGATTGCTGCTGAAGGAACTGAATACATTCATACAATGTCTGGGGCGTCCAGGAGAAATCTGGAACTACACTTTGTTCTTCAAACTGGAGCTCAAGATATGATCTACTTCTTTCAAAATAAGATATTCATGCTACTTTGTATTGTATGTATGATTATTTACATCTGTTCTAATCATATCTGCCCCAGCAGCTTCAAGGAAGCCTTTTGGATATATATATATATATATATATATATATATATATATATATATATATATATATATATATATATATATATATATATATATATCGCCAAAAGTATTTGCTCGTCTGCCTTCTCACGCCTATGAACTTTAGTGACATCCCATTCTTAATTCACAGGGTTTAATATGATGTTGGCCCAACCTTCGCAGCTATAACAGCTTCCACTCTTTAGTGAAGGCTCTCCACACGGTTTAGGAGAGTGTTTATGGGAATGTTTGACCGTTCTTCCAGAAGCACATTGGTGAGGTCAGACACTGATGTTGGACGAGAAGGCCTGGCTCGCAGCCTCCACTCTAATTCATCCCAAATGTGTTCTACCAGTTTGAGGTCAGGACAGTCAAGTTCTTCCACACCAAACTCGCTTCCACTTATATATAACTGTCCACTGACAGTTGACTGTGGAATATTTAATAGTGAGAAAATTTCAACTGCACAGGTGGCATCCTATCTTGGTACCACGTTGGAGCTCCTGATAGCAACCCATTCTTTCACTAATGTGTGTAGAAGCAGTCTGCATGACTGGGTGCTTGGTTTTTACACACCTGTGACCATGGTAGTGATTAAAACACCTGAAATCAATGAGGTGAATGGGTGAGTGAATACTCAATACAGTGTATCTTCAGACCCACAGTTTTCCCACAGTGTGTCACGCCTCCCTCCAATCAACCCAATGAACTTGAACCAGACTCTGAAACAGACACGGACTCCATTTCCCATAATCCCTCCAGAGATCACAGGACTGTCACAGCTCCTCGGACAACCAATCACAGGTGCTCTGGATCCCGGGAGTATTAACTACTTTCAGCTGTCACCCATCGTGTCAAGCATTTATAAACTTCTTAGCCACAGGTCCGAACACAAGTTTTGTCATTGTGTTCTCATCGTTCTGTTTGCCTTTCCGTGTTTGACTCGTTTTGATTTCTCGTTTTTCGCTTTTGATATATCTGTTTATCCGGTATTTGACCCTGCTCTGTTTTTCGACTTCTCCATTTCCCTAGCCCTCGTGTTGTGTTTGTCTATCAGATTTAGGCAACCTTGTGTTTATCAAAGAACCTTTGACTTTTAACCTGCATCTACCTGCTTCTGTTTGAGAGCCTGACACAGTTGAGGTGTGGACAGACACCTCAGACAACTGTTTGTGCAACGAAAACAGCCCAAAAAAAAAGAAAAAATAACAGGACTTCAGAAGTTTTGACATGGCAAGCCCTCTTTGCGTTGACACAGCTCTGTTGCTTTAAGGAAACCAACATGAAAGAGGAGAAGAGACAGTGTGATGAAATGAGCGAATCGCATTGTCACTTCTCAGGCCTTAGAAGTCGCGTCTTAATCAGAGCCCATTCTTTAGCGAGCCAGCTTTTGCGGGGAAAAAGACCAGGGCCCCGTTAATCCTGTTCCGACAGCGGGCCCTTTCGCTATAATTGGCATTCTGGCTCATAGACTGATTACGCGTTCTACACTGTCAGAAGGTAATTCACAGGGAACCATTTAGATGGGTGTGTTTAAGGGTTTTAAATTGGTGGAAGCTCAGCCGGGGCCATTGTGTTGCTTTAATGAGTGATGCTTTCAAAGCGGCGCGCTCGTGGCTGCAGGCTGGATCTCCCTGAATGCACCAGCACTGCGCGCAGGGCGCCACCGATACTTACTGGCAATTCACTCACTGCAAGGGATACAGCCAATCAATAGAGTGTTTTCCTTAGTGCCGTGTCAGCTCCTATTGTTGGGCTGTCCCTGGAAAGGTGCACACACACACACACACACATAGACACACACAAACACACACATACACACACACCCTTCCTCAGGAACAAAGGCCAGTCTGGGAGCGTTCAAAGTAACCGGCAACATGTGTGGACAGAGAATAGCTGGCGAGGGTATTCGTGAGAAGTGGAAGTGAGAGTGAAGAGTGAGCTGCTTCAACTCAACCACCTATCTGCAGGTATGACGTTCATTTCACACGACTATGAACTATTGTAACTACAGTAGATGAAGCTTACTTCATTTTTGGCATAGAAGGAGAATTTCTGGGGATAAAATAGCTGAGAAAACAAATAGAGCTTCCAAAACCGGAGCGCAAGAGATGATTAAAAGAAATAAATGACACTCCTAACAACCAAGGCCTTCTGCAAGGCCTTCCAGACCACCAAACCTGTCATCATTGGATAAAAAGTACTCAAAGCCTTCATCTTCGAGAGCGAAGAGAACATCAAGCTACAGCCTTGTGTCCCATCTGACAAAATCCACAGGTCTTTCAGTCTAGCCCTCCACTGTGAGAAGATGGCTCAATGCTATGGGGTCTGAAAGGATGTGGAGGAAGTCCTTCTGTTGGAGGTCTAGACCTTAGCATCACTATGTGTTTGGGATTACTTGGATTCTATTAGGGTTAGGGCTTAGGGTTAGGGGTTAGGGTTAGGGTCAGGGTTAGGGTTAGGGTTAGGGTTAGGGGTAGGGTTAGGGGTTAGGGGTTAGGATTAGGTTTAGGGGTTAGGGTTAGGGTTAGAGTTAGGGGTTATGGTTAGGGTTAAGGTTAGGGGTAGGGTTAGGGGTTAGGGTTAGGGGTTAGGGTTAGGGGTAGGGTTAAGGGCTAAGGGTTAGGCTTATGGTTAGGGTTAGAGTTAGGGTTAGGTTTAGGATTAGGGTTAGAGGTTAGGATTCTACTTGGAAAGTTCTATTTTACATACAGTGCTATGCATCTCTGCAAATTGTTAGGACCATCTTGGCAATAAGTTTATTTTTCTTCATGAAATCATAATGCTATTAAAATGAATGCAAATAACCATAAATACAGTTGAAGAATTTATTTTTCTCCAATAAGTGGTTGACATCTTTGAACAACGCTGTTGATGAATGAAGTTTGTTTCCAGATGACTTCTTGCCATCTGTTCATGGGATTAATTAGCCAAACCAAGTTTTGGAATTGTATAAACAAAACAAACATACATAAAATCACTCATTATTGATATTATTAGCATTTATTCCAACATCAGTGTTTTTCTGAACAAAAAAATACCCGCCAACACCATGTAAACGCTTAGACCAGACACATGGCTCACTAGCAAACTTCAGACATCAAACATGTCTTGGCTGAACAACTTGCAGTGCGGCTTCTTGTAAGCACTCCTGCTCAGCACCACCCCCTGTCCCTGTCCCTGAATATTAGTAGTCTAGAACACACTGCACCTGCCCCTTGTTACTACCACATGGCTATCATTACCCTCTCCCTTTATATACCCCTCGCACCCACACCACAGTGCGTGGTATTGAATGTACTTTTGGACATGCAAACCAAGCCTCTTGTTTATCTCTGCAAAGCTAGGCTAATGCAACACCAAGCCAAACCCAGCCAAGCCAAGTCCAGTCAAGTTCTGCAAACCAAGTCTAACCAAGCCTGCCAAGCCAAGTCCGTCCGAGTCAAGCCAAACCTGCTACGCACCCAACCAGGTTCAGTCAAGCCATGACCATGCCACGCAAAGTTAAGGTATACCCAGGCATGCCAATTTAAGCCAAGCCTACCCAACCACACCACGCTCAGCATCAGCCAGTCAGGCCTTGCCGATTTTCATCATGCACATGCTCACTTACTCTGCCTTTTCGTTATGATTACAGGAAACCTAATCTCCAGTCCGAACTCTGGTAACCACCCATTGCTGTTTACCTTCTACTGTGCTCAGCCTGCCCACCTGGATATCTCCACCCGGCCCCTCTGGTTTTCTAACTATAGCGCCTCCACCTAGCCCAGTACACTGCTCATTGCATTTCACTGTTGTTTTCAATAAAACAGACTACTTATGGATCTTACCTTTGCCTCTGAATCTTGTGAATCAGTACACTTATAAGTTTGTAAACTCTTTATAATTTTATGAATTTGTATAATAATCTGACATATAATTATATATATATATATATATATATATATATATATATATAATTATTGTCACAAAGGCAGATAGTCGAAGAGGCAGGATGCAAGTGCAAGCCAGAAGACCATTCATTAAGAATAAAAAAAAACCAAAAAAACAGCTACTGGTACAACTACAAAAGAAAACAATGACAAGATGGATAAAACTCCAATAAACAGGCCACAAGTGTTTCACCTACATGAGATAAGACAAAAACACCAAGCAAAGACAAAGCACACGGGGCGGAGACAGAGGGCCGAGACAGGGAGCACATGACAAAAATGTAAACAGAAGCACATGGACTTGACAGGACAAAGACAGAAACATTTAACACTGTATCACTGTATTCAGTAAAAGATTAATTAAAACCTATATAATTCTTTGTAATGTTTACTTTATTGGGTTCTCTTTATCTATCTTGCTATGACTTCAACGTAGACCTGGCCATATTTAGGGTAATATTTAAGCAAAAATTCATAAACTGATGAAAGGTTCTCAAACTTTCTAGCAACACTGTCCATCAGAAGGGCACATGTAAACGAATAAGCCCAGAATTCAAGGGGATAAGATGGTGGAGTGTATGCGGGTCCAGTCTGTGCTCACAGCATGGAGCTGGCTTAGAGCATGCAGCTGCACACCTGTACAATCTCACACTCTGGCTAGGTTTATTAACACTGCGCTGAGAGAGAAGAAGAAGACAGACAGACAGATGTGGAAAGTGAAGAAGAAATAAGAATAATAGGAAAAGGAAGAGATAGCTGATGCAGTCCGTTCTCTATTTCTGCCTAACACACACTTTCGCCGGCCAGTGGATAATAGCTACTCTCGCTCATAGCCCCGAGTGTAAATTACTGTTATGTATAAGAAAGGACATAGGTATGGACAAAATTCAGACTGCCAGATTACTACTGCTACTACTGTTTCTAGCTATGCTGTGTACTTTTGTCTATTGTTTTAGATTATAGTGTTACATACAGTATCAGAAACCTGAAGACTGTAAGATTGCTTAACGACTGCACACAGCATGAGTAATGTAGTGGGTAATGATATAGGCATTGTACTGTTTAGACAGTAGACAGACCATAACATTGTATAATTTCCAGTCAAAACTAAAACTCAGTATAAGTTAAGAAACATAAACAGAACATATCTTTAATGCAAATGTAACAAACACATATTGTCGCTGTCCAATAAAAAAAAAAAGCATCTCCAAAATTGCAACTTTACAGGAGAGACCAAAAACTTACTTTACTTTTAATGGAAGTCAATGGAACCAGAAATATTTCAGAGCTATTTCGGAGCACTTCTATTGGTCCATTCATCATGAAATTCAGATACAGTATAAAAAACCATTGGCATGTTCAAATAATACTGAAAACTCAAAATCGACAAAAATGAGGATGCATGTTTTTCATTGGACAGCTAAGATATGTATGCTACGTGTGCTGTTTATTGCCTTTATTACAGCTTGAAGTAATATTTTTCTATGCATCCCAAGTTCAGTCACAGAAGTTAGCCATAACATTAAGACCACCTCCTTATCTCTACACACATTGTCTATTTTATCCACTCTGGTTACCATGTAGGAGCACTTTGTAGTTCTACACTTACAGACTGTAGTCCATCTGATTCTCTGCATACATTATTTATCTCTTTCACCCTATTCTTTAGTGGTCAGGACCGCCACAAAGCGGTCAGTGAGTGGACAGTGAGTGGATACACACCACTAACACACTATCACCACATCACGGCAGTGTTGAGAATATGACCCAACACCCACCAAATAATATATATATATATATATATATATATATATATATATATATATATATATATATATATATATATATATATATATATATATACACAGTGTATACACCTCAGTGAACTGTTGTTGAACTTATTCAAACATTTTGCCAGCGAAAGTCATGTCAGCTTGTGTAACGCAGTAGCGATTGTTTCATCAGTTGGTACTTATGGCCAGATATGGGAAACTACTGACCCTACAGATGGTCCAATCACGGTGCTTCATTAATTTGGAAGTTGAATCTAAGGCTTGTTTGAAAAATGGCTCTCACATTCTGCTTCCAGAATTGTCTGATGTGTTAGCCTTCCTAGACATGACATTGACATTGGTGGGGTGGCATTGAGATTTCGGCCCTTGTTGCTTGACCTGCCCAGCATCTCTGGGCTACAAACAACACGGCCACAACCAATCAACAACAAAAGATTGCAAATGGCTGTACAGATAATTCTACTCATTTCAAGCCAGTATCTTTGGTAGACCATGTAGATACATGTGTGCTCATATCGTTGCTGTCCAAAGAAAAACATTGATCTATTTTTTATGTTTCTACATAATTTGAACTCCGTTTACATTATCTACCATCTTCACAATGAATGGACCAATAGAAATGCTGCACAACAGCTTTCCAAAAATTCTGGTTCCATTGACTTACATTGAAAGTGAAGAAGGTTTTTGGTCTCTCCGGTAAAGTTGTCATTTTGGAGAGCTTGTTTTTTATTGGACGGCATCGATATATGAATACAGGTATGTGGGTTCTCAGGGTGTATTCCACAGCTCATGTAAACTACGGATAACTTTCCATGCTCCCGAGCCGAGTTGAAATGCGTCTCTTCCCCCGGAGCTAGCAGAGAGCTGAAATTAAATTAGTCAGTAAGCAATATTAAAACAGGAAAAGGAATCCCCACAGGCATCGCTTAAACCACACAGTCACTCAAGAGCTGTTATTAAACTTTAAATGCTGAGACATACTGTATATTTTACTTCATCAGGACAGAAAGGCATGCAGGCCTCATAGAATTCCAAGTTCAATTAGAAAAGCATGTTTTAAACACGTGTCATTGGCTTGTTTGATATGTTTATTTTTACTCTGTAAAGATTTGTCAAAATTCTGTCTCTACAGCAAAAAAATGAGGGACAAAAATGGCATGAATAGGGCAAATAATATTAGAAATTATTATTTTTATCAACTAGATTTAAGACGTTCATTTATTCATTATATATATTTTTTTCAATGCACTGTATTTTTCAAAGACAACTGTTAAATAGCGTTTAATGCCATGAAATTAATTCATTATCGCTGTCATATAGAATAAATATGGGCCACTGCTGTACCTTTAAGGGAACATTTACATTGTTTGTATCTGTGGTAACCAGAAATGTGCCTTTTATTGTTATTCATTTATTATGCTTTATATATTGGTATAATATTATGTTATTTTTTTTTTTTTATTATAGTTATTCTTATTTTTCTCCAAAATTACACTGCATAATTGTGTAATCCACAATTGTATGCAAATTTTTTGATTGGATACATGGATTCCGGAAACTACAGATTTTCTGGGAATTTTTTCCCATAGAGAATGAATTGGATGGTAACGTATACAACGATTTATGGTACTTCTGCTCAAACTGGTTGGAAGAGCTGACCAAGACTTCCAAACACTACCCTGGACCTCTTATTCCCCAGACTTGAACACAATTGAGCATCTGTGGGACCTCCTGGATGGCTCTATGGATCCTCCCCCACGTGCCCTCTAGCAGTTGTGGGCTGCACTGCAGTCAGCATGGCTCCAGATACCTGTGACCACCTACCAGGACCTTATTGAGTGACTCCAAGCCCAAGCTCCGTCTAGCTGCTGGGGTGCTGCATGGCGGTTACTCTGGATATTAGCTGGTGCTCATAATAATGTGACTGTGTATGTACTGTACATGTGGGTATATGCAAACTTAGACATATGGATGCATATGCATTCGTAAATAGGCGTGATCTATGCTGACAGGTTCAACTGAGGACCTCGTATGCTAAATACACTCTCACTCTTTGTCTCACTCTAATGTGCACACATACACACATACATTCACACCAAGGCAGCCCACACAGTTCTCTAGCCTAGTGGGACTCTGTTAAACATTTAGAAGAGAGCGCGATCAATTATGCATCAAAGTAATTGTTCATCGCTGGAAAGCTTTTCCATACCATCCCTGGTGCGCTCTCCCGGTGACACTGCCCAGCCCTCTTCAACAAAGACAGGGCAGGGCTTGACTCTTAGCCCTGACTACCCTCATACTGGGGCCAGGGCCTGGAGGTAGTTAGAACAGGAGTGGTAGTAGTCTGGTCTAAAGAGGCAGGTATATTGTAACTAGGAGTGGAACATATGGGGAAGATTTCTGCTTAAAGGAGATCAGTGAAATAGTCTTAATCCATCACTCTCAATAAACACTCAGTTTGCATTGTGGCTCCAGAGATACGGAGAGATTTTACACTTGACAAAGCACAAACTAATCCTTTTAATGTTTGTAAAACGTTCTAACTGATGGTGTACAGCCTGATCTTTCATCCTAGTTTCTACAATGACAGTGACAAAGGCAACAATAACTTATGAATTGAGCTTGTTTGAATGCAAGGATTTGTGAAAATATAAAGATGTGCAAAAATGTAAAGATATCTTTGTTTTGTTTGGTGTTTAGTGTCAAACACTACCAGTCTCGCATACACTACTAGTCAAATGCTTAACAAAAATACTGAAAATTGTAGTACACTACAAGTCAAAAATTGTAAAACAGTTCTAAAATGTTTGACTGGTAGTGTAATAAAACGTTTTAATGGTAGTGATCTAAAACGTTTGGCTGGTAGTGTACTAAAACATTTGACTGGTAGTGTTCTAAAACGTTTGACTGGTAGTGTTCCAAAACATTTGACTGGTAGTGTTCTAAAACGTTTGACTGGTAGTGTACTAAAACGTTTGACTGGTAGTGATCTAAAACGTTTGACTGGTAGTGTACTAAAACGTTTGACTGGTAGTGATCTAAAACGTTTGACTGGTAGTGTACTAAAACGTTTGACTGGTAGTGTATCTAAAACGTTTGGTTCGTAGTGTTTCTAAAACGTTTGACTGGTAGTGTACTAAAACGTTTGACTGGTAGTGTATCTAAAAAGTTTGACCGGTAGTGTTCTAAAATGTTTTGCTGGTAGTGTACTAAAACATTTGACTGGTAGTGTATCTAAAACGTTTGGTTCGTAGTGTTTCTAAAACGTTTGACTGGTAGTGTACTAAAACGTTTGACTGGTAGTGTATCTAAAAAGTTTGACCGGTAATGTTCTAAAATGTTTTGCTGGTAGTGTACTAAAACGTTTGACTGGTAGTGTACTAAAACATTTGACTGGTAGTGTAATAAAACGTTTGGCTGGTAGTGTTCTAAAACATATGGCTGGAAGTATACTAAAACATTTGACTGTTAGTGTAATAAAACGTTTGGCTGGTAGTGTTCTAAAACATTTGGCTGGAAGTATACTAAAACATTTGACTGTTAGTGTACTAAAATGTTTGACTGGTAGTGTACTAAAACGTTTGACTGGTAGTGTACTAAAACATTTGACTGTTAGTGTACTAAAATGTTTGACTGGTAGTGTACTAAAACATTTGACTGGTAGTGTTCTAAAACGTTTGACTGGTAGTGTACTAACACATTTGACTGGTAGTGTACTAAAACGTTTGACTGGTAGTCACCTAAAACGTTTGACTGGTAGTGATCTAAAACATTTGGCTGATAGTGTATCTAAAACGTTTGGCTGGTAGTGTAATAAAACATTTGACTGGTAGTGTACTAAAACGTTTGGCTGGTAGTGTTCTAAAACGTTTGACTGGTAGTGTACTAAAACGTTTGACTGGTAGTGATCTAAAACATTTGGCTGATAGTGTATCTAAAACGTTTGGCTGGTAGTGTACTAAAACATTTGACTGGTAGTGTTCTAAAACGCTTGTCTGGTAGTGTTCTAAAACGTTTGGCTGGTAGTGTACTAAAACATTTGACTGGTAGTGTATCTAAAACGCTTGTCTGGTAGTGTTCTAAAACGTTTGGCTGGTAGTGTACTAAAACATTTGACTGGTAGTGTTCTAAAACGCTTGTCTGGTAGTGTTCTAAAACGTTTGGCTGGTAGTGTTCTAAAACATTTGACTGGTAGTGTTCTAAAACTCTTGTCTGGTAGTGTATCTAAAACGTTTGGCTGGTAGTGTACTAAAACATTTGACTGGTAGTGTACTAAAACATTTGACTGGTAGTGTACTAAAACATTTGACTGGTAGTGATCTAAAACGTTCGGCTGGTAGTGTTCTAAAACGCTTGTCTGGTAGTGTTCTAAAACGTTTGACTGGTAGAGTACTAAAACATTTGACTGGTAGTGTTCTAAAACGCTTGTCTGGTAGTGTTCTAAAACGTTCGGCTGGTAGTGTTCTAAAACGCTTGTCTGGTAGTGTTCTAAAACGTTTGGCTGGTAGTGTACTAAAATGTTTGATTGGTAAAGTATGTGACAGAGCTTGTACAATATGTTAAACTCAGCAAATAAACATTAACGGTGCATGAAAATGCAACGACACCTCTGGAGGCGCTGCTTCCCTCACACTTAGCACTGACGTGTTACGGTTTGCGCGGCGGGTAGAGCTGACAGACCCGCTGTGAGTTTACAGCTGAGGCGCGAACAGGCCAGAGCCGCAGCCTCTCACACCAGCACCACCCGCAATCAAAACTGCCTTCGAAATGACTCGCAAGGGCAGGGGAGAATTTATGGGAGTTCACGCCCCATTTCCTGTTTCCAAGAATACCTTCGTTTACAGTGTAAAAGCATGTTGGATGTGAAAGCGATAAATTCAAGTGAAAAAATCTCATTTACACAATTTTTTTTCCTCCTCAGCCCAAATGTACTACATCAGCCGAGTCACATTCCGGGGGTCGGAAGTTTGCTTATTTTTTTTGGGCTGAAGTTATGAGGCTAATGGAAGTCATTAGGAATGGAAGCTGATACTCCTCTGATTATTATTGCACAAACTGCACCATTATATACTCACCTTGTGTCAACCTCAAACAAACATGTAGTTTCTGAGATTGACACGCTGTTATCTATAAATATGATAAAAAAATATGGGCATAGGCTTCAGGTTGACTGTTGTAAGTTGTTATTCCATACTGACCATGTCTGATCAACACTGTTGATTTGTCTTTAAACTCTTGCTTTCAAAAAAAAAAAAAAAAAAAAAAAAAAAAAAAAATATATATATATATATATATATATACCTACAAGTCAAGTGTTTTAGAACACTACCAGTCAAACGTTTTAGAACACTACCATAAGCAATGCATAAGCAATGCACTGTGAGACAAGAACATTGGTGAAAGAAAAACATACTAAAGAAATGAATGTCAAAACCATCAGTCCATGAGAGTGCTGCCCTACAGAATACAGCATGGTATGGTATTGCATATTAAATGACAGCTTCTTAAATATCTCTTCTCAAGTTTCTTATATGTCAAATTCTTTTCAATTGCAAGTCTCCGTAGTACATAGTACATAGACAACTTGTTCGTCTGTCGTCCTTAGACAAGAAGTCTAGCTCTTTCCAAGCTGCCTCTTGTTTAGGCTACAAACTGCTCTGTTTTTCCAGCAGGGCGGCCAATGGCATGCCCCCCCGGCAGTGTGTGCTGAGGAGCCGAGGGAAAACACTGTGGTTCTTCACTCTGTCCCTGCTCCATTATTTAGAGGTGATTGTGTAGGTGAGAGACCTGCACCAGGGGCAGACCTACAGATGGACAAAACAGTATGTGTCCTGGCAGTGTGTGCCTGAGCGTCTGAACACCTGCCTCCGTCCCGAACAGCTCCCACACACGCAGACGCACACACACACAAACACATGCGCGTGCCCGCCAACACAAGAGCGAACAAAGTGTAGCATTAGGACAAAATGAAACCCATAAATTACAACATGGCTCCATATTAATCTGATGTACTTTCGCCTCCCCTCTACAGTGGCTGTCCATTATAAGGAACTCTAGTCGATTAAGCAGCAGGTGGCCTTCAGCACACTATTCTATCTCTCTTTCTCTCTCTCTGTTGTTGGATTTAAAAAAAAGAGACATTTCCATTATGGTGCTAAGAATTGACTACACTGTCATTTCCAAATGGCACAGCACAATAATAATATCAGGCCTGACTCTCTCTCTCTCGCCCTCTCACTTTCTCTCTCTCTTCTCTATTTCCTACTATTGTCACTTATAAACTGATATTAGTAATAACAGTAATTTGGGAGTAAACCATGCCAAAAGCTTGAGATCCCCTTCAGTTCATTTCATTTCCAGACAAAACGGTCATTAACCTTTTCAGATCAAAGACATTTATTTTTTTATCATGCATAAAAAATAGCTATCTTGTGAACATTGCATGCTAAAGACTAGCTGTTCCAATGTCAGGTCAGGAATACTGCCTCTGAGTGATTGAGCGACTCGAGCCAAGGTGCCAGGGGACGATTAACAGCCGTGCTAACAACAACAAAACCCTAATGTGAAGAATTGCATAAATAACCACAGAAAATGTTCAGTGTTTGGTTTATCATTATGCACCTATACGTCTCCAGAAAGACAGTCGAGTTCACGTCTGGACTATACAGCTTCTGAAAGGGATGTTTGGTATAGTGTAGTGGGTTACACCATGTAGCGGTATAGTGTGGTTGGTGTGGTGTAGTGGGTTACACCATGTAGTTGTATATTGCGTTGGTATAGTGTAGTGGGTTACACCATGTAGTGGTATAGTGTGGTTGGCATAATGTAGTGGGTTATACCATGTAGTAGTGTAGTGTGGTTGACGTAGTTTAATGGGTTACACCATGTAGTGGTATAGTGTGGTGTAGTGGGTTACACCATGTAGTTGTTCAGCTTTTCTTTTCTATCAAGAAATCTGCAAGGAGATGTTTCTGTGCTTACAGGATTTGGCAGATGATCCTATTCAAAGAGACTCACAGTTCACATGTACACAGGTAGGTGAAGGTAGTGGTAGGAGTCTTGCCCAAGGGCTATTATTGGTATATTGGAGGGTGGAAGCCCATAGGGATTCAAACCCCACTCTACAGTATGGAGGGCAGCAGCATGGCTCACCATACCAACTGCGCTACACCACAACATAGTATACATGGTATAACCCACGATACTATACCATAACCCACAGTGGGTTACACCATGTAATGGTGTAGTGTGGTTGGTGTTGTGTAGTGGGTTATACCAGGTAGTAGTATAGTGTGGTCGGCGTAGTTTAGTGGGTTACACCATGTAGCGGTATAGTGTGGTTGGTGTGGTGTAGTGGGTTACACCATGTAGTTGTATATTGTGGTTGGTATAGTGTAGTGGGTTACACCATGTAGTGGTATAGTGTGGTTGATATAGTGTAGTGGGTTACACCATATAGTTGTATATTGTGGTTGGTATAGTGCAGTGGGTTACACCGTGTAGTGGTATAGTGTGGTTGGTATAGTGTAGTGGGTTACACCATGTAGTTGTATATTGTGGTTGGTATAGTATAGTGGGTTACACCATGTAGTTGTATATTGTGGTTGGTATAGTGTAGTGGGTTACACCATGTAGTGGTATAGTGTGGTTGATATAGTGTAGTGGGTTACACCATGTAGTTGTATATTGTGGTTGGTATAGTGCAGTGGGTTACACCGTGTAGAGGTATAGTGTGGTTGGTATAGTGTAGTGGGTTGCACCATGTAGTTTTATAGTGTGGTTAATATAGTGTAGAGGGTTATATGAGGTAGTGGTATAGAGTGGTTAGTGTAGTGTATTGGTATAGTGTAGTGGTGTAGTGCGGTTGGTATAGTGTAGTGGGTTTCGCCATGTAATGGTATAGTGTGATTGGTATAGTATCGTGGGTTATACCATGTATACCATGTTGTGGTATAGTGTAGTTGGTATGGTGGGCCATGCTGCTGCCCTCCATACTGTAGAGTGGGGTTTGAATCCCTATGGGCTTCCACCCTCCACTATGCCAATAATAGCCCTTGGGCAAGACTCCTAACTCTACCTTCACCTACCTGTGTACATGTGAACTGTGAGTCTCCTTAAATAGGATCATCTGCCAAATCCTGTAAGCACAGAAACATCTCCTTACAGATTTTTTGATAGAAAAGAAAAGCTGAAAGCAAGTCTCCCGGCTGTTTTGACTGGGAATGGGTGGTCTCGGATTCTTTTGCACAGTATGTACAGTGCAATATTACCCATGTTCGACGTTACTGGTGAGAAAACAAGAGGACGTAAACAGTTCTAGTTCTTGCTGTCCCTCTTTTTCCTCTTACCGCCGGCTTTCTTGTGCATGCCGAGCCCTAATGAAGGACGTGGGAGGCGGAGTGGATCCGAATCAGAACCTCGAGAGGTAATCAAGGCCCAAAAATAAAGAGGACGGGTCTGAACTATGGCGGTGCCCCCCATCCCCTCCCCATCCCCCTGTGCACCGACGAATCTAGTGTTTTTCTCGCCGCTTAGTCTTTCTTCTCATTTCACACAGCTAAACGGGAGAAAGCGGCTGCCGCCTTTGAAGAGGGTTTTTTTTTTTCCGGAAGAGAGAAGAAGGGGGGAAAAAAAGACGATCTCCTCCGTTCCCGAGAGAGAGACGGTGAGAGAGAGAGAGAGAGAGAGAGAGTTTCTCATCTCCGGTTCCACTTCATTTGAGTCCGTGAATGCATTCAATGGATATGTAATTGTTCAGAGGCTGTGAAATAATGGGATCACTTAGAAATAAAATACAAAGTCAGACAATGGTAATTTAATATAGCTCTTTTGGGCGCAGCGTGTGTTGGAGAGCGCAAGAGAGAACGAGAGAGAGAGAAAGAGAGAAAGCCAGCGATAAGACGAAGACAGGGAGGCGCAAGTATGCGTGTCTGGTGGGCGAGAGAGAATAAGAGAGAGAGGGCGAGAGAATGAGTGAGAAAACGAGTGAGAAAAAGAGGAGGAAGAGTGAGAGGTGCCGAAACCGAGAGTGTGTGTGTGTGTGGTGCCTAACTCCCTGCTCTAAGATCACTCGGGCTTCTTTAAGCTCTGTATCGATTTGTGAGTCGATCCCCCCCCACCCCCCGGCTCTTCATCCTTTGGCACTGATGTTCAGCGTGTTTGTCAATCAGGTCATTGTGTTGCGCTCACTCCTGCTGTTGTTTCTTTGCTCCGAATAGTGCCTCTCTGTCTGCAGGCCATGAATGCAATTCAGCTTATTACTGAACTCGAGGGGCCACTTTATTAGGCCTAAGAACTGGGCCCATGCAATCAGCCGTTTAAGCGATCGAAGGCCAGGAGGTAGCTTCGGTTGGAGATACAACCGTCGGGATGGAAAGCTATGTTTAGTAATGACGCCTCATATCAGGTGGGGAAGGGGGCCAGTGCCTCACCGGGTTTGTTTATCATAGACCATGCCTTAAAAAGTCCCACCCTATAGTCCTGGTTCCTTTTCAAGGTTGCAGGATGAAATGGGTTCACAATAGCAATGCTCATCAGTGCTGAATGGTTAATGAACATTGTGTTGCTGAAGTGTTTAGTAGAGCATCGGTCCCTCATTTGAATGTATGAAAATTAGATGACTGAACGCAATTACAATGCTTACAGAATGTTTTCAGACTCATTCTGACATTCAAGCGTCCCCCATCAATCTGAACGCAATAGTAAAAACGGAATTTTAGAAATTGTTGTAAAAGCTAAAATATTCCATTGACTTAAGTGTTCAAATCCTTTACTCAGTACTTAGTTGAAGCACTTTGAGTAGTGATTACAGCCTCCAATCAGTTTGGGAATGATCCCACAAGGTTTACACACCTGCATTGGTGGGTCTTCTGCCATTCTTCTCTGCAGATCCTCTCAAGCTCTATTAGGTTGGATGGGCACCATCAGTGGACAGCCAATTTCAGCCCTCTTCAGAGATGTTAGATTGGGTTCAGGGCTGTGGATGGACCACTCAAGGACATTTCTTCTTAAGTCACTCCTGTGTTGTCTTGGCTGTGTGATTAGAGTCATCTTGGAAGGTGATTTTTTTGCAAATCTGTTATAAAGAAAAAACTAAAATATAAGTATTTAGATCCTTTACTCAGTGCCTAGTTGAAGCACTTTTGGGCAGCATTAACAGTCTCCAGTTTACTTGGGTACATGGTCTGCACACCTGGATTTGGGGATCTTCAGCCATTCTTCTCTGCAGATTCTCTCGAACTCTATCTGGTTGGATGGAGACCGTCAGTGGACAGTCAATTTCACCTGTCTCCAGAGATGTTCGATTGGGTTCAGGGCTCTGGATGGACCACTCAAAGACATTTGTTCCTAAGCCACTCCTGTGTTGTCTTGGCTGCGTGATTAAAGTCATCTTGGAAGGTGATTTGTTTGTATCATAAAGAAAAAACGAAACTATGGCTGTGTGGTTGGCATAGGTATTCTAGTCTACCTGGATTTAGTGATCTACTTCTATTCTTCTTTGCAGATCCTCTTGAGCTCTGTCAGGTTGGAAGGAGACCATCAGGGGACAGCAGATGTTCGACTGGGTTCATGGCTCTGGATTGGTCACTCAAGGACATTCACAGAGTTGGTCCTTAGCCACTCGTGTGTTGTCTTGGCTGTGTGATTAGAGTCATTGTCTTGTTAGAAGGTGATTTTTTTGCAAATCTATTATAAAAGAAACCCTAAAATATTGCATTGACATAATCATTCTGATCCTTTACAGAGTCCTCAGTTTAAGCACTTTGGGCAGCGTTTAAAGTCTCCAATTTTCTTGATTGGATTCAACCTGTGAAAGACACAAACCTGTCTATATAAGGTATCATAGCTAACAATGCATATCAGAGTAAAGGCCAAGAACTGCCTGTAGAGCTGTGGAGACAAATATCTTGATTTAGCTTAATAAAGTACTGAGTACTCAAAGCAGGTATTAGACGAGAACTGTAAATAATACTGGGTTGCCACATGGAAAAGCTCGGAAAGGATAAAAAATTATAACATAGGTAAAAAACACTTCCTATTGTATTAATACTATTTGAATATTTAAAAATAAAGTATACATAGCCTTCTGGCTACTGGCTTCATGGCTTCTGGCTTCATGACTTTTGCTAGCAAAAGGAATTTAAGGAAGCTAAGCAGCTTGTTTAGTGAGTTAACATTGCTCAGTCTGAGCTTTTATTGTTAATGGCACCTCACACGCTCATCTGTATTCCTGCTGCTTCCTGTGTATTGTGTTGGAATATACAGCTATTACCAAGTTGGCAATGGTTTCTTTCATATCATCACCGTACAGTGAAAAACAAGTATCCCCAAAATGGTTAAAACTTTACAGGAGAGAGCTAAAACTTTCAGTGTAAATCAATGAAACCAGAATTTTTTCCCAAGCTGTTCTATTGGTCCATTCATCATCAATTCTCACACATTGTAAACAACAGCTGCTGTGTTTAAATAAAAATTGGCAATACATGCTTTTCTTTGGACGGAGACGATAAGTGGATTTGTTATCCATGTTCTCTAAATGAAGTGGGTGTGATTTTCAACAACTATCTTCAAAATGATAGCTTTAGTGCAAACCCTCTATACTTTGCATGTAAGTTAATGGAAAGGTGTTATGTTCAAAGCAGTTTTAGAGAATTATTTTTGGACCAATCATCATGGAATGTTGACACAAGCACAAATTATGTAGAAAGCTAAGTATCCCAAAAATTTAAGGTACTTGCTTTTCAGTGGACTGCAAGGGCGTAGAAGCGGGTCTGACATTGGGGTGACTTATGAATGTGAACTAAAGCCCACCCTATCTCCTAAAATATTACCTATAAGCTGATTCCACTGTGGGTAAGGTAGTAAATCAGTGTATGTATAGTGATGTAGAAGAACATTTGTATAATTACAGTAAATTATAAAGAAATAAAAAAAATACAACATTATCTGTACTTCTGTTTATTATTAGATAAATCCAATTAAAGATCTCTTTACAAACTAAACAAGATACTCCACATTACATGGTACTGTTGTCAAAAAATGTTTTAATTATGCATGCAATATCTGGTTTATATAAATATATGACCAGATTTTTTTTTCTTTTTTTTCCATACTAGACTAAAATTAATGTTAGACAGTAAGGTACAGCACCCTCTGAAACATTACATACTGCACTACTGAAAGCACTTCTAATGATGGTCTCCTTTTATTTATTAATTAGTTAATTTATTTTATATATTATATTTCATTTTTTACGTATTTAGTGTAGTAGCAGTCTGTAGTTTGGGACGTGACCAGAGATTAATGTAGTTTTACGTTTCAGAGTGCTTTCTGACTAAAGTTAATATACACGTTAGGCAACCCAAACCCTATTAGTCTGTTACCATAACAACACATTATACTAAAGCTGTTTTATTGCAGTATATATAGTCAACACTGACCTCGCATTTAAAGTTGGCGCAAACTACCCAACGCTCCAGCCAGGCGAGAGCTCGGGTCAGTGAAGCTGCTGACTGCAGGATATTTCTGAACAGGCATCTCAACACAAGCTTTAACAAAGTGAAAGACCCAGACCACCTTACAACCAGAGCCCATTACTATCAACAACAGTTTATTAAGGTTTAATTTTTGGATGGGACAAATCTACCCGTTTCTGATATTCGGTGGGACATGCCCAACCCCACCTCCACCCCCACCCCATCTCCCCCTTTTCTTACGCCAATGCTGGACAGCCACAATATACTTACTCTCAAGACATGAAACACCATTGCATCTTTTCAGACATCTCCTAACCCAAGGTTATCGGTCAGATCAATGCACTTGGAAGAGAACAATAACTACAAGTTCTGCTGTGTCAGCTAACAGAAGTGCATGATGGCTGGAATCATGCGAGTGGTGGCGGGAGAGAGAGGACCGCCCTGTCCACCCAGAGAGATCGAGGAGTAATTATGCTCTTTGATTTCTGGCCACGGTTGATGGTATCACTGGGACTTACACTCGCGATCTGCTGACACAACAATCAAAGCTTAGATGGCTCTGATACTTAAGATCGAACAAAGTTTTTTTCTAGTAGGAAATGTGAATCACAGAAAGTGAGGTTCCACCACAAAGGTAGGGGTTGATGAAAAGAAGAATTAGACAATGTGAGAAAGGTCTTGGTGGAGTCCAAACTCTTTAAAGATGGTTTGATGAGCATCAACCACTCTTCATTGGAGGTTCCTCAGAAATCTGCTTTGTTTGTGCCTTGTTTGTACACTTCCACAAACATTAAGTTATGAAGATAGATCCTAGTCATCCCAATGACTCAAAACACTTGGCTCTAATTTCACCTTCAAATGCTTTTACCCTCACAAATATGTAATAATGGAGTCTAACCAAGGCTAATATGTGGTTCCCTTAATCTACTTTTAAGACTTATTAAAATCTGATGAGGTTTTAGGTCAAATTTATTCAGAAATGTAGAACATTTCAAAGGGTTTACAAACTTTCAAGCACCACTGTTAAAGCTTCTATTGCATGAGCCATTTCAAATTCAACCAGAATAATCACCACGCTACCTAATTTAAATTATGATCATGCTGGGATTGGGGAAAGTTTAAAACTCCAACTTGTGAATAGAAAAATTTAAAAGAAAACACATGTTCAACTTGCAATTCCTACATAGTTCAGCATATGATGTCAAAGCAAAGGGTAGCATTTCTCTAATTTTAAACAAAAGCTACTTTACAATAATAAACATTCAAAGTAGTAGCTGGTTAAATCTATAACACTGGCTATGAAGTTCTTCGGTTCGAGATGGTGAATACACTGCAAATGTTGAGTATATCATTCATATCACTAATGTTGTTGAATAGTGTGTTGTTTACAATATGCTCTACCAAGAATGTGTCCATGTATTTTCAAACATTTTAATAAATGGATTACTGTTTGGTTCCAGTAATATAAGAAATAATTGTATGGAAGGTGTTGGAGTTTTTTTTAATGTAATAACCTTCAACACTTCCATTATTCCATGTGTTACAAGCTACAAATATTCAGTATTTAGCATAAGAGATGTTACAGGCAACATCAAGATCAACATAGAAATGAGGCTTTGTTGCTGATATTTATTAACCATTAATTCATTAACAAGCAAATAATCTACAAACAGCTTCTCCACCATCCGTGATTTATCCTCCTTCAACTTGTTCTGTTCATACAAGCATGTTGTTTTGTTTAATGAAAACCGAGTATCTCCATTTGGTTCAATAAAAATGTCCCCAAACTGCTTCTAATATCTATATCTATATCTACATCTATATATATGGTCACTGTCCAATGAAAATATGTCAATGTTTGTCCATATCTCTATTTTTGTCAATTTTTATTTTTCGATATCATTTAAACGTAGCGTAGCGGTTGCTGTTAATATTTTGTGAAATTTTCATGATAAATGGACCAAAAATTATGTTTCCATTGTCTTCTATTGAAAGTGAAGACAGTTTTTGATCTCTCCAAAATATTAAAGTTACGCCCTATATATATATATATATATATATATATATATATATATATATATATATATATATATATATATATATATATATATATATATATCTCCCCAATAACGTACATTAAAGTATATCAAAATTGGACCACAGCGATACGCTAACAAAGCTGTGCAAGTGATTGTTCATATCTGCAGATTTCTGGGCTTTAAGCGTGTTGAGCTCTGGGGGTGGGCGACTCAGAGGGCCTCCGCTGCTTGTTGCTCACCTGCCAGAGGATGTTGTCTTCGTGCATGAGCAGTGGAGCACGGTTCCAGCAGCCCTCTCCGAGTTTAATGAAGTGCTTGAGCGGCATGTCAGCTGGCTAATTGTGGGAGCCGTGCGTAATTTGTAGCTGGAAGGTATGTTCTCACACCGCCGGCAGGCATGTTAATAATTCAGGCACCGCAGATTAAGAGAGAACTCTGCAGATAGAGAGGAAGGGGTACGGCAGGGCAGGTATCATGGCTATTGCTTTGAATTTTACCTGGGATGGTAGCTGATGATGCTATTTATGCATTCTTATTTGAATAGTTGCATGGATTATTCATGCGAGGCTGGTGTTAGCTCGGTCCAGAGACGACAAAAAAAGAACCCCTTGATAAACATGTTAGCGCATCGTCCACCGAGGAGACAGCTCTAGTGTTAGATCATTAGAATTTTTTTAAAGGAAGTCTCCTTCGAGGCGAAAATCCAGCAGAAATATATATATACATATATATACATATATATATATATATATTACTATAAATATAATATTATGTTTAAAATAGTTTACTATTGATTTTGTAGCCTCCTTACATCAGAGGTTTCCTTTAAAATACTAAAGTTATGCCCTACATTATTGAAGTTAAACGGTTAAACACTTTTTATGACTCCTGTATTTATAAAGCTTTATAAATGTGTCATATGGCATATATAATGACTTATGATGTCAGATATAATGCTGTATAATTACTTACATCTAATTATAATTCCATGCATAACACTTTATAAAGCAAGTGTGTATGATTCTCTAATACCAGGTTTCATAATGCACTATAAAACCTGTTTGTAAGGACATTGGAAGCATATGTCTTGTAATACTATGAGCTATGACTTTAAACAAGCTTTGGCAGAACAACTTGTGCTCATTGTATGTCCTGGTAATATCATTAAAGAGTGTGCAAAGACTGCTTATAATGCTTTATGAGGTTTAATGTACTAAAATTTTACACAACAAGAAACTCCCTTCCCTTAAACCCTGACATAAATCTCTAAAACATGTTATGATGCATTACAACATTAGTGTCTATGATATTCCAATGAGCAGATATCATATGCAGTCTCATAGTCTTTCTCTATAAAGGATTATGTCGTTATTGCTACTGTATGTAAAAGACATTATACAAGCTAATGCCAAATATTTTATATAAGGTGTTATGTATGCTATAAAACTCCTCATGTATGTATTTACAGGGTTCATAGGAAGAGTTACTATTAATTCTAATGAATACTCAAATATCAAAATTTGTAAGTCTCCAGTTAAAACTAGAACAGTGTTCAATCATTTTAATAGAACTGAAAAAATAACTTTAGAGTCGGACTGAAAAAACCTTCCATGTCCCAGTGGAAGTAAATTACGCAAATGCCGAGATTCATCTATTCCATTTAAGTATTACACTGGTAATGCATTACCAGTAACACTTAGCAGTAACACTTAACCTACATAAACACAACAAGTTCATAAATATTTAAAATATTTAAAAATAACACTTGCCTGGCATTACCCATGTGACACTTTGGCTTGATTAGATTTAAAACCTCTTTTTAATTATTAATATTGTTTTTTTTTCTTAACCATTTGTATTTTACACTTGTATTTTGTCTGATATTTAATTCAGCAGTATATATATATATATATATATATATATATATATATATATATATATATTTTTTTTTTTTTTTTTTTTTTTTTTTTTTTTTTTTTGAAGTAAATATATTATGTATTCTTAGATGGTCAGCAGGTCAGGAATGATGAGCTCAGCAGAAAGCACCACTCTCTGTAGAGCCTGTCTGTCCTGCTTGGTGCTGCTCCCATACCAGGCTGTGTTGGGATCCAGCAGTTCTGCAGCACCTTGGAGGGCAGTCTGAAGTCTTTTAGTTGTCTGAGGTCCCTTTCTCGCCAGGGAGCTGATGTGGCAGGACCATGACAGGTCCTGTGAGATGCAAACTCCAAGGTAGATTGCTTGAGGACAGAATTTTTCTCAATTCCATTCAAGTGAGAGAACTGTTTCTATGACATTGCCCTTTGGTATACAAGCCAGCTTTGACCAATGAGTCTGCTCCTCTGCATTTTTGGCTGATGCTCTGATCTCATACGAGATTTGCTATTGGTTAGTGCTATTGCTATTGATTTCCCTGTTCCACCTTAAATGGTGCAGCCATTGACTTGGTTTGCATATGGATGGTAGATACATGTCCCAAACAATATTTTGAAGAATAGAATTGTCCCTACCAATATTTCAACCAACCTGTTTGCAAACTGTGGATAGAAGTCATTGCAAGGAGTTTCACTTTTACTTCAAAAGTCACACAAGACTCCGCAAACAGCACGTTATCCAGAAGTGCACACATCAGCGTTCTTTGTTGCTGCTTCCGTTGATGCAGTATTCTCTGTGAAATGAGGATACAGCTCTCATACAGGCACCTGTAGATGTAGCACCACTATGTCTTTCAGATGTACCAGCATTAACTTTCCACAAAGAATGAGTCAGAGACTGCCTCAGTCAGAGACTGCCTCAGTCAGAGACTGCCTCAGTCAGCTTCTAAAACATCCAGATTTCTAACACATCCAGACTTCAAACAGAGATTTTCTTATCTCTATTTTGAAACGTTAAATACTGTTTGACCAGAGGAGGATGGGTCACCCCTTGTGAGTCCCAAGGTTCCTTCCTTCAGTCTTGAGTGAGTTTTTCAGTGAGTTTTTAATTGCCTCTGACTTGCTCACAGTGGGATACATGCTGTGACTTCATATTTTCATGTTTTCAAACTTCTGTAAAGTTGCTTTGTGAGAACATTGTTGTAAAAAGTTCTATATAAACAAATTTGACTCAAGCAGGTTAATGTCTAATGCCACACCTTTATCATCAACATGAATATGGTGAATAGATGAATCAATGTAAATATATATATATATATATATATATATATATATATATATATATATATATATATATATATATATATATACTACCACTTAAAAGTTTTGGATCTCAGTGAAATGTTCTTGTTTTCAATGGAGTATCTTCCTTCCTTAACACAACAATGGACTGACGGGTCTCTAAAGAAAGTTGTTTCTTTCTGGTCATTTTGAGTCGGTCAGCAAGCCATCAACTGCTGATGCTTCAGATATTAAACTAACCTAGAATGTTGTTCTCCCTGTTATGTTCACTTATTAGTAGAATGTTTTTCAGCTGTGCATCACAATTGAGCAAGAGTGTCCTAACAACCAATTAGCCCAGTAACATCCTTAACTTGGATTGGTGGCCGTACCAGGAGATTTAGACAGAGGACTGAGAATTGCTGATAATAGGACTATATGCAAAATAAGCCTCTATACAAAAATATACTTTAATACAAACATTTTCATTCTTTAAAAATCATCTGATACACTTAATTGTGAAATGGACAATATTGTTTGTGAATTGCATGACATTTGCATGAAAAAACTCTACCTTTGAGCGGTAGAGTATATTTCTTAATGCTGTTAATGAACTCCATGGGTTGCGGTTGTAACACACCTGTTTAACAGCTAGAGGTTTGCATATTCTTCAGTTTTATCTTATTCACCTTTAGTTCGCTTGAAAGCCTGAGCTGCCCCTGGTGTGCAATCAAACGTTGTGCCTTCACAAAGCCACAGTTTGATCCCATTTGTGATATCAGAGGAAAATATGGAAGAACGTAAAACACTGAAGCGCTCATCTTATCATTTTCAAAACAATGCAAAACAATGCAAAACAATGGAGGAGGAGCCACTCTGGAGCTCTGTGTAAAGACAGTTTAAAAGCATTTTAAAAAAAATAAATCACTATACATGTTGCACATTTGAAGCGGCGCACTGCAGTCCCGGCTCTCGTTCATACTTTGGACGGCGGCTGAGAAACAATGCGTGTTTGCTTCCAGTGTTTAAGAAGAAAAAAAAAATCGCCTAAACGTATTAGTCTTGCAGCGGGAGATATGCAGCTCGGCTGAGTCCTTGGAGCCTGCCTAATTAATGCAAATTTCCTGCATGTGAAGAGGAGTTGGCAGAAAGTTGAAAAAGTCAGCTAAGCAGCGATGCGATCAGCGCAGCTTTAGGACATAGATGCGTGGGCTGCAAAACAAGCTGTGAGGAAAATATCTCCTCAGAAAAGGAAGAGGAGAAAAATAAAAAGAGAGCCCTAAGAACTGTTGCCTCACATTGAAGGAGCACCATGAAAATATTATTTCATGCTTAATGAGAGCCGAATGGCGTCTACAACATCCACTGGGTCTGCTGCAATCATTGCTCGTAGAGTACTTTCTTAGTGTACCTGTTCAGGCGTCCTTTCCATATATGCCATCTCCTCCTAGTTCTTTTAAAAATTGCAACAGCTTCTCAGTTCGGTGGAGTAGTAAGGAGGATAAGAGTTCTATTGTTTATTTATTCATAACGTAGTAACGTATTGGAGCGTCCCGCCACTGGCTGGTGCAGCCGTGGATGCCAACGTCTCATGGGAAGTGCTGGACTTTCAGCTAGAGGGTTTCTAGATTGTAAATATGTTGTTGTTATTGCGTTCCATGGTCTATTCCATGCTGGGCTGTGATGCACATCAGTACAGTTAAAACTAACCTTCTTGCTATCCTGGCTCATTGTACACTGATGGCAACATTGGTGTCAAAAGTTGGATAGTGCCCTCCCACAGACAGAGGAGAAATGGCATTACCATGAACTCAACCAGCCACAGAGGGTCAGCCAGTGAAGCATTGGCCTGGTACTGCTTGTCCTGACCATCCAGCAACCGTTTGTGCTGGCAGCAGAGCTGAGCTTGATGGATTGGCAAGTATGTCCATCATTCTGTCATGCCGAGAAAGCAGTGGAGAGGTGTTGGCATCGGGGGTGGCATGCAACTGGGCATGCAGCTGCTGGAAGACCTGGATGGGCACATCTACCTTGCCACACCGGCCAACCTTCTATTCATCACAGCTGAGGCAAGGAATACCTGAGGGAGCGTGTGGATGAGAACACCCCCGGGACTCTGCTCAGACTTTGTGGGGGCTTCTGAAGCTGCTCATGTGGAGAGGGGGCTATGTAGCATACCGTGTACATAAGGAGGCTTATAGGAAGGGTCGGACTCACAGTGAAAGAAACTTTAAATTGTAAATAAGTTGTTATTGTTTGTTGCACTAGGAGGTAGTGGTTGCAGTGTTGGTGTCAACCATCATGTTGTTGTATGGATAGAGTTGCATGGTGAGAAGTGAGCTGCCTGCGGTCCCGGCCATTCAATTAGCGCTTGGCAACAAGTTTCTCCACTGCTGCCATGTTTAATAAAAGAGCATTCACTTCAAGTGCTACAACCTGCACCAATATCATTACCAACATCATCACCATCTGTGACCTCTAGTGATAGAACATGACCATTATAGCTTTTAGTCTTAGTCAGAATCATAAAAGTCAAGATCTACATCTATGATAGATATATGATAGAATATATGATATTTTCTGCTTCTCTAGGGTGGTTGTTAGATAATGTTATTGCTGTGGTATTGCTAGTATTTATTAACATATCGTGACTGCTTCAGATTAAACCCATCTGAAGTAAATGTCATTCAGTGTTTCATTTTAAGCTTGTAACTGATTTTAACTGATTTATTTTAATGATTTATTTCATATTTCTTTATTTCTGTAAAGCAATTTTAGTTGCCACTGTGTATGAAAGGTGCTATACAAATAAACTTGCCTTGCCTTGTAACGGATATTATTGTCTATTGTTGGAACAGGCTTGGGTTGATGGTTAGGGATCCAGTCTTGTGGCTGGAAGGTTGCCCCCTTTGATCCCCTGGACTAACAGCACATGAATAAAGTGTGCTTGAGCAAGACATCTAAAAAAATTAAAAATTGGTGAGTCCAAAAATTGGTCCTACCCACAATACGTGAAAATGTAATTGGTTGATCATTTGCCGATAATTGCTTGCAGTTCATCCAACATGCAGGGCAGAGGTCACTTACTGGCCAATCGTTGTCCAATACGGACCCAAACCGAGAAGGATTTCATTCTGACAGTGTTTATTTGTGTGGCGTAACATTTCTTGTATTTACGGTATACTGCCTTTGCGGCGCAGTAAACACACAGACCAATCACGTGCATTGAGAGAATAACCAATCCTCAGCCAATCAGATCTGTGCAGATTCGGGAGTGTGGTGCACACACAGACGACCTATGAAGCGAGAAGCAGCAGTCAGAGAATGAAGTGAGTCAGATAATAAAATGAGTCAGAGAAAGAATTTAAACAGAGAAGGATTTAATTCTGACAGTGTTTATTTTAAGCGGAACATTTTTACATGTTTACATGTTTAGCGGCACAGTAAACTCACACACCAATCACATGCATTGTAAGATTACCAATGGTGCTCCTCAGCCAATCAGATCTGTGCAGATTTGTGAGTGCGGTGCACACACAGACAACGTACGAAATGAGAAGCAGCAGTCAGACAATAATGTGAGTCAGACAATAAAGCGAGTCAGAGAATAAATCGAGTCAGAGAAAGAATATTGGGTGCTAATGAAAAGAAGTGGAGGTGAAGAACGACTGTTAAAGCCAGAATGGAGGCGTATATGTTTATTCTTCACAGGCAACTCCAAACCAACAGGTCCAGATGTGAAACTGAGTTAACAAGACGACACACACTTTATTTACTTACTCTATAAATAAATACTTTTTTTTCATTCTGTTTTTTTAACATAGCCCTTGTTTTTACTTGAAATTCGTTCTTTTTTACGTTTTATAAATAATTCACTCAGTTCCACATTTAAACAGTAAATATACTGAAATATACTGAACGGTATGTGTGGTGTGTTGGTGTTTCAGTAGCTGATGGTATAAGATGCTGATACTAGGCTACTTCAGTAAACAGGATACACCACTGAATCATAACACACGTTAGAAATGATGACGATCCAGATCTTAGGGCTGAAGAAATTTCCTCTAACTGGACCTTACTGAACTCTAATTAAATATCCCTGATATAGAGGTTCTGTCCAACCACTGAAGTCCAAATGGGAAAGCTCACATGACCATCATGACCAAAAATTTAACTAGACAATTTTCTGTTGGACATTTCAAGATATTAACCATTTTATTCTTTTTTAAATCTTAGTAGTGACATAAAAGTATTTCTACAATATACACAGACATTAAATAGAACCAACATGATGCTGATTTTGTTAAATGAAAACAAACTAATAATCTCAATCCCCCAAAAACATTCAGCCTTGTCTGAATACCTAGAAGGACCTGGAGGTTTTCCTCTGGTGGTTTTTCCTTTTGCAGTTTTCTTTGGAGGTGAAGGAATGGAATTCTTCTTCTCCCTGAAAGAAACCACACTTCTCCAGATAACCTTGAAGTTCCATTTGTTGGGCTACGAGTTTGCTCTGCACTCTGAGCTTCAAGTCCTCATTCTCAGTTGACTGAGCACCCAATCACGTAGCGCGTTTGAGGGCGGCATGCCAGACGGCTCGACCGCGGAGACGGCAGGCCGTAATTGTCCTCCAGCTTGCTCGGCCTCCTTGTCGGAGCTCGTCATGCCTGGAGGTCTCCTCCTATGCTTCCCCCCACTTCCTGCCAGAAGAACCTACAAGCCTGAGACACCTTTACCATCAATGTGGATTGCTCTGCATAATATATTCCAAAGGTTTCCACATGTATTCATCATCCAAACCCTAAAATAAGTAGCAGCAGTGAAGCGTCTGAATACATTGAAAAATATCTTGACGCTATATTGTTGCTACAGTGTGTTACAGGAAGTAGACTTGATATGTCACTTAATCCTTAATCTGGTCTTAATCCTAACACTTCACTTCAACCCAAATGTAACCCAAACTCTCACTCTGGCCCTAATCCTGACCCTAACCCTCACCCTGGCTCTAATTCTGACCCTAAACAGGATGGTGTCAGCAGCATGTGTATAACAGCTTGCTGAAGATGTTGAGATGGTCTGTATCACACCTGTTACATGCTCAGCAACATCTTAGGTGAACATCCATAGATATGAAACTCGACCCTCCAAATAAAGTGAAAACTGAATTCAATGGATTATTTATGAATCTTAATTACAGAGTTAATTAAAATCTTGACCACCTACTAAATGTTTTCAGGTGCTACACTGACGCTTGATACATTGTCATTATGTTACTTAGAGTGTGTTTAGTGTTTCGTTCATCTACGAAGGACCACTTATAAACTTTTTAAAATAAACTGTCACTATAACATTATATATTAACATATTTTAACATAGTAACAGTTACTATGTTAGAGTGTATAAGTTTCTATATACTTTGTCTATACTCATATTTTTATATAAGATAACTGACCCCCGACTAGCAGGATAAAGCAGAATATAATGAATTGATGGATAGATAACTCACCTGTACTGTATACTGTAGGGTACTATGAAGTTTATTAACCAATTATGTTAATATCCAGTTCATATTCAGTTAATACCCAGAAGCTGCTGGGCATTTTATTGTAAACTGATTTTCAAACATACTTTTTTTTAGGTTTTGGCTAATAACCATAGGTTTTGCCTGAGAGTAGAATCAGAGTACAGACAGAAGAATGGATTACTCATAAACAACACATCACTACTCCCTTAGAAATATCTCGGAGATCTCTCCTGGTGCACAGCAACTCCAAAGAAACATTTGCTTCTCAAGTTTGTGGTGAAAGGCCTGTGTGGTAAAAGATTACCTGTGCTTTGGCCTGATTGTTGGCAGGTGGTTAAGACTGGCTTGCAATTGTGCTAAAGTCCCAGAGGTACGACTATGCGAATATTCTCTAAAGCGAAAAACAAAGTGCCTTCTGATCCTGACATGTGCTTCTCCTCTAGCTTCTGTTTTAACTCCATCCAGGAGCTGGGTTTACTCAGGGAAGAGTGGAAACCAAACATGAGTTTTTTTGTGTGTGTGTGTGCAATTGTCTGCCGTGCTTGGCATCTCAGGTTCTCCTCTGGCATCTCCACAAACGCTATCTTTTACTATTGACTCATCCCATAATTACTGAGCAATCACACTCAGGAAGGAAAGTGAGAAAATACCACAGCGAGGAACCTTAATGAATAATGCAATCAGAGAGTCTTTCAGCAAACTCAAACATCTGTGAAAACATTTTTTCTTCTTCTTCTTTACGGTAAGAAGCTGTCCTGAGAAGTACACTGAACTTTAAGAAATAGCAATAAAGAAAGTAAAACTCCATTGAAACAGAAGTTGACTTGAGGCAGTTACTTGGGACTTGGGAGTTAGCGCTTTTTACAATGTTTGAACACATAAAAACATGAAGTCACAGCATGTATCCCCCTGTGAGCAAGGCATAGGCGACAGTGGCAAGAGAAACTCCTTCAAGACTGGAGGAAGACACCTTGGGAGGAACCAAGATTCACAAGGGGAGACCCGCCCTCCTGTGGTCAAACAGTATTTACAGTTTATTAAGCCCAGTTCAGAATAAAAGCTGAGAGAATCTCTGTTTGAGGTCTGGATGGGAAAACCTTTAGAAACCACACAGATAGAGGCAGTCTCTGACTCAGTCTTTATGGATAGAGGGAATGAGCTGAAACAATCCCATCATATCTTAATGTTGGTATATCTGGATAACAAAGTGATGCAGTCGAAGGTGTAGCAGATGGTACAAATGAAGAGAGGAACTTGTTGGTGTTAGTTGAGGAGGAGGCCCTGATGGTCATTCTCCCAATGGTATTCGGCAGGACGAGTTAGACGTTTCAGAACACTACCAGCCAAACGTTTTAGTACACTACCAGCCAAACGTTTTAGAACACTACCAATTAAATGTTTTAGATTACTACCAGTCAAACGTTTTAGTACACTACCAATCAAATGTTTTAGATACACTACCAGCCAAACATTTTTGTACACTAGCAGCCAAACGTTTTAGAACACTACCAATTAAATGTTTTAGATACACTACCAGACAAACATTTTAGTACACTACCAGCCAAACGTTTTAGTACACTACCAGCCAAACGTTTTAGTACACTACCAGCCAAACGTTTTAGTACACTACCAGCCAAGCGTTTTAGTACACTACCAGCCAAGCGTTTTAGTACACTACCAGCCAAATGTTTTAGATACACTACCAGCCAAACGTTTTAGAACACTACCAGCCAAACGTTTTAGAACACTACCAATTAAATGTTTTAGATTACTACCAGTCAAACGTTTTAGTACACTACCAGCCAAACGTTTTAGTACACTACCAGCCAAACGTTTTAGTACACTACCAGTCAAATGTTTTAGAACACTACCAGCCAAATATTTTAGTACACTACCAGCCAAACGTTTTAGTACACTACCAATCAAATGTTTTAGAACACTACCAGCCAAACATTTTAGTACACTACCAGCCAAACGTTTTAGAACACTACCAATCAAATGTTTTAGAACACTACCAGCCAAGCGTTTTAGAACACTACCAATCAAATGTTTTAGATTACTACCAGCCAAACGTTTTAGTACACTAACAGCCAAACATTTTAGAACACTACCAATCAAATGTTTTAGATTACTACCAGTTAAACGTTTTAGTACACTACCAGCCAAACGTTTTAGAACACTACCAATCAAATGTTTTAGATACACTACCAGTTAAACGTTTTAGTACACTACCAGCCAAGCGTTTTAGAACACTACCAATCAAATGTTTCAGATTACTACCAGTTAAACATTTTAGTACACTACCAGTCAAACATTTTAGTACACTACCAATCTTTCTGGTTCCATTGCCTTACATTGAAAGCTAAGAAGGTATTTAGTCTCCCCTATAAAGTTGCAATTTTTTTCATTGGACAGCAATGATATATTATTAATGTGTAATTTCACCCCATTTATGGTACCAAGTTGGTCCATTTCCACTGCTTCTCTTGTCTTTTTATAAAGGCTGGCTAACTGCATATGGATTCCTAGGTGACTGCCTGTGGAAGTAGGTGGATAATGATATTCTGTAGCTCAGGGTTTATCAATAAGGAGGCTGATATTCAGAGGTCCGTGGGTGGCCTGGTAGCAAATATCAAATGGTTATTCTGAACATTAGGTGTATTTGCCATGGTCCAGATTCTTGACCTTTTAACATTTACATTGACAGGGTTTTCAACTTTGGCGAAGGCTTTTTTTCTTTAGCTTTATCTTCCTTCTGCTTCCACTGCATGTTGAACGGTGCCATAATGTTTGGCTGTGCTTGAAAATGAATGGAACTCTATGGGGGGACAAAAGGGGGATGAAAAACAACAAACAACAGACGAGTTCAGGTCGAACCAACACTGCAGTCAAGGTTGGGGGTCCGTCCTGAGTCAGTGTATGCAAAACTGTGTCTGTCGGACAAGCAGAAGTACCTTAAATTGCTGTGTAAATGTCCACACCAATTATTATCTATGGGAAAAAAATTGAGAACATCCACAGTTTTCCAGAATCAACATTTGCATTGACAGGGTTTTTAACTTTGGCGAAGGCTTTTTTTCTAAGCTTCTTTAGAAGTCTATGGGTGGAAAATACAACAAACAGAGGAGTGTGGGTCCAACCAACACTGCAGTCGAGGTCGAGGGTCCATCCTGAGTTAGTGTATGCGAAATGATGTCTGTCGGTCGAGCAGAAGTACCTTAAATTGGCGTGTAAATGTCCAGCCCATTTATTCCCTATGGGAAAAAAAAATTTCAGAACATCCACAGTTTTCCAGAATCCACACAAGCCAGAATAATACGATCAATATCAAATGATTATCTGGAACCTGGCTGGTTGGTATAGTGGTTACACTGTCGCCCCACACCAAGACGATCTGGGTTGGATTCCTAGTCCGGGCCATTCTGTGCGGAGGTTGCATGTTCTCCCCGAGCTTGATTGGGTTTCCTCTGGGTACTCTGGTTTTCTTCCCATAGTCCAAACACATGCATGTTAGATTGATCACTCTCTCTAAATTGCTTGTAGGTATGAATGTGTGTTGGTCATGTGATGGACTGGCAACCTGTCCATGGTGTACTCCACTGGGTGATGATGCTGGGATTGGCTCCAGCCCCCATTAGCGGAAGATAAAGGATGAATGGATATTCTGAACATTAGATGTATTTCCAGATTCTTGACCTTTTAGCATTTACAGTGACAGCGTTTTCAACTTTGGCGAAGTCTTTTTCCTTCTTGATGTCTGAGTAATTCTGCCTACTCTGAATATCCCTTCTGAGCAGTGGAAGTCTGAAGCAAGCACCTGATTGTCTAGCTTTTGCACAGGCACTGGCATAAGCCTATTGAAAGTACTATGATAAGCTGTCTGTCTGAGTGGAACACAGTTCAAAGGCCTAACTGTGAGCGGCACTTTGCGATGTTCAAACCGTTCGTGAGCATTTCGGGCTTTTCCTCCATTCTTGCACACCTGACGCAGACAGCTGTGTTGGCACCACGGGGGCTATGATTTGGGTGAGCGCATGAGTGCGAGCGTGCTGGTCTCCTAATGACAGGCTTAAGCTGTGGATTCTTTCTGACACTTCAGTGGGGACTGATTTAGCCATAATTCTTGTCTCAGATCACTTGTTCCAACTTAATTTCCCAAGCCGGTGCTTTAAAGACACATCCTGTGTCCTCTTTTAATTGTAGTTTAATCGTTGTATGATGGTCTACAAAGTTTTAAATTACAACCAGAGAGACGTTACGCCGTTGAGCCTGCTTTGATAATCATAGTGTAAGGCTTGGTGAGGGTATTGTATAGTTTTAATGATCACAGCTTGTCATTGTTAAATGAGCAGTAAAAATTGTATTGGGATCAAAATCTGGTTTCATTGCAAGCCAGACTTTTGATTATCATCATAATGTCTTGTGTGTTGCACTGTCTAATGTAGTAAAGAACAGAGAAGGGTTGTGTAGATGCAAGAAGAACAAGCACAATTTGTAGTTTTCATAATGTGTCTACAGGAAAAACCCAGAACACTTGACCAGTGCATAGAAGTGTGTAGACACTAGAGTCCAAATGACTTGACCTTGGCTGGTGGATCATTCTCAGCCCTGCAGTGACACTGATGTAGTGGAGGTGTTTTAGTGAGAGTTGTGCTGGTCAGTGATATTACTGTAACAGAATGTCAGTGATACTAATGTAACATGCTGTCAGTTATATTACTGTAACATTCTGTCAGTGATACTACTGTAACATACTGTCAGTGATATTACTGTAACACACTGTCAGTAATACTACTGTAATATACTGTCAGTGATACTACTGTAACATACTGTCAGTTATATTACTGTAACACACTGTCAGTAATACTACTGTAACATACTGTCAGTGATATTACTGTAAAATACTGTCAATTATATTACTGTAACATACTATCAGTGATATTACTGTAACATACTGTCAATTATATTACTGTAACATACTATCAGTGATATTACTGTAAAATACTGTCAATTATATTACTGTAACATACTATCAGTGATATTACTGTAACATACTGTCAGTGTTATTACTGTAACATACTATCAGTGATATTACTGTAACATACTGTCAGTGTTATTACTCTAACATACTGTCAGTTTTATTACTGTAACATACTGTCAGTGATACTGGTTAAACTGGAATCAGCTGTAGGTCTATTACTGCACTTTTATTTCAATAATCCATACATCAGAAATGTGTATTACAGTAATAGCTGTTTACTTGCCTTTTTTTGCAAAACTATGCATTTTATACTATATAAAGGTTTTGATATTTAAGGTTTTAAATGTTGAGTTTTCGTTTCTGACATGCTGTGTGCAAGCGTTCGTAAATAAGGAATTTTCTTATTGGGTAAGCTTATATGTACAGAAAATCTAGACATTTTAGAAGCATGTTAAAGCATGTAAAAACAACATGATTTGTATTAATGGGATATGCCACAAAAGACTGATGTTGCGTTTACTGTGTTTAGAGTTAGGACGGATGACAAAAGGATGTTAGCAGTTGTAAAAAAACTGTTAGTACAGCTCCGGTCTTGTTAACAGTGTTGTTTAGTGTAGTCCAAGTCCACCTGAGAGGGTTGTGTTGTTTTGCTAATTCCAGCTCAAACTGTATTAAGTGTGTAGTTAAACTCCAATGAGTTGTTTTGGTGATTGAAGTGTAGGTCTTGCTAGCAGTGATGTGTAGTGTATTGTTTATTGTTGTGAAATCCTGAAAGTGTTGTGATGGGTTGTTAATCTGACCTCAAACCTTACTGAGCATTTAGTCTTGAGTGTGATTAAAGTTTGTTTGAGAGTGTTATGTTGTTGTGTTCATTGGAGTCCAGGTCTTGTTGACTGTGTAGGTAAAGTCTGTAAATGTATCACAGTCAGGGCTGGACTGGTAATCTGGCATACCGGGCATTTGCCCGGTGGGCCGACAGTCCTCAGCGGCCGATGCTGTTGGATTTTTTTTAGCTCTGTTACATGAGAATGATGAGTAACGTTGATTGATTAGTATTAGTATTTATTGGTATTTGCATACTTAGTAAACGGTCAAGACTGAAAAGTACTGAATGACCAGCAAGTTTTCATTTTAGGCTACATCATAGCATTTTGGCTATTTAGGCTAAAGGTGTGATGAAAGGCTTGCATAGTATTTTGTATATGTAGGCTCTATGCTGCAGTTCAACATGTTTTAAAAACACTCAAGTGAAATAACTGATCTTAAAACTTCTAAATTAAGTAAAAGCTTTGCAGTTTAAGTTTTACTAAAGTAAGTGTATAAAAGTATTATTAGTGAAAGGTATGCCCACAGTAAGACAGTGCCCAATTCTGATGTGAAGCTTGAGTTCACAAAGCAGCCCTGTCTGTTTTTAGCCTGATCTAAATCCATGTTATAGCTTTTTAAAGGAGGGAGTAGCTTTTAACCTGAAGAATTAGACTTGAGCTGCAATATCAGGAAAATTCAGAAAATACATATGAGTAGTGTGATGTGCCTGTCCCATTCCCCTGCTTGGGTTTTAGTGGGTGGGGTTAGATCTCATTAGGAGACTACTTACACCTGTGTGGGGTGCTTTAAAGGGGGCCTTTTCCTTTTTTTCTTTTTTTGGTTCTTGGCTTTTGGTTTGTTGTAAGCAGCTCAGTTTTGGGGCCTGCTTGGGTTTACTTTCTTTGGCATTATGCTTTAGTTGTTTCTGTTAAACTTTTTTTCCTTTGGCCATTTTTTGTTTCTAAATTTTCTGGACATGTCCTTTTTCCCTTAATTTTCTCATTAAACTTATTTTTTGCAATTTAAACACTGTGTGTCCCCTATTTATTTGTCACGGTTCTGAGCCAGTCGTGACAGTAGACAAAAGTGCTGGAACTACAGTATGTGTAAATTTACTTATTTGCTTTCCACAATGGTTGTAATGGTCCACAAAGTAATGATTCACTGTAAATTTCTAAAAAGGCAAAAAGTTATGTTTTTTAATTTGATGCTGTTGATAAATATTATTATGATAATTATTATATGATAATAGTAAAATACATTTCTTCGCGGAACACATACATAAAGTATTGATTTTTTGTCCCGGTCCAGCCCTGATCACAGTCTATAAAGTCAACTCAGTGTTGTATATGTATATAAATAAGTGAATAATTGCTTAAAAAATAGCTTTGCTGCAATCAAAGTAGTTGAAAGTGTTGTGTTGCTGTATTGATAATCAGAGTTCTGGTCCTGTTAACAGTGTTGTGGGTTGGTTATTGCAGTAACATTGACTTGAGAATGTTGGTCCTATTTGTAGTGTTATTAGGCGTTTAGTCAGTTTTCACTATAATTAAGTCTCTTTGTATTGTTTTGCTAATGTTGGCTTCAGTCTCAATCCAGCGTTGCATGGTGTTGTTTGTTGTAGTCATAGTCATAGAGTTTTATTGTTTTGCTATTTATACTTTACGTCTCATCGAAAGTGTTGTGTGGTGTTGTTGTTTTTTTTTTATTTTTGCTTTTTAGTCTTCAGTCTGCTGCAGAGTATTGTGTTGTTTTGTTTATCATAGTTAAGTCTGAGCAAGAGCCATGAGTAGCTGCAGGCACTTCTGCATCACAGCTGTCATCATGTCAAAACAATGTTTACTGTACAAGAATACCAATCTCCCCAAGCTCAGCCCTGCCTGGAGTCATCATAGGCAGTGAATTGAGATGTGTGTGTGTGTGTGTATGTGTGTGTGTGCATTCGCACATATCCACACACACACATCAAATGTATCGTATGACTGCTAAAATATGTCATAGCACTGATAGCTGCATTAAGTGCCTGCGGTCTGACTTCAGTTAATTTGAAAATGTTCCAGAGTTTGTGAGAAGGGCATTCAGAGTTCAGTTGCCAGTATTTTACAATCTCAAAACCCGCCTACGTCTCCTTCTATATGGCACAACACTGCCACCCATCTGGCCGGGTGAAGACTGCACCTGATGTTTGGGAAGGCTTGTAAACATCCTTTAAACCGGCGACATCACAGCTTTTTTGAAGGCCTCGATATGCTTGGAGGGGAGCACTTATTAAAAATGTACAAGCCCATCACTCTAAAAGGGGAGACCCCTACTGGCCAATCTTTCCCCTCTGCGTAACAGAATGTATTTTCATGTAAACAGTTGATCATTCTCGGTTGGGACATTTTTCCTACAAGCTGAAAGTCCACAGAAGTTTCAGTTTTGCTATCTCATGCAGCTTCACGCTGTCAAAGTCTTGGCTATATTTAAAGCCTGTGATGTAATGTAGAGTCAAAGTCCTGAAAGTAGGTTGGTTCTGCTAATCATACCTCAAGTCTTATTAAGCATATCACAACTTGAAGTTTGCTTGAAAGTGGTATGTTATGTTACATTGTATAGTAGATTTCAAGTCTGGCTGAGTGTGTAATCCAAGTCTTAATAGTGATAGTGATAGAGTGTTGTGTAGATCATTGTTGACTCAAAGGCCTACCTGCAAGTGAAGTTGGGTTGTTGTGTTCTTTCTAAGTACAGATCAAGTCTTGTTAACAGTAGTCAAAGTCTTGCTGATAGTGTAGTGATGGTGTTGCTTATTGACAATGTCTGGTTAAGTCTTGTTGGGAGAATTGTGTAAATGGCTGGTTGGCTGGGTTATCCAGACCTCCAGAGAAGGCCTCACGATTTCTAGGAACTAAAAACCGTTAGATATACTTAACATTTCAGTATTATTGTTAAGTTTTGGATGTAAACACAAGGCTTGCATTTTTAAAACACCCACAATTTAAAAAGTGTTTTTTTGAGTACAACCTAAAAACATTTTTTACTATACTTAAAACTACCAGATTTATTTATTCAGACTACATTTTAGGTTGAATTAAACTCATTTATTTACTTTTTACTACATTTACTACTATTTTTAGTATTTTTTTTACCAACAAAGCACTTTTTACAAGGAAACTGAAAACTGGCCAATCAGGTACTATTGGCCAATCAGGTACTATTTTCCTCTTGGTTGTAACTTTGTTTTTTGCCGTCAGAATGAAGAGGGAGACCAGTCAGAGTTCAAGCTTAAGATTAATAAGATTACTACAAGCTATAAGTTATATAAAAAATATACAACAGTATCTAATTGCTAAGAAAGTGTTATTACTTGTTGGGACTTAGGCCTAAAGTATTAGCATAATTACAAAGTATCACAGCAAGCAAGGTAAAATCTATGTTTAATCTAGAACTCCAAAAAAAGGTTTTATGCAAGTTCATGGAATTAAAGAAGGGTGCCATAGAGAAACTAGCAGAATAATTATAATTATATAGTTATAATTTAGATTTTTTTTTTAATTAAACATCTAGTTGAGAGTCTTATCACATAGATAATTCCTCTTAAATGTGATTGAGGAAATCAAAGTGTTCTGTTGATTTTATAATAGTAGTTAAACACTGTTGAATGCATTGAATCAAAGACTTAATTACAATCAAGGTCTAGAAAAATTGCTGTGCAGTTTTGTTAATCATAGTCGCTGAGACGATTGTGTAGTCTGGTTGTGAGAGTGTGATGTTTTCTAGCTGTAGCTCTTGTCGCCTCAGTTGTGCTATTATGACTACCAATCAAAAGTCCATTTGAATACTATGTTCATGTTGAATCCTAATAAACTGTCTATAAGAGACCTGTAAGCACCACCCCACAGGGCGCACTCACACCTGCAGCCTATCAGCAGAGGAGTATATAGCCTCCACATGCCCCGCAGTCGGGCATGCTCTGCTGTTCGTGCTGCTCACATTTGTGTTGCTTTTTCACTGCTCCAATAAAGCCTTGCACATGGATTGAAACCTACCGTTTGAGTGTGGATCCTTACAAGACCAAAGTGTAGGGTGACCAGATTGTCCATGGTCTAGTACAGGACATAGTAGGGCTTAGTAGAACCATGTTGGTCATACAAATCTAAAAATATATATTACAGAGTAAACAGAATAAAATATGGTCATAAATGGTTTTAGACATTAGGCCAGACTTTCTTGCTACACTGAATACAAAAATTGCATAGCCAATTAACTCCACATGTTCTCTATTACAAAGAGCAGATCTGATTGGATCTGTATTCACTGTAATAGTGATCTATGATTATTGGAGTTAGGCCAATCTGGGCCATAAACGTAAATGCTACTTATAGATTACTCTCATAGATTAAGCCCAGATGTTTGAAGCTTGAAAAAAACATTTAATAAATATTATTTTAAGCTTGAGACACTATGCAATTCTTAGTTTCCTTAGTTCATTGGTTCATTAGTTTTGCAGTGTCTCTTTCAGTAAAGAGCCCTAACATAGAGCTTCTGCTGCTGTTTTCAATCTCATAAAACTGATTAAAACCAGCTTGAACTATGGCTCACATTGGCAATGATTTGTCAGAAGGCTTAGACGTCTTAGTTCAATCCACTGTAAATAAGAAAAATATCAATGATTAATAGTATTGGCAAATAACCAGATGCTTAAGGCCTTCAGTACAGTTGGTGACGATCTTACCAATGGAAAGGCAAGCTTGGCAGTAGAGAGAATACTCAGATCAGATTAATTTGGGCATTTAGTTTGTATAATTCTTGAAGTTCCTTCATGTTTTCCCAGCAAACACTGCATACGTTGGCCCCAGATGCTTTGGTTTCAAAAGCTTCAGAAAGTAAATACTGAGAACATGTGAAGTCAAATCTGCAAGTCATTCCACTACACAACAAGAGCCCTGTTTTGCATTGTGTTATCTGTAAAACAACTGTCATACGTCATGTGATGTCTGCAGGGATCTCAGCTGTGGGCTGCACCTCCAAATTACATGCAGTTGTTGAGCCATGTGCACCAATTGGAAAGCCCATACATTGAGAATCAAAGCCAAGGACCACTATAGCCCTCCACATCGCTGCAGAGTTTTCCGCAGTTCAACCCAGGGTTGTGCTTGTCAAACCCAGTCAGATTCCTTCCTCCTCAGCAAGATTTGGCTTTGCACATGCTCTGTAGTGACGTTCCTAAGTTTCCAAAGCCTCTGTGGGCATCCCACGCAGTCTCAGCTGCTGCGAGCGAGTGTCACGGCTTCGCTCTCCATAAAACATCTGGCACTGGAGTGCAACTTTCAGCAGTCGTTGTTTTACACGGTCTAAGGAGTCGGCTGGAAAGAGTGGAGTGTGGGGGGGGGAGAAAAAAAGGATCCAGATTACCAAACCATAAATCTCCTCAACCCGTCTTAACCTCTAAAGTCTGAACGGCATTGATTTATGCTGACATAATTGCCAGCTGAGAGCAGCAAAGCTGTTAACTACTTCAACTGCAGGGACGACGCCTTGCCACATAACACTCCACCAGCACACACTTCATATGCAGCGGAAAACATCCCGCTATCCAGTGTTTAATCCCACGCTACAGGAGTAATGGGCAAGAGGCGCATGAAAATGTCAAGAGTTATTAGTTTCCAGAGCTGGGAGTCCCTGACAAGAACCATGAACCAACATTCCAACCAAATACACAAAGGCGGCGTACAGGGCCTGGATACGGTGGCCGAGAAGACCCAACGTTCTGCAAACAGAAAACACTTTCATCAGATACAACGGAAGTGTTACCGGAGGACACTTAAAGGACGTGGGACCACATACGTCGACGCAATGTAAACAGAACCACGCGGAGCTGTGGTAGCATCTAATAGTGATGGGCAAATGATACCGATGCTTCAGAGCTTGTGTGGAGAAATCCAGAAAGTGGTTTATGAAGTATGGAGGCTTCTTCGTTAAGGGCGAGTGACGTCACTGATGACGTCTGAAGCCTCGCTGGTTCAGGACGTGGTTCGAGTATTGGCGTGATTTATTGTTTCTTAATAAAAATTAAAGTCACCATCACCCACAATCACAGTCCCATCTCTTAAAACCACTGCAACAGTTTTAACATCAGTATCTCACATCCTATTGGATTTATTAACTGACTGAAATCATACTGGTGGGTTTTTTTTAATTAACAGACTCGCACAATCAAACACAGATCAGATAAACAAATGAATTAACCACAGAAAATGAAATTAATATGTTTTATGTATAGACATGTTTCCAGGCTGACAGCGTTGCAAGAGGCCATCGCAAATAGTTGAAGTGACAATAAAGGTTTTGGCCAGCAGGGGGGTTTGTGTGCACATGAAGCTTCGAGTAATTAACTTTTTTTTTGAACCAGCTGGAGAGAAAGCTTCAACGCTTCAAGAGGTTTGATCTGGCCGTAACTAGGGTCTAATGAGAAGTAAGTCTGGATAGTTAGCAAATATAGTTAAACTTACTTCTCATTAGATGCTTCCATGGCCCGGTGTGGTTCTGTTTACATTGCGTCACCGTATGTGGTCCCACATCCTTTAAGTGTCCTCCAGAAACACTCCCGTTGTGTTGTGGATGGTTTTGCAGAGCGTTTGTGAATGTCCAGCGTGTTGGGTCTTCTATCAGAACACACTGGACTGGACTGAGGAGATACAGGAGCATTAACAGAGCATGTAAATATGTTCTAGTAGACCACAAAATAGCATTATGAACAATTATGAAAACAATTATAGGTCTCTTCCCAATAATTTTGGCTTCTTTTTGGACTGTTTTTGGACTTTTACATTTATTTTCACAATCAGAAGCTTAATTCCTGTATGTTATGTTTGGTGGAGCTCACAAAAGGTGTGGGGTCTTGTAACAATCTGCCAATATCAATAGTGTCAATCTTGTTTTAGGGGACTAGCCAGAAAATAGATACCATTTAAAAAATCTGTAATCAATGTTTTCAATAAAATAAAACACATTTATTTTAATATGTGATAGAGTTTTAAATGACTAATGTCTACAATGATCAACAGCATATGGGCTGAGGAATTTCTATGACCTAAGAAATGACGCTGTGACAAATTAAGTGATGAGCAAATCTCAAAAGTGATGTTTTGTCAAAGAAATTGATTGTGAATAGATGAGTACATTGGAATGTGTATCGTTTCACAATGACTTACAGTTCCCGAAAATACTTCTAGCTTATAACATTTCCATTTATATTTTTTTGAAATTATTGTTGAATATAACAGCAACATAACATGATCAGTGATTTCAAACTTTTGAATCATAGTAATTAGTAATTCTAAGTAGGCCTAATCAGTAGCGAACCGTGACCCTTAAGCCTCTGCCCTCTTCCCAAGCTTTTTTGCTCTCGCGAGTTAATATTTTTCCTTGCGGTCAAAGTGCAATATCATCGGCTGCTCTCTGCACGCGAGAGAAATATTTAAGCTCCAGTTTTCAGAGAGGGTGGTTTTCACAGTTTGGGGGCGGGACATGGGCTTCCATTGTGACTCAGCAAACTAGCTAGTGGTGGTAGCCTAGCTGTTTCTCCAGCTAGCATCGCCACAGCGGGCGGAAAATTATCATACAGTTAAGCCCGCCCACTTAGAGGGAAGATATGATTGGTCAGTTTTACTGTTATTTGAAATTGGTATCACTGAATTATAACTGCCTTGCCCCCTCTGTACATGACCAGCGGGACCACCAATCACCAACATTCTGCGGAGGCATCACAGTCCTTATAGGGGGAGACACAGACTCACATGCTTCCACTTAATCCCTCACGCTCCAACACAGATTGAATGGACACGTTTGAATAATTTATTTGTCTATATTTTTGTAATTGTTTAGATATTGATTGTCAAACTGTAAGTAGATAAAATAAAATTATATATGTATGTTAAGAATATGATGGTTCCCCAATGTAAGTAATGTCAATTATAACTGTTCCACTATTAGCTGCCACTAATACATGTTTTTATCCTTTACGTACCTGTGGTATTTAAAAGCTCTAGGATTTCTTCCCTTCCTGTAAAAGCTAAGGGTGAAAAATAATTAAGAAAAATGTGAGAACAGGCATGTCAAGGCATTCACACAACAGGGGACCAAAAAAACTTAACAGTGCTGGATACACAAAACCAATAATGTAGTGATTGTAACGAGTTGTGCCCTGGGAGTGAAAGACTGAAGGCTTGATTTCTTTGACTGATTATTTATAATTCATTTGTAGCCGGGGAGAGCCCAAACATCACGGAATCTGTGGTTCTTCGTACCGTGTTATATTCCCTAATAAAATAGTGAAAGATTAGATCCATTATGAATTTGGTTAACATAGTGCTATGGGAAAATAAGACAGAAGGGCAAAACACCATTGGAGATGTAGTAAGTTTTTACTTTTGTGAGTTATTACCTTTGGCTTTGTGGGAATCATTCCAATGCATCTAATAATAATGTAGTTTTGATGTAATACCATGACTACTGGTGATGCATTAACTTTCACAGATTGATTTCTGTAGTGCAGTGTAAGTAAACATGTGTCCATAGGATTTAATGTGATGTCAGCCCACCCTTTGTAACTATAACAGCTTCAGCTCTTCTGGGAAGGAGTGTGTTTATGGGAATGTTTGAACGTTCTTTTAGAAGCACATTTGTGAAGTCAGACACTGATGTTGGAAAAGAAGGCCTGGCTTGCAGTCTCCACTCTAGTTCGTCCCAAAAGTGTTCTATCAGGTTGAGGTCAGAACTAGTCAAGTGAGCAGTCATGTTGGAACAGGAAGGGACCTTCCCCAAACTGTTCTCATAAAGTTGGGAGTAAGAAATTTTCCACGGTCTCTTGGTCTGCTGGAGCATTAAGAGTTACTATCATTGGAACTAAGGAAACTGAAAAATAACCCCACACCATAATCCCCCCTCCACCAAACTTTTTACTCAGCACAATGCAGTCAGACAAGTACCTATCTCCTGGCAACCGCCAAACCCCGACTTGTAATTTGGATTGTCAGACGGAGAGATGTTTCCACTGCTGTAGAGCCCAGGGAAGTTTGGAGGTCTGTAGCGATTGACCTTTGCACACTATGCTCCTCAGCATCCGCTGACCCTGCTCTGTCATTTTACGTGGCTACCACTTCATTGGCTGAGCTGCTGTTGTTCCCAACCGCTTCCACTTTGTTATAACACCACTGACAGTCCACTGTGGAATATTTAGTAGTGAGGAAATTTCACAACTGGACTTGTTCCACAGGTGGCGTCCTATCATGGTACCATGCTGGAGTTCACTGAGCTCCTGAGAGCGACCCATTCTTTCACTAATGTGTGTAGAAGCATACTGCATGTCTAGGTGCTTGGTTTTATACACCTGTGGCCATGACTGGAACACCTGAATTCAATGATTTGGATGGGTGATTGAACACCAATGGCAATATAGTGTGTTTACTGTAATTGCAAATGTCTAATGCATTTTTATTGTACCAGGTGTGTAATTACCTGCATTATAAGAGCACTCACACTGAATACACACTGGAAATGCCAAGTTCTTAACATTTAGTTAGCTGTAGTAGTAAAACTGTGATGTAATATGGGAACCGAATCAATGTTCTAGCTTTATTCCAATTCCCTAATATGGCTACATATACGCAGTTACATAAGCTGTACCACTATAGTCCATCTACTGTTGAGTACATTTCTATCAGTTGCATTGATGTTGCATGTATCGTTAATGTACAGCTACACAGTTGTTAGCTTGCAACCATCAATGAAAACGAAATTTACCCCATAAAGAACCTACACCGAAGACACGTACCGGCGAATCCAAGGCCAGGCGCTCTCGATAAGGCGTTCGGCTATGCAGAATGCCACCCATTACTCTCAGCTTGTGTAGGACGGCGGAGGAAAATATTGCATGTTAATTTTCCGTCCGACCTTGCAGGTGCCGACGAGCGGCAAAGATTGTAATGAGTAGTGACAGCTTGCATGGCGGAGGTATAGAAACGGCGGAGGGAAGGCAGGAGGTTGGGTTCCTGACGTTACCCGAGCGAGCTAAGCGCTAACGAGCCCCGCTCTCCCTCACGCTGAGCCGAGCCGAACTGACAGAACAGTCATCCATAAAATGCACATATTTCATGCACTGTGAGTGTGGACCTTTCTTTGGAAAAAAAAGGGAAAAAAAAAGTTTTGAGCGAATTGAATTGAGCTCGGCGCAAGCCGGGGTAATCAGGCATGGGTCTCTCCGCCGAGGGAGTGAGGTGTCAACGCTTTCATGAGCATATTTAAGGGCAGACGCGGCCTCCCAAACCTGCACGCCGACACTGGCAGCTCTGAGAGTTTTTCATTAACCCTGGATGGAGCGTCCGGGCTGAGAGAGGCCACTTGAACGATTTTGCTGGTAAATTGCCCCCCATTTGCCATGACCAAAGTGGTTAAAAGCTCCAAACACACCCGTGATTTTACCTGGCTGTATTTGGATGCTACGCTCAGAGGCAATGCCTTGTGTCGGATCGGTCCAATCAGAGTCCTACCAGAATAGCTACAAGGCAACAGTACTTCAGTGTTCTTTTTTGATACCACTTTGCAATAACACCGCCTTTACAAGGGCTTATGAATGGGGGCAGTTGGGGGCTAAAGGTTAGGAATCCGGTCCGGAAGGTTGCCATTTCGATACCCAGGACCAAAAGGACATGACTAACTCCTAACTGCTCCCAGGGAGCTGTAGACAGGGCCGCCTACCTACCGTATTGATTTATACTGTTTACAGCTTGCAAAGCCTAAAGTACTTGGCAGAAGGAGAAACTCTTTCCTACATCAACCACTTTCCTTACCTCATCTGTTATGAGGTGATGTCATCCAGCAACATAATCCTGCCTGGCAAGCACTCATATTATGCAAAGAGGGCTAAAACACTAAAAATGTACCACTCTGAAATGCCCTTCTCCAGCCTAGCTGGTGAATTAGGGTCCCCTGACTTGGTTCTACCTGATTTTCAGGATCGGACTCTGGCTCAAACTGATACAGTAGAACTGATGCCATTGGAAGCATAGTCACAGTGGTGTGGGAGCACAACTTGACCAATCAGGACAGTATTCACATTACTCAGGTAGAAGTATAGATACTAGGGTTTAATTAACTTCTGTAGAAGTTAAAGTATGAACTCAAGCTATTTACTCCAGTAAAAGTGTAAAAGTACTGCTTAACTACTTTAAAGTATAAACGTAAAAGTAATGTGAGGGAAAAAATGCCATAAGGACAAAAGCTTAGGCCGCACCACAGGGGTCTATAGTGCACTAGCCCACCTGCCCAAAAACCCCATTCTTCTAAAAGCCATAATGACTATAATGTTATATTAAAATGTTAATGTTGATAAATTTGGGATGCGCTAGGCTTCCTGTTTTAGCTGCATATACGCCCACTGAACATGAATGTAGTTTAGTACAATGTAAATATATTAAAAAAGCATATCTGTGTATTACTAAGCATTAACATGTGTTTCATGGAGCAGAAGATATGATGACTAGTTGTCTATAAGTATTGTAATGGTGTAAAAAGTCAAACTTCAAAGTCATGTTATCAAAAACCTTTCCTGGAATGTAAATGCACATGAATGAAAACAAGCTGAAATGAAATATGACTAACGAGACTATGTTTAAAATGTAAGGAGTAGAAAGTACTGATAATGGAGTGTAAATGTAAGGAGTAGAAAGTACTGATAATGGAGTGTAAATGTAAGGAGTAGAAAGTACTGATAATGGAGTGTAAATGTAAGGAGTAGAAAGTACTGATAATGGAGTGTAAATGTGAGGAGTAGAAAGTACAGATAATGGAGTGTAAAGGTGAGGAGTAGAAAGTACAGATAATGGAGTGTAAATGTGAGGAGTAGAAAGTACTGACAATGGAGTGTAAATGTGAGGAGTAGAAAGTATAGATAATGGAGTTTAAATATAATGAGTAGAAAGTACAGAAAATGGAGTGTAAATGTAAGGAGTAGAAAGTACTGATAATGGAGTGTAAATGTAAGGAGTAGAAAGTACTGATAATGGAGTGTAAATGTAAGGAGTAGAAAGTACAGATAATGGAGTGTAAATGTAAGGAGTAGAAAGTACTGATAATAGAGTGCAAATGTAAGGAGTAGAATGTACTGATAATGGAGTGTAAATGTAAGAAAGAGAAAATACTGATAATGGAGTGTAAATGTAAGGAGTAGAAGTAAAAAGTTGTATAAGAAATAATTACTCCAGTAAAGTATAAATAACCAAAACTTCTACTTAAGTAGGGTAACAAGTATTTGTACTTTGTTACTTGACACCTTTTTCACTGCCCCTAGTGTGTATGTTTACAAGTGTGTGTCATGTGGATGTTTTACTGGATGGATGGCTTGAGGTCAAATTTCACTGTGGCAAATATTTCTATAATTAGTTTTATAATCGTTACCAGTTCGATGAATATGAACATCTGATGAAGGTTGAAGCTACATCCTGCTGCAGTTATGTTCTATACAAGCTGTAGCATTTAAGGTGGAAAGAAGAATTTGCAAAACCAGCTGGTAAATAGGAAGTCAGCTTTAACTTCCACACCTTTAACATCAATTCAGTGTTGTATATTTCTATCCAGACAGTTACTCAGCATTTGACACTAAATAGAGAAGCAGTTCCACCTTAAATAGCATCACAACCCCCAACAGTAACCTGTAAGTAGCAGCCATGCTGTGTGAGTGTATTACTGTTTGCTGGTTGAAGCAGATCATCTTAAACTGGAAGTTTCACAGTGACTTACAACTTTAATTCACTTTGTGTTTGATGTACAGATGAAAGCAAGTAGTTAGTATGTGTAACATCACATACTAGCAACTCCAAGTAACCAGTATAGTTTTCTAAACAGTTTGAAGACTGAGCTCATTTTAGTGTGATCATCACAGTGTCTCACTGTAAACCAGCCAATCAGAGCACAGCTTATCAAATTATTCTAGCACTTACCAAGCTTAAATATGACCCCCCCACCCAAATCCCATTTTCATTTGCATAAACCTGCTGCTGTTTATATTGTCTAAATATTTAATGCTAAATGGACCAATAGAAATGCTTCAAAATAGCTTGGAAAAAAAGCTATTCTGGCACCATTGACTTACATTTAAAGTACATCTCCTTATTTGCTTCCTCTGAGTCGTAGATCCAAAGCCGGACTAAACTAGAGGAGTAAAATCTGGGACTGTCTTGGCTGGTTCACGTCATCCAGCGCGAATGGAGAATTTTGTAACCTAGATTTTTTTGCCGAACCACCACTTTCAACCTGACCAGCACACGTGCATTGTCTCATTTCAGTCAGACGCTAGGTGAGGAGCAGGTACGCACACGCACACTGTTCATTCTTTAGCCCACAATTTATCAGCTCCTTGAATTATTCACCTCCTCCATGTATCCCATTGCCTGAGAAAGCGGGCTTTCTAAGCATACCTGTCAGGAACGGGTCCATGTGGGCTTTAACTCCTCCGAGAGGCTCCTGATGGATGAAGCTCAGATGTGCTTTGCAGGGGTCCGCCGGGAAAATGGCTTCATTCCTGCACTGAAAAAGCCGCTCCTTCTAGCATCCCACTCTCCCCCCCCACACCCCAAACCCCAATCTCTGGGGAACAGGGTAATATCAGAGCTTCTGCCTTTTTAGTTCCAACGCCTTCGCTCCCATCAAGCCGCTGCAGACACTGCAGCTGAAATCATCTCTCTTCTCACCCAGCAAGGCAAACACAGGACACGCATGGAGGATTACGCGACCAACATACATGCAGACGCAGGAGGACATGCAGAGGAGCAGCTGGAGCTGATTATTGAGCTATCAGGCTTCGGGAGAAGAAAAAGTCGGGCCTGGCTGCGGGCCAGGAGAGCGGCGTGGGTGGACGGTGTCTGGACTGCTTTGTTCTCCCCCTCGTCCATTTGTTCCCGGAATTCAGGGCTTTGATTTATGTAACTGTCCCGCAGAGTTTTACGGGGACGTTCCGATCCGGAGAGGCTCGGCTAGGTTTCTGGACTTCTGCAGCGAGATCCAGGGCTGTGTAAAAACCTTAGGTCAGCCAAGAAAATACTCTGAAACCATTTATCTGGACTGTGAGTTGAACAACACTCCAGAACTTTCCAATAAGCACAAAGAAGCATTAAAGCAGTAAAACCTATAAAGGAGTTCTCCTTTTCAGTACAGTTACTGATACGAGGTGATTAGCAGAACACAGGTTTCCCTCCTCCTGCACTGCGGACTTGCCTGAACTTCACTGTTTACATAGCAAAACAATTCAATAATGTATGAGTGGAGATTAGACGGCCTATATTGTTTTAAAAAGCATTGTTTCATTATTTAGATTATTTACATTTTTATTCTTTAATACCTCTATTGTTTGTGTATTGTAGTCATTATTATTCTATATCATGCAATATTATATTTATTTTATATTTCTTGTAATGTAGTATACAAATTAAATATCATATACAAATGTAGCTTACAAATAATGTTTATTTGCTGTTATTATTATTATTATTATTATTATTATTAGTAGTAGTAGTAGTAGTAGTAGTAATAGTAGTAGTAAAGCTGTAAAAGCTGTATTTTAAAGGTTCAGTGTAGATGCTTAACTTGTTTCTGAATATAAATAACCTTGTAAGACTTAGTAATTCATTTTTGTCCTCGGGAGGGGACATGAGTCTCTAAAAGATATTTAAAGAACTAAACATGGTACCTCACTAAAACCTGGTGTGCCATGTAGAGGGCATCCTGGCCTTTTCAATGATGTATCATGTGTTGGGGTGTGTCAGAACAGAAAACAAGAAATATGTCATCAACAATGTCCTGTTGTCCACTATTAAGGCCATTCCATAAAAATGATTTTAAATAAATTAAAAAAAAACATTGTGCTATGTTTTTCATCTAGTAGACTTATTTTATGTTGAAATTACTGAAATTCTCAAACTTTAATTTTTCGGAGTCTTAGGAGGATATATATGAAAATATGTATTAAATGATTATATATATATATATATATATATATATATATATATATATATATATATATATATATATATATATATATATATGATGCAACTGAAATTACAGTTAAACTTAATATATTCTGTGTAATCTAAATCTAACATTAAACTTAACCCTTAAAAAAATTTTTTTCTTTGACATCTTCAAAAATGTATTGTTTTAAAAATGTATTTTCAGTTAATTGCTTCATAATAAGAGTGATCTGTCATATGTTTGTAACTGTATTATGTTTTCTTTACTGTGTTATCTTGAACTACAATACACATATTTATAGTGCTATACAAATTATTATTATTATTATTATTATTATTACTTTTAGATTATGAAGATATATCATTGCTTTTGGGACAAGAGCAGCATCTACATTTTTATCATTTTCCTTTTTATATAATTTGAAAAGGTCATTGGTGCTTTGTGTCGTGTCCAAGTGTAATGATAAATAGATCAATGGAAATAGGTCAAAAATGTGATATATTACATCATATATTTCATTTATTACATTCCTTCAGCAGCAGTGAGTAGGCAAAGCAGGTTTAGATACTGGGTCACCACAATTAGGTTAAATAAACACATGGATGTATGTAAAACCACTACTTCTCACTGTTTTAATACTATTTAAATATTTGATAGTTTTGCTGAACAAATATAGCTATATATATATATATATATATATATATATATATATATATATATATATATATATATATATATATATATATATATATATTTTGACATATATATATATATATATATATATAGATATATATATATATATATATATATATATATATATATATATATATATATATATTAGTGTTATTTATATAAGCCCTACTGAGCTTTCCCCTGCTTGGATAACAAGATTTTCCCTCATTCTTTTATAGATACAAATTTATACCACCACAAAACCAAGGTTTTTCTGGAAATATGATGAAAACACTGTGCATTACTTACTCAGGTGGATGTAAAATATGTGGAACTCTTCAGTTTTTAAAAGAGTTCATGAACTTTCTGGACCTTGACAGAAAAAAAAAACAACAACACTTCAAGCTCCATCCAGGCAACAAAGCAAAGCTCTCTCATTAGCGTTCTTCTTCACCCAGTCTTCATTTTTTTTGTTTTTTTTCCCTTGGTTACTCAGTTAAAACATAAAACAGCATCTTATTTATGAAGCGCATGTTTATAGCGAAGAGTCTCAACCTTGACTCTCCGAAGGACGGGCGGCCGAGCGAAATCGCGAATTTCCCTTTTGTTCCATTAATATTTATTAGAAGTCCAGAGGAGGAGAAAGTATATGCACAAGCAGAAAAGTTTGCCAAAGTACACGCTGTTTATCAGGCCAGTAATGTAATTAGTCCTGCGCAGACAAGCGAGCGGTCTCCTTTCCATTACCCCAGCTGGCCCGGGCTGAGTTGGAGTCCAGGGCCTGACCGGAGAACAGGCGCAAGCCTCTGCTGACACGCGCTCATAAATAACGCCGCTCCTCTCCACACTTTCTAGTCCCTGTAATGATCAAACGCGGGCCCGCTGAGAGCAGAGGGATATGCGGAAACATCCGTAGGGTGTGAGAATGTGTGTGCGAGCGAGCGAGAGAGAAAAAAAAAGAGAGAGAGAGAGAGAACGAGAGGTGCATCGAGAGGTCAGTGAGTTTCAGTTCAGACAGGAGAAGGGTTAACGACTGGATACACTACTGGAGTAGCAGTGTTTAAGAACTCCAGCGTCACTGCCGTGCCTGACCCGCTCATATCAGCGCAACACGCACTGCTCTGTGGTGGTCCACAGAGGGTCCTGACCTCTGATGAACAGGGTAACGTCAGGCACTGCCATTTTCTGTCTGTCTACGTATTTTGTTCACGTTTCTAGCCATGTGCTATTGTTTTGGTCACGTGTCCGTCCTTGTCTCCGTCCCCTCACCTGTTTGCAGTCTGCGTCTCCTCCCATTGTTTCCAGGTGTTTCCAGATGTTCCTATTCAGACCCTCTGTTTTCTGTCTGTCCTTGTCGTTCATTTTGTCTTTGTTTCCGTCTCTGCCCGTATCCCTGGACCTTCTGCATATGTATCCACCTCCCTCGTCCTGTCCTCATCTGCACACGCGACAGGGAAAGAGAAAGTTTAGGTGCTATACTGTCACTGGGGTGTCTCTCTGGAGTGGATGTCCAATATAATCAATTTAAAAGCTTATAATAATTTAAAAAATATAATTCAACTGTAATAATTGACAGTGTGTGAACAGAGTACTTGCTCTCACATGTTTTTTGCTTGTGCTAATTTGTAAAAGTTGAATGTTTCAGATATTTTTGATCTTTCAACGACCAACGACCCAAAGTACCAATGTGAAAAGAGAACTGTCCCCTGGTTGTGCCACTCTTGGCAGTAGCAACCACACTTTTACTTTTTACAATCTTTTACACCACTGTGAAGGAATTTGGGGGGCAGAACTGTTTCAATTTGGCTGGATTGGAGAGTTTTTAAACATGAACTCCCTGTTTAAGGTCCTGCCACAGCAACTTAGGGCGTTTTCACACCTGTAGTTCGTTTCACAGGTCTGAATCAGTTAGTGAGTTTGTTTACTTGAAGCGTTTCCTCCTCGGTTAAGTTTGTTTCCACACAGGCAAAAACTGAGACTGTGCCCCAACAAACCACGTGAGCACGTTGTCTCCTCTGATTGGTCAGAGCTATCTGGCGTGCGAGCAAGAAAGTAAACACAGGGAGAAGATCTGGTTTTCCCAAACTACTGCACATTTCTTGTAGAGCGTATCACGGAGCAGCAGCAGAAACAGCATCTGTTCATAGCTGTAATAATAATCTGATAATATACCAAACTACAGTCCACCTGCAGAACACCCAGCTCACTCCAAACATCAAGTAGACAACGTCCCTCACTGCTAGTCCAAGAGAGACCTTCATTGTCCTCGCCCTGTTAGCTGCTACAGTTCTCCAGTTCTCAGTTTACACCATCTGCCGCATCCCATAATGCAAAGCACACCTGGTTGCAGGAGATGTTTAGATCAAACTTGTGGAGTATACCTAATACTTGGGTCGGATCAAGGTCCAGATCATGTTCTCACCACAAATGAACCGCGCTAGAGTTCGTTTGGAACCAGACCAAACCACCTCCTCTCGAGGGTCTCGGTTGTTTTGGTCCGCACCCGAGTGCGATTATTGTTTTCACACCTGCCAAAACGAACCGCACCCAACAAACCAGAGTCCGTTTTAACTGGACTAACTAGTGCTGGTGTGAAAACACCCTTAATGGGGTTCAGGTCAGGCCTCTGACTCGGCCACTCCTAAACCTTAATTTAGTTTCTTTGAAGACGTTCAGAGGTGGACTTGCTTGTATGCTTTGTTAGGTTCTGCAGCTGATAGAAAATCTATGGTTTCATGGTTCCTTCATTTATAACAAGCCCCCCAGATCCTGCAAAAGCAAAGCAGCCCCAGACCATCATAGTACAGCCACCATGTTTGTCTGTTAGTATGATGTTCTTATGGAATGTGGTGTTAGCTTCCAAAAACTTCCACCTTTTGTCCCAAAAGTCTTGGAGATCATCTAGATGTTTTTTTTTCTTGGCAAATGAGAAACAAGTCTTCATATTCTTTTTGACAGTGATGGTTTGTACCTTGCAGCTCTCCAGTTTTTGGTAAGTCTTTCTTATTGTAGCCTCTTACCCTACGTTCAAATCGCTGAGAGCCCAAATCGCTGATTGATCATCTCCTGTGGGTGCTTTTGAACTGAAGTTGAAATTATGGTTGACATGGTTTCACTGACAGCAAGCAAATGATATGGCAGTACAGTGTACTTCACTGGCTGGTATCAACAGAGTATATAGATAAAAACATTTTAACACCAAGCAGACACGTTCCTGCTAAAAATAAAAAACCTGGAGCAAAACAGCTTCTCAATCTTCCATCTCCAGAAGGAACTATTATCTAGGAATCATAAAAGGAGCGAACTCTTTCACGGTGGTGGAGATAAAACAGGAGCCTTACTGCTCAATGCTCAATTCCTATTGATAAGCGCTACATCACTTCACTCCTAATTTAAGTGAAGTTAAACTTTGCTTAACTTTATGTTGCTGGATCCCACTCCACGTTGCCCACTTTGGTGCTGCCACCTGTCGCCGGAAATTAATTGCTTTGTTGCGTCACATCGCTGTCGGTCTGAACACAGGGTTATACATTGACCTTAACAGAAGCCAGTGGGGCCTGAAAAATGTTTTAAATGTTCATCTGGGTTCTTTTATGACCCCCTGGATGAGTCATTGAGTCACTCTTGGTGGAATTTTGGTGGAGACCTCTTACTTCTGGGATTACGGCTCTCACTGTGGTTCACTAGAGTTCCAGCGCCTTAGCGACGGTAGATTTCAATGACTTTGTTTTAAAGCTATATTTGAATCTCTTTAAAATGTGCCATCATGGGTTGCTTTTCAGGACCTTCTAACTGCTTCACACTGCCAGACAGGTTCTGTGTAAGTGATATTTAGATGCAGCAGGTTTGGTAGTAATCATATTTGGGTCTGCCACTGAAATTGAACCCCTATAGTAAATCGTAAGGATGCAATTATTTCTTCATATAGTGCAGGTAGAGCTGAACAGCATTTACCCATCAATAAATTACATCATCATTTAGCATCAGCATTTTGTGTTTGCTTGGGTTCTTTGTCTGATATTAAAAGCAGTTTCTTGAACTAAAACATTTAACAGACAAATGTGGCAATATATATGTATATGTATTGCAAAGCATACCTGGCTGCAGGAGATGTTTCGATCAAGCTTGTGGAGTATACCTAATACTTGGGTCGGATCGGGGTCGGATCATGTTCTCACGCTCCGGAGTTTGTTTTGAACCGGACCAAACCATCTCCTCTCGAGGGTCTCGGTGTGGTGGTTTTGGTCCGCACCCAAGTGCAATTACTGTTTTCACACCTGCCAAAATGAACTGCAGCAAGGGTGCAAACGAACCAGAGTCCGTCTTAACCGGACTAACTAGTGCTGGTGTGAAAACTTAATGGGGTTTAGGTCAGGCCTCTGACTCGGCCACTCTTAAACCATAATTTCTTTAAAGACGCTCAGAGGTGGACTTGCTTGTATTGTATGCTTTGGATGATTGACCTTGTGTATATATATATATATATATATATATATATATATATATATATATATATATATATATATATATATATATATATATATACCACTACTCATTCCGGAAGCTGTAAGACTTTTAAACGCACTTAGTGGAACCACTGCACTGACACTTTTACTGCACTGACACTTTTACGACACCAGTCACTTTAATACACTCTGCTGCTACCTTCTCCATTCCTGTTTATTTTATTTTCATATATTTTATATATTTATGTTTATTTTATTTATTTAAGTACTGCTGTCTGGGTAAAACTGGGTCCTTGGGTACCACAATTTCGTTCCACCCCATGTACCACATGTGATGCGAATGACAATAAAGTCTCCTTGAATCCTTGAATCCTTGAATCCTACACCACTGTACACTGACAACCAAAAGTTTGGAGACACAGTGGTGGTGATGGGAACATGTCAATGTGGATGTCCATATGATGTCTGCCTGTTGTCACAGACCTTTCATTATTATAGTTTTGAGATAAAACTATGGCATGAAAAGCATATTTTTTAAGACCATTCATGGTGCGGAAGTACGATTAGGGTGTGTAAGACCAAATAGTTCCTTAAGAAAACCTTGTGTAGAGTCACTGGTGATGTTGAATGGCAAATAATATGGAAGACTATATATATATATATATATATATATATATATATATATATATATATATATATATATATATATATATATGACATGGCATATGGGGAGATAGTTGGCATGAAAACATTTGGTAAATCAGTGAACCCCCAATTTATTACATTTATCAATTTATCAACCAGCAGAACTTCCCAACACAAATACATATACAAAACATGTGCCTCAAAATAAATTTGATTCAAACCAGATGGATTTGTTTTTGACCTCAGAAGTAGAAGATCTTATATCAGAGCACATTTTGATTGACCTGTGAATAAGAAACGTGACCATATCACTCCAGTTCTGGCTGCCTTGCACTGGCTGCCTGTAGCTTATAGAGTTTTAGAGTTTTAAAATATTGGTTTTAACGTATCAAGCGCTATGTGGAGAGGGTCCACAGTATCTCTGACCTATTAATAATAAAATGGAAGGGTATTGCAGGCTGTTAGTAGGAATAGGACTAAACTAAAACAAAAGTGTTTATTTATTTTATTTATAATTGTGTTTATTCAATGTATCTAATGCTGTTTTGGTCTGTCGTTATGCTAGTGTGTTTAGTTTTCTTTTTTATTCTATTTTATGACTTAATAGTTTCACTTGGAAAAGAGCTGTATAAATAAATATTTGCTTATTTACTTACTTACCACACTGCAGCCACCAAGAGGGTAATATAGATAACATAGGTGTGGATTCTGTAACTCATATAAACAGCTCAGTGATTGCAAAAGTCACTTTCATAGATTAAAAACCAGAATCTGATTAACTCCATTTAATGAAGTTGTCTTTAAACCTTCTGCAAACCCATATGCACCTGTCCTCCTGTGTCAGCTATTGAAAATTCAAGTTGGTAATTTTCTCTACTATGCAATGCTTGACATTAAACCACTCTGAATGCCCTTGTTTCCATCTCAACAACTGAGAAATGCAAAAAAAACACACAAACAAATTCTTCATAGTCCTAATAAAGTGCTGATGAGGGCAGACATCACAGCGAGTTGGATGAAATGCGTGGCCTTTGGCTTTATTCCCAAGGTAGCACCTTTGGGAATACAGCACTTTCTGTGGATGTAAGCAGCTTTCGATGTAATAAGTTATTGTGAAACGACGAAGAACACGTGCTTGTTTTAAAAAAAAATAAAATAAAACTAGAACCTGACTCCTTTGATGGACAGTGGGTGAGGTCTCAGGTCAGTGGTTGGGGGTCATTTCATTTGGAGTAGCGCTGATCCTCAAGTTGGCCAGCCTTCGCAACCATCCATTTCATTAATTGGCTGTATTTCAGCCTATCATTGTATCATGAGTATTGAATATATATACCGCTGACGATTGGCATATCCCTCAAACTTTCGGTGATGGGTTCAGGCAGGATACTGTACCCGAGCGCGTATGGATTAAAACGGGTTATTGTGGATGCGTCCGCATACATCCGCATACTAATTGTTTCATTTGTACCACCTGTCAAAGGCAATTTCCTCTTCCTCCACGTCTAATCAAACCCCACTAGAAGCATGTTTTCTGCCCTGCTGTGCATAATCATTAATTCCCTCTCCGATCGAGCCAGAAAGCACCCCGCTCTCATAGGAGCTACTGCATCCTGCGACTTCGCGCACGACAGCAGCCTTTTCCCCGACATGCATTACAGAAAGAGTTTCACGCTTATGCAAGCAAACTCAGAACTCCACCAAACTTCTGGCTCGACGGCAGCGAGGCTTCATCTCTTATTCATTATTTATGGTCCTTTTGATTCATTTCAGAACGGGTTTGTTCAGTTCGTTTAATGACTTTCTACAGCGTTTCCCCTGTGGACTCGGCTTGTTGACAAGTCAGAAGGTTTGGATCGGACTCGGTTCTCCTTCAGCTGTGAAGCCTATTATGTGTGCGCTGGCAAGTTCAATAAAGCACTCAGTCTAAGAGAAGCATATTTTCCCCCATTTTTATCATCTCTCAAAGATTTCTCGCCAAATAACGATGTGCAATATCCTGGCGAGTAGCGTGAGTCGTGAATTTGTTTCGAAACGAGAATGAGGCCAGATCTTTTCTCCTTTTTTTTTTCAGAGAAAGTGATGCCGGGATGGAAAGTCTTTACATCAATCAAATTTATTAAGGTTACCTGTCCAAAGGTTTTTAAACAGGTTTCTTCGGAGGTAATAGGGAGCTGCAGTAACATCCTCTATTCTTATCGCATGACTTGATACTAGATGATGGAACGTTGTGGTGAGAATTTAATTGCATTCAACCACAAGAGCATTAGTGAGGTCAGGTCTATTGGTTGATCGGTAATAGAGATACAGCTCATGCCAAAGGTTAGTTCTACTAAGCTTGGTATACATTCCTGTTGCTGTTTCATTTTCTTTAATAACAAAAATCTGCTGCCAGGATGGAAAGTCTTTATATCAATGAAGTGAATTTAGGATACGTGTCCAAAGATTTTTAGACAGGTTTCTTCAGAAGTATTAAAAAGCTGCAGTGACAGCCTCTACTCTAATAGAAAGTCTTGGTACTAGATGATTGAACATTGTTGTGAGTATTTGGAACACTGTTGTGAGTATTTGATGCCAAGTTGGAAAGTCTTTACATCAATTAAGTGCATTTAGGTTATATGTCCAAAGGTTTTTAATCAGGTTTCTTTGAAGGTAATAGGGAGCTGCAGTAACATCCTCTATTCTTATCGGCTGTCCTGATACTAGATGGTGTAACATTGTTGAGAATTTAATTGCATTCAACCACAAGAGCATTAGTGAGGTCAGGTCTATTGGTTGATTGGTTCTGGAGATACAGCTCATCCCAAAGGTAGCTGATTAGAACCCAATCACTACAAGAATCCAGTTCCTCCTCAGCCCAGTGCTGGGGTGCTTCATAGCACTCTAGCTGATGGGTATGGTGACAGTTGGCTCATATCTGGCAGCGTCAGACCATCCCATTCTATTGGTAATGGTTTTCTATGGTGGTTTTTGTGCACAACTGAACTCAACTCTCCAGCGTATAAGGCTACAGTGCTGTTTATGCTATGTAATTGTAGTTATTAGGAAGTCTTGATACTAGATGATGGAACATTGTTGTGAGAATTTGGAACATTGTTGTGAGTATTTGATGCCAAGTTGGAAAGTCTTTACATCAGCGCATTAAGGTTATATGTCCAAAGGTTTTTAATCAGGTTTCTTTGAACATAATAGGGAGCTGCAGTAACATCCTCTATTCTTATCGGCTCTCCTGATACGAGATGATGGAATGTTGTTGTGAGCATTTGATTCCATTCAACCACAAGCTGAGTAGAACCCAATCACTACAAGAATCCTGTGGTGATCTATACATTGACAAAGTATTCATAAGTGCCAGTGCTCTATCAGAGTGGCCAATCAAGAGCACTGAAGCACCGAGCCAACCCACAAGCTCTAATACTGGGGCAACAATGAGCCTCATGTGATGCCAGGATGGAAAGTCTTTACAACAATTAAATGCATTTAGGTTAAGTGTCCAAAGGTTTTTAAACAGGTTTCTTCAGAAGTAATAGAAAGCTGCAGTAACACCCTTTATTCTAATTGGAAGTTTTGATACTAGATTATGGAACATTGTTATGAGTATTTGGAACTTTGTTAGAAGTATTTGGAACATTGTTGTGAGTATTTGATGCCAAGGTGGAAAGTCTTTACATCAATTAAGTGCATTTAGGTAAACAGGTTTTTTAGATGACTAGATGATGGAAGGTGACTAGGTGACTAGATGATGGAATGTTGTGGTAAGCATTTGATTGCATTCAACCACAAGAGCATTAGTGAGGTCTGGAATATTGGTTGATCAGTTATAGAGATACAGCTCATCCCAAAGGTAGTTGAATAGAACTGAATAGAACCCAATCACTACAAAGAATCCACTTCCTCCACAGCCCAGTGCTGGGGGGCTTCATACTAATTTAGTGATGGGTATGGCTCATATCTGGCAGCGCCAGACCATCCCATTCTATTGGCAAAGCTTTTCTATGACTAATTATGCCAGCTGTTTATGCACAATTGAACCAGAATCTCCTGTATATAATGCTGCAGTGCTGTTCACTATGCTATCTAATTGTAGTTATGAGTTCTATAGAGCTTGCTGTACATTCCTGTTGTTTTTTTTTCTCTTAAATAACAAAAAGCCTCTTACACAAAGTATTATTTCATGTATCTGCCATTAGCTGTTGCAAATTATGACACTTTTTAAACACTCGAAGACTTTATTAGTCTTTTATTGGCTGGATATATGGTGCCATAGTGATCTATAGTATTCATAAGTGCCAGTACTCTACCAGAGTAGCCAGTCAAGAGCACTGAAGCTTCGGGAACCAACCCACAAGCCAATCCACAGGCTCTGATACTGGGGCAACAATGAGCCTCACCTCACTGAAATGGATCTCAAAGAATGTATAGAAGAAGCAATTATTATACACACGAACCAAGACAGCATTTATCGTCTGGGGCAAAGGAGCAGAGGGCCTCTCCACACCTTTACTGCAGTTTTAGTATTTAGCATTTTACGAGGTGTATTTAATCTGAAGGTCTCTAGATGATTCTTGGTTTGGGCTTAAAGTTTTAAGTCCTTTACATAATGTGACAGTTCTTCAAAGGTTCCCCACAATTCTACATCCCATTTACACCAGATGGAGTTATGAAATATCTAATAGTCCATCACTGCCCTGTAAATAGTGCTATGTTGGCAAATGACTTCATGTTAGTAACTGAACAAGTTTTATTGAAATATAAAAATAAACTATTTTAATAAGAGTAACTTTGTTAGTTAAGTAAAAAAAGTTCAATTGCTTGTTTTTTAGGTTGTACTTACAAAGCACTTTTTGAAGTGTTATTTACTTTTCTTGTTTCTCAAAGTTTTTATGATCCAAGCAAAAACGATTCCCCAAAATAGAACGTTTATATTCAGATTTTACATTCATCATGTCTGAATTACAAAAAACAAAGAACAAAGAACTTCAGAGAACCATCTATTAAAATGTTCTTCTCATTTCTTTTATATTTCCTGTATTGCATCAATATATATATATATATATATATATATATATATATATATATATATATATAGAGAGAGAGAGAGAGAGAGAGAGAGAGAGAGAGAGAGAGAGAGAGAGAAAGAGAGCGAGAGAGAGAGAGAGAGAGAGAGAGAAAAAAAGAGCGAGAAAGAGATCTGGATCCGGGGATCTGGATCGCGGGCGTAGCAGTCTAAGCAAAGAAACCCAGACTTCCCTCTCCCCAGCCACCTCCTCTAGCTCCTCCGGGGGGGGATACCGAGGCCAGCCAAGAGATATAATCCCTCCAGCATGTCCTAGGTCTTCCACGGTGTCTCCTCCCGATCTGACATGTCCGGAACACCTCCACAGGGAAGCATCCAGGAGGCATCCTAATCAGATGCCCGAACCACATCAACTGGTTCCTTTCGACATGGAGGAGTAGTGGCTTGACTCTGAGCCTCCCCTGTATATTCGAGCTCCTCACCCTTAAGTCAATGTCACTGCCATATGCCTCTGTTTATGTTGCTCCTTGTCTCTGCCCTCTTGTCTCCGCCCCTCACCTGCTCTGTATTTGTCTCCTCCTGTTCGCCAGGTGTCCCTGATTTTGTGTGTCTTCTGATACCCTCTGTTTGTTCCTTGTCCTGGTCTTGGTCGGTCTTTGCTGATGCTTGTTGGTATGTGCGTTGCTGTAATGCTTGCTCTTGTGTTTTGTTTAATTCTTGCTTGTTCTCTGTGATCCTTGTTTGATATTATGTTCAGATGTGAAAATAAACCCTACCAACACCTGTATCCACAATCCTCGCCTGCAACTTCATTACAGGACCACAGCAATTATAAACCCCAAGGAGTTACCCCACACCTCTGGGGCCAGTATATCGAATACTGCCCCACCCTCCTCCAGAGTATTTAGCATAGTAGTACTTAACTTGATGTATTCTCCAACATAAAGATCTCTAAATGTATCTTGGTCTGGACACAGATCTTTGAAGGTTTCTCACAATCGTACATCTCATTTACAACAGATGAAGTTGGAACACTGAAAGGTTAGGAGTAGAACTATTCCTGTAGCTTCTCCTTATAATACAATGTCCATCACTACCCCTCACTCTTTCAGTGTTTTTAAGACTTTGCAACCTATCCTAACTTATCTCCTCCTTGTTTATTAGTCCTGTCCTGCCTTTATTTACCATGTGGAGGTCCTACTAACATAAAAATAAAGGTTCTAAAGGACATTTTTCAGAATATACAGCTGCAAGTAAAGCCTTTAGTTGGCTTTCATTATGTTGAGGATATTTAAGCTTCCAAAAGATTCTTCAAACTCATACAGCTCTTTAAAATGCTTTTTAAGAACTCTCTATTGAAACCATGAGAATTTTTTGGTACTTATATTTTTAAAAGTCTAGACTGATTTACTTCCCCAACGTAAGCCTTTGCAGTGCGGTAAACAGTGCGCAGGACTCCATTCACCGGCACCCCATTTTGCCAACAGCTGCTCCATTCCCACTTGAGTAACCAAGTAGAAGAGAACAACTACGGGTCAGTGTAACAATTATTAGACATTAACTCCGAAGGCTGTTTTCATTTAAATGGTGATTATTTCATAAGCAGCAATTTACTATTTTAATAATTGCATTATTCAGTCTATTTTATTCTTTTTTTATTAAATATCTGAAGACAAACACGACTGAAAATTAGAGATGGACCTATCACCTTTCAGCACGATCAGCCGATAGCAAATTCAGAGGGCGGGGCTATATGCCACGGCAGGGCTACATGTATTATTAGTGCAAGCAAGTCATGAAACATGGTCTAAACTGGTTTATTACCATTTTAAACAAAATTATCAGTAAATAAACAAAGTAAATCAAACAAATATCGCCAATAATGCAATCATTAAATTTAGACCCTTAATTTAAAATGAAAAAAGCTAGTTAAATAAATGCAGTAAAAACTGCAGTCATTAAATGCAGTCTCTGTTATTTTAAACGAAAAACTGCAGTCATTAAATGTAGATCTTGAATTGTTGCTACTGTACTGTTTGTACCGGTCAGATCTGGTCTGCACAGTGTTCTGGGTTGTTTGTTTTGTGTTAGCTGCGCGTGCTAGCTCTGCTGTTTGCTGATACTCACTGTATTCAGCCGTAAACTGTTCTCGCAAGGCTGTCGGTTTAGTCAGTCTGTGGAAAATGAAAGAGTGTGTATTTCCACCTAGTGGTTCAGATAGGAATTGTAGAGAGCTGGCTGGAGGGGGTTTCTCGCAGGGCTCCTCTTCCTGGATGAAACGCTAGCTGATACATAGCCGATCGATCCTTCCATCTCTACTAAAAATATCCACAACTCTAGATTTGTTTGGTTTTAGACTAGTCAAGCACTTATTAGGGGTTGTTTCTACACCGTCATGGTCCAGTTTATGGGCGTCACTTAACTTATAGGTGTACTTTGTAGTTCTACAGTTACAGAGTGTTCTACAATTACAGTTACCTGTTATTCAACGATCAGGACCACCACCGAGCAGGTATTACTTGGGTGGTGGATGATTCTCAGCACTTGCAGTGATGCTGACGTGGTGGTGGCATGCTGTGCTAGGACCATGCAGTACCCTCAAAGCCATCAATGAAAACTTCATTCATGTTTCATAAGAAATTCCTTCGTAAGTCGTTCTATCAATCTGCTAATTTTCTGAAGTATCCTGTTTAAGAGAAGAAATCTATTCTCAACCTGATTGCAAACCTCAGCCTCTTTTAGAAGTATGGCATTGGCCTAATATTCAGCGCCTCACATGAACTCTTTGTGCTGATTAAAATGCTTTAAAATGGCATTCAGTGCAGGCTAAGATTATCTCCCTCCATCCTCGCAGAAGGGAGGGTCTGCTGTAGGCTGGAGAAATCTTCTTCGGCTGCAAAAAAAAGAAAGCTGCAATGGAACAAGACAGGGAACATATTAAATTGTGGACCGGAGCTGTGGGCAGCTGCCGCGACCTATGCACGACCTTAACTCCATTTCTCCCTCTCATATCATCACTGTCGTCTGACGCTTTCATTTAGATCTAATTAGTCTAACAACCTTGGAAATAAAGGTTCCTAAATGGCTCTCGCCTTGGGCTCACAGCTCTAGGAGGAACGTAGTAATTGGTATAGAACCTTAACGTTCGGATTTTATGTTAATCTATTGAACATCTCAATCAAAGGTCATCAGAAAACCATCCATCACTTCAATGAACCGTTGAAATGTTCTTCTCAGGTTTGATGTTTTTTTCTGTATTTTATTTGAACACAAAAATTTAATAACATTGGCATAAATGTATGATTTGTTCCCTGAGGTTTATACTGGGGCTGGTACGTATAGGTCATCTAATAATTATGGAGACCGCGGAACATTACTGACAGGTGGATCCTTTTATGCGCTGGAGGAAATGAATTATCCTAAGAGCTGTATAGCATATTTGAGGATATGATAATGCAAATATTTATCAAACTAAATTGCACAGTGCCTTTTTACTGTTGCGTAAGCATTTCAGTAGTGTTCAGGTGTGTGAGTGTTCTTGTAGTTGTATATTTGCGAGGACCACATGTCCTCACAAGCATAGGACAATATGACAGTGTAGGTATAGTGAGGACGTTTAATCACATGTTGTTTTCTCCACAAATTATGTGCTTGAAAGTTATAACAGAGCAGAAAACCACTGAGGTTAAAGTTAAGGTTTAGGTGTATTATTTAGATACAGTCATACAAGGATCAATAAAAACTTTTCTGACTTTTGGATGTTGAGGTTAAGATTTTAACCAGATTAAGGGTATAAAAAGTGTAATTGATATATATATATATATATATATATATATATATATATATATATATATATATATATATATATATATATATATATATATCCATCCATTATCTGACGCTTAATCCTGCTACTCAGGGTCACAGGAAGGCTGGAGCCTTTTAATGTCCAATTAAAAACATGTCTCTCTATTTTTGCAGATTGTTAGTTATCTACATCATTTGAACACACTAATGGTCGTTTACACTGGGTAAAAAATTTCATGATGAATGGACCAATAGAAATGTACCAAAATACCTTGGAAAAAAATCTGGTTCCATTGACTTACATTGAAAGTTAAGACTGTTTTGTCCTCTCCTGTAAAGTTATTATGTTTAAGATTTTTATTGGACAGCAACAATGTATATATGTCTATGCATCCATTCTTCTTCCATATATATATATATATATATATGATGTATAGGCCATGTACAAGCCTGTATCCTGGCACTGTAGAAAAACAAATCTGTGCATGTTTAGTATTCTGAGGCTGCTTGAGCAAGTTGCCACTGCTTAAGTGACTGACGTTAAGCCTGGCTGCTCAGTCGGAGCCCGCCGACACTGACTGGTCACTCATAACTCTCCGCTGCTCTAATGCCATGCTGCAATTCCCCCCGCTGCACAGGGAGGCAGATTGAAGACAGCCGGGCCACCCTGCTTCGGTGACACTGATTTAAGAGCCCTGCAGCTTCAGTGACTCAAGCAGCTACGCAGATGCCCTAAGCGGTGGCATTCTGCATGCAGTGCTGTTGGAAAGACAATGAACAGAGAAGCAGCAGGTGTCAATGAATGCCAATGACTGATTCTGAATTGGGTGAGTGGGGGTCTCCGCTGACTCTATATCATTCGCAGTCCCTCTCTCTTGCGCTTTCTCTCTCTCTTTTTTTCTTTCTGTCATTCTGAATGGGTCTCTAACAGCGTCCATGCTACACATGCAAATAGCTGTCAAACTGCCGCCGCATGCAAAACCGCAGCGAGCATCGGGAACAAATTTCGCTCGCGCGCTTCACGGATATTGTTATGCATGTGCTGAGGAACAGCCTGTGCTGAGCTCTTCAAAGGTTACAAAACAATGGGAAAAAAGCTCTTTCTGTTCTTACAAGGGCCCACTTTCCCAAAGCCTTCAAAGCACAACAAATCATTGTTCAACACTTGAGCAGGTATGACTATAAAAATTCCTAGCACTACTCCATGATGATGATTATGCTGGAATGGATTTAAAAGAGCAAGTCCGGAATGCTAACGACACTGCCCATGGTCTCGGATAGAGGTAGGTTCCTAAGAAGACCACCACAACGAATTTAAAATCAAACAGTCAGTGTGTGATTGACATGTAGATGTTCAGCTTTAATTTGAGGAAAAGTATTGCATTGACCATTTAGGAATTAAAGAAACACTTTTTATGAATCCACTATTCATAATGCTTATTAATATATGATACTATATTGCATCAACATCACTGTATAATACCAGGCATACATATATATGATTGCTCTTAAATATTAACAAATACTGTATATGCATCATGATAAAATGAAAGTATATGGATTGTGACCGGAAGGTTGCTGGTTCAATCCCCGGGATCCCACAGGCCACGACTGAGGTGCCCTTGAGCAAGGCACCTAACCCCAACTGCTCCCCGGGCGCCGTGGATAGGGCTGCCCACCGCTCCGGGCACGTGTGCTCACTGCCCCCTAGTGTATGTTCACTATTGTGTGTATATGTGGGTGTTTCACGGCACAGATGGATTAAATGCAGAGGTCAAATTCCACTGTGTACAAAAAACACATGAACCTAATTTGAGTGTCTAAAATTCTAATTCTAAAAAAATAAAAATATGACTTCATAATATGACTTACCCCCTTAGAAGCCTAGCCATTTACATAGTAAAACACATTTCTTAGTAATTACAAAGACTACAGTGTAAACTGGTTTGGTTATTCTTAGGTTATAGTAGTGTGTAGTAACACTGTAGTACATATATAATGTATAATTATTGTTATTATTTTGTATTATTATGTATAATGTATTATTATTATTGTTTTGTATTATTATGTATAATGTATTATTGTTATTATTTTGTATTATTATGTATAATGTATTATTATTCTTTTTTCAATATTACAAAAAAGTGCTTCTTTATTTAGTTCTTAAGTTGGTAGTCACTGTTTTTATGGGTCTGGGTGTTATACAGGAAACCAAAAACCTGTAGCAATTCATGTTCACAGTGTTCTATTGAGTGGATAGTATAATGCATTATGAAAAATCACATTATAAAGTCATACGCTCTTGCTATAAATAGTGTTATGTATTTAGTTATATCTACAGTCATTACATAGTCTCTCCATTTAAACAGGTTTAAAATGATCATAGCTATAAATACAAGAATATTTTTTAATACATGGATTCAAATTCTTTGTAGTCAATGGCAACTAACTGGGATATATATATATATATATATATATATATATATATATATATATATATATATATATATATATATATATATATATATATACTGTGATATACATAAAATGAACATTGATACATATGGATTGAACACTGACATATATATAGAATGCATGCTGATATATATATAGAATACATATATATACCCTACTGAGTAGAATGGCAGCACAAGTTTAAACAGGACCATATTTAAAGCTTTTAATTTAAGTGAAAGAATGAACTCAAGCTATACTCTTGATTCTGATCTGACAAAAAAAAATGCACAGGGGCTTCAATCCATCTTCTCCCATTGTCCATCTATTTACCGTGAAAAGACCACACACAGTCAATACGCCCTAACGCTCTAGCCTAAATTAGACAAAGAAGAAGAACAGTGTACTGATCACCCCATAGTCCAGACTTTAACATCATTAAATGTGTTTGGGATTATTTGCAGAAAATTCTAGATCAACTTCTAAAGACAGAGAAAGCGAGTAAGAAAGACAAAGTCTGGACTGAAGTAGTTGTCGAGGTTTGTGTGCAATGTTCTGTTAAATATTTGCTGTCTGCTTTATTCCTGATGCTGAAAAATGAATGAACGTTTTCTTGGACTTTTTTTTACTTAAAGGCTGTTTTGTACTTAAAGGAGCTTTGCTGTTAAAACAATGATATATCCCATATATTATGCATTAATGTGTTACAAAATCTATTTTAAGTCTTATTCTCTGGTCTTTTCCAGACTGCTGGATGTATTGGGTGTCCATACAGAATTAAAATAGGCACAGACGCTACTGTGCAAAAAAGTATCTAAGCTCGTTGTTAAAAGCCTTTATTTCAGAAATAAGTGTATTTCCACCAGTAAGAAGACCCTATATCTGGATCTGACTGAAAGCTGCCAAAAGATTTTGGAAAGATACTGTGGCATTATAATAATACTACTACTACTACTAATAATAATAATACATTTTATTTATATAGCGCTTTTCAAGAAAGTCAAAGACGCTTTACAAACAACTTTACAAACAACACAATACAAGATACAATCGTATAATATATGTAGGAAACAAGTTAAAAAAATTAAAAAGTGAGGATGGGAGCAAGCAGCAGAAGGGCATACACAAAGAGTAAGAAATTAAATAAGAAAAACAATTTGAAAGTACAAATATAAACAAAGGATGATGTTACAGATTAAAAGCAGATCTGAAAAGGTGGGTTTTGAGGAGAGATTTCAGTTCTGATTACTGAGTTCTGAATATACTGAAGTTTATTTAGAATTTTGTTAGATGTACCATAGAGAATGCTACTACAGTAGTCAATTTTAGATGTAATGCAAGCATGGATCAAAGTTCGAAGGAAAGATTGCTATCAAAAATCACACCAAGATTTCGAATGCTTGAGGATGGAAGCAGCTTGTCATTACCAATGGTAAGTTAGCTTTTATCCATGATTTTATTTAGATATATACATTTATTTTTATATATATTTATTTAGATTTTATAGATATATCTACTTCGAACCTGCCTACGCAACATTTTTCACAAATGTCCCCCTGTATATCCTATGTATATATCTTGTGTATTGTATAGTCCTTTATATAGTTCAGTTATAACTATATGTATATTTTTAGCTTATTTTTACTTTAATATTGTCTATTTATTGTATGTTTGCACTGTTTTACATTTATAATGTTGCCCTGCTGTGGAGTTTTATCTGAGCCTCACCCCAAACATTTCAATGCATGTTATGTCCTGACATGATGTGCAAATTACAAAAAAACTTGAAACTTGAAACTTGAAACTTGAAACTTATTTCTGTGATGCAATTTGTCAGAGTGGAGTGAAGTGCCGTGGTGATGGATTTAGAAGAGATATGTAGGGCCAGCTTGAGTGGCATGTGCTGTAGTTCTACTCAGCAAGTTATTAATGGGGCACAGCTATGTTTTACAAGGAGAAAAAAATAATTAGTTCTAATGACGCTCTCGCTTATGGTCTTTCTGAAAATCATTGAAAACCATGGTCGCACACAAAACTTGGAGTCAAAATTTGAAAAGACCAAACCAACAACCTAGTAATAACCTTTAAAACTAATCTCACCATGGCTGCCGTTGCAAAGAAAGTCAATTATAGTGTTCACCAATAGTGATCCAACCAAAAACAACCCCAAAAACAAATCACCGGCAGTGTTGCTGTCCCCTTAACCCATTCCCGTCTCCGCGTTACGACTGTCGTAAATACATCTGACATTTCTGTCCGTGAACCAGAGGCGTCCTCGAGATGAAGAGGCCCGCTGACATTCATGGTAATAAAAAGACTGATGGACTGATGCCATTGACCCCATCCCAGACCGCCCCTGGCTGTTGACTATGCATCGCTTTTGAACTGGCAAGGTAAATGAAAGAGCAACCGCTGGGATAATAAGAGATTGGAGCGAGAGCAGCTGTCAGAAGTGACACTCTACATTGGACGAAAGACAAAGGAGTGACATTCTCCTTTCAGAAGAGAATAAAAGACCAAATATCTTTGAGTAAGATGAAGAGCCTCCAGCAGCATTCAACGTGAAGAATATCCTGTAGCGAAGTTGTTCGCAGGCTATTTTTACCTACATGCATGTACTTGGAGACAGCTGCTGTATAGTGGACTATGATAAACACACTGTATACTATAGGAAGAACCTGTGGAGCATGTCACAGAGAACGTCCTGCAGAGCATGACAGAAGCAACATACAGTAGAATGCACCATGAAGAACATTCCATAGAGCAGGTTGTGATGGTAGAATGCATCATGTAGAACATCATATAGTGTGTAGAATAAAGAAAAGCTAATAGGATGTATCACAAAGAAATCCTATAAATCACATGGTAGATCTTGACAAAGAACATTCAATAGAATGCATCATGAAGGACATCCTGTAGCGTGTATAATAAAGAACAAGCCATATGGCATATAAAAAAAAACATCCTATAAATCATATCATGAAAACATGCTAGAGCATGATGAGGACATTCTACAATACACTTAGAGTAGAATACAACATGAAGAATATTCTATAGAGCAAGTCGTGATGAACATCTTGTAGAATGTATCATGTAGTGTGCATAATAAAGAAAACCCCATAGGACCTATCAAAAAAAATCTATAAATCATATCATGAAAACATGGGAGATCTTGATGAACATTCTGTAGAAGATAATGAAGCTATCAATGAACCTATCATGACGAATCTCCTACTCCTATATGTCACGAGAAACAATCTTCAGAATGTATCATAAAGAAAAACTCATATGGAATATCACACAGAACATTCTATAAGGCATAACATTCTGAAGAACAGCTTATTATGTATAACATCCTGAGGAGCCTGTCAGAGGAACATACTGTAGAATGTATAATGAAGAACATCAGATGTATATATCATGAGGAGCATTGTGTAGATCATATCAGAAAGAACATCCAATAGGGCATGTTATGAAGAACATCATGTAGAATCTATCATGAGGAACATCCTATAGAACATACACCGGTTAGCCATAACATTATAACCACCTTGTAGTTCTCCACTTATGACTATAGTCCATCTGATTACATTACTATATACATTGCTGCTCCAACTTTAACCCCTTTAACTCTGTTCATTAACCCCAGAACCCCAGAGCAGGTACTATTGAGCACTGAGCTGGTGTGAGTGGATCAGACACAGCAGTGCTGTTGGAGTGTAGTCCACCAACCAGCAACATCCAGCCAACAGTGTCCTGTGGGCAGCGTCCTGTGTCCACTGATGAAGAACTAGAGAACACAAACTGTGCAGTGATAGTCTCAGTTCTGAGAATGACCCACCACTCAAATAACCGCACTCTGCTCTGTGGTGGTCCTGTGAGGGTCCTGACCATTAAAGAACAGGGTAATAAAGTATATATTGAATCAGATGGACTACAGTCTGTAATTGTAGAACTACAAAGTGCTCCTATATGGTATGTTCAGCTGCTAAAATCAAACAAGGTGGTGGTTTTAATGTTCTGGCTGATTGGTGTATAACACCATACATATTATGAAAGATGTTCCGTGAAACATATCATGAAGCCCACACAGTAAGGTGTATTATAAAAAGTTTAAAACATGTGAATATATTGGGAATCCCTTTTAATGCGCTTATTAAGCTTTAACAAGCCAGAAGTTGGTAATTACTCTGGGAAATGATTAAACCCGCTTCATTACTGGTTAATTATGTTGAAATACGCAACCAGGTGCTGGTTTATTATGGTGTAACAAATGCTGTATATGTCATCATTATGTTCCCCGTGATGAAGATCCAGTAGAGCGTATTACGATTCACATGCTGCAATTAAAATCCTCACCTGGATGTTTCAGAGACTCAAGCGAACAGCCTGCAATCGGATATCTCCTGAACGTTTGTTCTATCTGTCGTTAGCTTTATGTCTGCTAAGACCCTCATCTCCTAACCTTTTTATCTTGATGTTGTAAACCTGTCTTCTGCTCATATTTCTGATGCAGCCGTCCTCCAGGTCTTCAACAAACTCTCACTGATCGTTCTGTTGGATGATTTAAGTGTCTTATAGTTCTACATTACTTGTGTCCTGTGCATACTAAAAGCACTAACGTATGCAGCCCAGATAAGGGTGACATAGAATTTTGAGTCTTGGTTTCATAGGCCAGGGGCATTTAATTAGAATTCAGTAAGATCCAGTTGGTGGAAATTTCTTTAGGCCATGGTCCGGACCATCCTTAATTCTAGCGTGTGTTATGGTTCAGTGGTGTGTCCTGTTTACTGAAGTAGTCTAGTATCAGCATCTTATACTATCAGCTACTGAAACACCAACACATCACACATACCATTCAGTATATTTCAGTACATTTACTGTTTAATTGCTGAACTGAATTAATTATTTATAAAACTTCAGATAAATGTTTTCCCCCCTCTTGAAGTAAACACAAATGCTTTTTTTTTAAAAAGTGAGAAAAAGTAAATAAGATATGCGTCTTCTTGTTAACTGGATTTAACATCTTAACAGTTTATCTCTCTCTTGTTTTCTTCTCTCAGACTTTCTCTTGTTTAGTGAGAGAAGTGAGCTCTTGGTTGTCCAGCCAGGACTTTAAAACTGGTCAGAAAAGGTGTCAGGGCCATTCTCACACACATAAGAGATATATATATGTGTCTATTTTTAATTTGCCATGGTCTCAGAACATATGAGACATGTTGGTTTGGAGCTGTCTGTGGGAAGAATAAACATGTCTCGGTTCATTCCTGGTTGAAAAGTCATTTTTCGCTGCCGAGTTTCTTCTTTATAGCACGCCGTCTGAATGAGCCCTTCTCCGACTGCTGCTTCCCGCTTCGTACCTTGCCTGTGTGCGCGCCAAGCGCCCGAATCTGCCTAGATCTTATTGGCTGAGGGGCGCCTTTGGTGATCTTACAACGCTGCAAAGCCCGTTTACCGTAAAGAGAAGAAACGTTCCGCCACTTAGAGTAAACACTGTCGAAACACTGTTTGGGTCCACATTGGACAACGTCTGGGTCCAGACCTGGACCGTGGTCCACCTATTAAGCGTTACTTTCTTCTGCACTTGTAGAGTTTTCATTTTCAGTCTTGGTTCCTCCCCATATTTTGCAGTGACCAACCCATTGGGTTCAGTGCTTCATTAGGCCAAATTAAAAAAAATTAACTAAAAAAAAAAACTTAGACTTAACGTGGTAACAGCTACTTTTGTTTTTTTGGTTGAATAAAACTAGTTAAGTTGCTTGTTACCACATGAAGCCATGTTTTAGGTTGAACCAATGACGAATGTCTTACAATGTAAGAGCACAAGAGAGGTCATTGGGTTGGTCACTGCAAACCAGTGGGAGGAATCAAAACTCAAAATGAAAAGCTCTACAAATGCATTTTCTTGAGTAAACCCAACAAAGTGCTTTTTAGACTGGGAGTTTTTGTATATTTTGTTTTTGTTTTGTTCTTTTATAGCCTCCCAGTAGATCATTTGTAGATGTTCAACAAAGACTCAGAGACTAAATCAGTCAGAGACTCTAGCTGTGCAGTTTCTAAAACTTTGCCATCCAGACTTCAAACAGACATTCTCTTAGCATTGCTTTGGTGTTTAGCTTGTTTGACCAGAGGAGAATGGGTCTCCCTTTGAGACTCTTGGTTCCTTGCAAGGTTTCTACCTCCAGTCTGAGGGAGTTGTACCTTGCCACCATTGCCTCTGGCTTGCTTGCTGGGGGATGTATGTTGTAAATATCTGTTTTCAAGCATCATTAAGGACACTTCTCACCCTAACCACAAACTTTTTACTCTCCATCCATCCAGCAGGCATTACAGGAGCCTTCGCTCCCACACCAACAGACTCAGGAAGAGCTTTTTCCCTGAGGCTGTGACCCTGCTGAACTCTACACCACCACTTTAGCCTCCTTATTGCACTCACTGCACTGCAGTGTACTATTACTTTTGCACTACTCATTTTGCACATCTTTTTTTGTAATTTCATACCAGTACAGATCTATTTATATTCACAATTCTGTTCATATTACACTATTTATATCTGTAGTTATTGCTTACACTGTAATAACTTGTTCAACATATGCTGCTCTGTGCAATCTTTGCATTTCACTCCTTACTGTATATATGTATAGTAATTTATAATCTATTTTATATACCAGCACCTTATCTCACATTCTGTGTACACCTACATTCTATATATTTATTTATACACCACCACATTTACAATAACCTCACATTGTTAATCATTTCTGTTTTGCACTTTATGTAAATAATAATGTATTTTGCACTTTGGGTTGGATGCTAACTGCGTTTCATTGGCTTTGTACCTGTACTCTGCACAATAACAATAAAGTTGAATCTAATCTAATCTAAAAAAATCAGATTTCTGTAAAGCTACTTTGTGATAACATCGTTTTTAAAAAGTGCTATACAACTAAATTTTGAATTGAATTGAATTAGCAATAGTGTGCTAGTGGTTTAGACTTTAAACTGAGGTCACATTTAGGAAAATTAATGAAATGCATGATAAGCAACTACTTGTCATCTATTTATCCAAATAAAGTGTTACTGTTTCTGATCATGAGTTTTGTTTCCCCTCAGTGTTTTCTCCTCATTCCTTCTTCTCAATCTCGATTCATCAGTTTTTTCCTTGGAATATTTGGAAGTTTATCTTTTTAAGTTTCAGTGTTTCTTCTTTATGCTCTTAATCCATCACTGTTGTCAGACACAGATGATGGACGAGAAGGCCTGGCTCGCAGTCTCCACTCTAATTCATCCCCAAGGTGTTCTACCGGGTTGAGGTCAGGACTCTGTGCAGGCCATTCAAGTTCTTCCATGCCAAATTTACTCAGCCATGTCTTTATGGAGCTGCTTTGTACACTGGTGTGCAGCCATGTTGGAACAGGATGCGGTCATCCTCAAACTGTTTCCACTACGTTGGGAGCATGAAATTGTCCAATATCTCTTGGTCTGTTGAAGCATTAAGAGTTCACGGAAACTAAGGGGCCGAGCCCAACTCCTGAAAAACAACCCCACACCATAATAATCCCCCCTCCACCAAACATTACACTCGGCACAGCCACCAAACCCAAACTCATCCACTGGATTGCCAGATGAAGAACACAACTCCTTGGCATGCTTTACACCCCTGTCATTCAATGCATTGCATTCCGGTTGGTAACGTAAGGCTTGGTTGCAGCTGCTCGGCCATAGGAACCCATTCCATGAAGCTATCTATGCTCTGTTCTTGAGCTGATCTGAAGACTACATGAAGTTTGGAGGGCTGTAGTGATTGACTCTTTCATTATACGTGGCTACCACTTGGTGGCTGAGTTGCAGTCGTTCCCAATCACTTCCACTTTGTTGTAACACCACTGACAGTCAACTGTGGAATATTTAGTAGTGAGGAAACTTCATGACTATCACGGTACCCTGCTGGAATTCACTGAGCTCCTGAGAGCGACCCACTCTTTCACTAATGCTTGTAGAAGCAGTCTGCATGTCTAGGTGCTTGGTTCTATACACATGTGGTCATGGTTTGAATGGGTGAGTGAAAACTTTTGGTAATGCAGTGTATAACAATAGCAGAAACCTATTTGGAGCTATATAGAACAATTTGAAAGTGATCTTCCAGGCCTCCCAATTCTAGAAATATTCATTGCCTTTACTAAAGACCCCTTGAAGAGCCATATTTAAGGGGTAACTAGAACAATATAAAGTAATGCTGTTTAGTAAAGACAACTGAACTGTTCTATATAGAAAAAGAACCCATTTCGGTGAAATATAGAACCATTTTCCAAGAGGTTCTGTATAGAATCATATACCAGAAACATTCTCCATCTATCTAAGGAACCACTTCAGTATAGAAAGAATCACTAATGAAGAACCATCTTCTGTTAAACAAGGTTGTATCATGAAGTACATACTATAGACTATATCAAGGAGAGGAAATAAAGATACAAGGAATCTTTTCCTTGTTTTGTAAATGCTTTGCCACTTTTTGTGCCCTTCGGAGATAAGAATAGTCAAATGATTGGTAAATGCGGTTCCCGCTGTGCTAAATCAACCAGCAGTAATTCTAGATGATGGCTTCCGCGAGAGCAAACAGTGAGGCTCAAACTATATAGGAAGCAATTTTTTAGAGTCCTTAACACTCATTAACTGTCCTTGTGAGAGTTCTTTATGATTATAATTTCACTCTGTTCTTCTTTTTTCTCCTCTTTTTCTGGGGGGGCCGTTCTCAGGTAAAGATCTACTCACTTCTATGAAGAAGTCAGCAGCGAGCATTTGGCATACGCGGCAGAAATGAGAGATGATTTCTAATGAACGGCAACTTTGTGCTGAATGAAATAGACTGCCTGCAGCTACGCTCTCTCTCTCCCTCAGCAGACCAATGGCAAAGCATCAGAGCCGTTTGATGGAATCACCTGAATTCCATTTATTTCGTCGGAAATGCTGCTAAACGGAGGAGAGGCTGAGGGCAAGGTTGCTTGTGGCCAATGAAGTTCTTTATAACCAGCAAACAAGAGGCAATTTAGCCTTAAAAAAGGAAAGTGCCTCTGGGAAATGTATGCTTTCCACTAGCCTCCCTAAAGAGGGCCCACACTAGAAAATACCCAACTCGTTATGTAATCATTGTAGAGCAGAAACTTTTTTGTATAGGATTTTTTGAACCCTTTGATGCACAACCTGGGTGAAAAGTGACCTGACTAAGGTTTTATTGTATATATCTTTGCAATAAATTAGTTTCATCATTCAAGCTTTCAAGAAATCCTCAATTTACTAGTTTTAGATCATAACAAATGCTGATATCAGCTTCATGTTTTTTACTTTGTTGATAAAAATCATTTTGTATCACTACCCTTAATGCACAACATGGCTCAATGTGTTCACAGAATTTAATTTCAGGAACTGTTGACATTTGTAAGCATTTGCAGTCAGAAATTTATTTACAAGACCTATAACAATAGCAGAAGCCTATTTGGTGCTATATAGAACAGTTTCAACAGGATCTTTGAGTGTTTATATGATGTGGTGACTGATAAACCCCATCACCAGCTTTGAGGTGGTCCAGTGGACCTGCGAAGACTTTAAAGCTATGCTGAAGTATAAGAAGGAGCTAAAAGAGTGCTGGTGGGAGCAGGGGTCCCTTTTCTCTGGGCCGGGAGGATCCACTGGTCTAGGAGGGAAGGGGGGTCCTTGCACGGCTAAGTTGACAGGTCCTGTAAAAGAAATATAAAAAGTAAAGTATTTAATTAAAATGAGACATGGTATAAGCGGTAAGGATAAGTGGCCACATTACAATCAGTAGAGTTACCAGCTGTGTTTTAATGGAGGTAGCAATGTAGTAGAGTGTACACCCCTAGGGTGATATAATGGTTTGGCCCGGGGTGGGGCGTACAGAACAAGAGTCACGGGAAATTTGATTCGGGGTCTTCTGTGGAAGGTGACGCTACCAGTGGATGTAGTAGTGGAGCATATTCGGCTGACGCTGGAGCCACTCAAGTGTATAAATTGTAAATATTTATGTTTTCGTTTTGTTTGGTATTATACAGTGTTTTTGTTTGTTTTTCTTCACGTCACACAATAAACCACTTCTTACACATATTCAGGGGAGTCCTTCCTGTATATGCCTAACCACCCTCACGAACCCAACCTCTCGGGTGCACATAAAGCCGGAATCCCCCTCAAAAGGAGTATTTTACAGTTTATAATTCTAGAATTAATTACTGCCTTTACTAAAGACTCATTGAAGAGCCCTATATAAGGGGAAACTCTTGAAAAAGACAATAGAAAATAATACTGTTTGGTAAAAGTCATTGTTCTATAGAGAAGAACCCTTTTTGGTCTATATAGAACCATTTTCATAGGTTCTCTATAGAATCATATACAAACCATGCCCCATCAACCACTTCATAATGCAAAGAATGCTTTAAGCAGGCAAATTGTTTTTTTAAGTGTTTATGGTTCTATATCGTCGCTGTCCAATGGAAAACATGCATCTCCGTTTTTAGTTGTTGTTTTTTAGATAATTAAAACACATCTAGATAATTAGAACACATCTAGATAATTGGGAATGCTTCAAAATCACTTGGAATTTGAATGTTCTGGTTCCAAAACACAACTGTTTTTGTTCAATAAATAAGAATTTAAATAATGATTTTAAGTCAAAAACAAGATATTTAATGAACATCTAGAACATTAAATAATGAAATTAACTGATTTTAATAGATTTGCCAAAGAGATACTCACCAGTACATACAATAACATAGGAAATGAATACGAGTCAAGTTTAAACCATGTTGTGCGTTAGAAGGGGTTTACTTAGCTTGTGCATCAAAGTGTTAAGAACTTGCATTAGGCAACCCATTAGCAGATTTGTGTTAGTGGTTGTGCAAAATAATAATATAAATAATTGCATAATTAAAATACAAAATAAACACTTTGTTAAGACCTTGCTGTGGATGTATTAATCCATTGTTATACAAGGTATGTAATGGTATGTAAAGGTATGTAATGGCCATTATGTAATATCTACTTAATATTTTCTTTGGTTCTGTCTACCAAAAGTTCATAAAATTAACTTTAGAATGTTTTGCAAATGCCCATAATAAAGACTTTACTGTAAAAAGTGCTTTGTTTTACTCAATTAAAAAAAAATACATTTCTATGGTGGCCGAGAAGACTCAATGCACTGCAGATTTAATTAAAATGAGACATTGTACCAATTGGTAAGGATAAGTGGCCACATTACAATCAGTAGAGTTAACAGCTGTGTTTTAATGGAGGTAGCAATGTAATAGAGTGTACACCCCTAGGGTGATATAATGGTTTGGCCCGGGGTGGGGTGTACAGAATAAGAGTCGCGGGAAATTTGATTCGGGGGTCCTCTGTGGAAGGTGACGCTACCAGCGGATTTAGTAGTTGTGCATGTTTGGCTGACGCTGGAGCCACTCAAATGTATAAATTGTAAATATTTATGTTTCCGTTTTGTTTTGTATTGTACAGTGTTTTTGTTTTTCTTCATGTCGTACAATAAACCACTTCTTACACATATTCAGTGGAGTCCTTCCTGTATATGCCTACCCACCCTCACGAACCTAACCTCTCGGGTGCACATAAACCAAAAAATACATTTCTACGGTGGCCAAAAAGACTCAATGCACTGCAGATGCATGAACGCGCTGCAAAACCATCCACAACACAACGGAAGTGTTTCTGGAGGACACTTAAAGGACGTGGGACCACATACGGAGACGCAATGTAAGCAGAACCACATGGAGCCGCGGTAGTGTCTAATAGTGATGGGCAAATGATACTGATGCTTTGGAGCTTGTGTGGAGAAATCCAGAAAGTGGTTTATGAAGTATGGAGGCTTGCTTCGTTAGGGACGAGTGACGTCTGAAGCCTCGTTGGTTCAGGACGTGGTTCGAGTATTGGCGTGATTTATTGATTCTTATTGAAGTACAAACAATATAGATTTCATTGTATTCAACTCAAATGACTACTTTCAATATATTTGAACATTTCAATTGATTTTACTCAAACCATTTGATTTTCTGTAGTTTGCATTACTTAAATATTTTAAGGCAATCACAAGGCATTCAATTTATAGTGTTTATTGTGCAGGTCATATTTCAAAACAGCTTCATGCCAGCTAAATAAACAATTGAGAGGTGTCTGGAACCTCAAGAAACTTCCAATGTCTTCCTTAAAATAAAGTGATTTCTAAATGAAGCCTTGTTAGATGAAGAACAGAGGCTGGCGGAGAACGTTTTCTCGTTTTTTCCCCTCTTCATTTCTATAAAAGGCTTTTTTTCATTTAGAAACATTTCTCACTTTTCAAGCGGAAGGAGGTGACGAGGGTCAGCCTTAGCCTCTTTACTTGAAAAGTGAGTCGGACTTAACTAGCTTCAAAGGCTGACTTCAAACCCTCCTCAAAGTCTCCTTTTCACATCAAATACAAACCGTGGGCCACACGCTTGTCTCCAGGCTCGCTCCTTCTCCAATTCCACCTGGGCGTCTGTGGTGAAAAACAACTGGTCAACAGTCCTTCAGCGGCGAAGTCAAGGTCTTCCTCTTACTCTCCGCTTATATTCTCCGCTTTGTGGAAGCCTGATTGGGGGAGGAGATGCTTCCTCTGAGCCCGGAGGTTTCACTCGAGCTCCCCCAGAACAATCCCAGTAATTCCTCTAGCTGTCCAGACTGTCACTCCTGTAATCAGAGGCTGCCATGCTCCAGAACCGAAGAGAGAGGCCACTGTCTGAAACACGTTGCCTTCAAGCTCCATTAGCCTCCACCGCAGCTCCTCTCCCTCCACAGCCACGTCCTTGAAATCAAGGCATATAGAAAATGGAGGCGTTGGCTGGACAGAGTGCATTTCCGAGCAGTTTGAGGGGAGTTTGACTGGAATAGTCAAAAAGAGAAGGTGACATTAATTGACTGGGAACTGGGTCACATGGCTATGGTGCTGTTATTGCACTATAGCTCAGTCACATAAGCTCTTACAACAATTACCCACCACTAAAAAGCTATAAAGGCCACATTCTTTAAACAAGTTGGCAAGTAGATGTTTAGCTATTTGTGTTTGCACACAGAGGAATTTGATCACCACATCATTTAACCCATCCGTGCAGTAAAACACCCACATATACACACAATAGGGGGCAGTGAGCACACTTGGCCAAAGTAGTAAACAACTGTATCCACAGCACTAGTTTGGGGTTCAATAACTTCCTCAAGGGCATCTCAGTAAGGTTCTGTTAGTTCTGGGAATCAAACCTTCTGGTCAGAAGGCTAGTTCCCAAACCTCCAGCCCACAACTGCCCATAGGGCGAAACACTTCTGCTTCTCTAAAGAAATGATGAAGACCTGCTCAGTTGAATGGTTTTATTCTATTCAGTTTTTAAATGAATGTATATATATATATATATATATATATATATATATATATATATATATATATATATATATATATATATATATATATAATTAAAATAAATTAAATAGCTACATCTGACTTGCAAAAAACTATTTTGACCTTAGATTTTAATTCTAAAATGAGCAAAATCAGTATTTGTTCAGGTCTGTAAAACAACACTTTCTTTATAACTGTTGTATAAATTTGTAACACCACTGCTATGTCTTCAACAGCCACACATTTAATTTATATATATATATAAATGTATATATATATATATATAAATATATATATATATATATATATATATATATATATATATATATATATATATATATATATATATATATATATATATATATATATTGAGAATTTATGGTATATTGAGAATTTATGGTTGACAGTTATTTAAAGAACTCTTGAAGAACCATCTTGTTAAGTATACTTATGTACCAAACCCTAGGCATCCTATTCAGTTATTTGATATATGATTTGCTTTAGATATTACTCTTGGATGGTTATTTTATATTAACTCAGGATGTTATATTTACATATACTCAGTTACAGTAAAGAAGAACTTTGATGGAGTATCGCTGCTGTTGGAACAAAGTCTTGCCAAATTGAAACTGAAAATGTGTAAATGTCTTAATAAATGGTTCAAAATTATTTGGAAAATAAGTCCAAATATTGACTTTCAATAGAAAGATGTATATATTGTGGAGCTGTTATTTTGGCTTTTGCTCCAAAAACAGCAATAGTTCTGTGGAATGCAGTCCACTTCTTACACAATCTCAGTATAGTTAGTATTTTTTCTATCTATTTAATTTCAGGATGTCGCCCAATGACACTTTTTTAGGTTTAGTAATTTATTTTATCAAAAAGAAGAAGCCTAACAGGCTTCAGTTCCTATATTGAGAGATGCTGAATGTATGTAGACTTTACTGCAGAGGGCAAAAGAGATATTTTAATCTTTAATTTAAAGGATAATTATTTGTGAGAAATGTAGAGTTTTTGGCGTAGGCCCTGTTCTAGGCCCAGAGATTGAAGCATTGAGACCCTTGCAAGGAGCCTATAGCCTGGACAACAGGACCTGAACCAAACTGGTGGTTGGGGCGGGGAAAGGAGGAGAACATTGACACTTCAGCACCTGAACACAGCAGAACACAAACTCACAGCAATTGGCCAGAGTAATGAATGGATGGGTGACGTAGCATTGGAGTCTTCCTGGTAGCACTGGGCCTAAAGCTTTCCTTCTTTTCACTGTTCTTTATTTATTTGACCCGATACTTTTGCACTCCTACTCGGGTCATTAGTTTACTGCAGTAACATCACATTTGAGAAGCGCCTTAAAGTATTCTTCTCAGCTCCGCTCTGAAGCTTCATCTCAAACACGATCAAATGGGGAACACATACATAAGACGTGGTCTGCGGGGGGTTGCTCCAGTCAGAAGATGAAGACATCAGCTTTTGAAGCCCTCCTGGGAGAATTCCAAAAGGAAGTCATAAAAATTTGACATTGTGGGAAGACTTGATGTGTTTCAGAAACGTGCACTTAATTCCGCACATCACACGTCAGAGCAGAATGTCACCGCGCCGGTCCTGTCCTTCGGGGGTACTCGGTTCAAATACATAACGATTGAGCTCGCAAACTCGTCGCCTGGTAGCTGTCAGCATCTTCAGCTTTATTAAAAAGAAACAGAGAAACGGCGCGTGAATAATCAAAACAAACAGAGATGAAGCTAACGACGGAAAAGCAGACGAAGAGACAAAGGAAGCAGACAAGCAACACCTTGGGAAGGTGGAGTAGCGAACAAAAACAGTGGGGATACTAATGATTAGGTAGGACAGGGAGGAAGGGGGTTGGGAAGACATAGGGCCAGGGATGAAAAACTGAGACATTTATTAAATTTTTTATTCAATTTTATTACAAATCAAATATTTCTTGCTGATTCTGAACATGAATTTCATGACATTTGTTGAATCAATTGAAACAAGAGACCACAACCTTTACATACCCAGCAAACATGGCGGTGGACATACTAAACAGGTTCAATATCTGCACGTCTGACTAGGACGTCATTGGATGTTCAAGATGGCTTCACTATCTGAACCTCTGACTCGGACCTCACCTGGACGTCATTGGACGTTCAAGACAGCTTCACTATCTGAACCTCTGACTCGGACTTCAACTGGATGTCAGTTGACGTGCAAGACAGGTGCGTCTGAGACATCTGAACGTCTGAGTAGGACAGTTGTTGGACGTCTGAAAACGTATAGGATGGGTTCACTATCTTAATGTCTGACTAGGACCTCATCTAGAAGTCTTTGGACGTGCAAGACAGGTGCACTATCTGAACATCTGAGTAGGACAGCTGTTGGACATCTGAGGACGTATAGGATGGGTTCACTATCTGAATGTCTGACTAGGACTTCATCTAGAAGTCATTGGACCTGCAAGACAGGTGCACTATCTGAACGTCTGAATAGGACAGCTGTTGGACATCAGAGAACATGCAGGATGGGTTCACTGTCCGAATGTCTGACTAGGACCTCATCTAGAAGTCTTTGGACGTGCAAGACAGGTGCACTATCTGAACCTCTGACTCGGACCTCACCTGGATGTCATTGGACGTTCAAGATGGCTTGACTATCTGAACTTCTGACTCGGACTTTAACTGGATGTCAGTTGACGTGCAAGACGGGAGCACTATCTGAACGTCTGAGTTGGACAGTTGTTGGACGTCTGAGGACTTATAGGATTGGTTCACTATCTAAACGTCTGACTAGGACCTCATCTAAAAGTCTTTGGACGCGCTAGACAGGTGCACTATCTGAACGTCTGAATAGGACAGCTGTTGGACATCAGAGAACATGCAGGATTGGTTCACTGTCCGAATGTCTGACTAGGACCTCATCTAGAAGTCTTTGGACGTGCAAGACAGGTGCACTATCTGAACCTCTGACTCGACCTCACCTGGACGTCATTGGACGTTCAAGACGGCTTGACTATCTGAACTTCTGACTCGGACTTCAACTGGATGTCAGTTGACGTGCAAGACAGGTGCACTATCTGAATGTCTGAGTAGGACAGTTGTTGGACATATGAGGACGTATAGGATGGGTTCACTATCTGAACGTCTGACTAGGACCTTATCTAGAAGTCATTGGACGTGCAAGACAGGTGCACTATCTGAACATCTGAATAGGACAGCTGTTGGACGTCAGAGAACATGCAGGATTGGTTCACTGTTCGAATGTCTGACTAGGACCTCATCTAGAATCTTTGGATGTGCAAGACAGGTGCACTATCTGAACGTCTGAGTAGGACAGTTGTTGGACATCTGAGGACGTATAGGATGGGTTCACTATCTGAACGTCTGACTAGGACCTTATCTAGAAGTCTTTGGACGTGCAAGACAGGTGCACTATCTGAACGTCTGAGTAGGACAGCTATTGGACATCTGAGGACGTATAGGATTGGTTCACTATCTGAACGTCTGACTAGGACCTCATCTAGAAGTCATTGGACGTGCAAGACAGGTGCACTATCTGAACGTCTGAATAGGACAGCTGTTGGACGTCAGAGAACATGCAGGATGGGTTCACTGTCCGAATGTCTGACTAGGACTTCAAATAGAAGTCATTGGACCTGCAAGACGCGTCCAAGCTGTTGGACGTCAGAGGACGTAGAGGGTGGTTTCACTATCTGAACGTCTGACTAGGACCTCTATTGGATCTCTATTTTTGGGTTTTTCTGCTATTGGTAAACTGAAACAATACCATACAAAGTATTTCAACTGGCTATAACGTTAGAACAGCGTCCCACTGAGCAAAGACACGTCCAAAAGACATCAAAGTAAAATTTTTGCGACATCTTTTTTTAAACGTCTGTTGCTGGCGTCCAGTGGACGTCAATAATGGACATTTAAAACGCGTTCAATAAAGACATCCACTGAAAACGTTCATTCTGGCTTTTCAGTGGACGTCTTTCGAGTGCCTGACAAAGACGTTACTTGGACGTCTTATGGACGTGTCTTTGCTCAGTGGGTAATATTGAAGGAAGATTATTTTTTATTTGTTTGTTTGTATGTTGTGATGTTTCCCTCTTGACTCCACCCAAATAACAGCCAGGGGTTTTTCTTCTCATGGCTCAGAGGCTTCTTGCGATGCCAGTTCAGTAGACATTGTGTTGTAGTGATGCTGCACACTATACTTGAGTGCCAATGTACTCTATCACAGTGTATTGCCTGGAACGAGCGCCTGTTTGATGCTGCATTGCAAGCTACTGCATGGGGCTGCCTGGGCTGCCTGTATGATGCTGCACTGCAGCTGTGGGGCTGCCTTGATCTGTGATCTGTGTTTGGCTGCATGCATAAGCAGCGCAACGCTGTGGCTGTGACGTGTTCTGGAGTCAGCTGTCCAAGTGATGCCACACTGCAGCTACATGGTACATGGGCCAGCCAATTGGGTGATGTTGCACTGAACACGGTACCATGGCTAAGGGGGCGTTCCTAAGTGACTTTGTACTGCGGTCATGGGAATCAAGCCTCTAGCCATGGAAACTGTGGGTAATGTGTGTGGGTGTGTTGTTTTAATTATTGTTGATCAATGTATTGGAATATTGATATGAATGTATACATCTACATGTCATTTGCAGTCTATACTGACAGGTTTGAGTTTTGTTTCTGGTTTGGAGCTACAAGTGATGAACAGTTAATAATGAATTGCATCATGTTAATAACTGCAACTACTTAGGGTCCGTGTCCCAATCTCAATGAAAATGAAACAACCAACTATACCCACCATTCAAATCAAACAGCCCGTTGGGTGATGTTGCATTGCAGCTATGATGCTGCATAAAATGGCTATGGCTATGACTCTATACTGCGTTAATGGGCATCCAGGGGCTAGTTGTGTGTGTTTGTTTATTTAATGTTGGTTAAATGTTACTTTGATAAAGTCTTTAATTATATCTTTAATTATTGTGAAGTTGATTTCCTAAAGTAACACCATGTTCATTAAGGAACCAATGGTGGTTGTCCTGTGGTATTTTTTCCAAAGAACCCACAATATGCATTAAAAGCAGTGCTGCTGTTCTGTTTAGAAGAACGATTAAATTTTATTTTTGTCTGTTTAAATAACACTGTATGCAACTATACCTTTCAATCAAATTCAAACATATGACACCAATGTGGCATAGTGTGCAGTTTTAACAGTTTTGCTTTGCTACACAATGTAATGTATTTAGGCTATTGAAGACTTATTCTAGGGTCTTGGATTCTTTTTCATTTGGTTTATTATCAAGAAATGACAAAAATGTGTCGTTACAAGACGAATGTGGGTTTGATTGGAAATTGCCATCCAAACTTTCAGCAGAATTTCTTTTCTGGGTTTAAGCTCATAGATAGTAAATATCAAATTACACCATGATAATAACTGCAGCTACTGAGGGTTAGTGCTACCATCCCATGAAAACAACCCAACCATACCCACCATTCAGACTAAATAGCCAGTTGGGTTTTGTTCTATATCAATAGAAAGATAAAAATTTCTATATTGTTGTCTGTTTAAATAAGATTGCATGCAACCATACCTTTCCATCAAACTTAGATCAAATTCATATTTATTCTCTTGAGTTTACAAACACAAATGTGGTATCATTGGAATGTGCTTGTGAATGCAGTTTAGCTTTGCTACACAATTGAATCTAATGTGTAATTTGGATAATTGAATGATTGATACGAATTTATTACATCTACTTGGTTTTCTACTTGGTGTCTTAGAATGGTTTCATTTGGTTTGATGTCAAGAAATGGCAAAACTGGTTTTGATTGGCAGTGTCCACAAAAGTGTCCAACTTTTAGTAGAATTTTGTTGGTGGTTTTTAGCTACAAAGTGATGAATAATTAATAACAAATTTCGTCATGTTAGTATCTGCAAATATTAAGGAGAAGGGTTAGCGTAAGAGTTAGGGTCGGGGTCAGGGTTAGGTTAGGGTAGGGTTAGGGTTAGGGTTAGGGTTAGGGTTAGAGTTAGGTTAGGTTAGGGTTAGGGTTATGGTTAGGGTTAGATTCACAACTCCAACCATTCACTATACCCACCATTCAAATTTCCACAGCCAGTTGGGTGATGCTGCATTGCAGCAATGATGCTGCATAAAAATAATAGCATGCAGTGATCATATTTCCCCCAGGGCCATTCCTATGTGACTCAATACTCTGGTCATGGGAATCAAGCAGCTAGCTGTGGAAACTGTGGGTAAAGTGTATGGGTGTGTGTTTTATGTATTGTTGGTCATGCATTGTATTACTTTTGTAAAGTATTTCATTCTAAAGTGTCCTGAACCCACAATATGCACAAAATAAGTGCCACCCAGGAATTCTTTTTGGGCCTGTTTCAGTTTCCATGCCCTGTTAACAATTTCTAAGTGTATACTAGTTCATTTCATCCAATTAACTGAACCATCACTTCAGCTCTGCGAGCTCCGCCGCCGCATCTCATCCGACAGACGGCTCTGTTGCAGACAGCTCTTGCACTCCTTCGCCAGAGGTTGTGTCGGTGCAATTTGCTTCCATGCTCCACCTGCCCTTCCCTACACCTGCGTCTGTAAATAGCTCCGCGCAATCAAGTACAATGTTAATCAAGCTCTCAGACACATTCCACATCCTGCGTTCTAACAGCCCCGAGTAAGGGAACGTACAGCCGGTTCTCGCTGCGTGTTTGTTCCGCTCACTGACTGCGGCTTCCCACCCCGCCGAGCAGGGACGCCTGACAGGGCTTACATGGCCTCTCCCTCTCTCCTTCACTCTCCCACTCTCACTCTCTCTCTCTCTCTCTCTGACGCCCCCAGGGGCCAGGGGAAAGTCATTTTCATGCTCTGCTGTCTCGATCCAGCGCCGCGTCTCTGCCACTGTGGAGTTACCGGCCATGGAGGGCTTCTTTGCATGAGGTCAAGCTGAAAGCCAAGGATTTTTCCGATCAAATCCTTTAAGAAGAATAACAGCAAATAGCAATAATAAAAGTAACAGTAATTACTTATTACTAACAGTACTAATTACTTTTGATTTATGCTATGCTACGTATTACTTTTCAATTATGCTATGCATCAACAGGGTTGTGTTGTTTCTGTTGAAGAAAGATGAAACTATAAGACAATATATGCAACAATAAGTAAATTAGTGAAATAAATATATATATATATAAATATAGTGAAAAATTAGTAAGAAAAATATAGTGGAATTACATATGCTGATACATCTAGAGTTAAATGTTTTAATGTAATCTGTTTACGTAATGGAATAATTCACATTAATTAATTACATTTATGTGTAATTTGTATTCTTTACTGACAAACTTGGTATTGCTTGGACGTTCCCACCCAAATTTTGAATTACAAGTGATACGCCATTAATATCAAATGACATCCTGTGACTAGGCGGCATGGTGTTGTAGTGGTTAGCATTGTTGCCTCACAGCAACACAGCAAGGTTCTTCCCGTGCTTGAGTAAGTTTCCTCCAGGTACCACGGTTTCCTCAAACAGTTCAAAGACATGCATGTTAGGTTGATTGGTCACTCCAAATTGTTTGTAGGTGTGAGTGTGTGAGTGGGTGGGTGTGTGTTGGCCAGCGCCATAGACTGGCGACCTCTACATGGTGTACCCAGCTTTCGCCCTTTGATGCTCGAATTTGGCTCCATTCCCCACCCGTGACCCAGACAACTAGAAAGATAATGCAGAAGATAATGGATTAATGGATGGATACAACTACTAAACTAACTAACTAACAAACAAACCAACCCTACCCACTGTTCCCACTAAGGCTTTTCTTACTAAGCCATCTCTGAAGCGAATCCAGCCAAGGCCTGGCTTCTCATTCCAAGGCCCTGAAGGACCATGGCTATGGGTCAGTAAAGATTGTAATCCAGTAAGCCATTCTTCACATCCTAACACAATTGTCTCCGAAACCAAGGCAGATGAAAACCTACCATTTGTCTCTTTATTGCGTGTGGTCAATGGAATTAGGACAACACAGGGCTGGAGTTAATAAACTGCAGCCAGTTGCAACCAACTGAACAGAAGTTCGACCTTTGCCTGTTTGGAACATGAACTGCCACTATGCTGAAGTTTACAAGTTGCTAGAATTGAACTGGTGGTAACATTGTTTATATGGGTGAGTTATATTGTAAATTAAATATAGCAATGTAAGTTAATGCATCCAGAAATGTGTGCAAGTGATGATTGGAGCAATACAATTGGTTTAATTTCTATAATGAAATCTTTGCACAATGTAAACATCTTACAGATGAATATGAGGCCTGAAAACAGTGAACACACTGCATATAGTCCTATAATCAGCAATTCTCAGTAAATCTCCTGTACGGCCACCAATCCAAGTTAAGGATGTTATTGGACTAATTGGCACAGCTGAAAAACATTCTACTAATAAGTGAGTATAAAAGGGAGAACAACATTCTAGGTTAGTTTAGTATCTGAAGCATCAGCAGTTGATGGCTTGCTGACCGACTCAAAATGACCAGAAAGAAACAACTTTCTTTAGAGACCCGTCAGTCCATTGTTGTGTTAAGGAAGTAAGATACTCCATTGAAAACAAGAACATTTCACTGTGATCCCAAACTTTTGTATATATATATATATATAAACTACCAGTCAAAACGTTTAGAACTGTTTTAAAACTTTTGACTGGTAGTGTTCTGTATATATACTTGCAGTGTAATTACTTTTGTAGTGACATGTACTGTTGATTTATGCCATGTATCAACTCTTTCTTTCCATGAATACACCTTTACTGTAAAATCTCCTTTAGCTATTAATGAACATAATAATAATTAATAATGAAAATTGTGGTACATTTGTGCATATCATGGTTATTTTGCAATCCTTTTTTTAATTCTTGGCTTCAGTAAATTTCTTTTCCACATGATCCCAGCACAAACCTCTTTCTGTGTATTTTTGCTTCTTTTTTCAAAAATTACAATCAGTTGGTGGTTAGAAAAAATACATTATGTGGTGACAAGCAACCAAACTAGTTAAAAAACTGACTTTGTTTAAAAGAATTGTTCAGTCAAACTCAATTTCCTAGGTTGGGTAAAACTACATCAGTTACACATTACCACATGAAATATTTTTTTGTATCAGCGAAGCACTTTTTATACTGTATAGCGTCATTCTGAAATATGACCTATTCCATCCTGCAATGACTCCATGAATGCATTCAGCCCTACACAAACACTGAAATTATTTAATCAAGAAACAAAACAAAGTAAACATTTACATGTCTGAGTAAGGAATCGCTCATTTGCTGTATTGTAATTATTCTTCCTTTCTATAAAAAGGCAAGGTTGAGTATCACTGCACAGTTTGTTGATTTTCCTCCTCAAGCTGATCACAAATTATCTAATTGCAGAGTGTGGTTATTTTAGTGCAGGGAAATCACCAAACTGTGCTGGATGCCAACCCTCAGTTTCCCCACACCTGATATGTACCAGGCCTCCAGTACATTTCACATGCAAGGCTATATAATATATCCATTATCCATGGAACAAATGGCACGAATGGAGGAGAGCTGGTTGGTGCCGGGTGACGGCGGGGCCCTGGTGGTCAGCCCTTTACAGTATTCGGCAGGACAGGTGGACGGTTATTTCCTCGGAAGGAGAAAAGAGACAGAGTTAGTTCTGGTTTGGGTTAGTTCAGAGGATGAAAGTTGCTTCAGAGTGTAGCTGGCGACTCTGGTAGATCGGATTATACCATGGACAGTTCGCCAGTCCATTGCATGGCCAACTATATATATATATATATATATATATATATATATATATATATAAATTTATAGAGAATAATCAAAAATATTATGAAAAATAAACATGTAACATGTCTTCTCTTTAATTCATAAAGACCAAATTACTCTGTATTAATCTCTAACGGCTTTAAATGATCCAGAAAGATCTAAACTAATAAACATTTTGAACTGGACATTTTTAAGCAAACTACTTCATGCAAATGTTTTATTATTATTTATTATACACTATATTACATAAATGCATTATGAAGGTCTTTTGTATGCAGCGTTTAAATAAAGTGTAACCCCTGAAGCTTGGAACATATCTATCAGTGTAATTTGAAGGATTATATTTATGCTGAAAATTATATTTCACCACATTTTTTTACAGATTGATCGTTTTTCATGATATCGTTTTTTAACCTAAACAAGTCACAGCGGGTGATGATAGCATGCATAAAAAACTGAACAAAATGTCAAACGTCCATGCTTCTTATTTTTAGATAATATTAGATATTCTGTAATTTGGATGTTCCAGAGATACTATTGCATTACTGGCTTTACAACAGAGACACATAATATGTTGTGTGATCATCCAATCAGTCAGACATAGCCCCATACTTATCACTTAAACGCAATAACCCAATCAGCCTGACGTCAGCCTGATGATACATAGGTCGTTATGTTGTTCGGCTTGTAATGCCACTTCGGTTGGTAAGGCCACTTTGTACCTAAGGTGGTGAAAGTGAGTCACTAAAAAATGACTGAAGCTCTAGGCAAGGTGGTCCAACTCAAGGTACTTAGTAAGGATTAGGGACGATGATATAGTGTCACATCAGTGTCAAAACCAGAGCGTGAGAAAAATATAACCCTGCACGTTTTGTTGGTTTTTACAGTTTGGGGGCGAGACATGGGCCGAATGCTATTGGCTGATGGTACCTGGTTTCCGTGACTGACCACTTACTACAGACAGGGGAGGTAGATAGATAGATAGATAGATAGATAGATAGATAGATAGATAGATAGATAGATAGATAGATAGATAGATAGATAGAGCTTAGGCTTATGCAGTACATTGCATGCTCTAGTTTTGACACTGATGTGACGCCATATGGTGGTACCACCCAAGGCACTGATGATATCACCACATTGTTAGTAGATCAGCTTTTTAAAGAGAAGAAATGTTTAAGGTTCATTTGTACAAAGACTATTTTTTATATTAAAGAGCTGAACTACGGGTGGAGTGGTGGGTTTTCCAGAGTAGTGCGAAGACGTGTTTTTAGCTCTCAGCACTGGAGAGACACTGTGTGCATCGTGAACCCTAACCGTGAGTCGTCTGAGGTTCTTTCTAAAGCCCGGAGGCTACAATAGCTTGCCGCTAATAGATATGTTGATGTGTTTGTCTTGACGTGAACAAGATGAGATCAGTCTTTTCTTCTTTTTTTTTCCCACAGCGTTGTTCTAACAAATTCATCCCAGGCCATTTCCGCACTGGCGAAGGAGAGAGAAATTGTGCTTTCTATCCTTCCAAATCAAAGGAATAAGCTCTCTATCTCGGACGCCTCCCGCCAAACGCGCTTGAGTGACAGAGATTGCAGAGGATAAGGTTTCAGACTGCAAATTTCCGGGCTAGAACACTTTGCAAATCTGGCTTACCACTGAGGCATAAAGAACTGGCTCCGGAGAAGAGTTTACTCTCTGAGAAAGTTTGGCCCCCATGAGCTGTGCGTCGGATGTCGGGAATCAAAAAAACTTTTCCGCTAAACGTGCACGATTCCTCGGAACGCATTACTGTCAGTCCATCAGTTAAGGCCCAAAACGTTCCAGTACCCCGTCCATCTCAAATGTGTTTATCCTTCGAACAGAAGGAACCTAAGCACTTTGCCTCTTCGCTAAATCGGCCTGTCTTTTAAACAAACCGAAGCGGGCCCCACTAAAACCAATGGCGGTTGTATACAAAAGAATTCCATTTACCGGACAGGATTCGGAAAAAGGACCATTAAGTGTCACGTCGTATTAAACGCGCACTCCGCAGAAGCCAAGCGTGCGTCAGTCCGGTCCGCTTCAGGCCTCTGAGCTGTATAAACTGTCACAACCCGGCTTCTGGTAATGTAGCTATAGATCTCTGCCAGATGTTGCACCTCGTTCCACCAGTAATGCACTAAAGGGACACGGACTCCGGCAGGTCCATTTTTCTTGATCTGGCGAAAGGATATCTAGCAGTTTTGTGTTTAATCATTCCAATCCATCCTCCCTTTTCCATTCCCAGGGTTGGGAAATTGGAATTCTCTTATCTGATCTGAAAGCATTTACTCCAGATTTTTTTTTGTTCCAGAGAGCTTACGTGCACGTGCATCATCATTTACCCCTTAAATGGCCCAAGTTTTATAACTCACTCCCATAACCTAAGAATAACTAAAACAGTTTGCAGTGTAGTGCATGCGGTTACTAAAGAACAAGCCTTAGTATGTAACAAGCCTTGGATTTTAAGGGTTAAACAATGTCTGACTTGTAGGGGTTTCATCCTTGAATGTGGAAATTATACAATTTTAGTTACAAAAATGACAAACTTTTACTAAATTTATTGACAGAATATGAAGAAACAAATCATACAGCACATCAAAGACACCCATGCATTGTGTTGCTAGCCCTGACCTGTTTTGTAATACCACTTTGCACCTAAAGAGGCGAAAATGAGTCACTGAAAAATGAAAGAAGCTCTAGGTAATGTGGTCCAACCCGAGGTACATAGGGCACACATTGTGACCCCATTAAGAATCCCATACTGGTGGCGCCATCCTAAGAATAGATGACACATTGTTAGTAGATCAGTAGATCAGTGGGCTGTTTTAGCTTTATATGTACAGGGACTTTCATATTGAAGACCCTGAATATGGGTGGAGTGGTGGTTTTTTTCCAGAGTAGGGCTATGTTTTTAGCTATCGGCAGTGGAGAGGTTTAGTTCCTTCTTGCCATGTTTGGGGTTGTTTTAAAATAAAGCTGCATTGTGTAACCTTTAGTTTTCTAAGATTCTCTGAAAAGCTTTAAGGTTACAATAGTTTGCAGTTTCAGCCCTAATGCTAACATTAAACAAATAATGCATAAACACTATACTGCTAAAGGTATTCACTCACCCATCCAAATAAACGAATTCAGGTGTTCCAATCACTTCCATGTCCACAGGTATATAAAACCTGGTACCTAGTTATGCAGATTGCTTCTACACACATTAGTGAAAGAATGGGTCACCCTCAGGAGCTCAGTGAACTCCAGCGTGGTACCGTGATAGGATGCCACCTGTGCAACAACTCCAGTTATGAAGTTTCCTCACTACTAAATATTCCACAGTCGACTGTCAGTGGTGTTATAACAATGTGGAAGTGATTGGGAACGACAGCAACTCAGCCACAAAGTGGTAGCCACAAAATGACAGAGAGGATGCTGAGCATAGTGAGCAAAGGTTGCCACCTTTCTGCAGAGTCAATCACTACAGACCTCCAAACTTCATGTGGCCTTCAGATCAGCTCAAGAACAGTGTGTAGAGAGATTCATGGAATGGGTTTCCATGGCTGAGCAGCTAATTCCAAGCCTTACATCACCAAGCACAATGCAAACCGTTGGATGCAGTGGTGTAAAGCATATCCCCACTGGACTCTAGAGCAGTGGAGATGTGGTCTCCATTTGACAATCCAACGGACGAGTTTAGGTTTGGCTGTTGCCAGGAGAACGGTACTTATCTGTCTGCATTGTGCTGGGTGCAAAGTTTGGTGGAGGGGGGGATTATGGTGTGGGGTTGTTTTTCAGGAGTTGCACTCGGCCCCTTAGTTCCAGTGAAAGGAACTCTTAATGCTTCAGCAGACCAAGAGACTTTAAGAATTTCATGCTCCCAACTTTGTGGGAACGGTTCGGGGACGGCCACATCCTGTTTCAACATGACTGCCCACCAGTGCACAAAGCAAGGTCCATAAAGGCATGGACGAGTGAGTTAGGTGTTAAAGAACTAGATTGGCCTGCACAGAGTCTTGAGTTCACCTGATAGAACGCCTTTGGGATGAATTAGAATGGAGACTGCGAGACAGGTCTTCTCATCCAACATCTCACAAATGGTCTTCTGGAAGAACAGTCAAACATTTCCATAAACACACTCCTAAACTGTGTGGAGAGCCTTCTTAGAAGAGTTGAAGCTGTTACAGCTGCAAAGGTTGGACCGACATCATATTAAACCCAATGGATTAAGAATGGGACGTCACTCAAGTTCATATGCATGTGAATGCAGACGAGCAAATACTTTTACCAATGTATTATATATGAACTGGAGAACCCATGAAAAAACAAAAACACATGGCTCACCTAAACACCTAGATGAGATCTGTTTTACTTTGTAAACCCAGCAAGAGTACATCAGTAATCGAAACGTCTTCTATTCGCCCAAACCGAATGTAGACATCTTGCTTTTTAACACGTATTTACCTTGTCAGGCCTTTCATCTGTTCGCCATTTCTCTATGCGTAGCAGGGTGACAGTGTTATTAGAGAGTGATCTGTCAGCGGAGAGAGGCCATGGCAGAGAGGGAACGGCCCACCGGCTCTCAGGAGCAGCTAATGATATCACGTCTCCCCTCACTCTTCAAGGTGAAGGGCACGGACGACACGAAAGCACCTCAGCCCGTCTCGCGACGGCCCTGCAATAAAGGCTAACAGCCCGACACGGCCGGCTCGTTTCCGCACTCCTCGCCCCCGCCGCTGTGTCTACATAGCTGCGATTGAATTTATCTTTATGCTTTATCTTTATACCAACTTGCACCTGTTTGACATTTCTCTTTATTGCGAACGGACCTATAAGAAAGGCAAAGTGGCTCGTGGAGAGGCCGGCCTCGCGGAGAGGTCTGCTTTTATATGCAGGTGTCATGAGCCTCCTCAGCTGAAGGTACAGTAGGTCGCTAACAGTGAAGTAGAAACGGTTCCCTGCGATTGGAATGTGTTTCATGTTTGATATTGAATTGAAATCTGCAATAAAAGCATCCATCTCAATAGTCACCACCTATTCACCGTCGGCCTTCTTAACCTCTACTTTGCAAATAGCTGTCAAGCCGCATTGCTAACTACCTGCGCGACGATCTCCCGGCCGGGGAATTCATGTTTCTTTTTTTTCCTTTTCAATGATAACACCTCAGGCTTAAAGGCTTTGGCATTTACGCAGCTTTGGCTCTCTTTAGACTTTGCAATAGCAGCCAATTATCATCAACTAGATTTAATTATTTCACAGCGGTTGAATGCTAATGTTGATCATAGTGTCAGAGTTTTTGTCTCAGATGAGTACAGCTTGTTCTGCCACCCAGCTGCCTGTAATGATGACATTAAAGAGCCTTACAGGGAAAGCATTAGCGACCCTCCCTCTGAACGTCCTACATGATGAGTCCGGTTCTACAGCAGCATCAATAGTCCAGAACCATACTTTAAAATTTGAGACAAATACGAGGACATACAAGTAGACCTCCTGTCTGAGAATGAGGTATTGCTCTCTCACACTCCTGAAACCCATCTGATTACAGCAGATCTATCTTTCAGGTTATTATTAAACAAGGTCTCAAGATCTTCATTTTTATCCATTTTTATATCACTTGAATGCAGTGGCTACTGTTTACATTGTGTGACAGTTTCATAATGAGTAGACCAATAGAAATGCTTCAAAACAGCTTGGGAAATTATTCTGATTCCATTGACTTACATTGAAAGTTTGTCAATGGAAGATGCTTGTTTTCCTTTGGACAGAGCAGTTGTAACTTAGCAATAGATAAACAACAATGTAACTAATAGTGATGTATCAACTGTTACAGATGAATTACAGCAGTACATCTTATGTAAATATATATATCAATTACATAATAGTATCTCGATAACTGTAACATATTCTCTCTTATGTAATAACACACTGGTAGTAATGTGAGTGTAACTGCAGTTGTGAATTAGCAATAGATAAACAACACTGTAACTACTAGTCACTGTTACACATGGATTGCCATTTTGGAGATGTTTGTTTTTCTTTGGACAACGACGATATACCTTCTCATATAATAACATTGTGGTAATAACTCGACTGCAGTTGTAAATTAGCAATAGATGAACAACAATGTAACTATGAGTGATGTAGCCACTGTTACAGATGGATTACAGAGGGACAGCTTATGTAATTATACATACCAATGTCATTTTTTGCCTCATGTAATTACATAACAGTATCTCAATAACTAACAACATATTCTCTCTAAGGTAATTACTCATTGGTAATAACATGAGTGTAACTGCAGTTTTGAATTATCAATAGATAAACAACACTGTCACTACTAGTGATGTAGTCACTGTTACAGATAGATTACAGCAGTACATCTTATGTAAATACACTTATCAATTACATAACAGAATCTTGATAACTGTAACAACATATTGTCTCTTAAGTAATAACATATTGGTAGTAATTGCAGTTGTGAATAAGCAATAGATAAACAACATTGTAACTACTAGTGATGTAGCCACTGTTACACACAGATTACAGTGTATGTAGTTACATGGGTTAATTAATGTCATGTTTTTTGCCTCACGTAATTACATAAGAGTATCTGGATAATTGTAACAGTGTATGCTCTCTCTTGTAATAACACACTGGTAATAACATAAGTTAAACTGCTGTTGCAAATTAGCAATAGATGAACAACGATGTTACTACCAGTGATGTAGCCACTGTTACTGATGAATTACAGCAGTACAGCTTCTGTTGTTCCACATGTGAATCAATGTCAAGAGTCCAAGAGTTTTTGGACTCTCCTGTAAAGTTGCCATTTCGGACATATTTGTTTTTCTTTAGACAACAACTCTATACTTTCTCATGTAATAACAACATTGTAATAACATGACTGCAGTTGTAAATTAGCAATAGATGAACAACAATGTAACTACTAGTGATGTAGCCATTGTTACAGATGGATTAAAGAGGGACAGCTTATGTAATTATACATATCAATGTCATTTTTGTTTCATATAATTACATAACAGTATCTCAATAACTGTAACAACATCTTCTCTCTTAGGTAAAAACTCATTGGTAGTAACGTGAATGTAACTGCAGTAGATAAACAACACTGTCACTACTAGTGATATAGTCACTGTTACACATGGATTACAGTGTATGTAATTACACATGTTAATTAATGTCATTTCTTGCTTCATGTAATTACATAAGAGTATCTGGATAATTGTAACAGTGGCAGTACAACTTCTGCAGTTACACATGTGTATCAATGTCATGTTTTGCCTCTTGTAATTACATGAAAGAATAAACATCCAGAATGGTAACAGCATATCCTCGCCATCCATTTTCATCAATTTTTATTTTTCTACATCACTTGATTGCAGCTGCTGCTGTTTACTTTGTATGAATTTCATGATGACCAATAGAAATGCTCCAAAGTTGCCTGGAAAAAATTCTGGTTCCACTGACTTACATTGAAAGTTAAGACAGTTTTTCTCCTCTCCTGTAAAGTTGCCATTTTGGAGATATTTGTTTTTCTTTGGACAGTGACGCTATACCATCTCATAGTAATAACAAAAGTGTTACTGCAGTTGTAAATTAGCAATAGATGAACAACAATGTAACGACTAGTGATGTAGCCACTGTTACAGATGGATTACATCAGTACAACATATGTAATTACATTTCTATATTAAAATCATATTTAACCCGTATCTTGTTCATTGTACCAGCATATTGTCACTCTTGTAATAGCACATGGGTAATAACATAAGTGTAACTCCAGTTGTAATTAAAAATAGATGAACATTAGCGATAAACAACAATGTTACTTCTAGTGATGTAGCCACTGTTACAGATGGATTACAGTAGTATAGCTTATGTAATGTACACATGTGTATTAATGTTATATAAGAGTATCTGTATAACTGTAACACCATATTTTAGGGATTTGTGCAAAAACTCTATTTACTAAATGGAAGTGTCTGGAGGTGTCTTCCTTCCTTATAATGCTACTCACAAATATAGTTACACTCATTATTACCAACATGTATTAACACACAAGAAAACATGCTGTCATAACTATCAAGGTACCCTCATCTAATTACATGAAGTAATTTGTACATTTGTAATTCAAAAAAATGTACTGCTGTATTCCATCTGCAACAGTGACTGCATCAGTAGTAGTTACATTGTTGTTGCTTGTGTTGTTCATGTGTAACTACACAGTTATTAAAGACAAATAATATAAAGTGGGACCACAAAATCTTGAATCAGCTATGATGTGCTGCATATTGATAACAAAATATTTCCTAAGAGTCCTGTATTCACAATACTAGGCATTATATAGCATGCATAGTACCTTATAATACCTGGTATACACCTATGTATGAGCTGATTATAAGTAGATATAATTAAATGCACACCATTTTATAAAGAAAATATGATTATGTAATGTTCATTGTGCATTATAACATCCACTTATTACAACACTGTGAACACAAACATGATGATGCATTGCAACAGGTATATATATATATATGTTTGGGATCACAGTGAAATGTTCTTGTTTTCAATGGAGTATCTTCCTTCCTTAACACAACAATGGACTGACGGCTCTCTAAAGAAAGTTGTTTCTTTCTGGTCATTTTGAGTCGGTCAGCAAGACATCAACTGCTCATGCTTCAGATACTAAACTAACCTAGAATGTTGTTCTCACTTTTATGCTCACTTATTAGTAGAATGTTTTTCAGCTGTGCATCACAATTGAGCAAGAGTGTCCTAACAACCAATTAGTCCAATAACATCCTTAACTTTGTACGGATTGGCGGCCGTACCAGGAGATTTAGACAGAGGACTGAGAATTGCTGATAAAAGGACTATATGCAAAATAAGCCTTTATACAAAAATAGGCTCTAAAGTGATCCTAAACTTTTGAGCGGTAGTGTATATATATATATATTTGCCATTATGAAGTCGCATACTAATGCATTATTATGAATACTAGATTCATAGAAAGTGTTACCATTCTTTTTTGTGTCTATACCTTCATGTGATTAGAACATCAAGACTGCGATCTGTAATGTCTGCAAGCAAGCAATCTTTCTTTTAGCTTGCTTTGAAAAGAACAAAAAACCCCAAAACAATAAAATCACCCATTAGCCAATGTGGCTGTACGGATCAGTCATAAAAATTCATGATTGCTGCACCCGATCGTTATTTGTGAGTATTAATTATTAATGGCTCTTGCAAAATGTCTGGCCTATTTCGAACCATACTTTAGATTCTCTAGAAAACAGCATTCAAAGACACGGCTCAGAAATAGAATCTAAAAATCAATTGGCTCATTCAGAGCAGAGCGAATATTGTCATTCTCCTGGTCTGCATTACCCCTGCATTGCTGAGTAAATCAATACCTCATACATTAGCCTCAAAAAGTATTTGGACATTTGTGCCATATTGAAGATATGTTATGTTTATTGTGTTGGGAAACAAGTGTTATTTGTTTTTACCTGCCAATCCAATATTATAATATTCCTCAAGCTGTGTTCATTGGTGGGATTGGCATGGATCCATCAACAAACACAGGATCACCAGTATATGAAAAACAGATGTAGATTTACAGTAGCTTTAGTGCAGTCTGGTTAGAACTCTTCTCTAGACATTCTTCTCAGTTTAATGTTTAATATACTAAAATTGCATATCTCTAATATTATTTTATAAAAGGTTTGTGTTGTATGAATTCTGGGGGCTTACTAATGCTATACATGCTATATAAATATTGTGAGATAATAAAACGAGTGAAATCATGTGAAATGTGCCAAAGAAAACTCATAGCTACAGTAGACAGGCGTTCATGTGGCTGGTACAGACAGCCTATGCCTCAAAGGTGTCGCTCGAGTGGCCAGTTCAAGCAGTCTTATAGCTGCAGGGCAGAATTACTCAAGGGGCTGGCTCAGGCAACCTCATAGATATGGAATTGCCTCGTAGCTGGAGTGTTATGTCGCTCAAGCTGTCAGCCCATTGAAGACTCATGGCTGGAGTGCAGCATTACTCTGGTGACTGGTCCAGGCAACTGTCCAGGGCAGCCTCATAGCTGGAGTGTAGTGTTGCTCAAGCAGTCAGCCCAGACAGACTAATAGTCAGAGTGCAGCATTGCTCCAGCAGCCAGCCCAGGCAGCCTCGTAGCTGGAGTGTAGTATTGCTCCAGTGGTCAGCCCAGGCAGCTGCATAGCTGGAGAGCAGCATTGCTCCAGGGGCCAGCATAGACAATTATCCCAGGCAACCTTGTAGTTGTAGTGTAAGCGTATTCAAGCGGTCAGCCCAGGCAGCCTTGTAGCTTGAATAGAACAACGCTCAAGCATCCAGCTCAGGTGATCACTTAGCTGGAGTGTAACATCGCTTAAGCAGTCAGCCCAGGCAGACTCATAGGTAGAGGATAACATTGCCCAAGTGGTCAGTCAAGAAGCCTCATAACTGGAGTGCAGCTTTGCTTAAGCAGCTGGCCCAGGCAACAGGCCCAGTCACTTTATAACTGGAGTGTACTGTTACTTAAGCACTCAGCCCAGGCAGCCTCATAGCTAGAGTATAACAACACTCAAGCAGTCAGCCCAAGCAGCCTCATAGCTAGAGTATAACATTGCTCAAACGGTCAGCCGAGGCAGCCTCATAGCTGGAGTATAACATTGCTCAAGTGGTCAGCCCAAGCAGACCCAAAGCTAGAGTATAACAACGCTCAATCCGTCAGCCCAGGCCGCTTCATAGCTAGAGCATAACATTGCTCAAGCGGTTAGTCTAGGCAGCCTCATAGCTAGACTATAACATCACTCAAGCAGTCGGCCCAGGCAGCCTCATAGCTAGACTATAACATCGCTTAAGCAGTCAGACCAATCGGCCTCATAGCTAGACTATAACATCGCTCAAGCGGTCAGCCCAGGCAGCCTCATAGCTAGACTATAACATCGCTCAAGCGGTCAGCCCAGGCAGCCTCATAGCTAGACTATAATATCACTCAAGCGGTCAGCCCAGGCGGCCTCATAGCTAGACTATAACATCGCTCAAGCAGTCAGCCCAGGCAACCTCATAGCTAGACTATAACATCGCTCAAGCGGTCAGCCCTGGCAGCCTCATAGCTAGACCATAACATCGCTCAAGCAGTCGGCCCAGGCAGCCTCATAGCTAGACTATAACATCACTCAAGTGGTCGGCCCAGGCAGCCTCATAGCTAGACTATAACATTGCTTAAGCAGTCAGACCAATCAGCCTCATAGCTAGACTATAACATCGCTCAAGTGGTCAGCCAAGGCAGCCTCATAACTAGAGTATAACATTGCTCAAGCGGTCAGCCGAGGCAGCCTCATAACTAGAGTATAACATTGCTCAAACGGTCAGCCGAGGCAGCCTCATAGCTGGAGTATAACATTGCTTAAGTGGTCAGCCCAAGCAGACCCAAAGCTAGAGTAGAACAACGCTCAATCCTTCAGCCCAGGCCACTTCATAGCTAGAGTATAACATTGCTCAAGCGGTTAGCACAGACAGCCTCATAGATGAAGTATAACATCGCTCAAGTGGTCGGCCCAGACAGACTCATAGCTAGAAAATGACATCGCTCAAGTGGTCAGCACAGGCAGCCTCATAGCTAGAGTATAACATTGCCCAAGTGGTCAGTCAAGAAGTCTCATAACTGGAGTGCAGCTTTGCTTAAGCAGCTGGCCCAGGCAACAGGCCCAGTCACTTTATAACTGGAGTGTACTGTTACTTAAGCACTCAGCCCAGGCAGCCTCATAGCTAGAGTATAACAACACTCAAGCGGTCAGCCCAAGCAGCCTCATAGCTAGAGTATAACAACACTCAAGCGGTCAGCCCAAGCAGCCTCATAGCTAGAGTATAACATTGCTCAAACGGTCAGCCGAGGCAGCCTCATAGCTGGAGTATAACATTGCTCAAGTGGTCAGCCCAAGCAGACCCCAAGCTAGAGTATAACAACGCTCAATCCGTCAGCCCAGGCCGCTTCATAGCTAGAGCATAACATTGCTCAAGCGGTTAGTCTAGGCAGCCTCATAGCTAGACTATAACATCACTCAAGCAGTTGGCCCAGGCAGCCTCACACTAACCCAAACCCAGGCAACAGGCCCAGGCAGCCTCATAGCTTGAATAGGTTGTCCCTTAGCTGAGGTGTATTGTCACTAAAGTGGCCAGCTGAGGCATCCAGCCCTGACAATCTTGCATCGATGGCGTAGCATCGCTCCATAGTCTGGTCTAGACAGCCTTGTAATTAAGGTGTGCCAGTTCAAAGTGCTGTTGGAAGACCTACATGGCGTAATGAATGAAAATAGTACCAAACCCAGTTCAGCAGCATTACTAGAGCCAACAATCGTTGTTCAAGATGCAGTCCATGTGGCATGCTGACCAGGCTATTTCACAAACCTCACGAGCTGGCCAAGTGTGACTCACATAGTCCGTTGAGAGCACTTGCTGAGGCCACTTATAGAAAAAGTAACCCCTTTGAAAAGTGTTTCTAAGTCCTTATACAACGTTCTTTGCAGAGCTACCTCATCCGTCTGCAAGTTCATAAGTTTCCCTCTGATTGCGTGCACACCTTAAAGCCAGACGAACGTCGGTAGGAAAGCGCAGAAATTGCCTGGGCTGCGTGATTCGCACCTATTCCATCACGCAAGTGTACACAAAAACAGAAAGCCTGCCAATTTGCCTGACAATTTCCGGAATACAAAGGTGGCAATTTGTCGGCGCTATTTTTGAGGGCAGGCGCGAGAGCGCTCTTTCTCGCACCTTTAACGCAGCCGAGCCTGCAGCCCCCGCAACCGGAGTTCCTTGACAAGGTAATCAGTGGCTGGCTCAGCCTCAAATAAGGCCGGCCAGCACAGTATTAATACTGCGAGACATGTTCAAGGTTATTACTTCTCATATAGACTGCTTCTTTACACTTTCTTTGCTGCAGCTGGAGGGCCGAGAAAGCGAGCTATATGAGCAAGAAAGAGAGAGTGAGAGAGGGAGTATATGAAACCATCCCCTCATTCTCATCTCTTCTCTTCTTCGGAGTAATCCAACAATGCTGAAGCATAAAACACGGACGGCGCAATCAAGCCTATAGCTCAGTGGAATCTTGAAATGATGTCCCCTGAATTGGCTCGCTCTGAGAGTCAGACGCGGGAGTCATTTCGAGAACACTGGCTTTCTACTGTACGTGATGATGTTCAGATGTTTCAGATGATGTTTCAGTTTCTGGGCTGATATTCAGCTCACGCTTCAGCAAGGGTGTAGATTTGCTCTTGACATTGGTGTTGTCCAATGTCTGTTGTCCACTAAAGCAAAGCAACAATCCCAGATAACAACTCAATCTTTCTTAACGTCTCAATTTAACTACAAGACATAGACTCGTTTAACCAGTTTCAAACCAGTAAACAGTGAGTTTACACCTAAAGACTTATCAAGACTACTTCAACCATAGTGCAACTGACATCTCTAATACATTAACATTAATAAAAGTAGGAACTCTGCTTGTTCTTCATAGCTACAGATGATGTTAACCTGCTGTATGCTGAGCGCCAAAGCTGAGCATCACCATTAATGTTATTATTATAAACTCATTTAATTAGTGAACTAGACTTTTTTTGCTGCCATCTTCACTCGTTTTTTACGCCCATGTGTCTCCCATGAGTCTTGCACAGCTAGTCTCGCATATGATTGGAATGTTTTCCTTCCAGTTTTGATGCCGCTAACAACCAAACATAGCTACAGGTCAGGAAAGGCACAGCCAACCACACTGGTCATGTGTGTTACGGGGAGGTAGGACTCTAGTAGAGAATGTGAATTAACCCTTTCTGCACCTTGACAGATCGGGGTCTTTTTTTTTTCATGGGGATCAAATTATTGGTGGGGGCAATTCAGTAATCGCTGCACTATAAAAAGTTTCACTGTAAATTAACAGAGGTGCCAGTATTTTACTGTTATTTTACAGTGCATCTACTGTAATTTAATTTAATTTAATTTAATGTCATGCCCCGCTCGTCTTCCCCTGTCTAAGTCAGTGTTTACGTTCTGTCAGTGCCATGTGCTTGTGTTTCCATGTGTCATGTGCTCCTATGTCTCCACCTTTGCCCTGCCTTGTACACCTCTTCCCAATTATTGTTTATTCCCGTCACCTGTTCCCTGTGTTATTTATACCCTGTGTTTGTAGTCTGTCTTCGTTGGTCATTGTCCTGGTATGTCTTGGTATGTTGTGTCTACCCAGTCTATGTATCCGATCTGTTTGCTCTTTGTTTGTTTTTCATTTATTAAAAGTACTGTTTATTTCAAAGCTTGCGTTTGTGTCCGAACCTGCTGACGCCATGAAATTTAAAAGTATTTTATTATAAAAGCTACATCTTCTTAGCTAAATTTAGTCACTAAATTAAACAGACCTAACGAACAACATCTTATATTATAAAAGTTTAATAATTATAGTGACAAAACCATATCACTGCAAACATTAAGAGACGCCACGTAAACAGCTACCTTTTTCTTGAGTTTCATGAGGACCACCGCAGCAGTCCAAACATGTTAGTTGTAAATGCACTAGCTCGCGTCTCCTCGTCTAAGAACCAATTAAGATATGTTTTTTTTATTTTACGAATGAACACAATACACACAATCCTGCACTGACTGAATGAGCTGAAGAATCTTAATTTAGCTGAGCCAAATAGGCAGGCCCCGCCCACTGTATATATTTTGTCACTTAAATGAGTAGAAGCAGTTTGGACAGTATAATAATAAAGCTAATGTTAACTATTCTAAATGTTAATGTTAACATTTCCTATTTAAATAATAAGTGATAAAACTTGAAAATATAAATAATTATATGCATATTTTGCTTACTTTCTGAATGTTTCAGTGCCAGAGTGCCAGAGTGCTACAGGCATAAGGCCAGGAGTTTCAAATAGATCTGCTACCTGACCACGTACTGCAAAGGTTAGTGTTTTGTTTTTCTTTTTCTAACACTTAGCTTATTAATTAGCTGATTAGTTGAACCAGGTGTCTTAGAGGAGGAGGAGTACTAAACTCTGCAGAGTGGTGGCCCAGAAGGAGCCTGCGTTGGAGCCTATGCTTTATGAAAATTGATCAGTTATATACAAACACTGAGAACTTTTTGGACCTTGCACTGTTTTGTTCTTAAAGGGAACCCTGGCTGGTAACACATGTGAGCCTTAATATGGTGTAATGACTCTTTATTTTTTTGATTTTCTGTAAAATCCCACTTCACATAGGTCGCCATTGTTGTACCTATTGACGTGCACAGCGGGTAGTGACGTCAAATGGTTGCAGTAACTGGTCGTTGTGCTTTAGCACAGCTAGCTAGCTAAACACGGCTACTGTTAGCCTTTGCAGTTTAAGCCAGAACTCAACATTTCTGACATCAGCGGCGACAACACACGATGATAGTCAAAACGATGACAAACAGAGAGGCGTGGAGACGAGAGTGGGACACAGTGTTGGAGTTGTTGTGAAACTGCATCAGTGTTGACGGAGAAGGAGAGTGTCTGTTAAAGTCAAGTCAAGTTTATTTATATAGCTCTTTTTACAACAATGTTGTCTCAAAGCAGCTTTAAAGAGTTTTGAAAATAGACAGTTACAACATATATCCCCCAGTGAGCGAACCAGAGGTGACAGTGGCAAGAACACCTCCCTCAGACTGGAGGAAGAAACCTTGGGAGGAACCAAGACTCACAAGGGGAGACCCATCCTCCTCTGATCAAACAGTATTTACAGTTTAATAAACTAAACATCAAAGAAAAGAGTCTCTGTATGAAATCTGGATAGCAAAGCTTTAGAAGCTGCACAGGTAGAGGTAGTCTCTGACTGAGGTAGTCTCTGACTGAGGCAGTCTCTGACTGAGTCTTTATGTAAAGTGGGCATGAGCTGAAACATCCTATCTCAATGCTGGTGCATCTGGATGGTGTACAGTGATGTAACTGAGGGTGTAGCAGTTAACACAGATGGACAGGAGAGCTGGCTGGTGATGGGTGGGGAGGAGGCCCTGATGGTCAGTCCTTCAACAGCGTTCAACAGACGGGAGGACAGTCATTACCTCAGGAAGAGTAAAGAGAGAGAGTTAGTTGGGCTCGGGTGTATGAATGTAGAGAATATGAATATTCAGAATTTTAGAGTGTGGTTGGTGACTCCGACAGATCTAACCATAACAGCCTAAACTAAAAGGAGAGAACCAGAAGGTAACATGGACATGAGACCACCCTGAGACACTGGGATCCCCCTACTCCACCGGCAACAAACCTGTGTGATCGCGTGAAGTGGTGGAACAAAGGAGCTCCACTTTCTAGCAGAGCTACATGGACTTTTGGACTTCCTGTGTGGGGAAACTGTGGCACTGCATTGTGTTTTAGTCTACGCTTAAAGCCAACAGCCTCTGTCAAGTCTCTCACCAGTGGTGATCTACCGAACCACTCAAACTCATCCAGACTGAAGTGAGAAGAGCAGAGCGGGGGTCTTTGGGCAGCTGTGTTTGTCCACACGCTGCTTCACTAACTATTCTCCTTGTTTATGTTTGTGAAGCTGTTTAGACTAATATCAGTCTTCCCACTGCCTTTCACTGAAACAACATCAACAACACAATGTACATGGTTTTCTTTAAGCTAGGTTAGTAACTAACATTCACTCCTTCCAACCACAGTCCAGTTTGGCACTGCAACCATTTGACCTCATCTACCCAGCAGGCATTGCACATCAGAAATAATGGCTGCGTCCATATGTTAAATATCTAGAATAAAAGTAATAATTTTTAAATAAATCTGCTACTTTTGTGATTTTTTTATGTGTTTTAACAATTTAGAGTCATTACAACATATTAAGGCTTACAAGAGTTACCAGCCGGGCTTTCCTTTAGAGAATAACATGACTGTAGGTCTATACATGGGTTAAAACTTTGAATATTGTATTTTATGCCTATTGGTTAAAACATTACTGTCTATTCAGATCGGTGGGACACATGGATGCCTTTATAAAACCAATGGAAAGTTGAGGCTCTTATCCTAGACTTTGAGTCTTAGTAACCCATTATAAAAATATCTATCTAGTATATATTTAATTGCAGAATGAATAAATGGGTCTTTGGCAAACCACCTTCTTTGAAAGATGCTGGGGTTTAACAAATGCATTTCTCAACATCTCTGCACTGTTCAGTTTTTCATTATGTAACACATTAGATGTAATTAGATGTGAAATGCTCTTGTGTTTTATAGACACAGTGACCCCTGGATTAACTGTCCCCACCACAGTAAAGAACCCTGAGTCTGAGTAAACAAATATCAACAGACCTTCCCCATTCTTTTTAGCTGATGGAGGTGATTGCAGTCTTTTGTTATCATTAATGGACGAGCTGTTGGAGCAGTTGGCATTGATTTTAAGGCGTTCTTTGTATTTGATATAAACCCCAATGATGACCTCCAGTTTGGGACTTCTAGGACAAACAATGATGTCCACCCACCAGAAACTTGTTTTGTAAATAAATAACTGGGAATCTAGTGCCTATTTATATCGATATATATATCATACATTTCCAATAACTCAGAAGACGTCATAGTGACAACTGTCTGAACAGTTTGAAGTTAGAATGGATAATGTATAACTGTCATTTGAGTATTAACATGATGATATATTATGTATACAATTCAACGATGTTATAGTGGTTTAATATATATGCAGCACTGCACATAATATATATTTCATGGATTTTCTGCACAAATTGCTATGTTTTTTTTGTTTTATTTATGTACATTTTAACAGGTTCGCAATATACTTTCCTGTAATTGTGATATGGTGATTCAAAAAATATGATTCAAGGATTCAAGGAGACTTTATTGTCATTCGCATCACATGTAGTACATGGGGCAGCACTCGGTCTGTTGATTTTTGGTCTATTTTGACACAAAAAGCAGGATAAAAATAATTTTTAGCCAATAATTTGTTTGTCCTATATTTGACCAATCACTAAGTTTATGTGGGTATATTTCTGAACCAAGACATACATAACAGTAGCTGCATTTTCATTCAAGTCATTCATTTAATCCTCATATTGCACAAATTCCAGTTTAAACTTTATTAAAACATTCTAATATTCACACTTTTCACACATATATTTCTATACTGTATTGTATGTCTAATAATATTTTATTATTATTTTATATTATTTTATTATTTTGTTGTGAAAGAATTTCTTTGCTATATGTACTGTGTATGACTTTGTATGTGACAAATCCACTTTGGTATTGAATTTCTACCCGGCGTTTTTTGTGCATGTGCTTATAAACATGTGTGTACAGTTACAAGTCATGACTGCTTTATAGATCCTCATGAATACAGTTGTATTACATTATTGATACCTAAATTTTAGAAATTGTCAATTATAGAAAGTGTGCATTGTACATCATAATGAGTTTACATTTACAAATCAGAAGCAGATAATAACAGATCTTATCAAGACAGCAGTTTATAATTAACTGACTGGTTATTGCTATGGTACTTAATTATAAGTAACTAGAGTCCTTTATATTTATTATTTCAAATAAAATTTTGGGATTTATGATAATTTCTCAATAAAGTCACCAATTAGAACCAATTATAGACAAACTTTTACAGTGAATATTTCTAAATAAGTAGACTTATAGTAATAATCACATTTAAACATGAAATGTACTGGTTATATATTTAATATCTTAACCTGTTATTTTAGCTTCATTTGAACAAAGTCATTGGAAACAAATAGGATATCATCGCTGTCCAATGAAAAATTAGCATTTCCAATATGGCAACTTTACAGGAGAGTACAAAATCAGTCTTTACTTTTAATGTAAGTCAATGGAACCAGATTTCTTTCCAAGCTATTTTTAAGTGTTTCTGTCGGTCCATTCATCATACACTTGTCACACAATGTAAACGGCAGTTGTGGGTTTGAAATGATAAAGAAAAAATTAAATGGACCAAAATGGAGATGAATGATTTTATTTGGACAGAATAACATATATAATATCAAAACCCAATTAAACTAAAAAAAAGCTTAGATAAAATCAATATAATGGCAATAAGCCATCAGTTAATCACCAGCTACAGACCTGATAAAGCTTACAATTAACAGCAATAAAGATATTATTATTTCCCCCCTATAGTAAAGTGTTTCATCCATTGACTATATAGACTTTAGCCAAGAGTGTAAACATCTGCACCAAGTTTCTCTGTGAATGTTTCTTCCTTCTTTGCTTGTTATGGTGGTTTGTTGTTGTTTTAGAACTATTACAGTCATGACCTATAATTTGACACTGTATTCACATATGTTAGATGAATACACGAATACACACAGCACAAAGAAACTGCTCTGCCTTTGCAAATTTAGGCAAAAAAAAAGAAAAAAGAGAAAACAAAAAAAAGGTGGTTTAATGAGGTGTTCCTCACTCTGGAGTTCACAGTAGGTGGAAATATTTTAACCTCCCAGGGGGTTTCTTGACTTTGGCCTTCTAATGAAACAACAATAGCGACTGCATCCTCTTTAAATTGCGCTGTAATCCAACATCAGTGTAAGATGCAAAGTTTATGCAGTGAATAATTATCCTCTAACTCACTCGACAATGGAATCGGGGACGCCACAAAGCAGGTCAGAGTTAAGGGATACTGTAAGGTATGTCTCTATAATTATATGCCGCGTGTCTTTTCTTTTACCTGGCTAGTGGGCACAATTGCCCAGAACGGCCTTTGAAAGCACTCAAAGACAGACCAATTATAAGGGAGTTAATTGGCCGCTTCAAACTAAAAGCCCAAGGCACATTATCAATTCTCTATATGCTCTGACCTGTTCTTCAAAAGTGCATGTGCTCTATATCTCCTCAATGTTCTCTAGTTAAATAAAAAAGTAAAACTCCTTAACGCTGCTTTTTGATCTTTTGAATAAAACTTTGAACAAAGTCTTCACGATTTGTGTTTATCCAGTGTATCCATATGTACTATTCACAGTAATAGATATACTAATAATACTAATGTATGATAAGATAACAAACCCATTGGCATTCAACACAGGTGGTTTTGCAAGTGGGAACCATCTAAAACATCACCAGCCACATAGTATGCAGAGGTTGTAAACTTTCTGCAGAGTCAATCACTACAGACCTCCAAACTTCATGTGGCCTTCAGATCAGCTCAAGAACAGAGTGTAGAGAGCTTTATGGAATGGGTTTCTATGGCTAAACAGCTGCATCCAAGCCATACATCACCAAATGCAATGCAGAGCGTCGGATGCAGAGGTGTAAAGCACGCCGCCATTGAACTCTAGAGCAGTGGAGATGTAGATCTGGCAATCCAATGGACGAGTCAGGTTTGGTGAAGGTAGTGTTACAGCGTTCCTGTATACAGGTAGGTGAAGGTAGTGTTACAGTTTACATATGTACACAGGTAGGTGAAGGTAGTGTTACAGTTTATCTGTATACAGGTAGGTGAAGAGGGTGATACAGTGTACCTGTACACAGGTAGGTGAAGGTAGTGTTACAGTTTTACATGTACAAAGTAAGGTCAAGGTAGCATTATAGTTCACCTGTACACAGGTAGATGAAGTATTTTGTTCAAAGCAGTTTTAGAGCTTTAATATTGGTTTAATCACTGTAATATTTTAAAACAATACAATGAACAACTGTACAGTTTGAATTACAGATGGCAACAAATGAAGATTCATGGTTTTTATTGGGCGTAATGTATCATATTGTTTTATATGCAGCGGAAGAGAGTCAGACTGTAAAACACAGTTTGTTTTTAAAGTGTCTACTCTAGAGGCTCAGGCGGGTATAAGTCCCGGCCCAAAATTCTGAAGGCTACTGCTGTGTAAGTTGGTAATCTGAAGTATATGGAGAAACAGACTTATGACAAAGCCCTGTTGCTCCCCAGGGCTCTGAGATAGGTCTTTTTTGAATGAGCTTCAAGGCCTACAGTCTGCTGGAAAAAATACGGTTGTGAGGGAATAAATGAACAGAGATGGATGTATGCAGGCTGAGATGTTTTCGCTCGCTCTTCTAAACAGCGTGGTGGTCCTGGGGGTCCTAGCAAGCTCGCAGGATGAGGAAGGTAATGAAGACATAGCATCTAAGCAATCCTTAAACCATGGGTCCTTGAAGGAAAAACCTACAATGCAGTCACCCACTGCATGGCTTTGAACGCCATCGAGTAGTTTCAGGTACTGAAGCAGTTACTTCATATTTTGTTAAAAATACATCAAATAAATCAAATCTATAATATAAAACTTTATGCTTAATTTTTCCACAATTTGTTCAATTCTGCCTGTAATTAAACATGCAGAGGTGTGCTCCCTGTAGAGGAGGAGATTATTGTAACTTAAGAAATTATTTAATTATAATGTGAGTATGGGTGTCTAAACTTTGGTATTCAACTGTTTATTCATAATAACATTTTTGCTGTGCCTCTATTATTATCTGATGTTAAATATACTAGAAAAGGTCTTAAAGTTGGCAACATGTATACAATCCCGGTCAGACGTTTTAGAAGACTCCAAGTCAACCGTTTTAGAACACTAAAACATAACTCATTATGTAATAAAATGTTTAATCATAATAAAAAGCTTTCTAAAACATTTGACCGGTAGTATTCTTAAACTTTTGACTATTAGCGTATTGAAACTTTTGATTGGTAGTGTACTAAAACTTTTCACTGGTAGTGTACTAAAACCTTTATTGGTAGTGTTCTAAAACTTCTTATTAGTAGTTTTCTAAAACTTTTGGTTGGTAGTTTTTTAAAACTTCTTATTGGTAGTTTTCTAAAACTTTTTACTGGTAGTGTACTGAAACTTTTCACTGACAGTGTAGTAAACTTTTATTGGTAGTTTTCTAAAACTTTTCACTGGTATTGTACTGAAACTTTTTATTGGTAGTTCTCTAAAACTTTTCACTGGTAGTGTACTGAAACTTTTTATTGGCAGTTTTTAAAAACTTTTCACTAGTAGTGTGCTAAAACTTTTGACTAGTTGAGTTTTTAAACCTTCAACCAGTAGTGTTCTAAAACTTTTGACTGGTAGTGTACTAAAACTTTTTATTGGTAGTGTTCTAAAACTTTTGGCAGGTAGTGATCTAAAATTTTTTATTGGTAGTTTTCTAAAACTTTTAACTGGTAGTGTACTAAAACTTTTTATTGGTAGTTTTCTAAAACTTTTGACTGGTAGTGTACTAAAAATTTTTATTGGTAGTTTTCTAAAACCTTTGACTGGTAGTGTACTAAAACTTTTTATTGGTAGTGTTCTAAAACTTTTGACTGGTAGTGTACTAAAACTTTTTATTGGTAGTGTTCTAAAACTTTTGGCTGGTAGTGTACTAAAATTTTTTATTGGTAGTTTTCTAAAACATTTGACTGGTAGTGTACTAAAACTTTTTATTGGTAGTTTTCTGAATTTTTTGACTGGTAGTGACCTAAACTTTTGACCAGTAGAGTTCTTAAACCTTCGACCGGTAGTGTTCTAAAACTTTTGACTGGTAGTGTTCTAAAACTTTTGACTGGTAGTGTTCTAAAACTTTTGACTGGTAGTATACACGGAATTTAAAAGGACACATTAGGCATTTTAATATCACCGAAAATCCGTTATTAAAACCTACAGCCACTAAAACTGCATGTACTCTCCTCAGGGCAGGTCCCCAAAACACTGATTCGTATTCCTCTTCTTATTGTTTATTCATTCAGTTTTCCTCACACTACTTGAGCTGCGCAACCATCTTTCTTAAATATGTACTGGTCTGGTTTCATCATTCGACTTACATTTAAATTAAATGAGCATCTACTTTGTTACTAAATCTACTGGAACAGGTCTTAAAAGTTGTTAAGTCAGGGTGTTAGTTGAATATAATGTAATGCTACAGTTTAAAAGGACATAGTGGGCATTTTAATATCTGATTCTTTCATGTCAGAATAAAAGCCCTTTGTTTTTGGTTGTGCCAGCTGACAATTGAAAAAGGGTGAACTTCCAAAAAGTTGATTTTGTTTGTTTGCATTGCATTGTTTTAAAATGTCTTCTTATTAACAAATTTATGGATATTAAATATTTACATTATTTAATCAGCATATATGGACATTTTTAGAAATTGTAATGGATTTTATATGTATGCCCTGAAAATAATTTCACATAAAAGAGGCATTGTGGAATAACCTGATATATGCCATGTATTAATGTTTTGAATGTGATAATAATTTACTTGGGCACAAATAATGCATGTCATGCCAATGAACCAAGTTTGTGTGTGGTTATATATATAACTAGCAAAATGATGGTAATAAGCAGGGATACATGATTAAATATTATGAAATTAAATATTAGCTATTCATACTATTACATAATAGTACTTCACTTATTAGTGATAGCTCTTATAATAAGGGTTGAAATAAAGAGAACTGATCCATGCTTGGTGAGGAGTGTCTCAGTACAGTGTGTCTCAGAGTTTTTACCAGGGGATCAGCAGTTTGGACTTGGGGTGGGGGGTCTTACTGCTATGTGCTTTAGCGGCTTGTGCAAATGCAGCGTAACACACACACACAGCAGGCCATGGCTGAAAGGGCTCCAACTTTACAGGGGTCGTGGACTTTGGACTGATTCATCCCAGCAGCTTCCAGTTTTCCGCTATATTTCAGAGAAGGTTCCAGCCTCGCCGATAATACGTTTACTTCAGTCCAAGTCCAGAGACTGAGTGACACTCAGACTCCCAGACTCGCTGTGGACTTTGTGGCGAGATGTCCAAATTAAACCTCGGTGACCTTTACGGGATATGAAATACCAGGGGTCTCATTATCATCCTGTATGAGGAGATGGTACGAGAGAGCTTTCAAATGATGCTCTTAATGGTCTCACCTCATAGGTATATGTCAGGGAATGGCTAATTAAATACAGACACTTTATTCCAGCTTTAGAAGATTAGTACAGCTCTCTAACAGGAAGAAAGTGCATCAGACAAATTTGAAGCTCATGAATGTATACGCTGGTCTGATGTACATGCAGATGTTCAAAGAATATTCTTCCAGAGACGCTCTCTATGAGGCTCATTTTATGTAATAGCTGTAGGCGGTGCAATATGATGGAAATTTGAAAAGGCTACACAAGTTCAACTTGCTTCTCATCACTGTGGTTGAACTTTGGGGACTCACTCGCACAGAAGAAGCAATTTTCTTTAAAGTTATTATTGTTACAGTTATTAAAGTCATTTCAACATAATTATATAATAGTAACATATCTAAATACATACATTACCAGACAAAAGTTTTAAAACAATTCTCAAACGTTTTAATGGTAGTGTACTAAAACGTTTGACTAGTAGTGTACTAAAATGTTTGACTAGTAGTGTACTAAAACGTTTGACTAGTAGTGTACTAAAACGTTTGACTGGTAGTGATCTAAAATGTTTGACTAGTAGTGTACTAAAACGTTTGACTGGTAGTGATCTAAAACGTTTGACTGGTAGTGTAATAAAACGTTTGGCTGGTAGTGATCTAAAACGTTTGGCTGGTAGTGTATCTAAAACGTTTGACTAGTAGTGTACTAAAACGTTTGACTAGTAGTGTACTAAAACGTTTGACTGGTAGTGATCTAAAACGTTTGACTGGTAGTGTACTAAAACTTTGACTGGTAGTGTACTAAAACGTTTGACTGGTAGTGATCTAAAACGTTTGACTGGTAGTGTACTAAAATGTTTGACTGGTAGTGTACTAAAACGTTTGACTAGTAGTGTACTAAAACGTTTGACTGGTAGTGATCTAAAACGTTTGACTGGTAGTGTACTAAAACGTTTGACTGGTAGTGTACTTAAATGTTTGACTAGTAGTGTACTAAAACGTTTGACTGGTAGTGATCTAAAACGTCTGACTGGTAGTGTACTTAAACGTTTGACTAGTAGTGTACTAAAACGTTTGACTGGTAGTGATCTAAAACGTTTGACTGGTAGTGTACTTAAATGTTTGACTGGTAGTGTTGTAAAACGTTTGACTGGTAGTGATCTAAAACGTTTGACTAGTAGTGTACTAAAACGTTTGACTAGTAGTGTTCTAAAACGTTTGACTGGTAGTGTATCTAAAACGTTTGACTGGTAGTGTATCTAAAACGTTTGACTGGTTGTGTACTAAAACGTTTGGCTGGTAGTGTATCTAAAACGTTTGACTGGTAGTGTATCTAAAACGTTTGGCTGGTAGTGTACTAAAACGTTTGACTGGTAGTGTTGTAAAACGTTTGACTGGTAGTGATCTAAAACGTTTGACTGGTAGTGTACTAAAATGTTTGACTAGTAGTGTTCTAAAACGTTTGACTGGTAGTGTTCTAAAACGTTTGGCTGGTAGTGATCTAAAAATTTGACTGGTTGTGTTCTAAAACAATTGACTGGTAGTGTACTTAAACGTTTGACTGGTAGTGTACTAAAATGTTTGGCTGGTAGTGATCTAAAATGTTTGACTGGTAGTGTACTTAAATGTTTGACTGGTAGTGTACTTAAACGTTTGACTGGTAGTGATCTAAAACGTTTGACTGGTAGTGTACTAAAACGTTTGACTAGTAGTGTTCTAAAACGTTTGACTGGTAGTGTATCTAAAACGTTTGACTGGTAGTGTATCTAAAACGTTTGACTGGTAGTGATCTAAAACGTTTGACTGGTAGTGTACTAAAACGTTTGACTGGTAGTGTACTTAAATGTTTGACTAGTAGTGTACTAAAACGTTTGACTGGTAGTGTATCTAAAACGTTTGGCTGGTAGTGATCTAAAACGTTTGGCTGGTAGTGTATCTAAAACGTTTGACTAGTAGTGTACTAAAACGTTTGACTAGTAGTGTACTAAAACGTTTGACTGGTAGTGATCTAAAACGTTTGACTGGTAGTGTACAAAAACTTTGACTGGTAGTGTACTAAAACGTTTGACTGGTAGTGATCTAAAACGTTTGACTGGTAGTGTACTAAAATGTTTGACTGGTAGTGTACTAAAACGTTTGACTAGTAGTGTACTAAAACGTTTGACTGGTAGTGATCTAAAACGTTTGACTGGTAGTGTACTAAAACGTTTGACTGGTAGTGTACTTAAATGTTTGACTAGTAGTGTACTAAAACGTTTGACTGGTAGTGATCTAAAACGTCTGACTGGTAGTGTACTTAAACGTTTGACTAGTAGTGTACTAAAACGTTTGACTGGTAGTGATCTAAAACGTTTGACTGGTAGTGTACTAAAACGTTTGACTGGTAGTGTTGTAAAACGTTTGACTGGTAGTGATCTAAAACGTTTGACTAGTAGTGTACTAAAACGTTTGACTAGTAGAGTTCTAAAACGTTTGACTGGTAGTGTATCTAAAACGTTTGACTGGTAGTGTATCTAAAACGTTTGACTGGTTGTGTACTAAAACGTTTGGCTGGTAGTGTATCTAAAACGTTTGACTGGTAGTGTATCTAAAACGTTTGGCTGGTAGTGTACTAAAACGTTTGACTGGTAGTGTTGTAAAACGTTTGACTGGTAGTGATCTAAAACGTTTGACTAGTAGTGTACTAAAACGTTTGACTAGTAGTGTTCTAAAACGTTTGACTGGTAGTGTTCTAAAACGTTTGACTGGTAGTGTACTAAAACGTTTGACTGGTAGTGTTCTAAAACGCTTGACTGGTAGTGTACTAAAACGTTTGGCTGGTAGTGTACTAAAATGTTTGGCTGGTAGTGATCTAAAATGTTTGACTAGTAGTGTACTAAAACGTTTGACTAGTAGTGTTCTAAAACGTTTGACTGGTAGTGTATCTAAAACGTTTGACTGGTAGTGTATCTAAAACGTTTGACTGGTTGTGTACTAAAACGTTTGGCTGGTAGTGTATCTAAAACGTTTGACTGGTAGTGTATCTAAAACGTTTGGCTGGTAGTGTACTAAAACGTTTGACTGGTAGTGTTGTAAAACGTTTGACTGGTAGTGATCTAAAACGTTTGACTGGTAGTGTACTAAAATGTTTGACTAGTAGTGTTCTAAAACGTTTGACTGGTAGTGTTCTAAAACGTTTGACTGGTAGTGTACTAAAACGTTTGACTGGTAGTGTTCTAAAACGCTTGACTGGTAGTGTACTAAAACGTTTGGCTGGTAGTGTACTAAAATGTTTGGCTGGTAGTGATCTAAAATGTTTGACTGGTAGTGTACTTAAATGTTTGACTGGTAGTGTACTTAAACGTTTGACTGGTAGTGATCTAAAACGTTTGACTGGTAGTGTACTAAAACGTTTGACTAGTAGTGTTCTAAAACGTTTGACTGGTAGTGTATCTAAAACGTTTGACTGGTAGTGTATCTAAAACGTTTGACTGGTAGTGATCTAAAACGTTTGACTGGTAGTGTACTAAAACGTTTGACTGGTAGTGTACTTAAATGTTTGACTAGTAGTGTACTAAAACGTTTGACTGGTAGTGTATCTAAAACGTTTGACTGGTAGTGATCTAAAACGTTTGGCTGGTAGTGTATCTAAAACGTTTGACTAGTAGTGTACTAAAACGTTTGACTAGTAGTGTACTAAAACGTTTGACTGGTAGTGATCTAAAACGTTTGACTGGTAGTGTACAAAAACTTTGACTGGTAGTGTACTAAAACGTTTGACTGGTAGTGATCTAAAACGTTTGACTGGTAGTGTACTAAAATGTTTGACTGGTAGTGTACTAAAACGTTTGACTAGTAGTGTACTAAAACGTTTGACTGGTAGTGATCTAAAACGTTTGACTGGTAGTGTACTAAAACGTTTGACTGGTAGTGTACTTAAATGTTTGACTAGTAGTGTACTAAAACGTTTGACTGGTAGTGATCTAAAACGTCTGACTGGTAGTGTACTTAAACGTTTGACTAGTAGTGTACTAAAACGTTTGACTGGTAGTGATCTAAAACGTTTGACTGGTAGTGTACTAAAACGTTTGACTGGTAGTGTTGTAAAACGTTTGACTGGTAGTGATCTAAAACGTTTGACTAGTAGTGTACTAAAACGTTTGACTAGTAGAGTTCTAAAACGTTTGACTGGTAGTGTATCTAAAACGTTTGACTGGTAGTGTATCTAAAACGTTTGACTGGTTGTGTACTAAAACGTTTGGCTGGTAGTGTATCTAAAACGTTTGACTGGTAGTGTATCTAAAACGTTTGGCTGGTAGTGTACTAAAACGTTTGACTGGTAGTGTTGTAAAACGTTTGACTGGTAGTGATCTAAAACGTTTGACTAGTAGTGTACTAAAACGTTTGACTAGTAGTGTTCTAAAACGTTTGACTGGTAGTGTTCTAAAACGTTTGACTGGTAGTGTACTAAAACGTTTGACTGGTAGTGTTCTAAAACGCTTGACTGGTAGTGTACTAAAACGTTTGGCTGGTAGTGTACTAAAATGTTTGGCTGGTAGTGATCTAAAATGTTTGACTGGTAGTGTACTTAAATGTTTGACTGGTAGTGTACTTAAACGTTTGACTGGTAGTGATCTAAAACGTTTGACTGGTAGTGTACTAAAACGTTTGACTAGTAGTGTTCTAAAACGTTTGACTGGTAGTGTATCTAAAACGTTTGACTGGTAGTGTATCTAAAACGTTTGACTGGTAGTGATCTAAAACGTTTGACTGGTAGTGTACTAAAACGTTTGACTAGTAGTGTTCTAAAACGTTTGACTGGTAGTGTATCTAAAACGTTTGACTGGTAGTGTACTAAAACGTTTGAATGGTAGTGTACTAAAACGTTTGAATGGTAGTGTACTAAAACGTTTGACTGGTAGTGTACTAAAACGTTTGAATGGTAGTGTACTAAAATGTTTGAATGGTAGTGTACTAAAACGTTTGACTTGTAGTGTACTAAAACGTTTGACTGGTAGTGATCTAAAACGTTCTCCTGTAAACTTGCGGTTTTGGAGATACTTCTTTTGCATTGGACGGTGATGAAATATATTCAGTCTGTTTGCATGGCCATCCATGAAGTTACATAGTTATAAGCCTCAGGATGTAATATGCCTTGGATTTGAAGAGGTTAATGATAAAAAGGGCCTGGCTTCGAGGCGTTGAGTCGCTAAAAGTAGCTATTTGCTTGAGCGGAGCTGGTTCAGTAGAATGTTTCCACGCTGATTTAATATTCTTTGCTTTATGCTGATGTACTGTATCCGCAAATACCACAAAGTTAACCCACAAGTCTTGTCTCGCAGAGTGCATCTTGTGGTTTTAAATAAAACATTAAGGTTCTGCAGGGCACGGCGTAATGAGAAAAGCCAAGTGTGGAAATCACTGAATGCATATCCTCTATTAAAACACAGAGAACACTGAGGTCAGCAAACTCCACGACAAGATAATAGGCAATAGCAAATCAATTTATGAGCCTTATACTCTTGTATTGTTCTTTTCATGCTTTAAGCGTTTGATATCGGGCTGCACTGTTTGAAGGCGCACTTAGCGAATTGTTGATATTTGAACTCAACAGCAAAATAAATACACCCCTCCCTTTAGTGCTCTTTCAGTTGGTCTGGAGCACAAATTCAATTGCCAAGGTGAATGTCACAGGAGCAGGCTTTTATTTCTTTTTATTTTCAAGGCCAGAAAAACAACATTTGCACTGTAAGCACAAATATCATGGTACACAACATTGCCAAAAGTATTTGCTCGTCTGCCGTCACACGCATATGAATTTCAGTGACTTCCCATATTTAATCCATAGGGTTTAATATGAAGTCGGCCCAACCTTTGCAGCCATAACAGCTTCTGCAAAGGCTTTCCACACGGTTTAGGAGAGTGTTTATGGGAATGTTTGACCGTTCTTCCAGAAGCACATTTATGAGGTCAGACACTGATGTTGGACGAGAAGGCCTGGCTCGCAGTCTCCACTATATCAGGTTGAGGTCAGGACTCTGTACAGGACAGTCAAGCTCTTCCACACCAAACTCTCTCATCCATGTCTTAATGGAGCTGCTTTGTGCAATGGTGGGCAATCATGTTGGAACAGGAAGGGGTCTACCCCAAACTGTTCCCACAAAGTTGGGAGCATGAAATTGTCCAAAGTCTCTTGGTCTGCTGAAGCTTTAAGAGTTCCTTTCACTGAAGCGAAGGGTCCAAGCCTAACTCCTGAAAAACAACCCCACACCATAATCCACCCTCCACTAAACATTTCACTTGGCACAATGCAATCAGACAAGAACTTTTCTCCTGGTAACAGCCAAACCCAGACTCGTCCATCGGATTGCCAGACTCCAGACGCTTGGTGATGTAAGGCTTGGATGCAGCTGCTCGGCTATGGAATCCCATTCCATGAAGCTCTCTACACTCTGTTCTTGAGCTAATCTGAAGGCCACATGAAGTTTGGAGGTCTGTAGCGACTGACATTGCAGTAAGTGGATGACCTCTGCTCACTACGCTCCTCAGCATCCGCTGACCCGCTCTGTAAATCGCTTCCACTTTGTTATAACACCACTGACAGTCGACTGTGGAATATTTAGTAGTGAAGAAATTTCCCAACTGGACTTGTCGCACAGGTGACATCTAATCACAGTACCACGCTGGAGTTCACTGAGCTCCTGGGAGCGACCCATTCTTCACTAATGTGTGTAGAAACAGTCTGCATGTCTATAGTTCTTGGTTTTATACACCTGTAGCCATGGACGTGATTGGAACACCTGAATTCAATGGTTTGGATGGGTGAGTGAATACCTTTGGTAATATAAAGTATAAGATTAAAGCAGTCAGCAATGCAGCAAGTACTGGTTCTCTAATTGCTGCTGCAATGCTAACTAGTTGCTATCACAATGTAAGCTCCCCGACTCGCCGGATTGTACGGTCGCAGTCACCCGTCTACTAGGTAGCCTAGGACACGCACACACATCACTATGGTAACCCAGACACACCCCACACACACGCACATCACCAAGGCTACCTATCACTCACACCTGCACCACGTTAGTGCTAGCGGCAGCGCTTAATTAGCACAGCCCATATAAGCTAGCCACACGCCTCCCTCAGCGTGTGGCGTTGTTTTCAGTATCTGAAACTGAGAGGATCAGAATCTACCTGTCCGTGGTCTCTAGGCTGGTGTCTCCCTTAGGTCTTTTTTACCAGGTTTAACAAGCCTGGCATTTCCACAGCAGGGTCCCATCTACCTCCCTGGAACCCAAGAGAACCAGCAGACTCTCCCACCAGCCTCATCACCCATCTCCAGTCGACTGAGCCTCCTTGCTGCAGTATCCAAGGAGTGAGGTCGGTGCTTCCACAGATCTACGAACTCATCTCTCACATTGGGTTTGTTTCCCCGGCCCCAGCCGGTCCCTTTAAGACTGTTTTTGTTACTGCTACTGTCTACTACAGTCTCTTTAAGATCACCATACGGCGTGCTGCTCTAACCTGTTCAAGCAGGGCTGAATCTGGTTCCTCCTCCGCCGCGGGACGTGAGTGCTGCTCAGGTTCTCCAGTACCACCGGACCAACACAGGGGGTGCGTGTGAGAGACTTCATCTACGCCAGCGATCCACCTTTACCATCAAGCCAGCTCTCCAGATCAGCCGGTGGCTTCTCCAGCCCTCCTGCTTCCAACCCTCTGGACATTCTCGCATTAGCGAGCTCTTTTGAACTGTGTTTGTTGATTTCGAACTGCTCTAACTCATTAAAGCCTTGCGAATGGATTGTATGTCTTCTCTCGAGTCTGATTCCTTACACACAAACATCAGCAAACAGGACAAGAAATACTGACATATTGGGATGTTGAAACAGAAACTCCAAAAAGATAGCATATTGTTTCCCAGCTGTGCAGCAGAAACAGAACAACCTCCTCTTCCCATTTGAATGGCTTTTAATTTTGGAACTGTTTGCTACTTGTGCTTGCACACAACAGAATTTGACCTCTACATTTAACCCATCCATGTGGTGAAACGCCCACACTCTAGTTTGATCAGAGGATGATGGGTAGGAGACTAACAAGGAGGGGGGCCCTTGTTAGTCTTGGTTCCTCCCAAGGTTTCTTCCTCCAGTTCTGAAGGAGTTTTCCATGCCACTGTCACCTATGGCTTGCTCACCAGTGGGTTTTTTATGTTTTTTCTATGATTTCTATGATCTCCTTCTGTGTTCTTATCACTAAATTTCTGTAAAGCTGCTTTGGGACGATATCAGTTGTTAAAAGCGCTATACAAAAAAATTTGATTTGATTTAGTAAACATTAGGGAACAGTGGGCAACCCTATCCACAGACCCCTTGGGACTTGTGTCTTGTCGGTTCTGTAAGCTCCTCAGCCTGTTCTGTTGGGAGATCGCAGTCGCCCGAATTTTAAGTAGCTCTGGATACACACACACAGACCGCACACACATCTCACACACACACACATCACCATGGCCACAGATCTCCCACAGCTGACAGTCATCAGCGCCAGCCAATGCCTAGTGGCATTGTTTCTCTGTTTCTCTAACCGAGATACTGTGTGGTTCAGCACTTACCCGTCCGTGGTCTCTGGATCGTCGCTAAAGGGTCTCTCCACAGGTCCAACCAGACTTGGCTTCTCCACAGCGGGGTCCTGTATTACTCCCTAGAGCTTAAGAGGATCTGCAGTCCCTCTGACCTGCCCGGCACTCACCTCCACCCGGCTGAGCCTTCTCATAGGCGTCCCCGTAAAGCGAGGCTGGTGCACCAGTGGACTCCCGAGCTCGTTCCCCGCAGCGAGTTCGTTCCCCGCAGCGAGTTCGTTCCCCGGTTCAGGCCGGTCCTCTATTGACTGTTTTGAGTTAGCGTTATCACTGGAATACTACCCTCACTCAGGGTGTTTACTAGTGCCTCAGTCTACCTTTCCAACTTCTAGGTTGAGCTTTCCTGGACTGAAAAAAATTCAAGAGGCTGGTGAACAGGAAAATACAATATAAATATACTAAAGTCAAGAACAATTGTAACCAGTAGCCAGTAATTTTCAGTACAAATAGATTTTTGGTGTTACCAAACACAATCTTAATGTTACAATTGTGAAATTTGACCGGTTAGTTGGTCAGAAAGTCTCACCAAACAAAAAAAAAAAAAAAAAAAAAAAAAAAAAAAATATATATATATATATATATATATATATATATATATATATATATATATATATATATATATATAACTGTTATGTAGCTCTAAGTTGTTATAAAGGACTTAGTGATGCCATGTAGCTATATGAGCCCCAGCTTTGGAAAAGAGAAAGCCTTCAGCAGGTACTCTCACACATAAATATTCATTAAGCATGCACACACGGTCAGGGTGGGTAAATTGGCACCCTCGCCTTGATGAGCTCACGTTATTCAAACAGGAAAATGGAGGACATCAGTGGTCAGCCCAGCAGGAGGGCCCAGGATTTTCCAGGGTGGAAGATTTCAATGCCTCTGTCATGTCCGTGGTGGAAGATTTCCATGAGCCTGACACTGCATGAGGAGGGATATGGGTTTTTTTTCTGGGCCGGCAGCCAGAAAAGTGGACTCGCTGAAACAAAATGCTTATGTGCACAAGACGAATGTAAGGAGATGATGCATAGTCACTCCAGCCTATCTTTATTAATGACGTGCGACCCCGAGGTTTGAGGACCAATTTCACGCCAGAGAAACAAAGACAAATGCTGACACGGAGCACTTCGTTTGGTACTCAGCCAGGAGAAGCGATTCTGACACAGTTACATAGCTGTTTTATTTAAATAGTAATACTGTTATTATTAATATTAACATTGATTTTACTACATATTTACTACAGATTTCAAAGAAATTTAAGATTTTTTCTTACAATAAAAAACTGAAACAACTTAGGAACCTTTAGTGTTGATAGTGTATATATATATATATATATATATATATATATATATATATATATATATATATATATATATATATATATATATATATATATAGAGAGATAGATAGATATATATAGATATTTTTTTAGTGTAAAACTTATATATATAAAATAATATATTAATATATTACTTTGATTTACATACGTAAGTAATGAGTCAAATAGGAAGGTCCAGTGGAGCCGAGTACATCTACTCTTAGCTTTTCATTCCTTTTTGCTCTGAAGTAAAACACTAAAGCTCCAAAGTGTAAGATAAGAGCAACAAAGAAGCTAAACAGGAGCCCAATCAACTCAATAAGATGATACAATGAAACCCAACCAGAATTTTAACATTAATGACTAAAATGTAGCTTAGGGAGAAGCGGTGGGCTGAAATTAAAGTTTTATCATCTACAAATATTCTGTATATATGTCAATAAGTCAATTGATAATATTCAATAAAACACATATCTAACTTTACAAACCTTCTTTACTATTAATGTAAGTCAATTTATCATCATAAAATGAAATTTTCACACAATATAAAGAGCAGCTGTTCAAATGATAATTTAACTAGTTTTTTTTGTTTTTTACTGCTTCTCACAACAGAAACAGTCCCAAAGCAACTGTCCATCAATGTTCATCCCCTAAATGATCGTGCTCATGATTACAGTTGACTATAAAATATGCCTAATAAAATGAGGCCAAAACACTGAGAAAAAACTGACGAAGACGGAAAAGAAGAAGTTTCATAAAAGCATGGTTACCTAAATAAAACCAACACTCAAAAAGAGATCTCCTAAAAACATGAAGAAGAACCACTGAGAGGAATCAGGTTGAAAGAAAATTTTACATTAAGTGTTGACTAATATGCAGTAATGCATCAGTTACCCTCAAGTGATCCAAACACATTTTTAGGAAGTCACAATACATTTAGAAATTGTAATTATAAACAATGTAATTATAAACAATTTTTACCCAAATTAAAAACTCAGAGAACATTATTTGCTTTACGTTGAAGCCATATTAATGCATTACTAACGTCTATTTAACATTAATAAGCATTTATATTGGTTGTTATATTTGTTCAATATATTGAATAGGCCTATACCTGGCACAAAGTGACAATTAGTCATGTCTTAGTACCTACTGAAGAAAGTCTTATAAATGCTTAGTAATGTTTAACATCAGTTTACAACAGTTAACCATTGTTGATGTATTACTTCATGTTAGTAGGTCAATTTTATGATGGCATTTTATGTCATCAGCAACTGAAAGATAAACCAAATTACAAATACTGTTCAGTATATTTCAACTATATTTACTGTTTTAAATGCTGAACTGAATGATTTATAGATTTTAGAACGTTAAATAAAAAGGTCTACATTAAAAAACTGAAATAAGTAAATAAAATGTGTAGCTTCTTGTTAACTCTGTTTTAACTCTGTTTGATCTGTTGGTTTGGAGCTGCCTGTGGGAAGAATAAATATACGTCTCTCCATTCCTGGTTAAAAAAGGAGTTTTCACCGTCGACTTTTCTTTCTTCTTGCTATATTTTCTGACTGCTGCTTCTCGTTTTGTGCCTCGCCAGTGTGCACGCCGCACTCCTGAATCTGCACAGATCTGATTGGCTGAGGAGCACCATTGGTGAACTTACAAAACACGCGACTGGTCTGTGAGCCCATATACTGTAAAGACAAGAAAAGTTCCACTGCTTAAAATAAACACTGTCAAAAAAATAGTACTCAATAGTTTATCGGTTTGGGTCTGCACTGGACGATGTCTGGGTCCAGATCCGGGTCACGGTCCGCCTATTAGTGACCTCTGTCTTAGAGGAACCATCAGAAAGAGAAACTTTGTATAAACATGAAGAAGAACATTGATAAGAATCAAAACTCAAAAGGATCCATAAGATCATGAAGGTGAAATATTGAGAGGAACCAATACTCAAAATTATATAGTCTTTAGTAGCATGAGGAAGAAACACTGAGAGGCACCAAGAGGGAAAAGACGATATTTCCTAAGAACACGGAGAATAACTGTTGAAACCAACCTAAACTGAAAAGCAAATACTCCACAAGATCAAGAAGAAACCCTGAGAGGAGCCAAGACTTAAGAAATATCTTCAGGAGCATGAGGAAGAAATGCTGGGAAACCAACACGTGAGAAGAGAAACTACCTATGGACCTTAAGAACAATGCTGAAAGGAACCAAAACTCAAAGGAACAATCCATAAGATCATGAAGAAGAAATATTGAGAGAAACCAGTACTCCAGATAATATATGCCCTGGGAGCATAAGGAAGAAACACTGAGAGGAACCAGGATCAAAAAAAAGATATTTCCTAAGAACATGGAGAATAACTCAAAAGGAAATACCCCTTAAAGATAAAGATAATGAAGAAACCCTGAGAGGAGCCAAGATTTAAGAAATATCTTTAGGAGCAGGAGAAAGAAACGGTAAGAAACCGAAACCCAAAAGGCGAAACTCACTATGAACCTGAAGAACAACACTGAAAGGATTCAGTACTCAAATGGAAACAAACCAAAAGATCATGAAGAATAATGAGAAGAACCAATTCTCAAAATAACAGAATCCAAGGAAGCATCAAGAAGATACCAAGACTCAGGGGAAAAATGGCATAAGATCATAAAGAAGAAATATTGAGAGGAATCAATACTCAAGATAATATATGCCCTGGGAGCTTGAGGAAGAGACACAGAGAGGAACCAGGACCAAAAAGGAGATATTTCCTAAGAACATGGAGAATAACTGTTGAAACCAACCGAGACTCAAAAGAAAATACTCTGTAAGATCATGAAGAAACCCTGAAAGGAACCAAGATTTAAGAAAAATCTCCAGAAGCAGGAGAAAGAAACGCTAAGAAACCAAGACCCAAAAGGAGAAACTCCCTATGAACCTGAAGAACAACACTAAAAGGAACCAGTACTCAAATGGAAACAAACCAAAATATCATGAAGAACAATGAGAAGAACCAATTCTCAAAATAATATAATCCAAAGAAGCATCAAGAAGAAACCAAGAATTAAAGAAAAAATGGCATAGGATATTGAAGAAGAAATATTGAGAGGATCCAATAAACAAGATAATATATGCCCTGGGAGCATGAGGAAAAAACACAGAGAAGAACCAAGACCAAAAAGGAGATATTTCCTAAGAACATGGAAAATAACTGCTAAAACCAACCAAGACTCAAAAGGAAATACTCTATAAGATCAGAAGAAATATTGAGAGGAACCAATACTCAAGATAATATATGCCCTGGGAGCTTGAGGAAGAGACACAGAGAGCAGATGAAAAGGAGATGTTTTCTACCATGGAAAATAACTATTGAAATGAACAAGATCATGAATAAACACTGGAAGGAGCCAAGATTTAAGAAAACTCTCCAGAAGCAGTGAAGAAGAAACAATGAGAAACCAAGACTCGAAAATAGGGAAGTCCTCATGAACCTGAAGAATAACTGCTAAAGGGAACAAAGACTGAAAAGGAAATACTCCATACGATCAAGAAGAAACACCCAAGATGCAAGACAAGTCTCCAGAAGCGTGATGAAGAAACTCTGAGAAAGCCAATGCAGTAAACAAGGATTTCCAGATATGTTGCTTCTAACTAGCTCCTGGTTGCTTTAGCTGGCACACTGTGTATGAATTGCATCCAGCAAACTGTAAAACAAGCAGATGTGCAACTGGTGTTGTATTGAAAACACAGCGCAGGCCTTTAATTCTTCATGTCCAGTGAAGCCGCTAACTAGCTCAGCAGAAAGCGGAGGGAGTCTCTTTATTGTTAGCGCTGCTAAATGTGCAGGGCTCGTAACGCTATTTGATACAAATGAGGACGTAAAGAGAAAACTGGACTGTATGCATTATCTTCCCTTAAATGCCCCATTAGTCTGAAGACACAGGATTATGAGAAGGCTCATTAGTTAGCCTATTCCTCAGACTGCCATACTATCTCTTACAGGCCTCCCCTGTCAAGCCCTTATGAACTGTGCTTAAGCAGAACATCTACAGAGAGAGCAAGAGAGAGGGAGAGAGGGAGGGAGGGAGGGAGAGAGAGAAACTGGAACTTGATCTAGATAAAAGTATGCTTATTTCTTACATAATTTATTGGTTCAGAACAGCAATTCATGCAACTGTGTCGTTGTATAAGTGCACAGCTGAACTATTTCCATACGTTGCACAATATATAGGTGTACTAGTTAGCACTGTCGCCTCACAGCAAGACGATCCGGGTTCAACTCAGGGCCGTTCTGTGTAGGGAGTTTGGATGTTCTCCACGTGCTTGAATGGGTTTCCTGGTACGTTGGTTTTCCCCCACAGTTCAAACACATGCATGTTAGGTTTATCACTCATTCTAAATTGCCTGTAGGTTTAAGTGTGTGTGCGTGAGTGTGTGTTGGCCATGTGATGGACTGCCGACCTGTCCAAGGTAAACCATTGTGGCCTTTGCCTGGTGGCGCTGGGATATATATATATATATATATATATATATATATATATATATAGTTGCTGTCCAAAGAAAAATATGTAATTCCCTTTTTATCCATTTTTATTTTTCAATATTATTTGAGCAAGCCAGGCTATCAATAGAAATACCAATAGAAATACCAATAGAACCAATAGAAATACATTTCTTATTCTATTGACATATATTACTTTTTTTTTTTTTAGTTTTTGTCCTGTCCTCTAAAGTGGCAATTTTGAAAATACTTGTTTTTCTTTAGACAGCAAGAATATATATATATATATATATATATATATATATATATATATATATATATATATATATATATATTTCTACTGAATAGGTCTACATATAGTCACATTAGTGACCCATGTTCTAAACAATTCTTTGCATTACCTAACACTATTACTTTGTTAGTTAAGTATCTCTAAGACAAACTTCAGTGCATGTTGGCTTATACGCTAACAAAGGTACCATAGGTCAGTCCTAACCCAACCTGATCACAGCTTTGTAATCTAAAAATATACATATCCCCACTTCTTTCAATCCCTTTCCTTGAGAAAATGAGCTTCCCAAGCCGAGACCTTGCGCACAGGGATGAGTCAGTAGAGGGCATACAAAGCGGGATTAGCTTGCCAATAGCCGCGGCGCTCCAAAGTCATGCTAGCTTAGCGTCATTTACATGTGGCATGCGACAAGTGATGTAACCGTGCCGTTTCAGGATGCCACTAAGCCTGACATTGAACGGTCAGTGGCCAGATGACAGGAAGGGGGGATCAACGGGGAGATTTCCTTCATATTTGATATTAGAAAGGAGGATGATCTGCTTCATTGTGTCGTAGCGTGCTAGCGAGGGCGCGGCAATTATTGAAAGAGTCTTGGTATTTTGCTTGCTTGGGCCTTTAAAGCGGCAAGCTATGGCAAGCTCTGAATGGAAACATTGTTTTACTGGCATTTCTTTTATGAAATGTTTTTGGGCTTCTTCTACCCTGGATATTCGTCCAAGTGTCCAGGCAAGACAAATGTCCTCCGTTTCTTCTGTTGTACTTTGTCATCTTCCAATAAGACAATAAGCAAAAGTATTTCTGTCCAGATTTTTAACTGCTGTGCAAAGGTTTAGGCACCTAAACTCAATGTTTAAAACCCTTTATCTTAGCAATAAGTGTATTTTCACCAGTAAGAGCACCAGATATCATTAGAACAGATGTAAACAAGCATACATGCAATACCAAGTAGCATAAAAAGTAGATAATATACCAGTTTGAAGAACAAAGTGTAGTTCCAGATTTCTCCTGGACGCCCCAGACATTGTATGAATGTGTTCAGTTCCTTCAGCAGCAATCTTGATTTAGCTTAATGAAGTACTGAGCAGTCAAAGCAGATATTAGATGAGAACTGTAAATAATACTGGGTTGTTTCCACAAAGAGAAGCTTGGAAAGAGTTAAATAAACACAATTACAAAAGTAAAGGTACTACTTACTCTATTAATATTGAAGAGTGAGCAAATAAGTGAGCAAATAAAAGCTTCCCCAATTGCACAATATCGTATATGTTGTCTCTGCATTTGAAGGCAAAGGACAAGCACTATGAAGTAAAAGAGGAAATGAGGGACCGAAGAAAATAGAGAGGGGTCCGCTTAGGGGACTAAAAAGAAGAAAAAGATATACAAAGAGAGAAACCAAGCCAGACAGATTCTCCCCAGCTCTGAACATGGAGCTTTTCTGGGGCAGCCTTGTAATCTTAGCCTCATCAGAGCAACGCATTGATCACTGCCTATGAGAGAATACTAGTAAATCAATCACGCCAGTCAGGGTAAAGATAGCATAGACACCCCAGATCATCCACTCATCAATAACGCGGGCTTCGGATCAATGGCCTGGCCCAAAACTTCTTCAGCCAAGTGCATCGTCAGGATAGCACAATTCTACCTTCGCCTTTGGAGGTCTTAAGAGGAGGTGACGGAGAAAATGACCTCCAGTCGTTTTCTGTTTAAAGCAATCAGCTGAGTGATGCCGTCTCCATCCATCTCTCTCCTTTTGGTAGATATGAGCTTGACCTATGCTGAGGTGAAATTTGCCGACTTTGTTTGGGTTCTGGCCGGCAACCCGGGAATTTGTGCCTTTAATGCTTGCCTTGATTTGCAGTTCATTAAGTGGAAGAGCACTATTTGAATTGTATCTACTATTTATGACGCTCATTTATTTATTTTTATTGATTTATTTATTTTTAAGCTGTCATGTCTTGCAATTTTCACAATCGGAATAGTGATCCGAATGCACTGATGTACCAAACACATTTGCTTTTACAAGAACAGCTCTATAGGTTTCTATAGCCTATTCTTGTTAATGTTTGTTTTTTTAATTTAATTTATTTGCTTATTTAGCCAAGGCCTGACAGGCAATAAAGGAAAGGAAAAAGAGGAGAGAAAAGAAAATTGAAAAAAGAAGAAAGAAAGAAAGGAAAATAAGAAAAAAGGAAGAAAAAAGAAAAAAATATAATAATAATAATAATAATAATAATAATAATAATAATAATAATAATAATAATAATAAATAAACAACAATATAAACAAATGATGGAAAAAAACAAACAAAAAGAAGAAAAAAGAGAAAAAAAAATATAGATACATATACACACATATTCACATATCTATACATATGCATATACCCCAGCACGAACCGAGCATGCGGCCCCCAAGGACCCTCATTTATGACCTCATTCTAGTGGCCCGGCATGGCGCCACCATCTAAGGATTGGCTTTACCATTGATCAATCACAAGCCTGAGAGTATCCAAGGGAGTATAATTGGTCTTGCTCTTTTTGGGTGGATAGATTGCACCTCCCCTTATTATATTTAAAAATCAGACAGGAAGTTTATATTAGCTCAGCATAACAATCTTTACATTAAATACTCAAAAACCAGTATTAATACAGTAAGTAGTGCCTACATGACCCTGAGGAGGATGGGTTCCATTTTTGAGTCTGGTTCTCTAGAGGTTTCTTTCTCTTGATCTGAGAGAGCTGATGTTTCCTATAATAGCTTTTCAACACATAAGAAACGAACACTCTCTTATTGTTCATGTGTATTATAGGTGTTTATAAGGCATTATAAGGAATAGTGACATAGTTGATACATGTTTATAAGCCACAAAATCATTACAGCTCATTGTTAGGGCCAGTTTTATGGCCATGTCTTTTCTCCCTTTGTGCATTCACCACCGAAAAGCTTCTTAACATATGTGAAACAAATGCTCTCTCATTGTTCATATGTATTATAGGTGTTTCATATTTTTTCAAAGGCCATTTAAGGGCATTATACAAAATAGTGACATACCCAGGTGAAATAAAGTAGACTGAAGTATACTTAATTTAAGTGCACTTCAATGCAGTCAGAATTAATGTACTAGAACTATTTTGAGACACCATTTTTCAATCATCTTGGGGTCATTTAGTCCTACACATAAAATTATGCCTCATTTTTTCATATGTATCATAGGTGTTTTAAGGCATTATAAGGGATAGTGATATTTATTACATGTTTATAAGCCACAAAATCATTAAAGCTCATTGTTAGGGTCTTAGTAAGCATAATTAGAGATTATAAATCTGCTAACCAAGATACCAAGGGTTACAGACACCCAGGAAAACTGATTTTTCCATCTTCCTGGGGTCATTTAGTCCTATACATAAGAAACCAGCTTTATGTTCAGGTCATTTCTCCCTTCATGCATTCACCACGGAGAAGCTTTGATGTTCCTCCTGATAGCTTCTTAACACACGAGAAGTGAACACTCTCTCCTTGTCCTTCAGCCTGGCTGATATCCTATTTAAGAGAGCAGACAGCCCTAAAGAACGTGTATTATTCTCGCTATGAATCAAGCAGGCAGCCAATTAATTACGCTGTGATTAAAGCACGGCCTAACTAGATTGAAGTTAAGAAGATTGAGGTCAAACAGTGTTAATTTATTTTCGCGAATCCCCATTTCTGACTTTTCATACACAAATTATCAAAGGCGCCCCGTCGCGTGCACAGTGATTAATTCCACCGCGTAACTGTTGCGTGTCAAACTGTTTTTGGAGGGTTGGGGGTCGGACAATGAGACTCCTTTCTTTCTTTCTCCCCCCCTTCGGCGCCTCCTTTTCTTCCTCTCGTCCTCCTTCGTCCGTGCCAAATCGGTGACCAACAAGCAGACGACCTCAGCGGCTCCTCTCTCCGTACGGTTGCTGACTAATTCCCTGTCAGCAGATGAAAGCCGAGGAAGGCAGAGGAAGAAGGAGGCCGGAGCGGACAAAAAGACGGAGGACGGGCACGGACGGGCGGCTCGTGATGTTCTTAATTGTGAGATTTCATACTCGTTTAAGCGAAGCCACATCACAGGCTCGACATTCCGCGTCCCGCAGATTAAATGGGATTCCTCCATCCAAACCCAGAGGGCTAATTATAAAATAGCACGCTGGCCCTTTTCTCCCTTTTTCATTTTTTTTTCTTCCCCTCTTCCTCAGCTCTCGGTCCCGTAAGCTTCATTATCTGCTGCTTTTGGAGAGAAATGTGGAGCGGAGCTGCGAAAATCCTCCGTATTTAGCCGGCGTTGACACTCTGGGTGAACCCGAGCACATTAATACAGGATTACTGCGCCAGGCCGTGTTTTCTTGACGGGGGGAGCGAGGCAGAGTTTCGCAAGGCGAGGCGAGACGAGATCATCATCATCTCCTACCCTTCAAATTGCAGCTGTGTTTCCTCATGCTCTTTAAACGCGCCGCCAAGTTCGCTAGGCCTGCCTCCAGCCCACCCTCCAAATCCCCCTCACCTACCTCCAACCCCCTGGAAGCACCTCGGACCGCCTAGCCCGGCATTAAAGTTTAAACGGCGTGAAGAAACTTCATTGTCTGCTCCAGCCAGACTATATTGGAGGGCTGGAGCGCTGGGCGAAACGCTGCCGGGGTTGAGAATAAAAAAGAAGGCCGAGATAAAAACGCGTACCCTGAAGTTTCCTGAAGGCGCCGCACTCTCGGCTGAATTCCCTCGATGTTAATTGTCAGAAAATAAGTGGCGAAGACTGTGAAATTTAAATCGTCCTCTTCTTGCTTCCCCAATCTAATCACGCTAGCGCCGAGATGGATCTGCGTCCCCGGGGACGGCCGGGCTGAAGTAGCCCGTGTAGTCTATGATTCTCTGCCAATGGCAATAATGACTGGAGTACAGAAGGATCTAATTATATTCCACATTAATCATTAGCAAATACACATTCGCCGCATAATTTCCCGTCACCAGCGAAGCTTCCACCTTTTTATTTTTAACACGTCGCGCTGCACCGCGCTGTTAATGTCTATTTCGAACCGGCTCTCTTAACCAAATGTGTTAAGCCTCGCCTTGGCTTCGTGTTTGCAGGTGATGGTCGCGGTTCGTGTGTTATATAAGCCAGTAAAAATTAGATCTGTTGTTGACTTCTGCATGTTCAGAGCTGTGGAGAATCTGTCTGGCTCTGGTTCTCTCTTTGTATATCTTTTTCTTTTTCTAGCTCTCTAAGCACACCCCTCTTTTTTTCCTCTCTTTTACTTCACAGTGCTTCTCTTTTGCCATTAAACAAAAAGACAACATCAGTCTGATGATGACTGGATCAATAGAAATGCTCCAAAATAGCTTGGAAATATTTCTGGTTCCAATATCTTCCATTAAAAGTGAAGACAGTTTTTGGCCTCTCCTGTAAAGTTGCCATTTTGGAGATGAGCTTTTTTTTCATTGGACAGCGATGATATATATATTTCTATTTTTCCACAGCAATTAAATGCAGCAATTGTTATTTACATTCTGGGAACATTTCATGATGAATGGACCAATAGAAATGATCCAAAATACCTGGTTCCATATTCCATTGACCTACATTAAAATTGAAGAAGGTTTTTGGCCTCTCCTGTACAGTTGACATTTTTGAGGTACCTGTTTTTCATTGGACAGCGACGATATATAACCAGAAATTTTGCTTTGGAGCATTTCTATTGGTCCATTTTGGTCCACATTTGTCTTTTTAATACATTTTATATTGGTCCATTGGTCCAGTTGATACATTCTCTTTTGCAAGATGGCAGTAGGTATCCAGCCAGCTAGCATTAATACTAGGAAGCCAAATATCTTTTCATGATTTGTTTAACCGAGAACGGATTACTCAATCAACCAAAGTCTTCTTTTCTAAATGAGTAAAATCTTTATTTTGTATTGAACAGGGACTGAATTGTTGTTTTCGTTACTGAACAAACACTGAGACTCTGACATAGGAATTAGACTTATTGGTTGTATTTATTAGCCTGCACTGTAAAAAGTGATTCATTGGTATAACCTAGTTTTATTCAATCTAAAAATTACTTAATATAAATATTGTGTATATTGTGCAGTAGTTTTCAGGCACTTGGGGAGTACTTCATTAAGCTAAATGAAAATTGCTGGGGAAGGAATTGAATTAATTCATGCCAGTAGTGAATAAGAACTGGAGCTGCAACCAAATGTCACCCAAAACGATTCTGAGAGTCACTGGAGCAGCCAGCTATGACTGAGGCTCTGGAGATATGATGGTTGGAGCAGGTTTTAAGTGCTTTGAGAATCTGACCACTGACTGTCAAGTCAGCCACTAATCTATACACTGTAAAAAGTAATTAAGTACAAATTTTTAAAGTGCTTCTTGTGATAATAAGCAATTGAAATAGTTTTACTCAACATAAAAAAATACTTTGATTGAAAGAATCAATCAATCACTCAATCAAACTATGTTGGTAAGTTAAATAAAACTAGATTACACCAACGAATCACGTTTTACAGTGTAGGCTAACAAATACAACCAATTAGTCTAAGTCTTATGTCAGAGTGAGTGTTTTCAGTAAAGAAAACAGCAATTCAGTCCTAATTCAGTACAAAATAAAGATTTTACGCATTTAAAATTGTACGCATTTGTTGATTGAGTAATCCGTTCTCGGTTAAACACATTATTAAAAGATATTTGGCTTCCTAGTATTAATGCTTGTTGACTGGATACCTACTGTCATCTTGTAAAAGAGAATGAAATGTATCAAATGGACCAATGTTGACCAAAATGGACCAATAGAAATGCTCCCAGGTAAAAATTTCTGGTTCCATTGACCTGCATTGTATATACTTTCATACATCTGCCTCCTACATCACCTTAAAGGAGGTTTCCTAGACTTTCAAATTAAAAATCTTACATTATAAGTTGTTCTTTGATGAAGTTGAAGATTAATACAACCTGATTTGTTGCTGTAATTAATTAATGAATTTGCTGTCAGTTAAATGAAAAAAAAAGTAGATAATCCATCCATAAATAAGTGGTTAGGCCATCTCAAATGGGCACGCTCACCAAACCAGTATAGTCCTCCTTCAAGACCGGTCACATGCCATGAGCTGAATGGGTAATGGCTTCTGCTGCCGCTGTAGAAAACGTACAAGTGCGCAGATGTGCCTTTCTCTCTTTTTTTTTTTTTTTTTTTGCCATCTCCCCAAAGAAGCCCTTTGCTGTAGCGCTTTAATTTGAAACAATGTCCCAGTGTGCTATAAGTGGAGAGCAGTCACACAGAGCCCTTCTCCCCAGAGAAGACGAGGCTCCGAGGAGGCCAGCTATTTGTCATTTGCTACCAGATATAGTGCGACCTTGGCAAAGTGCAGACAAGAGTAGCACCGCGAATCATCAGGAACTAAAGTTTGGGTGATTTCAATGACACCTTGTGGAGGTCTTTTAGCGGGGGAGGCCTTATTAGAGCGGAAGGACAAGCGAACATAACCACAGACAAACAGGGAACCGAGCCTCTCCTTGCTTATCCGCGTTAGCAGGGGCGACGGAGGAGCGTAGGGCTCCTTTGTGCTTCGGCGCACATGCAGATGGCGGATTTTAGCGACGCCCAGGTTGGAATTTCGAGGCGGACTTTTGTGGCCTGAAAAAAAAAGGGTGAAATAATTGAAAGTGCGGGAGCAGAGGAGCAGCAAGGGCCACGGGATATGGCAGCTGATGAAGTGAGCATGCTGCTAGGTAGCAGAGGTAGCCTTTAGCTTCATTAACAGAGGTGTTGTATTAATCTTTCTTTATTGATGCCTTAGCCCCATAGTGATGCCTCCCACCTGCCGCTGCAGCTGAATGCTCTAGTTAATCATGCGGAGCTGTTAATTCCATTGTAGTGACGTTAAAGAAAAGATCTAAAGAACATGCTAACGTGGATAACAATGGTATCACTTTATTTTAAGGGCCACGTATTCAGGTCTTGTTCATTGTGCGGTGAAGCTAAAATTAGGTGCTTGTAAATGGTTGATTAACTAAACATTAGGTGTTATTCATTATGATGGGTACACGTGTGGAACCGGAGGTCTAATATAGTTGAACTAATACAGAGTAATTCCGAGTAATTATCTAAATTGAAGTCTTGTTATTTGTCCAATAAGGCTCAAAGCAGACATGAGTTATTAATTGTGCTTAGTTCATTATGACCTGTATAAACTATATATATATATATATATATATATATATATGTATATATATGTATATATATATATATATATATATATATATATATATATATATATATATATATATATATATATATACCCCTTTCAATGAAAAATAAAAAATAGTATGGCATTGTATGGAGCTCCTATATAGTTTATATAAAAAATCACTGTTACATGCATATCAGATATTGTTGGTGAGCACCAGATGATCAGGTGATCACCAATCACAGACATAGTGTTTTTGTTTGTATCTTGTGCTCACCATAATGTATCCGGTGTGCACCACATAGTATTTGGTGCCCACCTGATGACATCTTGAGCAATCCACTGTACCCTTCTAATAACCGGCTATGTACTTTTTGCACATGTATTATACCAAGTTCTGCCCACCTTCAGGTAAGTGTATGTCCATTTACAGGATGACAAACAGCTTGACATCCTATGGGCAAGGCCAAATCCGTCCTCAAAAAGAAACTACTCAAAGAAGGAAAACAAATTTTTAGTCCATTTATACCATCATTAATAAACTTCCAAGAATTTTTTGTAATGAATAAATCTAACAAATAATTCAGCATCATGCTAAAATGCTTTGGAATCATCAACTTTAGTTTTGTGCACTGCTGCTCTAGTCTGCATTGTGAAGGTGGATCACGTCTACCAATTGGTCATCCAGTCTGCCTTGCGAACGTAGATCAGGTCTACCAATTTGTCCTCCAGTCTGCCTTGTGAAGGCAGATCAGGTCCACCAATTTGTCATCCAGTCTGCCTTGTGAAGGTGGATCAGGTCAACCAATTGGTCCTCCAGTCTGCCTCATGAAGGTGGATCAGGTCTACCAATTGGTCATCCAGTCTGCCTTGCGAAGGTAGATCAGGTCTACCAATTTGTCCTCCAGTCTGCCTTGTGAAGGTAGATCAGGTCCACCAATTTGTCATCCAGTCTGCCTTGTGAAGGTGGATCAGGTCTACCAATTGGTCCTCCAGTCTGCCTTGCGAAGGTGGATCAGGTCAACCAATTGGTCCTCCAGTCTGCCTTGCAAAGGTGGATCAGGTCTACCAACAGGTCCTCCATTATGCCTTGCGAAGGCGAAGAGACTACAAACTCCATTTCCCAGAACTAATCCCACTAGTTCTCAAGTCATGTGACATATTACCGGTCTTGGTCACCTGACTATTGATCATCCTCACCTGTTTTCATGTGTATTTAAGCTCTGTCTTGTTCTATGCTCGTCGCCAAGTTTTGACTGTTCACAGCAATACGAAGCATTCTATTATTCTCTCAACATTACCATGTATTACCTGTTTCCATACATCGACTCTGTTTCGTGCCTTGCCCTATATTATTGGATACCGTGAATTACCTTGTTCTGTTTTTTCAACTCTGTCTTTGCCTTGCCCTGTTTGCTGGATCTTATGTTTTTTGGACACTCGCCTGTTACACCATCTCGTCTCTTTGGTATGTCCCTCTGCACTTGTTTGGTTACTCTGGTTTTGACTTGGACTGTTTTTGACCACGCATTTTGCCAAACGTCTTGTATTAAAGCCTCTAGACTTTTTACTCTGCTGAGTTCTGACAGGCGGACCCAACATTTTTTTGAAAAATTTGAGCAGGGTGAACTGGGCGAGCTGACCAGTAAGAGCACACTGAGCTCATCAGTAGGTGGAGCATAAAAAAACAGGAGTCCTTAACAGAGTGTCTCAGACAGAGGGTCAATACAGGGTAAATACAGGCTCAATACCTTACTAATACAAAGTTAATAAGTTATATACAAGTATTTAATTTCAGATTTATTTAATCAAACAAACTTTCTTAAGCCTCATTATGATGTCACTGCAATTCTACTGAAAGCCAGTAGGCCATATTTAGCATTATAACATATTAATTAGCCTAATTTGTAAGTCTAAGGCCCGGACTTTCAGCTAAAGTCTTTAAGAAATCTTTAATTCTTAAGGACTTCAAATACATCAGACATGCTCTCTATAACATTCTGCCTCGTTTTACCAGTACCTTAATTTAGGCATTGAGATTCAGTGGAGTGCATCGAGCCTCTGTGCAGTGTTCAGAAGTCTTTCATACGGTAACGGCACTGAATTCAAAACGCAGCTTCCAACAAATGAACTCACCTTTTCTTCTTTACATTCCTGACTCCAGCTGGCATTGAATAATTACTTTCATCTCATGTAAACCGTAATCCTCTAACCTACGATCGTCCCAATATATAGCCTCCCTGAGGAGCCTGGGCAAAGATGGTAGGCCACCTTCCATTTCTTAAAGCCCTAATCCGCTTACAATGGCCGGGTAATGGAAGAGGCTGCTGCCTTTTCCTACCAGACTAGCCGTCATCGCAGGAGGCCAAATGGGATGACGTTGGATCTCTCTTTTAAAAATGAACAGATTCGGGGTGAATGGCGAAATCTCTGCGGGCGCGCAGAGACCGGGGGCTGCCACTGGGCTCTCGACGTGCTCTCTCCCGGCTTTTGTCCAGGTGCTTTTGAAGCCAGGAGCCCGGGCTCCGGAGTTTGGGCAATTGTCAAAAGATCGGACGCTGTGGAATTGGCACTGGAAATCCATAAACTGCCTCCTTGAAAAGCTAAAAGGAAGCAAAACGCTATTGAAGTGCAAAAGATTAACCTTTTGCCTCTGCTCCCCAACAATGGCGAGGTTTGTCGGAGTTTGCTAAATGCAGTCGCCGTGACAATTTAGGTGCCTCTGTGCCTCGTTTGCTTGACAATTTGAATTGTCGGACTGTTGGAAGTTGGGCTCTTTTTGTTATTAGCCACCACAGCTCAGAGATAAGGCAGAGAAAGAGGGAGAGGCTTTTGTGACTCGGAGGAATGTCAATCTCTGGAGTAATTACAGCAAGTGTCCAACACATTTGAGACCAGAAATCTCTTTCATTCTGCGCCTAAGCCCCCCCAAGACGTGGCAGCCAAGGCCGCGGAAGATGATCTGTCTTGGATGTCCAGCACCATGTCCACCAATGCCACTTAGCGAGGAGAAAAATATCAGCGCAGTTCCTTCTCAGGGCGATTCAGGCTCTATTTAGTGAGGGGATCTGAGACAGATGGGATCCTGAGCCTTTATATATTTGGCTCTGACTACGACAGTTGGAATTCTGAAAGGCCTCACTCATCAAAATGGTCCATTACACGGTGGAGGAACATTAAGCATGTCCACAGCACAGGTGCTTCAGCAGCTTGAGGGAATGTAAGCAGCTGATGGATGGGGTCTGTTTTGTCTCTTTGGCTTCCGAGCTGTTTATATAGCTGAGAATGTCACCCACCAAGAAACAATCGAGATGTTTTCATAAAGCATGGAAATGCTTGTTAATAAAACTATTTATCTAAAGTTTTTTTTAAATAGTCTCCCCATAGATTAATAAAGACTCACTATTGGTAGCAATGGGTGTCAGTTTTGGGGCGATATCAGCAGAAAATGCTGGATGGGATTTTAGAGGAAAACAAGAATTGATCTGATTCAACTGAATCATATATAAAAGTTTGGTAACACACTGAATTCAGCTATTGCCAGAAGTATTCACTCGTCTGCCTTCACATCCATATGAATCGAGTGACATCCTATTCTTAATCCATAGGATTTAATATGATGTCGACCCACCTGTTGCAGCTATAACAGCTTCAGCTCTTCTGGGAAGGCTCTCCACACAGTTTAGGAGTGTGTTTATGGGAATGTTTGACCGTTCTTCCAGAAGACCATTTGTGAGGTCAGACACTGATTCTGGACAAGAAGGCCTGACGAGAAGGTCTCCACTCTAACTCATCCCAATGGTGTTCTATCAGGTGCAGGCCAGTCATAACTCTTCAACACCAAACTCGCTTATCCATGTCTTTATGGAGCTGCTTTGTGCACTGGTGGGCAGTCATGTTGGAACAGGAAGGGACCGTCCCCAATCTGTTCCCATGAAGTTGGGAGCATGACATTCTCCAAAATCTCTTGGTCTGCTGAAGCATTAAGAGTTGCTTTAATTGGAACTAAGGGGCAGAGCCAACTCCTGAAAGACAACCCCACACCATGATCCCACCTCCACCAAACTTTACACCACTGCATCAAACACTTTGTATTTTGCTTGGTAATGTAAATCTTGGTTGCAGCTGCTCGGTCATGGAAACCCATTCTGTGAAGCTCTCTACACTATGTTCCTGAGCTAATCTGAAGGTCACATGAAAATTGGAGCTCTGACAGTCGACAGTGGAATATTTAGTAGTGAAGAAATTTCACGACTGGACTTGTCGCACAGGTGGCGTCCTATCACGGTACCACACTGGAGTTCACTGAGCTCCTGAGAGCGACCCATTCTTTTACAAATGTTTGTAAGCGGTTTGCATGCCTATGTGCTTGGTTTATACACCTATGGGCATGGAAGTGATTGGAACACCTGAGTTCAATGTGGATGGGTGAGTAAATATTTTTGGTAATATAGTGTATATTGTGTCATCTTGCCAAGGAGGAAGACATGGGAAACATAACTGCTTAGGCAAATGCTCTTTATTGAACACAGCAGCAGTTGAGAAGTCACTGCTGGCGCTACTCCCAACATGAATGCAGGCCAGAGGTAACGTGGAATGTGATGTGTGGAGGTTGGACAACTCACACAAACACAAAACTCACCCTCTGTGGACACAATTACTTTTAAACTAATATTGTCGACACAGTAACCATTTACAGATTTAAAGTCTGGCACTCCCTATGAGCCACGTATCCACAATACCAGGACTCTACACCTCCACACAGACCCTCTCTTCAGAAGAGCCCCCACACTGTGAGCTGAGACCTTAGGGTGCAGGGGCACATGACCACGCCCATCTACGGAACATCCACCATCCCTATAATCAAGCATGTCATGAGGCACACGCTCTTGGCCATGCATGCCGCTAGTCCACATGAGGGATGCCAGAACAAAGAGAGTGTTGCACCCTCCTCCCAAACACTCCTTACCTTGGATGTGACAGCTTTGAAGGTTGGTGGCAAACTGGGTGTGGTGACCTCTGGCAGCAACTCACTTGAATGCTGGACATCCCTGCAGATCAATGGCATCAATGCCAGGATCCTTAACATCAGCCTTACCATCCTTACCAAACATCTAAGCGTCCACGCCGTGGCCTCTTTTTTCCCTTCACTCAGCTCTGCTGCAGGTCCTTGCCAAGCTGCAGCCATCTTCATTCTCCATCCTCATTATCCTGCCTCTTCTTCCACAGTCCCTGGTAGGGCTTGTCCTTCGCAGCACATCTCTTAATTTGTGATGAAGCCATTCCCCTCCAGCCTGCTAGGGAGAGATCCCACTTCTGATACCAAATGTGATGCCCTTGAAACATTGCTTCTAAAGCAAGTGGAGAAACTGCACCCAAGGCTACTTCCAACACAATCACTGGCCTTGGTAACATGAAAGGATGTGACCAAAGGAGGATGGATAATGGTTCATCTTGACCAAGGTGGGCAATACTTGTAAAGGGCACCGGCAAACCTTAATCATGCAATCAGCATACCGTTGCTGTCCAAAGAAAGACATGTATCTCCATTTTTGTTAATTTTTATTTTTTATATCATTTCAACAAGTGTGTAGAAGCAGGTTTGAAACTGGGGGCACATTTGCTAATATGAATCAAAGCCCACCTGCCAAAATAATCTCCTATAAGCTGATTCCACTGCAGGTAAGGTAGTAAATCACTGTATGTATAGTGATGTAGAACAACATTTGTGGTATTACAGTAAATTACTAATAAATAAACAAAATACAACATTATCTGTACGTCTGTTTATTATTAGATAAATCCAATTAAAAATAACTTTACTAACTAAACAAGATACTCCACATTACATGGTACTGCTGTCAGAAAACTTAAACTATACATGCAATGTTGGATTATATACACATATAACCAAATAAAAAAAGTTTGTATAAGAGCCAAAACATTTTATTCTCATCATTTACAGCCATAGCAGTCTACAGTTTGGGGGCGTGGCCAAACTGTAATGTAACGTTTCAGAGTATTTTCTGACTAAAATTAATATAAACGTTAGCTAACCCAAACCCTTGTTACCATAACAACACATTATACTGAAGCTTTTATTGCAGTATAAATGGTCATCATTGCTGTTCATTGTTCTCATCACTGACCTCGCGTTTAAAGCTGGCACGAGCTACCCGACGCTCCAGCAAGGCTGAATTCCTGAACAGGCATCACAACACAAGCCTTAACACAGTAAAAGACCCAGACCACCTAACAACCAGAGCCAGTTGCTAACAACAACACGCAGCACGTGAATTGCGAAGGCTGCCAAAACAAGCTTTTAAAATTAAAGTTTCTTAAACATTTTTCACTGTTTTCTGTGGTTTTACTTTTGGGTGGGACAAATCTACCTGTTTCTGATATTGGGTGGAACACGCCCCCCCTAGCTCCCTTGGTTCATATGCCAATGCATTTGAACATGTCAGCTGCTCCTTATATCTTGCGAAAGTTTCATGATGGATGGACCAATAGAAATGCTCCAAAATAGCTCTAAAAAAATCTGGTTCCATTGACTTACATTAAAATTAAAGTACGTTTTTGTTATTTTTTTGGAGATAATTATTTGTTTTTAGACAGCGATGATATAAAAGAACATTAAAGCGTTTATTCATATACTCCAGTTTGAATGTGTTACCACGGGTTGTCTTGTGTTCGTTGACGTAGCTTCTGCTGTGAGGACACAGCAAATTATTGATAGTTCATTTAGTGAAGTGAGACAAGGAAGGACAGACCCTGCTTGATTTTCCTTCTAGAGCCAGGACATGCACACACAAACACCTCTGCACAGCACTCAAGGACACAAAAGCTGTAGATCACAAGATTATCCAAACTGCGCTTCGCTGCTTACGCCTGCCAACGTTTCTCTTTTTTGCTGACACCTACAATCGGCCACTCACGCCATGTACATCCATTCCAAGACATCCAATTGGGAATTCTTGAAAACAGGGATCAGCAATGACTATTATGGCAAAAACATCTCCTGTACTGCACTGCTCATGTTCGCTAGACACTGGTATCATAATAGTGCAAAGCTAATGGTGAATCTCACCTGTCTAGACTATTGCTTGTATATATTTTAGTGGTTAATCTGACACGTAGGCCTTCTGTCCTGAGGTTTTAGCAAACATGAGGGCTGATGTATTGTTCTAGGAGAAAAAATTACTTTAAAAGATATAGAAACTTTACATTATGGAAAGACTCTGTAACATTGCCTCAAACTCACCTTTCAATTGATTGGCCCATGTCCAACAGTTTCTTTCCACAAACCATCAGATTCCTCCATTCCTAGTGACTGAACTGGCAGACATATATACATACATACCAAGGGCGTACAATTAGCATGGACCGAAGTGATGTTTCCCTACCAATATCCAGCGATTATTGGATTGCCCCCATCAATAATCTGATCCCCTCAAAAAAATAAACGATAAGTCAATGTCACATTAACCTAAAGGTGCAAAAAGGGTTCATTCACGTTCTCTACTGGAGTCCTACCTCCTCGTAACACATCTGGCCAGTGTCTTTCCCTGCTGTCACATGAGACTCTGTAGCTACGTTTGGTTGTTAGCAGCGCCAAAACTGGAAGGAAAGATTTCCAGTCATATGTGCAAGACTAGCTGTGCAAGACTCAGGTGCAACGTGGGTGACACATGGGTGTGAAAAGCGAGTGAGGGTGGCAGCAAAAAAGAAGAGGGTGCTAACCACTACACCACCATACTAACCACTACACCACCGTACTAACCACTACACCAACGTACTAACCACTACACCACCGTACTAACCACTACACCAACGTACTAACCACTACACCACTTTACTAACCACTACACCACCGTACTAACCACTACACCACCTTACTAACCACTACACCACCTTACTAACCACTACACCACCATACTAATCACTACACCACCATACTAACCACTACACCATCGTACTAACCACTACACCACCTTACTAACCACTACACCACCATACTAACCACTACACCACCGTACTAACCACTACACCACCGTACTAACCACTACACCACCATGCTAACCACTACACCACCGTACTAACCACTACACCACCGTACTAACCACTACACCACCATACTAACCACTAAACCACCATACTAACCACTACACCACCTTACTACCCACTACACCACCGTACTAACCACTACACCACCATACTAACCACTACACCACCTTACTACCCACTACACCACCGTACTAACCACTACACCACCATACTAACCACTACACTACTGTGCCGCCTATAAACCCCTAAAATTGTAATTAAAATGGAGCGAACATCAAAACAATCATGCCATATGACAATAAAGCCTCAAGAATCTTGAATCTACACCAGCTCACAGGCCCTCTAGACAAGCATCTTCTGGAACAGTACCTCAGTTGATCTGTAGAATCAAGACTTTGTCCAAGACGTCTACAGTCGATGAGTAAATTTATGATCAAAAATTTGATCCAAATTCATAAAGATATAAAAATTCTATGAGCATTAACATGTCACATAATGGTATATATGAGCAGCCTAGGGTCTCTTAAACGTAACAGGCCTCTCTCTGGCAAATAACTGATAACTGTAATTGACTAAAACATCAAAACAATTACACCAAGTTCTAAGAGTGGCTGCTTTGACTGGAAACTAAGCAAATGCTTTGCCTCTGACTTCACAACACAGTACTATATGAGCCATAAGGAGTGAATTGTATGTTTTGAAACTTTAGCACATTTTTAATGCTATGTCAAACTCCTTCATGTCAAACATGTCAGGAGAATTCACTTTTCCATGACACGGGCCCATTGTGAGCTCAGAAACAGACATGCAGCGCGATACGGTCCAATTTTCCTTTCGCACAAAGGTATATTTAATCACATTCTCTTGGCTCATTTGATGACGAGTCACTATGATGTGTCTGAAAATCGCATTCCGCTTTGAACCAGTCGTAAATTTGTGGCATTTTAATTCTCTCCGGTGGAACAGCATCATCAAATCAAAGTGGTTTTGACCTGCGGCATACAAAAAAAAACAATAGAGTAAACGCTGGAATCCGTTCGCTGCTCGGCGCACGGTGTATCCAAACACTTTGCTTGCGGGCAGAGTCCCATAGAGTCTTATTGCCTCCATAAAACAGAAGGAAAAAAAGTAAAACAAACAGTCGAGAGGACACACAGGAACATCAATTTCCCATCAGGCCCGGAGTCCAACGTTTAATTTGCTCTGTGGCATTGAACCCGCGCGGAGGGGCAGGGGCCAGGTCCCACTCATTTACTAGCCAGAGAAATGTCAATATTTACTCAGAACAATGGTATTCCGCCGCATGGCCAGCCCTGCGAGTTCTTTCATCTTCTGTGGAACGTCCATCGCCAAACCGAAGAGGCCAAACTCCCATTAATTCTGCTGTTTGGACCTCTTCCTATCTAGAGGAAGGTAAAACGGTCAGAGAGGAGAAGCTGGCCGGCCATATTGCTTTACAATAGGCTGTGATGATATAAAAAAGCAGACCCAGCATCAGGTTGGATTTCTAGGTTTGGGAATTGAGCTGGAATTGAGCTGAATTCTCTGTTATTTGAGTGAGATGAGATTTAAATGAAGAAAACCTTATCATAGATATCCACTTGCTAACTATGTACATTTATTAGGCTAATTATATGACCAGTCATGGTCATCTTGCATTGTAAAGCAATAGTTTGGTGAGCCTTAGTCCAACTGTAGTCCATCAGGGAAGACTTATTTGGTTGGCTTCTATACGATGCCTTGGAGTGATGAGGTTAGTGTGGCTATATTAGCATTTTACTTTGGCTATAAGAATACACACGTTGAAAGCTACACATAGTACCAGGGCTGGGTTGCACCAATTTCAAACATGTTTATACCATAAATTTGTCTGCACAGTCTTTATTGGTCTCCAACTTTTTTCCCAGTCAGCTACTTACCTGCAGAATCTAGTTTTAACCACAGTGTACCACATCTGCTCCAACTAATTACGCCCTCCCCATTTCTTGACTGACTGGATCAGATGTAATAAGGTTATGTTAGGGGTGGGGCAACTTGTTGGATATGGATTGGAACTTTGAACCTTTCCAGGAAAGTAGCCCTTTAGTGTTGGGTTGGATGCACTGGAGAGCACTGGTGTAGCGGATAATACCATCCCTGCCCTCCATACTGGGCAAGCACCCTACATTTCACCAGTATGAGTCCCTGACCAAGAGTCCTTAGGCAAGACCCCAAACAGTACCTTTACCTATCTGTGTGAAATGATCAAATTGTAAGTCTTGCTGGATAAGAAAGTCTGCCAAATGTCATAAATGTAATGTAATGTGAAACTATTTGATGCAGTGAATAGGGGATTATATTATATAACGATTATTATCATTATTTATTTATTATTTAATATTTTGTTGCTATAACCAAAGATTCATTGTGCAATTTGTTTTCAACATGTGGTGGTAGAACGAGGGAAGACTGATTGAGGGAGGGGAAAGAGCCGTGAGAACTTAGGCTTGAGTTCTGGGCAGCTTCTGTTTTTAGCTGGAGGGCCTTCCTTCATAACTCTGGTAGGACTGACATAAGACATGACTGAGGAACAGGTAGGAGATGGGTTGGTGTTGGTAGGGACTACAAAAACTTCATCATGGGAACGGCAGGTGAGGATGTGAATTTATAGAGTGTTATATGGAAGGAGGACAGATTTCAGACATAGTCCTTCTCCCAAACTTTTATTTCATAACTCCATAAATACAAGTGTTGGAACGGAGCGGAATTCATGACGCGCAGCTTTTTTTATTGTGCAATAATATAAAATATTTCATGAGCTTGAGGACATGAATAGAAATGACACAGTAATTCAGAAGAGAAATGCAAAAGAGAGCAGAAGGATGGTAACCTAGATGTTACCTGATGGTGAGTCTTCTAACCATGGTAAGAAGAACTGAGTGGATCTTCTACTACTGATGGCCCGTCTTATGAGCATGTCTAGATTTTTAGGAAGGAGCCCAAAAGTCAAGAACCAGTGCAGATGTGCAGTTAGTGGTGAGTCATTTGAAGCCTGGAATATGAAAACCAGAGCTTTGTGGTTCTTGCTTCCATTCAATGGAACTCAATGGAGCGATCTCAGCAGAGGAATACTTTCATGGACTAGACCAGCTGCAGCATTGTGAATGCTTATTAAAGGAGAAAAGTAATATGAAGGAATCCTTGCAAGACTTGTAGGAGCCATGGATGAAGACGACTAGAGTGAGAAAAACTTATTAGCACCACTTGGCATCATGGCAACTGCAGCCCTTCATCTTCACACGTTGGCTACAAACCTTGTTGAGTTCTTAAGTAATGCAAGAGACCAGTTTATGTGGTTTCCGACACTGTTTGGTATTCTATTATTCATAAAACTGTGGAGCAGTCATTGACCAGTGGTTGGGGAACCAGCCTTTTGATCAGACAGTCGCTGGTTCAATCCCCTGAACTGACTGGACATGACTAAAGCGCTCTTGATCAAGACACCTAACTCCTGACTGCTCCCCAGGCCGTGTGCATAGGGCTGCCCATTGCTCCAAGCAAGTGTGATAAAATGTAATTAAATTACTATTATAAGTGGAATAAACCAAACTTTTAACCTATTTCACCTGTCTGCTCCTCCTCCTCCACCATGTTTGTTGTAGTTTGAGAGGCTGATCATAGTGAGTGGTCAGTCACGAAACCAAGTGCCATCAGCCAATAGCATTCGGCCCATGTCCCTCCCCCAAACTATTAAAACCTCTCCCTATTGTTATGTTAGTGAGGTAGACCACGCAAGCGCCCTCTGCTGTTTCAAAAGGATATCAATTCATCTTACATCTCAATCGATTTCAGTCATGGAATATATGCATCGATTATTAACTGTTTTGCAATGCATTGTTACTTTACAGTGATTACCAGCCTCATTACTTCAAGCATCGATCATATACAAGACATTCTGGTAGTACATGTTGCTTAATAAGTAAACACAACATTGCAAATGTGAACAAGTGAGTATACTGCTTTCTACATCAGTTACATGTATGTCGTACTTGTGACTGAGTCCATTATACTCTTCACTTTCAGTGTAGGAAATAACTCCATCGCTCAAGGCTTCATGGCCCACAGTGTCAGAGAAGAGGTTACTCATTCTCTTCCGCATCCACCTCGTGTTCCGTCTGTATGCAAAGAGCGTCTCTCCGTTTAGTCATTCCAGGAGTATATAGTGCGCTTTCTCATCTTCTTTTGATGTTAGCTGGGTTGGCGAGAGTCTATAGCCCTTTTATGATCAGTGCGGAGCATCGCATTCAGCCCGGGCTCCGCGGGGATCCTCCTGCGCTCTATGCAAGCTAAAATGTTTGCCATGTTTAATGATGCACAAAATGTTCCTGAGTAAAAGTTATTTATCTTTATCGTCGCTCTCTCCTGGAGCGCTGTCAGTTAAACAGAGCGAAATAGCAGCAGCCGCTAAACGGAGGTGACATTGCAGCCGAGCCATGCCAAGAAAAAGGCCCGATAATTAAACGAGCTTTTTACCGATTCATTTGAATTAGACTGCCTTTAAGGGGAGCGTTTCTTCTTGTTTTCAGTCATTTTCTTCTGAGCTTCACTTAAGCATGCTAGTTTTACACGACCGTCTGGGCTGAGACGCTCCATATACACAGTCGAGATATGTTATTATGACCGTCAGCTGATATCCATCACGGACACGGACAGCAGCTAGACGGACTGGGAGACTCAATAAGGTCTTGGTAGGTTGTCACAGGTATCTGGAGCCATGCTGTCTCCAGTGCATCCCACAGCTGCTGGAGGACACGTGGGGAAGGATCAGTAGAGCCAACACCATGATGCAGGTGGTCCCACAGATGCTCAGTTGGGTTCAAGTCTGGGGAATTAGAGGTCCAGGGTAGTACTTGGAAGTCTTGGTCAGCTCTTCCAACCAATGTGGGACATTTCAAGCCGTGGGATGCGTCCCATTAGGCTTGTTCGAGATACGGCTGCGCCTGGCCATGGTGGTCAGCGAGAGCAGCCCGACGCATTCGGGGGAGGAGGTTAGAAAAGAGCCTCAACTCAGACAGTTGCCGCCTGCAGCCTACGTGAACAACGGCGGGTCTTGCAGTGTTTGCTCTCTTTACAGCTGATGAAGTAGTAGAACAAAAGAAAAGAAGTAGAAAGAGTAGAAAGAAAAACAGATCTAAATAGTTTTGAAGTGTTTTTAAAGACAGTTACTAATCATACTCAGTTCAGAACACTTTAGAAGAACAGAATATAAATCTACAGCAATGGAGCCTCTTCATGATCTGAAATACTAATTATGAAAAAAGAAATATGTTGAAAACTGCATAAAAATTAACTGTCATGCTACTAGATATGATAGTATTAGTATAAATATAAGGTCTTTAAAGAGTTTTAGAGGATATATATATTTTACAGTAAAAAGAGTTAAACATCAGAGGTGTCCGCGGAGCTTCTGACCAATGAGGATTAAGCTCTGTTGTCGTCAAGCCTTCTCTTGGCTTGCGCAGTTAGTGGAGAGCAACTGCAGCGACTGTGTGTGAAGTCTGCAGCCGCCTCGCACTCGCGAGATTTTAACGTAGTTGTCGGTGAAGTCGAACACGCCTAATGTCTTGCTGGAAGATCCCATCCGCCCAGGAAAGACAATCACCATATATGGTGTACGTGATCTGCAAGGATGGTTTCTTTCCTAAATTGGTTGAGAGTGTCTTCCACATGAACGAGTGGGCCCAGAGAACGCCACAAGAACATTCCCCGGACCACTACGCTGCCACCTATTCATCATAATAATGTGACTGGACTGTGTAACTTCTATTGTCTGAACAAGCAGCCATATATATATATATATATACTGTTGACATTTGTAAACATTTGCAGTCTGCAACACTTTTTTTTGTTTATGAAGTAAATACATAAGAATAAAATAAAATAATGATTTAAGGTCAAAAACGAGGTTTTTAACGAACTCTTAGAACATTAGATAATGAAATAAACTGATTCCAGTAGATTTACCAAATAGATACTCAGGAGTACATACAATAACATAGGAAATGAATCGGGGTAAAGTTTGAGCCATGTTGTGCTTTAGAAGAGGTTTGCTCAGCTTGTGCATCAAAGGGTTAATATCGTTTAAACTACGGGCTCCTCACCTCCATCTCCTCCATTCTGTTTTTCACTTACTGCCCTCCATCTAGATTTCGACTATCATCGGAAATCATGTCTCTGAAAACAACCTATTTTCTTCACTAGCAGGTATAAACGTATGATTGTGAACAATTTTAACTTGAAGAAAAATATAATGTTCCAATTTCATACTTGGAAAATAGTGGAAAAGGGCCAATCTGTGTTCACCTCGGCTAATAAATCAGAAGGTACTGAACTGTAGCCAGTACGTACTGCTCAAGCGGTAGAGTAGTACACAATATCAGTATACAAGTCTTTAGTATCCACGCAATCTTGGACGCACGTTCACAAATTATGTATTCAAAGGAACCAATTATGCATTTTATGATATTTCCAAAGATATTCTCAACTTTCAATATAAATTCATGTAAAACATTTTATTACAAATCATTTTAGAGCATTACTATTGGTCCATACATCAGCAAACTTTTACAGGATATTAAAGGCAGTTGTCGTGTTCACATGATATAGAGAAATGGATATACATTTTTGATTGGACAGTGATGCTATATAAGAGAAGTAGCAGCATGCAAGACAGTCACTCTACCAACAGAGGCGGTACTGCATACCAGTGATTACCAGCCTCATTAATTCAAGCATTGATCTTATACAAGACATTCTGATAGTACATGTTGCTTAATAAGTAAACACAACAAATGTGCAAATGTGAACAAGTGAATATCTTGCTTTCTACATCAGTTACATGTATGTAATTCTAGTGACTGAGTCCATTATACTCTTCACTTCCAATGTAGGAAATCACTCCATCGCTCAAGGCTTTAAGGCCCACAATGTCAGAGAAGAGGTTACTTGTTCTCTTCCGCATCCACCTTGGACGCACTATGTCCGCCATCTTACCACTGTCCTGTGACGCAAGACCACCACTGTAAACGTCCCGCTATATATTAAAAGCCCCATTTACTGCCAAATTTAGATACTGTTTGAGACACTGAGCTGTGTACTCAGACAATGTCAAGCTGTAGGCGATTTCAGACATGCCTACTGTGTCTTGCCTATTTTAGACAGGATATGATATCAGACCATGTCAATGCACAAAACGTGTATTGCACTTTTAAATAGCTCCCTCTAGTGTTGAACATATTAAAAATATGACAACTTGATGTATGACATAGAATTAGCATGGATGGAATTGTCCCCACCAATAATTTGACCCCTCCAAAAAAAAAAAAACAACTGATCTGTCAATGTCTCATTAACCTAGAGGTGCAGAAAGGGTTAATCACATTCTCTACTCGAGTCCTTCCTCCCCGTAACACATATGGCCAGTGTGATTTGCTGTGCCTTTCCCTGCTGTCACATGAGACTCTGTAGCTACGTTTGGTTGTTAGCAGCACCAAACCTGGAAAGCTTTTCAGTCATATGAGACTTACTGTGCAAGACTCAGGTGCAGCGTGGGAGACACATGGGTGTGAAAAGCGAGTGAGGATGGGAGGAAAAAAGAAGACGGTGGACATGAGGAGCTATTTTTCAAAGACACACATAAGTCAGTCACTTAAAGTCTAGTTCACTAATAAAATGAGTCCATTATAATAACATTAACAGCAGCGCTCAGCACACAGCAGGCTAACATTGTGTGTAGTCGGGAATAACATGGTTTGGAAATGAACTGCACAACAAACAGCCAACTCTCAGTTCTCTTACAGTCTCACAGAGTAGCATGACTATCTATGGTTAAAGCTCTCTACATCAGAGACCTGCTTCAGTTGCACTATGGCTGAAGTTAAACTCAGGCTTTAGATAAACTCAATGCTTATTGGTTTGAAAGTGGTGACACTATCTGGATGAATATATGACTTGTACTTATACTTTCATGTAGTATATCACTCCTTTATCAGTTATCATGGATCAAAGAGAAAATCGGGGTGGGGGCAGTGGTAGATTTATAGGTCCCAACCAATGTCAAGAGCAAATCGACGCCTTTGTCCCACCCTCCTTCCTCTGGGATTGCCTATGTGAATTTGGTTCTTTTAAAATTTACTCCACCCACTGTAAATCATAGCATGATTGAGAGATTTCACTGTCAGTAGCTAAATACGTTAGTGGTTATCCGTATTGGGTCTACAGTTCAGCCCCCCGAGTGTGGGGAAGGATCTTTTCTGGATCACTTGTCAAAACTAACAATGAAGATAATATGATACAATTCCTACAATTCTTAGAAAGTGTAAACACTAGAGCTTTGATGAGCAATAAACTAAAGTAAACTAAAGAAAAAAAATATTACAGGCATGTATTTTGCATTTCACAGCCAACAGTTTGGTTCTCCATGGACGATGGAGATACAGTATAAACAGGACTGACACTGATATAAATCAACACGCAATAAAGTGCAAGGAAATCATATAAATAATATAAATAAGAACTCCTCTGCATATGAAACGAAGGTATAAAATATGAACTACGGCTCTGGGGCTGTCAATATCTGCGGCATTTTTTTTTTTCTAGAACAACTCTTCTTCCTTGATTCCCTCATTTCCGTGTGCGAGAGTGACGGAGCGATGACTGATTATCTAATCACACACGGGTGAGCAACAGCACCACACTGGCCCATTAATCATGCTAGAGTCTGCCCTTTCAGCCGAATCAACTGCTGATTCCCAAATCCCCTGAAATTACCCGCGCCCAGACACGACCTAATGCGTGGCCACCGTCCACACGCTCATGAGGTAAGAAACTCAATCACGGGCCGCTGACAATCGGGCCTGGAAATGTCTTTTGTTTTATTGCTACCTAAAGACTTTTTGACAATGCTGCCTTTTGTGTCCAGTATGAACGTACTGGATTAAGGTATACGGGGGATTTGGGGAGTTCATGAGTTCGTTATCATCAGGGAAATTCCATTGATTTGATGTTTGAGGCTTGATTAGATGTCTGTCAGTCTGTAATAGTGGTCTTCAGTCCAGGTCCTGGAAGATATTTCAGAAACTAGGATTTCTCAGTAAGCTGGATATCAAAATGATTTGATTAGACAGGCTCAAATTTAGACTCAATTTAACCCTATGATGACTGAACCATGAAAGGATTGCCTGAAAATCCAAATTCTTTGAAAATGGAGTGTTTATTAGGTCTTCAATAATAAACACTACTTCAAATAATAATAATAACGAGACGTTTTACTATGTACATATACAGCAAGCAGCCATGACATCAAACCCACCTATGTCTACACACCTTGTCTATTTTATCAGCTCCACCTACCATATAGAAATAACTATTACAGACTGTAGTTCATCTGATTCTGTGCATACATCATTTATCCCCTTATACCGTGTTCTTTAATGGTCAGGAACACCACAGAGCAGGTACTATTATAGTGGTGGATCATTCTCACCACTGCAGTGACACTAACATAATGTGGTGTGTCAGTGTGTGTTGAGCTGGTATGAGTGAATCAGACAGCAGAGCTGCTGGAGTGTTTAAACACCTCAGTGTCCTGTGGGCAGCATCCTGTGAGCACTGATGAAGGACTAGAGGAACACAAACTGTGCAGCAACTATCATAGTGGACCAGCAAAATAGGTGTGTCTAATAGATTGGACAGCGAAGTGGACACAGTGTCAACATGTTAGTGTCACTGCAGTGCTGAGAATGACCCACCACCCAAATATGTTCTGTCGTGGTCCTTTCGGAGGTTCTGACCATAAAAGAATGGGGGAACAGGGATAAACAATGTATGCAGTGAATCAGATGGACTACAGTCTGTAATCGTTGCTTCTGTATGGTCAGTGGAGATGATAAAATGGACATATGTGTAGATACAAGAAGGTGTTTTTAAAGTTATGGCTGATTGGTGTAGGTGTTTCTTGATTCAGCTCATCGGCTAATTCAGTAGAAGATCTCCATGACTAGATCTGAATGCTGGAATGTATAGAAGGAATATCAATATAGGGCCAAACATTGAGATATAATAAAGAATGCTTTTCCTGCAGCAACACCAAAGTTTTATTTCATTCCTAAAATAACTAGGAAATATATTATTTCATACAAGGAAATCCTACAAACTCATCCAACTGTTCATCTATATTCCATTGTGATAGATAGATAGATAGATAGATAGATAGATAGATAGATAGATAGATAGATAGATAGAATATATAGTATAATAGTATATATCCAATCCCAGCGTCACAGCCATGGCACACCATGGACAGTTCGCCAGTCCATAGCATGGCCAACACTCACTCACACCTACGGGCAATTTAGAGTGACCAATCAACTTATCTTGCATGTCTTTGGACTGTGGGAGGAAACCAGCGTACCCCGAGGAACCCACTCAAGCACGGGGAGAACATACACACAGAATGGCCCGGACCGGGAATCCAACCCGGATCGTCTTGCTGTGAGGCGACAGTGCTAACATAATAGTATATGGTATAATAGAATATCGTATATACAACTCACAGTGTGTATGTGAGAGTGATGACAGTAGTGCAGTTAAACAGTGTAAACAGTGTAAACAGTGTAAACAGTGCAGAATTTGGTAGTGCAAATACGCAGTTATGCAGTCAGCAGTGCCAAAAAAGCAGCAGCACTATTTACATGTATAGATTGTATGTATGATGTATAGTATCATAGTAATAGGCATACTATAATAATAACAGTATAGACATTATTATATATACAGTTAACAGTATAGTTCTATGTAACATACAGTTATACAGATAAATCTGTGAAATTCATATATAATATGATACAGTCCGATAACTTGTGATGGATGCTTAGTGGGGGTGAACACTCCTGGGGATAGAGATGCCACTGGGTGGTTCAGTACTTGCCCTGTCCTCCAAACGGAACACACAGGAGACAGCAGGTGCGGTGCAATGGAGACCATTTATTGGGCTGGGAAGCTCCCACACTCCAGTTATCTCAATCCCAGATAACATCAGTAGGCAGAACATACAGGCTACAACCTGAAGCTAACCACCATATGTGCATGCCTGTCAACATCTCTACTCTCTCTCGTCTCTCTGAACAATGCTCTGAAGTGCGCATGCGCTAAGCATAAGGCACTTAAAGTGACCGTCACAAACTGATGACTGATATTGAATAATTCAATCAAAGAATCAATAAGTGAATAAATAAACAGTGCATTACCAGCACAATCTAAAAAAGCAGTGAATTATATGCATATGAAGTAAAACTGAATGAACAAACAAATAAATAAATAAATAAATAGGGTCATATATTGTTCATTTTATATTGGGCGAAGCATGCAATTTACAACACCAGTGATTTCAATCTGGTGGTATATGAAGTGAAGTGACATGAATGAAAGAAGGGAAATGGAATATGTGAATGAATTAATGAATTAATAAATAAATATATAGTACATCACTTTGTTAAATATACATATATAGCTTTTAGACAGAGCACATGATTGTGATATGAATTGCATGCATATGAATGTCTGAAACCACAATACACATATTGGCATGCGGTCAGGCTCCTCAGAAGTTTTCTAACTCACCATGAGTGACACTTCATTCAGCATGACGGAATCAGACGGAATCCTCTATTGTATCCCATCATAGAGAAAACTGCAACAATGGAGGCACCAAACCCTCTGTGGACACCCTGACTGGACCTCAGGCTTGGGCAGGTGTTTGCAGTGGTGCAGTTGTATCAGTGGATGGTACTCAGATGGAAAACACAGACAAAACCAATTCGGACAGAAATAATATCACAGAATAAAGCACCACAAAGAAGAAACTACCCCAGGACCCTGTTTGAATATAAATCTGTCCAAGTTGAGCTTCACTTCTTCTCAACTTTCTCTAAGCGGCCCCAGATTTAGGTTGGTGGTTTGTTTTTTTTTTTTGGAACTCTACTGAGATGTATGATCATTATGCCTACTTGTGGGCTGCAAAATGCACACCGGGTGAAAGTATCAGGCGCAGACGGGGCCTGGGGAGACGGGTATGGAGCGCTTCTCCGGGGCTCGAACATCAGCTGCGCCGAGATCTCGCAGGCCGAGCAGCAGAGCTCACTGTGCCTCGGGCTGTGTTGGATCTTCATCAGAGAAAAGCTCAGCTCAACTAGGTGACGGTGGGGAGGGGGGGCTAGCAAAGAGCGTCCACCCCGCGCTGACTTCATGCAAAACAATCGATACGCATCTCGTCTCCACGGCACAAAAGCAACATAACACATCCAGACGAGAGCCCGGAGATGAAAACAACCGCTCCAAACATGATATATTACGGATAGAACTCGATTTTAGTTGTAAAACCCAAACAGTTTCGCTTGTCAGTATGCCACCACGCTGAGCTCTGATTATCTAATTATCTAATCCCACATAAGTGTGATACGCAACCGTATCAGCCTATTAATCATTCCGGATCGTGTGGCGTGGAACATTTCTATGAATAATAGTCACAGTCAACAGTCACATCCTCCTCCAATATTGAGGATTACATCAAGATGAGTGACGTTTTAGAATGAACTTGACCAAAATGGGATTGTACGTACATTAACTGGTCACTTAGGTTGGCGGTGAATGGTTGTGTTTTTATAACGATGCTCTTAAAAAAGGAATTACCAGTAATTGCTGTAATTACTGCAATTACTGGCAATTACTCTATATTAGCCTATGTAACTTTGCTACACTGTAACAACATTCTGTAGTCCATTCATACTGTATAATGAATGCATGTTGCTTTAGATCGGCAAACATCATGGTCAAAATGCACTGGTGGGTGAATTCTCTCTAGTAAATGTACTTTTCCCATGAATTACAATCATATACAGTCATTTTGAGAGGTATTTTTTCAGCAGTAGAAACAATAACCTGGTCTTTATTTCCAAAAAAGCCGTTTTCTTGTTATTCTCATCACACTGGCATAAGAAGACCCAGCTAGAATACAAGTATCTCTTAAAACGGAGGAACAAAAAAACTGTCTTTACTTTTAATGTAAGCCAATGGAACCAGAATTTTGTCCAAGCTTTTTTGGAGCATTTCTATTGGTCTATTCTTCATAAAAATCTTACACAATGTTAATGGCTGCTGTCATGTTCAAATGATACAGATACAATGGAAAATTGGTGGGCTCTAAGTTTAGTTAGCTAACCTCGCTAGCGTTGGTGCCCATGGCAATAGCAAAGCTGACCCTTTACAGAGCTTCTTGATGTACACTATAGGTTTTATAGAGTGTTTCTTAGAATGAACCCTCATGTAAATGTTTCAGATGTCAGGTATGTTGGTCAGACCAGGGCTGATGAAAATAGCCAGATAGCTAAGTTGAATACAGCTAGGTAGCTGAGGCTGCTAAGCTAACTTTACATTACATGCTTCCATGCTTTGGTTGTTAGGTCTGTTTTGTGCTGGCCAGCTAAAGTGAAGAGTTCCAGCTGGATATAAAGCTATATAGCTATCTTTATCAGCTCCTCTCTGACTGTGATGACTCTACAGTACTGTGGTTTATGATGTAATAACAATTACAGTATTAAATACAGTATTTTATAGGTACTGTTAACCTGTAATTTGTTTCTGTGTAAAGAGTTTGAGTTGATTTCTTAAAAACAAAAGTTTTATTGCGTTACTTAAAATGTTTTAGTATGTTCTACTATTTTAAAGAATAACTGAGTATGATAATATTTTTAAGTTGAACAAACTTAAAACATCAGGTTTTAGCTTGGACCACGCCCCTGTAGCACCTTGCCAGATTCTCATTGGTCAGTTCAATCAAGACTAGTTGGAGCTTGGTTAGTGGACCTTGTAAAGGTTTCAAAGTCTTTTTCTATTTTTTACTGTGAGATTTGGTGTTTTCTGTGTTTAACTTTTTTTACTCGGACAGAAACTCTGTAGTGCTGGGATTTATCTACAGTGGACATTTTCCCCATTGTTTTCTTTTCTTGAAGATCTACAGAGGACTACAATTAACCAAGCCGCCATGTTCCCTTTCTTTTTCACATTCTGGAACTTGGTAAATTGTTTTCCGTGTTCAAGTCATGTAAAACTGATAATCAAACTAAATTTAACGGCTGTCTGTGTTCTTTTGACGTAGGAAAACATTAGCTTTTTTGATGGAGACTATGTTAAAGTTTAATAATTCCTTTTGATTACAGGAAATGTTGAGTTGAATTAAATGGTCAGTAGGTTTGAATTTACCAAATATTTTAAGTACAAACAATTTAGATTTCAATGTGTTCAACTCGAAAGATTTGAAATTTAAGTTGATTTTACTTAAACCATTTGATTTTCTCTAGTTTGCATTACTTAAATATTTTAACATTACATCTACAGTAAGCATATTGTGAAATGAGCTACAGCTACTTATTAGCTAATTGCTGTACATTTTACAGTGTATAGCATACACATACACATACATATACATAACATATACCAGACATCTAACTCTGTGGTGAATGGTTAAGGACAGTTGCTCATAATACAATTTGTCTTAACAATGAGTGGGTAGAGTAGTCTAAATCAATGCCCAAGTAGTAAATGTACTAAGTAAATGTGTAAATGTACTAAAGTAACAGGACAAAAAAAGACTTCACTACTGAGTAACATATTAAACTGCAGTGGAACTTAGTCCTGCTGGCTCGCGTGGGAGGTGTAGCCCCTCAGCATGTCCATGCTTCCTGTGCATCATTGAGCCATCGCCGGTCGAAAAGCGAAGCTACAACATGCATGCTTTAAGGCCTTTCTACTCAAAGCTATTCCATTGACTACACAGTGTCTAGGAAATAATGGTAGTCTGTTCATTCAGAAAAGCTAGTCTTCAGTTTGAAAGAGAAAACTGGAGAAGCTCAGCTACTGATTCAACTACTGTGACTTAGCCTGTGCATGTGATGTGATGGTTAATTTATATACATGGGTTTATCTTCAATTGTGGGCTCTTTTTGCTATCTTAACTTAGTTTTATAAAGTAATGTATTTCACTTGAATTTCATTATAAAATCACACTGTTATACTTAATTATATTTATTTCTTAATAATTTAAAAGATACTGATGGTGAAATTGAAAACCTGTCATTACCATTAACAAATGTCATTATCATCTCAACAGGTTATGTGTTGGTAATGACGTGTTGCAGTAATGACAGTTTTTAATGACACTATTTTAAGAAAAAAGCTAGCTAGGCCATAGATTTGCTAAAGCAAGTTAACAGCTAGTACAAGATGCACTTTAAATACACATAAATAAATAAATAATGTGTAAATGTAATGTTTAGTTGTAAATAAATAAATAAATAATGTGTAAATGTAATGTTTAGTTGTAAAGAAATAAATAATGTGTAAATGTAATTTTTAGTTGTAAATAAATAAATATTGTGTAAATTAAATGTTTAGTTGTAAATAAATGAATAATGTATAAATGTAATGTTTAGTCGTAAATAAATAAATAAATAATGTGTAAATGTAATATTAGTTGTAAATAAATAAATAATGTGTAAATGTAATGTTTAGTTATAAATAAATAAATAATGTGTAAATGTAATGTTTAGTTGTAAATAAATAAATAATGTGTAAATGTAATGTTTACTTGTAAATAAATAAATAAATAATGTGTAAATGTAATGTTTAGTTGTAAAGTACTGCCGTACTGATGTAAACGGTGATGACTCTGAATAAATGTACTCTATGATCAGGAGAAATACATGATTCAGTTACTCCCATTTCCAGACATTCAAATATCACTCTTCACTCATGGCTGACATGTGCTCCTTTGTGAGCCTTTGTTTCCATGGTTACATAACATAAACAAGTGCTACCTTTAAATAATTCCCTGCAGAAGTCATACACTGTTGTGGTAATGACGATAATGTTGGAGATGATAATATATTGCTCAAAAATATGCATAGGTACAAATATGAAACTAAACAGGACATTTAGTTTCTTTTTAAGTTTTTATGAAACTCATATTGTGATCTTTTTCAGAAATTGATCACTTTTTAGTATTTTATTGGGGCCCAGAAGTTTTAAAGTCTGGGTTGGGGACAATGCCAAAATAGTAAAATATTGATGTTTCAATCATTATAAAAAATGGAAATCATAATTATTTTGGTGGTTTGTTTTTTTTTTTTGGTGATGAAAGGAACGATCTTCTTTATACCTAAAATGTTTGTTTTGTATTAAAGTAGTTTTAACACAAATTTATAACCTAGGGACGTAGGGACGTTCCCCTAATTGAACTTTTATGAGTGAAAAAAATTATATATATATATATATATATATATATATATATATATATATATATATATATATATATATATATATATATATATAATTAACCTATTTGTCCATTTATCATAAAATATATATATTGTGTCACTGCAGTGCTGAGAATGATTCACCTTCCTAATAGTACCTGTCCTGTGGTGGTCCTGTGGGGGTCCTGATCCTTAAAGAACAGAGTGAAAGGGGATAAACAATGTATTCAGAGAATTAGGTAGACTACAGTCTGTAAGTGTAGAACTACAAGGGGCTCCTATATGGTAGGTGGATGAATGAGTGTAGTGAAAAGTGTAGTGAAAAGTGTAGTGAAAAGTGCTCATCCATCTCCTTGTTTACTGAATATCAGACATACATTCATGCATCAAAGCAACCACTTCTTAGGCATCTCAGAAACTTTGCTTGTACACATATACTGCAAGTAAAATAGCAGGAGGTCCGATCCGGGTCCGACCCAGACCCAACAAGCTGTCACCCGGACCGCGTTCGCGGTGAAATCCGCTGCCTGAGCATGAATAATTGAGCGCGCTCTGAGATCAAGCTGGCGATTCATTGATACCGCTCCATAATTCACAGCCTCTGTCTGAGGAAAGCACGGCTCCTCTGCACACTGCAGATTTGTCGTGCCGTTTCGCAAGATGTTCAAGGCAGCGGAGGCAGGAGTTCGCTCTCTCTCCGCGCGAAGACTTGAGGTTTATTAGTCTCTCCACTTTCGCGCGCTGCAAAGCCCTCAGAGCCAGCTGCCTTATTTTGCCATTCCCTTTCATGTCAGTGGAATAAACTTATCACTTTAATGCAGTTTTCCAGATATCACATTGATTCACATCCCCTCCGGCCCGTCAGGAAACTTCGGCAGAAGATGAAAGCGGCGCCAGAGAAGAGAAAGAATATACACACTTTTAAATATGCACCCGGCTCAGAAAAGCAGGAGCCGGGGCTACCTGTCAGAGTTCAGCAAGAGGTCAAGGGAAGATTACAGCAATGGTGTCCCTGCTTTGAAAGAACCAACATATGCTGGTATCTGTGTTAGCCTGCATGGCACTGACTGCTGGAGGCATCGGACCTGCTATGCATGCCTATTACTGCGCCCGTCTGCCACCAGCATTGTATCCGAGGAAGGGCTTCATAGAAGGCTGTTGGTTCAAGTATATACTTCGGCCCCCTTATGCTGGAGTGACTGGAGTTGAGTCACGCTCGCGTCATCTCGATCTTTTAGTGTGAGGTGGTTGAGACTGCAGGTTTAGGTCAGTCTTTTTCTCGTCCGAGCGTTCCTATAAAATCAACCGAAGTTTAAAGTCTTGGCTCTCGCAAATAGTGGCGTGAACATTGAAGACACCAACCAATAGGAGAGCTCTTTTCACCACCAAAAGGAAAACTGAAAGGCAAGTACATGAACGTCTGGCGGGTAAAGAAGTTAGACATGGAGGGGAGTCCGGCGAGGGTTTGAAAACTGTGGTTCTCCTGGACTGTACAGAAGGAGGAGAAACTGGTGGAGCTGTGGAGTGAGCTGTGGAGTGAGCAAGAGTGCCTCTTTGACCTGTCTTCACATTTATACCAAAGGTATTAAAGGTGGACAGAAATTGCTGAAGCCCTTGAAATCCCAGACGAATGGGACTACATTGTTTACAATCAACCTAGTAGTGAACCATACATTTAGCTGAATATTGTTAGCTTCAATCATATAAATGGAAATCTCATAAGGAATCTAGCTGCAGTCTTGTAAATAGTGACTCTGAAAGATCCCCAGTCTTTGCAAAATCATAGTCTTTGACTAGTCTTTAGATGTGAAATGTGAGTTTAATAGACTTTAGTCTATTAAACATCTTTCCAGAGTCTTTTAAAAGTCTTCTTGTGTATGGTTAGCATTAGGTGACTTTGAAGATGTTCTACCACTGTTTACCCAAAAATATTAAAAACTGCGGTATATCATCGCCATCCAAAAGAAAACAAGCATCCCCACAATGGCATCTTTATAGTCGAGAACAAAAACTGTCTTTACTTTCGATGCAAGTGAATAGAACCTGATTTTTCTTTTTTGACGCATTTCTATTGGTCCATTCATCTTGCCATTTTCAGATAATGTCAACGGCAGCTGCTGCGTTTAAATAAATTGACCAAAATGGTGATACATGGTATTATTTGGACAGTGACGATATGATTTAATAATGTAATAAAAGCAAGTCATATTTTCACAGGTTCAAATTTGGTTCAAGCATTTGTGGGCTGGAGGTTAGAGAACTAGCCTTGTGATTGCAAGGTCATTGGTTCGATTCCCTTTTTTGGATCCAAACCCAAGAGTAACCAGCGGACGCCCCCTGGACGACTCCATGTGGGGGTGTTCTGGGGAAGACCTAGGGCACGCTGTACGGATTATATCTCTCGGCTGGCCTGGGAATTCCTCGGTATCCCCCTGTAGGGGCTAGAGGAGGTGGCTGGGGAGTGGGAAGTCTGGGTTTCTCTGCATGGACAGCTACCCCCGCAACCTGGATCCCTGGAAAGATGATAGGTAATGGTTGGTTGGTTGGTTGGTTGGTTGGTTGGTTGGTTGGTTGCTTGGTTGCTTGGTTGCTTGGTTGCTTGGTTGGTTGGAGGGATGGATCCAAACCCTAATTGACGGCAGACGTCTCAATATTGTGATACAAACTGACCCAGTTGCCAACAATAGGACCAACAAAGCACAGGTGTGACAGAAGCAACCATATAAGGAAAGGCAGATATGCAATGACCCCAGTGTCCTAGTATTCCCTGGGCTCTGTTGCACAGTGTATACATGTAATACACACAATTTAGAATATAATAGCATAGAATACAGCTTTGCATTCTTTCACCCTGAACTGACAGGTTATGGCTAAAGTGCTCTTGAGGATGGCACCTACTCCAAACTGCTTCCCAGGTGCTGTGGAGAGGGCTGCCCACCGCTTCAGGCAGGTGTGAGTGTATGTGGGTGTTTGAATGCATGGATAGGTTAAACGGTCAAATTCCTCTGTCTGCTTAACACAATGGGCTAACTTTAGGGGTTAGCGTTGGGGACAGACACCCCCCAGCAGAAAGTACCTTATAAATGATTTTGTATATATTAAGCTTATTATTGTCTCTGCTAATGCTTTGGGGTTAAATGGATCCTAACATATTCTTTTAAATATCGACATCTTAGCTCTTGTGTAAGGGTAGTGGCAGAACTGCACAGGTTGGCTTTGGTGCATTACACACTTTTGATGGAAATGCCTCGTTTTTTGGTTTAAAAAGTTCCACCTTTAAAACCATTCAAAGCTGCTTAGGTTGTCTTCCAGAGATACGGTGGGAGAAAAAAAAGTGTGTTGGCCTGCTGCCTGCTTTCCAAAACAGAAAACGCTCACTTCCTGAATTTGAAATAAAACGGCCAATAAGACCTGCTTTTGGACGTGCCGTGTGATGCGTCTCGACAGGCCTGGCAAGTCGAGCCCAGAAAGCAATCACACTTTATTTTGAGAAACAGGAAGGATCATTCGTCAGAATGGAGACAATTCTTCTATCTGGTTTTTGGACTTAACCCTGTATTGTGCAATGCTGTCTCAGGGTAACAGAGGGACAACGCTGTTTTCCTCACTTTACAATAACAGGATGCATAGTTAATGACAGTGGTCAATAATGAAGGGAGGACATTCCTCAGATTGTCTCCTGGTGGGCATTTTTAAGATTGTACAGCGTATGTAAAAAATAGATCAGTTGAACTACGCAGTCGAGTCACATTATTATGACCACCAGCTTATATCCATAGGAACTGCTGTGTGTTCTATGGACAGCACCTGGATGGACTGGGAGACTCAATAAGGTCCTGGTAGGTTGTCACAGGTATCTGGAGCCACGTTGACTGCAGTGCATCCCACAGCTGCTGGAGTGTCCATGGAGGAGGATCCATAGTGGGAACATGATGATCCAGGTGGTTCCACAGATTCTCAATTGGTGGTCCAAGGCAGTATGTAGAAGTCTTGGTCAGCTCTTTCAACCAATGTTGGACATTTCTAACCAAAGGACATTGACTTGCTGGAAGACCATCAAATCAGTTTAGCATATTTACTGCTGTAGCTGTAAAGCATACAATATGTTTTACTGGTGTTTTTAGTTTTCTTCAGATTTGTAAGATTTAGGGATTTGGAGACCTCTCTAGTGGAATTTGTGGAAGAATATTCTGTAACATTGGTTAGGACTTCGGAAACCCACACTGGATGAATGCCACTCAGCCAAAACTTGGTGAACTATGGGTCTTGTGAGAATGCTGAAAGAGTTATCTACTGTTGTCATCATGTCTTCCACAGTAGGATGCTGATGTTGCATTTGAGACCTAAAAACACAGAGTTGGACCTGGTGCATGGGACATTAATACATACAGATGACGTGGTCGAAAAAACTCTCGCCATTTGTCTTAGTAGCTCTGATTTTAAATCGATTCACTGGGCGCACATGCACCATATTTCAGTGTGTTCTCTTTTTTATATTTATGATGCACAATTGATGACAGTGAAACACTCAGGAATGTAAGAGAGGTCTTGAACCAAAAAAAGGGCATTTTTTGCATTTATAGAACCTTGAAGAAATGTTAGTCACTCCTGTCATGATAGCACTCAACAAACAGTGTACTTTACTGGTGTCATCAGTTTTGTTTAGAAAATGAAATGAAAAATCTGTTTATTTGAAATAAGTGTTTATAGTAACACTGTAAGATTTGGGGATTTGGAGACCTCTCTGGTGGAATGTGTGGAAGAACATTTTCTTGGCTGGACGTGGATTGGACTTGGAGCCCCACAATGGATGATTGTGACTTTTTACTAGTGTATTGAAACAATATTCAAAGAGAACTCAGTCAATTCTTGGTCAACTATGAGGATGTGAAATATCTACTACTGTTATCACATCTTTTATAGTGTTATGTGGTGATTTTGCATTTGAGACCTAAAAACATCAAGGTGGACCTTGATGTGCATGGTACGTTAATACATGAAGATGTAAGACGTGGTCCAAAAACTCCTGCCAAATTTTTCGGAGTAGCTTTGACTTTTAAATGGTTCGCTGGGTGGCTCACAGTGGCGCACAGTTTTATATATATATATATATATTTATATATATATATATATATATATATATATATATATATATATATATATATATATATATATATATATATATATATATATAATGACAGTAAGCAGTCAGTAATGTAAAGAGAGCATGAAGAAGCCAAAATTTTTTTGTACTTGGTCAAATTTTTTTTCCTGGTGGGCATTTTTTGGCATTTATGAAAACAAAAGATCCATTCCCTAAAAAAATGTTCAGTCACTCCGGTCATGCTAGCAGTCAGCATACAGTATGTTTTACTGGTGATATCAGTTTTGTTTAGAAATAAAATCTGTTCATTTGAAATAAAAGTGTTTATAGCAACACTGTAGGTGTTGGAGATTTGGAGACCTCTCTGGTGGAATGTGTGGAAGAATATTCTATAACATTGGATGGGCTTTGGACCCCCACAATGAATGTGACATTTTACTAGTGTATTGAAAGAGCATTCAAAGAAAACTTAGTCAAAACTTGGTGAACTATGAGTCTTCTGAGGATGTGAGTTATCCACTACTGTCATCACATCTTTTACAGTATAATGTGGTGATTTTGTGGTGCATGGTATGTTAATACATGAAGATGTAAGACATGGTCCAAAAACATTTTCTCAAATTTTTCTCAGTAGCTCTGATTTTGAAATGCTTTGCTGGGTAGCTCACATATTTCAGTGTGTTCTCTTTCTCTATGTTTATGATACATATTTAATGATAGTAAAGCGGTCAGCAATGTCAAGCGAGCTTTAAGAAGCCAAAAAAAGTTTGTACTTGTCCTGGTGGGAATTTTTGGCATTTATGGAAACAAAAGATCAATTCCCTGAAAAAATATTTAGTCACTCCGGTTATGCTAGCAGTCAGCATACAGTATGTTTTACTGGTGATATCAGTTTTGTTTAGAAAATAAAATCTATTAATTTGAAATTAAAGTGTTTATAGCAACACTGTAGGATTTGGGGATTTGGAGACCTCTCTGGTGGAATGTTTGGAAGAATATTTTATAATGTTGGTTGGGCTTTGGACCCCCACAATGGATTAATGTGACTTTTTACTAGTGTATTGAAAGAGCATTCAAAGAGAACTTAGTCAAAACTTGGTGAACTATGAGTCTTCTGAGGATGTGAGTTATCCACTACTGTCATCACATCTTTTACAGTATAACGTGACGATTTTGAGGCAGCACGGCAGTGTAGTGGTTAGCTCTGTCGTCTCACAACTAGACGATCTGGGTTTGATTCCCTGTCCGGGCCATTCTGTATGGAGTTTGCATGTTCTCCCCGTGCTTGAGTGGGTTTCCTCTGAGTACTCCAGTTTCCTCCCATAGTCCAAACACATGCATGTTAGGTTGATTGATCACTCTAAATTTCCAGTAGTTGTGAGTGTGTGTTGGCCATGCAATGAACTGGCAGCCTGTCTATGGTTTACACCACCTTTGCCCAATGATGCTAGGATTGGCTCCAGCCCCCCCATGAACCCAACTAGCAGGATAAACCTATCGAGTTGAACCTTGTGTGCACACTCACCATGCTTTAGTATGTTCTCATTCTTTATGTTCATATCAGTCTTACAAACATACTGCATAATGAAACTAATTGTGTAATTACACAGTATCATTTTAAATTTTCATGAAAACATATCTTTATCCACTGCATGGTTTCCAGAGTTGCCTAAGCATAAAAATAACCCTGCATGCATAATTTTTTAAAAAAGATTGACTTTGATTTTGACAGTCTGGTTCATTTTATGGAAGGCAAGTGGTTTCTTTTCAAAATTTCTCGAATACTGCACGCAATAAAGGGTTAATATCTCTCCGAATGAGGCAGTAGTGATGCGTTTTACTGTTGATTATATAGTACATGCGTACAACTCCACACTAGTATACATCAACATTCCCATGCTAGCCCTACCAGATGTCACTCTGTACTGATGCCATGTTATGGAGATTCAATCCTCGCTCCAGTGAGGTCATGCAACCAGCTGGCTGCAAAACACAGCATCCAGTGACTTTCAGAATCAAACAAACGTCAGGCCCGCTGGACACTTTCCACTACGTGGCTCCGTTTCAACGAGAATAAGGTCATATATCATATATCACATATATTGGTGGGGCCAAAAGGCGATCCTGACTTAGGCTTTTAGTAGAAGTAGCGTGAAAGGACTGCCAGTTACCTCCCTGGAGGCTGGACAGGGTTGCCAGGTCCAGGTGAAAGCAGCAGACCTTCTGCATTAATCTGTGAACGGGGCCAGCAATCAGTGACTCCTGGGATTAGGCGGAGGCTGATGCCTTCATTCAGTTCCTTGCACCATATGTTGGATGCGGAAACAGAAATAATGCTGTTATGAGTCTCGCTGGCACACCTTGCGGTAGCTCTTCTGCTCACAGCTGCTTCTAATAATTAATTAATGTAAGTGGCGCTTTATTGCAGGGCAGTGTTCCTACAAAAGCTCATCACGACACCTGATATAAACCTGCTTAAACTTTTATTAAGACGTATTACAATAGGCTGCCGTCTGTCAGAAAGTTAAGACATAACACCTACGTCCCTATGGCAGGACAGTTTTCCTTCTCAGTGTTGGCCAAAATGACATACATTATGTGGCCAAAAGTATGTGGACACCTGGCCATCACACCTTAGTAAGCGGGTTAGACATTTCACTCCAAAGCCATGAGCATTGATATGAATTCCTGTGGGAATGTTGAAGTGTGGAGACTGTAAGATTGCATGCATGTCTTACATGTAGTGTGACGGGTAGAGGACAGGGTCCTCCACAAAAAGATGAGGCTGGACTCCAGAATTAGACTTTGCACACACGTGATGAGTTATTTTACACACAAACAAGCAAAAAGTGAAAGAAATGCCCAGATACAATCATAAAATAAACAGGTTGTGGCGCAACTAGTACGATGGGACAAAAAAGACGACTCCAGTGAGGTCATGCAACCAGCTAGCCACAAAACACAGCATCCAGTGACTTTCAGAATCAAACAATATTGGTTGTCTGTTAGTATGTTAAGACATAACACCTACGTCCCTCTCTCAGGACAATTTTCTTTCTCAGTTTTGGTCAAAATAACACACATTACATGGCCAAAAGTATGTGGACACCTGGCCATTGTACCTTCGAGAGCGTTAGACATTTTACTCCAAAGCCATGAGCATTGATATGGATTCCTGTGGGAATGCTGAAGTGTGGAGACTAAGATTGCATGCATGTCTTACATGTAGTGTGACGGGTAGAGGACAGGGTCCTTCTCGAAAAGATCAGGCTGGACTCCAGAATTAGACTTTGCAAACATGTGATGGTTTATTTTACACACAAACGAGAGAAAAGTGAAAGAAAAGCCCGGATACAATCATAAAATAAACGGGTTGTGGCACATCTAGTACTATGGGACAAAAAAGACGCAACCAGCTAGCCACAAAACACAGCATCCAGTGACTTTCAGAATCCAACAAAAATGGTTGTTGTATGTCAGAAAGTTAAGACATAACACCTATGTCCCTCTCTCAGGACAATTTTCTTTCTCAGTTTTGGGCAAAATAACATACATTACATGGCCAAAAGTATGTGGACACCTGGCCATTGCACCTTTGTGAGCGTGTTGGACATTTTACTCCAAAGCCATGGGTGTCTGGAGAAACACATAGCAATATTAAGCAGAAATACTTGCAAACAGCCAGGAGAAATTTTTTTTTTCACGCCTGGAGAGGAGGCGGCTGTGTATTAAGGTGCGCCAGCTATTATGTTACATTATCACGCACGGGATTTGACAAACCATCCTCAATGAAGTCCTATGAAACTGCAAGCCTTGTAATGAACTGTGTCCATTTGGAAGGAGACACATGGAACTTATTATTTATATATTAATTCATCACTCAGTAAATCTTAGTAGCTGATTAGGTGCCTAGTAATTAGTTACTGACTCTCTGGAAGCCTGATAGATGAATCTGGTTTTGGCACACGCCAAGAGCAATCTACCTACCAGAATGCATGAACCTAACATAAAGTTTGGTGGAGGGGGAATAATGCTGTGGGGCTGTTTTATAGAGTTTAGGCGACTTAGCTTTAGTGAACGTTGATGTAAATGCTACAGCATACATAGACATTGACATTTTGAGCATTGGCGGCTTTATATTTTATCCAAACAGTATTGATATAGTAAGTAAGTCAGTGTGTTTATTTAACACTGTCCAAGCTTTTCATTGTGGAAACAACCCAGTATTATTTAGAGTTCTCATCTGATACCTGCTTTGACTGCTTAGTACTTCATTAAGCTAAATTAAGATTGCTGCTGAAGGAACTGAATACATTCATACAATGTCTGGGGCGTCCAGGAGAAATCTGGAACTACGCTTTGTTCTTTAAACTGGAGCTTAAGATATGATCTACTTCTCTCACATGAAGATATTTATGTTACTTTGTAATGTATGTATGATTATTTACAACTGTTCTAATGATTAGGAGAAGGCCAGCATATGCCCCCCAATATGGATTCCTGTGGGAATGTCAGAGTGTATAGACTGCAAGATGCATGTCTGCATTCATGCATGTCTTACATGTAGTGTGATGGGTAGAGGACAGGGTCCTTCTCAAAAAGATCAGGCTGGACTCCAGAATTAGAATTTGCACACGTGGGATTGTATTATTTTGCACATAAACAGGCGAAGGGTGAAAGAAAAGCCCGGATAAAATCATAAAATAATTGGGTTGCAGAGCAACTAATACAATGGAACAAACCATTCTACCTCTAGACGATCATGCTATCCTATTCCAACGGTTCTGATTAACATCAGCTAGTTATGTAACACTGTAGCCCCACCCCCAATCTTGTTAGACTAGACAATTCCCCGGGGCTAGAGAGCGGTTACATGAAAAAAAAAAACAATAATAAACACAACTTTAATACAATAAGCACAATATAAATATACCAGTAAGTATATTCATTCCTATTGGTTTACCATGTTGACTCTTTCTGTCTTACTGGCCAATGTAAAGGAAACCCTGAAAGCCATCCACATGCCCTCTAAGGATCAGGTCAGAACTGGAACAAGGTAAGTATTATTTTATGTGCACATTTTAATTCCCTCTCAAAAGTCATTGTCCCCTTTCACGCCTCAGTGTCTTTTCACAGTCCTGGTGATGGGGCGGACTTATTGACCCTATCACAATTCCCTCATCCCAGTTTGTGGCTATAACAGCCTTCACAAGAGATTTGCGTGGTAATTTGGGTCGGTTCAGTAATAAAAAGCATTTGTAAGATCAGATGCTGACTTTAGACAAGAAGGTCTGGTGCATTCAAATTTGTACCCGAGGTGTTCAGCGGGATTGAGGTCAGGGCTCCGTGCAGGCCACTGGAGGTCCTCTACACCCAGGCATGTCTTTATAGACCTTGCTTTGTGCACAAGGGGGCAGATATGCTGGCCTTCTCCTAATCATTAGAACAGATGTAAATAATCATACATACAAAGTAACATAAATATCTTATTGTGAAAGAAGTAGATCATATCTTGAGCTCCAGTTTGAAGAACAAAGTGTAGTTCCAGATTTCTCCTGGACGCTCCAGACATTGTATGAATGTGTTCAGTTCCTCCAGCAGCAACCTTGATTTAGCTTAATGAAGTACTGAGCAGTCAAAGCAGGTATTAGATGAGAACTGTAAATAATACTGGGTTGTTTCCACAATGAAAAGCTTGGACAGTGTTAAATAAACACACTGACTGAAATATAAAGCCGCCAGTGCTCAAAATGTCAATGTCTATGTATGCTGTAGCATTTACATCAACCTTCAATAAAGCTAAGTCGCCTAACCTCTATAAACAGCCCCACAGCATTATTCCCCCTCCACCAAACTTTATGTTAGGTTCATGCATTCTGGTAGGTAGATTGCTCTTGGCGTGTGCCAAAACCAGATTCATCTATCTGGCTTCCAGAGAGTCAGTAACTAATTACTAGGCACCTAATCAGCCACTAAGATTAACTGAGTGATGAACTAATATATAAATAATAAGTTCCATGTGTCTCCTTCCAAATGGTCACAATTCATTACAAGGCTTGCAGTTTCATAGGACTTCATTGAGGAACTTTCGTCGAATCCCGTGCGTGATAATGTAACATAATAGCTGGCGCACCTTAATATACAGTCGCCTCCTCTCCAGGCGTGGAAAAACATTTCTCCTGGCTGTTTGCAAGTATTTCTGCTTAATATTTCTATGTGTTTCTCCGGGGAGAGAGAACACAGACACTTCAGGGCTTGTAAATTCAGCTGAAAACGAGCCCTCGCCGAGCTCGCTGCGCTCTTCTTTTTTCCAGCTGCCTTTTTTTTTGCCTTCTTTTCTCTCTCTCTCCTTTTTTTTGTCAGAAATGCAATATTTACCCGCTTCGGAATTATTGCGGTATGATGGTCGTAAATTTCCGAGGTTTCAGATAAGCTTTTAGACACATTTGTCTTTGCACAATTATTCATTTCCAGCTGGGGGCCAAGTTATGTCTCGCGAAATCAATATTACTCGCGCAGGTTGCAATTAGTTGAGAATTAATCATGGCCCGGGGGTGTGTAAGTCATAAATAACACCGGGACCAGAGCCTCAGACTAAGCACAACCTAGAACAGGCCTGAAGTGAGAGCCTGGAGACGGAGGCACGGTTTTTGAGGGTAGGGAACATTTTCAGTTCAATCAAAATGTTTTTTTTTTGTTTGTTTGTTTTATTTTCTTCCCATGCAAGTCATTAGAAACGCAGGCAAAGGCTGTGGAATTGACCCGTGATGGATGCCCGTCTGTAGGCGTGCTAAGGTCCGTGTAGGGCTGTTTGTGTGGGCTACAATCAATAGGATGATTCATCTCAAGAGCTTTAATGGCAACCCACTGGGTGCCATTGCACCATGGACCTTTTATTTGCCAGCAATGCCATTTGATATGTTCCTTCGATTCCCCCAATCCCCCCACCTCCCCACCTTCTTCTTCTCCCCGGAGGCCTAAAGCATTACAAGTCACCTCAAGCCAGACAACAAACAAGACCATTTATGAACCCCCCTCCACCCCACCCCCTGCCACTGCCTGCTAATGCAGGACAGACGAAAATCCATGCGATGATCGATATTGTCACCAGCGTCCAGCCTTATAATCATGCGACGTGCCAATTCTGCTTTCCAAGTTTTTCTAATGTAGTATAAGTCCAACGCTAATGGACATCAGTGCAAAGATGAGGTCATAACAAGCCTCATTGTCCTACTCCTCTTCTTAATGAACCCAAATGCCGATTTGGTATAGCCTAAGCTGGTAGCACTTCCCACACAACATGTTCATTAGGCTGTGCGCAGTGCTAAAATAATAACAGTTCATTTAAAAACCAGTACAGAGCTTCTCCAGTACAGCCATTGACTTATCCATTTGTCTATTATCTTCCACTTTATCCCACTAGTTGGGGTCTGGAGCCAATCCCAGCGTCATCGGGCGAAGGTGGCATACACCATGGATATATCACCAGTCCATCGCATTGGACAACACACACTGACACCTACCCATCAACCTAACATGCATGTCTTTGGACTGGCAGAGGAAAGCAAGTACTCAAAACCTACTCAAGCAGAAGAACCTGGATCATCTTGCTGTGAGGTGACAATGCTAACCATTACACCACCGTGTCGCCTAGTTACGTGATGTAATTTGATATTAATTATGTATTACAAGCACGGGAAGAACATGCAAACTCCACATAGAACGGCCTGAACCAGGAATCAAACCCAGACCGTCTTGCTGTAAGGAGACAGTGCTGACCACTGCACCACCATGCCACCATCCATTGAATTTTATTAAAAGTAAAAACTCTTTTTGGCCCCTCCTGTAAAGCTGCCATTTTGAAAATACTTGTTTTTCATTGGACATGACCGTCATAAAGTTTATGGCTCAGCAGATCCTGGGTTTTATGGCAGGAACCACCCAAGAAAATCTGTCCCAAGTCCAGGAGATAACGACCTGGCCATACAGGTCAGGACCAGTTGAACTTGTAGTCAGCTGGAGTCCAATAGGGTGTTAGCTGGAGTTTAGACTCATATATACTCTGCATATACTCTGAACTGGTCTCTCTCTTCATTTTCACAGCAAGATAAGAAGGTACACACTACAAATCACTAATAAAGCATTTGCTGAGTAATGAATTACAGGTTAAAAGCACACTTGAACTTGATGTGAAAATCAGCAAATATAAGCAGATATTTATTGCCGGAATTCTCAAAGACCAAACATGCTATTTTATTAATTATAGACACTTGAATTCTGTAATTTTACAGTAACTTTAAACTTCAACTTTTTTTTCAGAATAAAAATCATGTCCAGATAATGTCCATGTTTAACTGTCAAATATATTATATACTTTACATATACATCTTTTGGCCTTTTCCCTTCTACAGGGGTCGCCACAGTGAGTACACTCATACACTAGATTTGGAAAAGTGTTTTACATCAGATGCCCTTCCTGACACAACCATTGCCACAAAACCAGGCTTGGGACAACACACACACTCACAACTACGGGCAACGTATACCAACGTGACCAATCAACCTAACATGCATTTGGACTGTGGGAGGAAACCGGAGTACCCAGAGGAAACCCACTGAAGCACGGGGAGAACACACACACTCCACACAGAACCACCCGGACCTGGAATCCAACCCAGATCTATAAATGGGTGATTCTTTAATTGTGGGCTCTTTTTGCTATCTTAACTTAGTTTTATAAAGTAATGCATTTTCCTTGAATTTCATTATAAAATCACACTGTTAGACTTAATTATATTTAATTTCTAAATAACTTAAAAGATACTGATGGTGAAATTGAAAACCTGTCATTACCATCAACAAATGTCATTACCATCTCAACAGGTTATGTGTTGGTAATGACGTGTTGTGGTAATGACAATTTTCACTTTTTTAAGAAAGAAGCTAGTTAGGCCATGAATTTGCTAAAATTAGTTAACAGCTAGTACAAGCTGCAATAAATAATGTGTAAATGTAATGTTTAGTTGTAAATAAATAAATAATGTGTAAATGTAATGTTTAGTTGTAAATAAATAAATAAATAATGTGTAAATGTAATGTTTAGTTATAAATAAATAAAAAATGTGTAAATGTAATGTTTAGTTGTAAATAAATAAATAATGTGTAAATGTAATGTTAAGTTGTAAATAAATAAATAATGTGTAAATGTAATTTTTGTTGTAAATAAATAAATAATGTGTAAATGTAATGTTTAGTTGTAAATAAATAAATAATGTGTAAATTTAATGTCTAGTTGTAAATAAATAAATAATGTGTAAATGTAATGTTTAGTTGTAAATAAATAAATAATGTGTAAATGTAATGTTTAGTTGTAAATAAATAAATAATGTGTAAATGTAATTTTTGTTGTAAATAAATAAATAATGTGTAAATGTAATGTTTAGTTGTAAATAAATAAATAATGTGTAAATGTAATGTCTAGTTGTAAATAAATAAATAATGTGTAAATGTAATATTTTGTTGTAAAGTACTGCCGTATTGATGTAAACGGTAATGACTCTGAATAAATGTACTCTATGATCAGGAGCAATACACGATTCAGTTTCTCCCATTTACACACATTAACACAAAAACTACAATCCCCATAAGGCAACCCCTCATGACGTCAGTGCCACAATCCTGGTTTCAACCAATCAAAAACTACCTTATGCTGCTTTGTTTGTTTGAGTCCTTTGTGAAGTACTTCCCTCCTTTCCTGTTACATACTTCTCTCTTGTTCTTTATCTATCTACCATCTATGGTATTTGCTTATTTTCCTGGTTATGGCTTTTTTCTCCTTTTCTGTTTATGTTTTCTTTGTAGTTCTATGGTGAATGGTTGCCATTGTAACTTCTAGGCTGTTAAAACTAGTTCACCATATAGTTCTGTTAACGTCTGGTTGGTTGAAGCAAATTTGCTGTTTCAATAATAATAATAATAATAATAATAATAATCATCATCATCATCATCATCATCATCATCATCATCATCTTTATTTATAGCACTTTCATAGCATTGTCAGCCCAAGTCTTTATAAATAGTGAACACCGGTCCTGACTGTCTAATAAGAGCTAGAACTGAGCTCCACAGTTTAGAAGCAGAATGACTGAAAGAGTCTCTCCACATTTTCTGTATGTTTTATAGGAGGTGTTAGCAGAAGGTCAGCATCTGCAGATCTAAACATCTTGAGCTGGAGCATAAACCGAGAGAGATTCTATGATGTAAGCAGGTGCTGGATTATTTAGAGCTGTATAGACGAGTGCAGAACTAGCCTATTCTAAAAGATACAAGTAGCCAGTAGCCAGTTGTGTTCTCTGCCCCATGGAAGCCTATAGACGGGCATCTTTTGCATCATATTTCACTTGAAAAGAATGCTTTTCCAAAAAAAACTGATCTTTCAAAGCTAGATGAACTTTACACGCATTGCTGAAGATCTCTTATCCAGTAGCATCAGATCTGGCTTCAAATCCGTGTGTCAGCATGAAGATGTAACAGCAAGCCTCCTGTTTTTCAGCTTGCAGCGTTCCTACATGCAACGATGTAGCTGCTCATCTTTTGTATGCGTGTGGACTTCATATCCTTCAAACTCGGCGGCCCAGCACAGAAAGATCACACTTCCATTGTTCCTGAGCCGCGAGCACAGTTAATCTTATTCCTAGCCGGAGCGCCGCGAAAGGCCATTTAACCGAGCCGCCTTCCGTCCGCTGATATTTGCTTCAGCGCGAGCTTGGCGGAGAGCGTGCAGCGCCTTGTTTCGTGTTGTTGTGAGCTCTGAAATGAACACGGGGTGTAAATGGCTCTCGCTGACGTGAGCGCGCTCCAAGACAGTTTTATCCCGACTAAACATTTGTCCTTTCTCCTCTGCTGCCGTGGATCTGGCAGGTATTAGAACACCTGAAAGAGAAGCGCGGTGAATACAAATCCAGCAGAAAAGCCCCGCCGGCGGTAGCGCGCCGCCACGCCGCCACACCGCCTGGTAATCGGCACTCTACCTGTGAACAGATGAAAGATGGCGGACCTTTTCACCTCAGATAATTTAAACGTCCTGGCCGATGTACGGGCCAGCAGGTTGCGCTTCAATTACAGCTAATAGTTAACGCTAATGGTAATTATGCCTGGATGAGCGGGAATGGTCATTTTGACCCTGTCCAACAGGAATACATGATGACGGAAAGCATGCCCTTTTTAAAAGTCTCAGTTCAAAAGTTTGGTGTCACTGTTTTACATGTGTAGCAATGGAAGCTTATGTTCTATAGGTTTTTTAGAGTTCAGCTGGTTCAGGCCCTAAAATGCTTAGAAACCTTCTCTATATTTTGTCATAGCATCTTAATTGCAGCTCTGAAAGATGTGCATCTCAATTTTTGTTGATTATTATCTCTTGAATGCAGCAGCTGTCTCTTACATTGCATGAAAGTTTGAATTGTTTGAAATTGGCTTGGAAAGAATTCTGGTTCCATTGACTTACATAGAAAGTTAAGACAGTCTAAGATCCATTAGCAGGCTTGTTTATTGAATAACCACAATGCAGAGTGGATTGCAATGTACTGGGCTGGGCATAGACCGGGAAAGCCAGGGCACCAGGGAACCAGCGTGCCAACCACGTCCAGCTAGCTGTGGGGGATGAGCTGGCCGTGCAAAGTAGGCAGATTTCAACAGTAGACGGCGTAGCTAAGTGCAGGTTTCCTGTCTCAGCAGACAATAGAATGGAACCCCCTCAGTTGTAGAGTTTCCAGGAACAAAGTCCTGTCAGTGAATAAAACAGACCCTCTGTAGCGTTTCTCCAGGATCAGCGTCCTGTCTGAGCAGTGGTACAAAACACAAGAGCTAAAACAAACCTTAAAAAGGGTTAGGGTTAGGTTAGGTTAGGTTAGGTTAGGTTTAGGTTAGGGTTAGGTTAGGTTAGGGTTAGGGTTTAGGGTTTAGGGTTAGGGTTTAGTGTTAGGGTTAGGGTTAGGGTTAGGTTAGGTTAGGTTAGGTTAGGTTAGGGTTAGGGTTTAGGGTTGGGGTTCGGGTTGGGGTTAGGGTTGGGGTTGGGGTTGGGGTTAGGTTAGGGTTAGGGTTAGGGTTAGGGTTAAGATTAGGGTTGGTGTAAGAGTCAGTAATCAGTTTACAATAGAGTCCAAACAGGTCGGGCTTGTAGCGCAGAGTGAGCAGATCAAGAGATTTTCTCCAATCCAACTGAATTCATTCAGATTCTAGATTAAGACTGAGGTGCTTATATGCTCACTCTACTCAACAATCTGATGAAAATCTCTGTTTACATGCCCACCACAAGCAATCGGATCTAAAATCCGCACATGCATAGAGTAGAGCTTGGTGTAAACATTACCATGACAACGAGCGTGAGGCGAGTTCAGCCGGACTGAGACCAGCAGAATGGTATGTTACCTGAGTTTTTATTTGGCGCTCGTGTTTTTAACTGCTTTAAAATGATGGCAGACTCAGAAAAACATACCTCACGTACTTATTAAAGAAGGGCCGAGAGGAAGACGTCACGTCCTGCAACATCGTTTTTTGGTCAACCGCTTTGGGTCAATCTCCCACGACTTCATCCATAATTTAGTAAAACGGGGAGGTGGACGGAGTGGAGCTGCTTTCACCGTTCAGGTTTTTAGCTTTGTAATACTCAGATCTGAGAAATTCTTGTTTTGAATTTGTTCTATAGTTCGTGTAAACCCACCGTCGTTCTTTTGCTCATATACTCGCCTGAACAGCTCGCTACTGTGAGCTTTACGGCCGTCCATCGTGCTTACTGTTTTTAAATCTTTTAAGGTTTGAAGCAAACTGCACATGCGCAGAACATTCCGATTGGGAATGTAATCATCTAATCGGATAGAAATTGTAATCGGAATGACCTCAATCGGACGAGTCTGTTCGGATTGAGGTGTATACATGGACGTATTCTATTCCGATTGAGCTATTAGTTGGATTATTAATGGATTATCAGGCTGCATGTAAACGTAGCTACTGTCTCACAATGAAGGTGATAGACGCGCTGATCAGAAGTAGCTGGAAGTAGACCGACCTTGACCTTGACCTTGATTGGAGAAGTAGATAGGACTTGGCCAGACTTTGACAGGGCTTGCAGACACACTAGATGGCGCTGACGTGATAGAGAGCAGCATGGTTTGGTAGTAGAGCAACAGCAGGGCCTGGTATGCACATGCGATAGTACATTCACGACAAACATACAATGAACATGCATACATATAAACCAATGTACAGAGGAGCATGGGCAACAGGAAAACAATGACCACCTGGTGACGAGAGAGAACTCAAACTCCAAGTGGTGGAGACAAGGCGCATGAGACATGAACACAACCACGTGGCACTGACCATGGCCATGGTAGTGAAGGGAATAGTGGACCTGACTACCCAGGGCCCGGGTAGGGATAGGGGCCCATGAAAACCCAGATTTTTTTTTTGTTTGCTCATGTTCAAGACAGACTGACAGACAAAGAACAAAATGAATAGGAAGACAAAGAGCAAAACAGATAGACAACCTTACAACAGCTGTCACAATGGGGTAGGCAAGGAGCAGATGAGGAGTCAGGCAGGATGAATGGGGGAGCGGACGCAAATGCAAGTTTTAAGCAAAAATACTAAACAAAAACTAAAGATTAAGAACATAAACTTATTAAACATAAAGAAGATGGGAACAAGAAGTGAGTGGGAACACATAACAACATGAGGCGCATAAACAGAAACACAGAAAAAACTGAAAATGACCAACAACACCGAGAGCAAACGGAAGGAATATATACACAGAGACGAAACAAGTAACAGCTGGTAACAATAGATTGGAAACAGGTAAGGGGCGGAGACAAGAAGCACATGATGAAAACATAAACAGAACCACATGGCAGACGTAGAAACAAAGACAGAGAGGCAGGAAAAGCAGTGCAGGACGAGACAACAGTGATGATATCATTATCAGTCCAGCACTGTGAGTGGAAAGGAGCAGCACACTTCTCACTGCCTGTAATCAGTCTGCTCCAGCTTAGCTCTGGGTTTTCTAATTCCCAATCACTCCTCACTTACACTTCAGAGACACTGCTCTGCTTCGCGTCCGGTCCTAATTACAGAACTTGGGGTCATTATTAAACAAAGAAAGAGTCGGCTGCAGTAAGAATTTACCACTAGATCCATATACAACAAAGTCAAAGTCAAGAAAAATCCAAATAAGTTTATTAAAAGATATTGAGTTACTGCATTAGTGTTTTTTGGCCATGAACTACAATGTTCTTAGTGTTTAGTTTTTGTTTTGTTCTTTATTAAAAGTATTTTTGTTTAAAACTTGCATTTGCGTCTGCTCCCCCGTTCATCCTGCCTGTCTCCACGTCAGCTCCTCGCCAACCCCATCGTGACAGCTGTTGTAAGGTTGTCTATCTGTTTGCTCTTTGTCTGTCTTTTTGTTTTGTTCTTTGTCTGTCAGTCTGTCTTGTTTTGCTCTTTGTCCATTTTTCTGTCTTGTCTACGTGTCCCTGTCAGTGGCAGGGGCATAGAAGCAAATTCTGGGTTCTGTTCAGAGCTCCTATTGGTTGTCGACAATGTTTACGTGACTATTTGCATGAGACTTCAGACTTACGATAATATTAAACACTTGATTTTATGGGAACGCTAGGATGAGAACTAGACTGACCTAAACCTGCAGTCTTGAGCAGGTTTACACTAGTTGAAAATAATCTACTTCCATATACAAGAAGAAAGTCAAAGACAAGAAAATATCCAAATAAGTTTATTAAAAGATATTGAGTTACTGCATTAGTGTTTTTTGTCTCAGCCATGAACTACAATCCCCATAATACAACACAGGTCAAAACTACTGTCCCCATAATTGACACACTCGACAAGTCAGTGCCACATGTCTGGTTTCAACCAATCACGAACCACCAAACATACCCTGCTACACAGGCTTTAGGTGAGATCGACTTCACGCGGTACAGCACAGCCCGATTGCCACCTGGCTCACTACAGTGCATGCCAATTAGTTTTTTTGTCCAGCACTTCATGATGACATACTAATGACTATTGGTCAGAAGCTCTGCAGACACCTCTGACGTTTGACTTTTTTAAATGTAAAATATTCATTTTCATACAGTATTCAACATATTTCTTTTTTCATAATTAGTATTTCCGATCATGAAGAGGCTCCAGTTTATTATAAGATTTTGAGTTACTGCATTAGTGTTTTTTGTCCAAGCCATGAACTACAATGTTCTTAGTGTTTAGTTTTTGTTTTGTCCTTTATTAAAGGCTTTAGGCGTGTTCGACTTCACGAGGTGCCCCACAGTCCGATTGCCGCCTGGCTCGGCACTTCACGATGACATACTACTATTGGTCAGAAGCTCCGCAGACACCTCTGACGTTTGACTCTTTTTACTGTAAAATATATATGTGTGTATATATATATATATATATATATATATATATATATATATATATATATATATATATATATATATATATATATATATATATATATATATATCCTCTAAAACTCTTTAAAGACCTCAAATTACACTAATACTATCATATCTAGTCACATGACAGTTTATTTTCATGCAATATTCAATATATTTCTTTTTTTATAATTAGTATTAGTATTTCAGATCATGAAGAGGCTCCAGTGCCGTTGATTTTCGTTCTTATGATTTGGGAGTGCCTTTAAAAGCACTATATCACTATTGCATTTGGATATATATTTTTTTCTACTATTTCTAATTCTTTTCTTTCTTTTTACTATTTTTCTATTGTGCCATCAGCTGTAAAGAGAACAAACACAGCCAGACCCACTGTTGTTCATGTAGGCTGCAGGTGGAGACTGTCCAAGTAGAGGCTCTTTACTAACCTCCTCCCCCCACTGAGTCCGGCTGCTCTCGTTGACCACCAAGGCCAGGCGCAGCCGTATCTCGAACATGCCTTTTCTTTTCAGAAGGCTTGAAGAGATGAGCCAATCACAGGCCAGAAAAATGTAAACAAAAGTACATACTTTGAAAGCCATCTTGTTCGTAAGACTCTGTGTGGAATGTCTGTAGAACTTTGTGATGGATGAGGATTTCCAGCATGTAGGTCTTCTGAACAGCTCCGTGGTGCTGAGCTGAGGCTGGGTATGAATGGTCGTCACATGAGAGCTGTAGAGTCACAGCTGCATCACTCATGTCCTGCAGAGGTAGTCAGTGTGGACAAAGGACTGTCTAGTTTGCAGGATGGAGTCATTTCTGACACTGATGCTCTGACGGTCTTAACCCTTTGATGCACAAGCCAATGCTGGTGCTAAGGCAGACACTAGAAGACTTTCAAAAGACTCTGAAAAGACATTTAATAGACTAATGTCTGATACCCTCTCACATCTAAAGACTAGTCACAGACTTTCAGTCACAGACTAGTCACAGGCTATGATTTTGCAAAGACTGGGGGTCTTTCAGAGTCACTATTTAAAGACTGCTACTAGATTTAATCTCCTTTAGAGATTATTTTCCATTTATATGATTAAAGCAGTATTCAGCTAACATGTATGGTTCACTGGTAGGCTGATTGTAAACACTGTCCACCTTTTTTAATTTTCCACTCTGTGGTGGTATAAATGTGAAGACATGTCAAAGAGGCACTCTTGCTCACTCCACAGCTCACTCCACAGCTCACTCCACAGCTCCACCAGTTTCTCCTCCTTTTGTACAGTCCAGGAGAACCACAGTTCCCGAACCCTCGCCAGACTCCCCTCCACGTCTAACTTCTTTACCCGCCAGACATTCCTGAGAGCTTGCGCGCCGTGTTGTTGGAATAAAATAATGAGAGTCTTGCTAAAGCTGAGTGGCGCTCATATCATCTCCATCGTTTAGTGTGAGGTGGTGAAGACTGCAGGTCTACGTTAGTCTTGTTCTCATCCTAGCGTTCCCATAAAATCAAGTCTGAAGTCTTGGCCCACACAAACAGTGACGTAAACATTGTCAACAACCAATAAGAGAGATCTTTTACAAACATTACAAATGTTTGTATTATATTTTGCTTTTGTGCTATAATTTATTTTGCTTGTTTTATTTTTGTGTCAAAGGCACAAGCCATTTAACTAGGTAGTTAGTTAGTAATCGGTGCTATCTAGCAGGCCAACATCATCACAAATCCTGATTTCAGGTTAATAAATATTTAAAAATCATTTAAAAAAATGGCTGAGGTAAGCTTGTTGGCCTTCTAGATAAAATAAGCTAAATTCATTATATCACAAAAGCAAAATATAATACAAATGTTTGTAACGTTTGTAAAAGAGCTCTCCTATTGGTTGTCGACAATGTTTACGTCACTGTTTGTGTGAGCCGAGACTTCAGACTGCAAGACTCTCATGATTTTATTCAGACAACTTGGTCAAACTTCATCTCCTATGTTGTTGTATGTATTGCTGAGTATCTCTTTGGTAAATCTACAGAAATTAGTTTATTTCATTATTTAATGTTTCAAGTGTTCTTTAAAAATCTTGTTTTTAATTACATCAAATCATTTATTCACACCATGAACAAAAATAGTGTTTGTATATACACTATTGCTCAAAAGTTTAGGATCACGTTAGAATTTAATTTCATGCCATTTTCATGCAATTCACAAACAATATTGTCCATTTCTCAATTAATGTGAGTGTATCAGATGATTTTTAAAGAATAAAAATGTTTGTATTAAAGCCTATTTTGTATAGAGCCTTATTTTGCATATAGTCCTATTATCAGCAATTCTCAGTCCTCTGTCTAAATCTCCTGGTACGGACGCCAATCCAAGTTAAGGATGTTATTGGACTAATTGGTTGTTAGGACACTCTTGCTCAATTGTGATGCACAGCTGAAAAACATTCTACTAATAAGTGAGTATAAAAGGGAGAACAACATTCTGGGTTAGTTTAGTATCTGAAGCATCAGCAGTTGATGGCTTGCTGACCGACTCACAATGACCAGAAAGAAACAACTTTCTTTAGAGACCCATCAGTCCATTGTTGTGTTAAGGAAGAAGATACTCCATTGAAAACAAGAACATTTCACTGTGATCCCAAACTTTTGAGCGGTAGTGTATGTTACTAACTGCAAACGTTTACACACGTAGATAATTCCTATCAAATTCCATAGTGAACACATAAGGTATTTTTAAAAAATGTTTATTAACCTGAAATTAGGATTTGTGATGATTAAAAACAAGTAAACTGAGAAACCGATGGAAGCTTGAATGATCAAATGAATTTATTGCCAAGATAGAAAATATAGAAAATCAAATCTCAGCTCACTTTTGATGCAGGTTAAGTATGAAGAATTGTCTTTTTAGATATAGTGTTGTGAATTTTTTATATATCATGGTATCTTGTAAAAGGTCATGGCTTTGTGACCCCCCTCATTTGGGGTTTTATGGCAGGCAACTCCAGGCCCGAGAACAAGACCCTGCACCGTTATCTTAAGAACTTCTATTCAGGAACAAGACCCAAGCCCAGGAGATAACGACTTGGCCAGGTGTACCACAAGGGCCCAAAGGAGCAGGAAGGTGGGCCAATAAAAGGAAATGCAGTCGGAGACACGATTGAGACCAGGGCTTGAGAGCTCAGAGGAACGTCAGTACCGCAGTCTTAAGAATAAAAGCTTATCCTCTGAACTGGTCTCTCACTTCATTCTGATGGCAAAAACGAAGTTATGACAATAGCTTAGTTTTTTAAACTAACATGAATTTGATAGCTAGCTAACCAACTGACTGACTGTCTACTTAGTATACAGACCTTTCACAATGTCTCAAAGTTAGAAATATCACAACAGCAAAACTGCTGTGAGGGTAATAAAAATGTTTGATGTAACAATTGGGTATGGCTGAGGTAAGCTTGTTGGCCAGCTAGATAACACAGATTACTGCCTTTGACACAAACATAAAACAAGCTTAATGAATTATACCACACAAGCAAAATATAATACAAATGTTTGTAACAGCTACAGCACTCACCTCCCTTATGAAAAACATGCTTTTCCAGAGGAATTGCAGCTGGAGAAATTCAAATAAATAATAAAATTAAGTCGTCCTGTAACATTTAGTTTTTAGTTTTTCAAACTTGTGATTATTTCAGCATCTTATTCTGATGCCTACTCTTACCTTTTCATATATGGGGTGCTTAGTTTTATCCTCGCAGACCTTCCCCCAATGCCCTCCCCCCAACACTACCCTGCTACTGCCACGTTGGTGTTATTGCTGTAGTAAGAATGGTCCATCACTCCAATAATATCTGCTCAGTGGAGGTCCTGTAGTGGTCCCTTTCCACTGATGGGCTGCAGTCAGTAATTGCAAACCTACAAAAAGTGCACTTAACGTGTGATGTTTCTGATAAAATGGCCAATAAGTATAGCTATGAGTTTTTCTGTTAGAAGTTGGCAGCTCTATGTTTAAAACAGTAGCTGTAGCGCTGAAGCTTCTCCATGCCGTCATACATCTCAGTGTTGATTGCTTTTGAACCAGAGCTGTGAGGGAGAGTGAAGAATGATAGAGGTATTGGAGAGGGGCGGCTTGTATTCCCATTATTCTTCTCTCCGTACCTCGGGGCCCTCCTGCTTTCTGTCACTTCAGTCTGGATCAGGGGTCTCGAGCCGGCTCCTGGAGAGCTACTTTGCTGCAGAGTTTAGCTGCAACCTGTATCCGATAAGCTGCCCCATCCTCTTACTTAACTCTAATCTTTATTTAACTCACAACAATTATTTAAACAAATAACCCAAGAAAGTATATTGTTTCTCATTCGTTCATGAACTGAGTAATCAAACATTACATATACATTTGTGACCTCCCTCATTTGGGGTTTTATGGCAGGCAACTCCAGGCCCGAGAACAAGACCCTGCGGCATTATCTTAAGAACTTCTATTCGAGAACAAGACACAAGCCCAGGAGATAATGACTTTGCTAGGTGTACTACTAGAGCTTGAGAACTCAGAGGAACGTCAGTACCGCAGTCCTAAGAATAAAAGCTTATCCTCTGAACTGGTCTCTCACTTCATTCTGATGGCAAAAACAAAGTTACGACAATGGCTTAGCTTTTTTAAACTAATATGAATTTGATAGCTAGCTAACCAACTGGCTGACTGTCGCTATACATATATATAGACGCTATATATATATATATATATATATATATATATATATATATATATATATATATATATATATATATATATATATATATATTATAAAGCATTATAAAGTGTTATGTATGTATGCAGAAGTACATGAGTTTATGAGTTCCTTACTTAAGTAAAAGTTCTAGTAATCTAGTAAAAAAAATACTCAAGTAAAAGTTGAAGTATAAGTACATTTTTTTACACAAGTAAAAGTATAAAAAGTACATGCTCCCATATGTACTTAAAGTATAAAAGTAGAAGTATTCCTTTAAAAAGAAAGGATCATTCGCCAAGAGGTGTCTTTTTTGTTTGTTTTCTTTTCTTTTCGAGTGCTCATTGCTGAGGCCTGAAAGCTGTCAAAGTAGCCAATCACAGCCCCCCCATATAAATAAGGAGCTAAAAGATCAATGAAACTAAAGTAACGAGTCTTTTTTTTAAATGTAGTGAGTAAAAAGTACAGATTTTTCTTTTGAAATGTGGTGAGTAAAAGTAAAAAGTATTAGGTTAGAGAAATACTCAAGTAAAGTACAGATACCAAAAAAGTACTTAAATACAGTAACAAAGTACTTGTACTTCGTTACTTACCACCTCTGATCTTATATGCCATACAACACCCTATACATGCATTTAGAAAGCATTATGAATACAGGATTCTTGGAAAGTATTGGCAAATTTCTTGATACAGTCCAGAATTGCTGCTAATGTGTTTAAAAGTCGGGGTGGAGTTCTTATACCGGGCTCAGTTTTGCCAAACATAAACTTCAACAAATTTAAAGATAGAGAAGTGTTCCCCCTAGAGAGTAGCAGCTGTCTCTGAGCTGTTTATCCATATTCACTATTCATATTCTATTAGAAATGATGAGTGTGGAGGCTGCTTTATCCGTGTTCCAGAGTTAGGGAATTACAGCCAACACAGGCAGAAGCTGACAAAGACCACATGGATAGTTCAAAGTAGGCTGGTATGAGTGGGTATGGCATACGGTTGAAGAAAGCAGTAAAGGCGGTGAATGAAATACCCCCTGGCATTCCGGGGGTCCTATGTTCACTCACCAATGCAGCATTGACTGACTACCAATTTAGTTAAACTCATTAACTGAGTATCACATTACACATGCATCATAGCTACACATGCAAGTATGCATGCTGGGCATAGATATAGTTTCTAGGCTATAAAGGGCCAACTGGGCAAACCAATCTGCTGCAGCGCCACCCTGAGGCAGAGCAGTGGGTGAAGCAGCTAGACAATTATGGGCGTGTCTTAAAACCTAGCAAGTTGCCTATATAGACAGCTTTTTACGTCATAGTACGCGCTCCCGACATGTAGGCGGTCCCAATTCTTAGATATCTTAAACATGCTGTCTCCTGAGGAATCTTATTTTGCCTTGTTTTTAAGGAAGCATCAAACCAACAATCCCAATGATGCATCAATCCCAAGATGCAAGACTTTTTCCAAACATGGTGGACAAAAGCGGAACTACTAGCAGTGAAGTCATCTTCAAATGTAAGCTATTTTGATTTTCTTTGGTGTTTTAATGTGTTTCTTGTCATATATACAAATAAAATATTTTTTTTTGCAACATTGCAACAAGTCATTGACCATTTTGCAGTTATATATTCAATCCATTAGCATTTATGCTAGCAGATTTTTAAGCCTCGGGCTATTGTTTTGGATAGCTGGCTGGTAGCTTAGCAACAAGCTAAACCAACGGTCGCGTGCTGCAGTGGGCGGGAACAAGCCATGACTCAGTCTCTCTCTAACTAGAGCGTCTCAGTAATCAGTCTTATGAGGAAAGATGGCTGCCTACTTAAACAGCTGCCTACCTAGACAGCCTACTTAGGTTTTGAGACAGACCCTATATCATTACCTCAAAATATGTTTAGTTTTTTAAGGAACCTCCCAGAAATTAGAATTTTAAAACCTCTAAGGGGGTCCCAACATGCTAATCATAGGGTCCCAAAGCTCTCACCATGTATTTCACACCACAAGTGCCGGCGAAACTGGTGCTAGGCTTTGCAGACAGGAGTGGACGAGAATCAGTTCAGACTTCGCAGGCATTGGTGGACGTGACTAGTGGGGGCTTATTTGCTTGTACTAGAAACATGAATGTCGTATTATGATTAATACACCTTTATTAGGGAAAATCAAATGTGCTTTCCGTTCCACGTCAGCCGCCGTTCCTTCCAAAGCCTCGTTACATATGGATGTACAGCATGTTGGAACGAAACGCTCCGATTGTATAAATCTGATATTCATTTGAACGCCGGGAATTGGGATGCGGTGCCTGGGCTGAGCCGCTGATCTCCGAGACAGAATAATTGCACTGGGGAGATTTTAAATATCTGATAAGTACAAGTGTCTGGGGAGAAGAAGAAGTCTGAGACAGAGAGGAGCCCCCCCGCAGAGTGAAACAGAGGCGGTTATATTTCACCACCAGACTCACCCCGGCAATCTGAATATGTGGAAGTGGAAGCAAATTACCTGTGAAAAAAGCAGACAGTGGTTTGGAGTGCCTGGAGCGGAGCTTTCCGCGCGCGGCAGCACTCAGTGGCGCGAACGCACACCATGTTTTCACGCCTCGGCGGATCGATCGGGGGGCGGCATCGGGGTCCGGCATTATGCAAATTGGCAAATTGTTGAAGGCGAGCGCGGGGCTGACTCCTGTCACTCATTCATTTGGCCCTGACCGGCCTCCACGCGACCCCCTCCGCTGTAAAGACACTCCATAAGTAATGGAATACGCACCCCAGCAAGCGCTGGGAGGCAGAATCCAGTCATTCGCTCATAAGCATGTCATCCATTTGCTCGGGCCTGCTAAATGATTTAATGGGCCTCCTTTAGCCCCAGCCTAATAGGCTTTATTTACAGACTCCTCTTGAGGGCCATATCGTACCCCTCCTGTAAACGTGACCCCCGGCAGGCTGGAAAAGGGAGAGGGGGGCCGCCGGCGAACGAGGACGACTCCACTCAGACACGTCCGCGGCGCTCTTATCTGTTTAGCTGCATTAAATCCCCGCCGCTGCCCTGCCTGCTTCCCCTGCGTCTGAGTTCCTTGTTCCATTGTGCCACCCGCAGGCAGCAGGCTGCAGTGTCGCTCTCGCAGGCTGAGCCTCCGCGGCGCTGGCGCTCATTTTGACTGACTTGATCTTGTTTGTGTACTCCAGGCTGTAGGTTTGCGTTCCGCCACGCCGTGAGCTCATAAATCAAATCTGCTTATGCCGCCTTTTTCACCACTGTGGCCGAATTACGTATGTGCCACTCAGCTTTCTTCTGGACGGTGCGCCTCGGTCGCGAAATTGCACGCTATTTAAAGCATTAGGAGCGCCAGGGAGTGAGACGCTCCAGCGCTTGTGCTGGGATATTAAGGTCGCCCACCCGAACTGTATGTTATTCTAATTTGGAGCCCAAGTTGTCTGTAGTGTCTACAAGCAGGCTGGCGGCTGGGCAACATGCTCGCCTTCTTGTTTGTATTCTAGGGCGCAGCTGCTGCTGCTCGAGTTTGAAGACTTGCTGCACTTAAACGTAACTGAGGCAAAGTACCGCAAGGACAGTTTTTGCTTAGCTGGCAGACACTTGTGCTGAGCTGAGAGAGAGAGAGAGAGGGAAGGAGAGAGAGAGAGAGAGGGAAAGAGAGAGAGAGCGTGTGAGGGAAGGAGAGAGAGAAAGAGAGACAAACAGAGAGAGAGAGGGAAGAAAAGACAGAGAGAGACAAGAGAGAGAGTGTGAGGGAAGGAGACAGAGAGACAAACAGAGAGAGAGAGTGTGTGAGGGAAGGAGAGAGAGGGAGACAAACAGAGAGAGAGTGGGAAGGAAAGACAGAGAGAGACAAACAGAGAGACTGTGATGGAAGGAGAGAGAGAGAGAGTAAAAGAGAAAGAGAGAGAGAGAGTAAAAGAGAAAGAGAGAAAAGGGGAAGGAGAGAGAGCAAGAGACGGAGAGAGAGAAATAGAGAGAGAGAAAAAGAGAGAAAGAGAGAGAGAGAGTTAAAGAGAGAGAGAGAGAGAGTGAGGGAAGGAGAAAGAGAGAGAGACAAACAGAGAGAGAGAGAGTAAAAGAGAAAGAGTGAGAGGGAAGGAGAGAGAGATAGAGAGAGACAGAGAAAGAGAGAGAAAGAGAGAGAGAGAGAGAGATAGAGAGAGAGTGAGAGAGAAGGACAAGACAAAGAGTTGAGGCAGAAACAAAATGATGGACAGGGAGAGAGAATGATGGACTGAGAGAATAAAGAGAGAGAGAGAAGAGACTGACAGAGACACAAAGAGAGAGAAGGACAAGAGAGAGATGTAGGAGAGATTGAGAGAATGATGGACAGAGAAAATAAAGAGAGACATTAAGAGAGGAGAGGGATAGGAAGACAACAAGAGGAATCAATAAAAAAATGGAGAAAAGGAAAAGAGGAAGAAAGAAAAAAGAGCAGAAAGAGAGCGTAAGAGACAGAAAAAAAGAGAAAAAGACAAAGCGAGAAAGAGAGAGACGTGGGGAAGTGACGGGGACTGAAAAAGAGAGAGGGTAGAGGGAGCAAAAGAGAGAGAGAATGATGAGAGGAGCATGAAAATAAAAGACATATGGAGAAAAGGTAAAAAGTAAGAGGGAAGAAGAAAGAATGCATCTAAAAAGAAAAAGACAGCAAGAAAAGAACAAGGTAGACAGAGAAAGAGAAAGGGAGCATGAAGGAGTGACAGGCAGAGAGAGAGGGAGAAAGCATACACTTTAGAGGCAGTGATGAGGCAGAGACAGAAAAAGAAAAAGGAAGAGAGTGACGAGGAAGAGAAAGACAGAAATCAATGGAAATACAGGGAATGTAGGAGTAATAAGATGATGAAAGGATAAGATAGGGAAAGAGAGAAACAGGGGAAAAGAATTAGAGTAAGAGAGAGAAAGAGAAGCAGAGACAGAAAAAAGATGGAGAGTAAGAGAAAGAGTAGAGGGAGGGGAAACAGTTAAGGGAAAAAGAAAGAAAGAAAAAGAGAAAGAATAAAATGAGAAAAGAGAGGGTAAACAAGATAAGAAGACAGAGATCGGATGAGAGTGAGAAATAAAAATGAAAAAGGAAAGAGAGTAAGAGAAAGAGAAGAAAATGAAAGAGGGAGAGAGAGACAGGGAAACAGAGAGACAGAGAGAGTAAAAATGGGGAGAGAGTTAGACAGCCTGAGGGAGAGAGCAAAATGAATAGAAGAGAGAAAGAGAGAGAGTAAAAACAATGGTAGAGAAAGAGAGAGAAAGAGAGCGAGTAAAAAAATAGGAGAAAAAGAGAGCGAGAGTAAAAAAGAATGGAGAAGAGAGAGGGAGAGAGCAAAAAGAATGGCTAAAAGAGAGAGAGAGAAAGTAAAAAGAATGGATAAAAGAGAGATAAAGAAAGTAAAAAGAATGGATAAAAGAGAGAGGGAGACGGAGCAAAAAGAATGGCAGAGAAAGTAAAAAGAATAGCAGAGAGAAATAGAGAGAGAGTGAAAAGAATGGAGTAGAGAGAGGGAGAGAGAGAGCAAAAACAATGGCTAAAAGAGAGAGAGAAAGGAAAAAAGAATGGAAAAAAAGAGAGAGAGAAAAAGAATGCAAAAAAGAGAAAGACAGAGCAAAAAGAATGGCAGAGAGAGAAAGTAAAAAAATAGCAGCGAGAAATATAGAGAGAGTAAAAAGAATGGAAGAGAGGGAGAGAGAGGGAGAGAGAGAGCAAAAAGATTGACTAAAAGAGAGAGAAAGTAAAAAGAATGGAAGAAAGAGAGAGAGAGAAAGTAAAACAAATGCAAAAAAGAGAGAGAGAGACAGAGCAAAAAGAATGGCAGAGAGAGAGAAAGTAAAAAGAATAGCAGAGAGAAATAGAGAGAGAGAGTAAAATGAAGGCAAGATAGAGAGAGGGAGACAGAGAGCAAAAATAATTGCAGAGAGAGAGAGAAAGTAAATGAATGAAAGAGAGAGAGGGAGACAGAGAGCAAAAAGAATTGCAGAGAGAGAGAGAAAAAGTAAAAAGAATGAAAGAGAGAGGGAGACAGAGAGCAAAAATTCTGGCAGATAGAGAGAGAAAAAAAGTAAAAATAATGGAACAGAGAAAGAGAAAGAGAGAGAGAAAGAGAGAGAGAAAAAGAGAGAGAGAGTAAAAAGAATAAAAGCGAGAGAGAAAGTAAAAAGAATGGAGGAGAGAGAGAAAGTAAAAAGAATGAAAGAGAGAGAGAAGGAGACAGAGAGCAAAAAAAAATGCAGAGAGAGAGAGAGAGAAAAAAAAATAATGGAGGAGAGAGAGAGAGAGAGAGAGAGAGAGAGAGAGAGAGAGAGAGAAAGGGAGAGAGTAAAATGCCCTCAGAGAAATGTCCCACCCATCCTACATATAATTGCCCTTGCCACAGTTTGATCTAGCAGCCAGGCTGCACTGCATATTTACAGCTTCAGCCGGCTGGGCCGCCTCCCCCCATACCCCCCCCCCCCCCCCACCTCGACAGAATCCACCTCCGCCTCCACTTTACATTTCAATACAGCACAGAGGAGCAGATACCGCACAGAAACTCTCAGCGCTCGGCCACAGCAGCGCAGAGGTGGTGTAACCTCCCCCGCTGTTCAGCGCTGAGAGCAGCCGATAGCCAGAACATGATCTTACTCCACTAATAACCTGAAACATGCATCATTCAAATCACCAGCAGTGCACTACAAAATGATACTGTCTCTCTGCACCCCCCACACACTCCTCCCCTCACCCCCCAATAAAATACACCCCTGCACAAAATATCTGTACCATCTTTACCACAACGTTCTCCATACAAATGCTCCTATCGCTCTGTAACACCGGCCTGATGTAAACACCAGCGGATTATACTGAACATCCCTCACGTATTTACATGCTCAGCATTTCTGGATCTTTTTATACTGAATCTCTTTTGTGTCTCTTCCCTCCTATTATGTTTCATTCTATGGAGGATATACACTGCTGTGAAAAAAAGTCTGGACGCCCCAGACATTGTATTCAGTTCCTTCAGCAGCAATCTTGATTTAGCTTAATGAAGTACTGAGCAGTCAAAGCAGGTATTAGATGAGAACTGTAAATAATACTGGGTTGTTTATAGAAGGAGAAGCTTGGAAAGGGTTAAATAAACATACTGATGTATGTAAAAGCACTACTTACTTTATTAATCATATTTAATTTACTCAGATGAGTCACATTATTATGACATCCTCTTACTTTTGGTTGGTAGCAGCATGTAGGTGGCAGTGTTATGGTCTTGGGAATGTTTTTGTGGCATTCTCTGGACCCACTCATCCATGTGGAAGACACTCTCAAACCGTTTGGGTCTGAATCCATCCTTGCAGATCACAAACACCATACATGCTGGTTGGAACATTGGTTGGAAGAGCTGACCAAGACTTCCACATACTACCCAGGACCCCTAATTCCCCAGACTTGAACCCAATTGAGCATCTGTGGTACATCCTGGATCATCTTGTTCACGCTATGGGCCCTGCTCCAAAAAAAAAGCACTACTTACTGTATAAATCCTATTTAAATATAAAAAATATAAAAAAAATTCCTGAGTAAATAGAAGCTTCATGTCTGATAAAAAAAATAATAAAAAATATATATATAAATATATATATATATACTGTCCCCAAGTGCCTAAAACCATTGCACGCTATTGTATATCATCGCTGTCCAAAGGAAAACGTTTATCTCCATTTTTGTTGATTTTGTTGAGTTTTATGATAAATGGACCAATAGAAATGCTCCACTACCACTTGGAATAAAACGTATTTACATTAATTTACATTGAAAGTTGGGAATGTTTTTGGCCTCTCCTGTAAAGTCAATATTTTGGAGATGCCTGCTTTTCATTGGACAGCAATCATATGCCACTGGAATTTGCCCCCTTGGTTACACTATGAGGCAAAAACATTATGCAACAGGGCTGCATTTATCGGGGGTAACAGTCAAAGCAATTGGGGGCAAGTGATTATCTGCTTCATGTAAAGGCAATTAAAGGCAGCTGGACAGTGAAATACTAATTCTGGTGGTCATAACTTCCAGATCTACAGAGTTATCTGTTTACCAGTCTAATCTTGTTTCCTCTTATATGAAAACTGAGATCGGTTTGGTGAACTAACACTGTCTACCATCCATTCCTAAAACATAAGGCTGATCGTTATAGATTAAACCTGCTAAGCATTTAATTGATAAGTTGTCAATACATTATACAATGTATGGAATCATTATAAATAGCAACTGCACATCCACTTTTCAGCACCTGAATAGCTGAAAAAATTCTAGCTCCACCTTAATTCCTAAACACCAGCTAATATGAAAATGTAAAGCACATACGTGGGTGATTCTAAGGTGTAAATGTAATGTTTAGTTGTAAATAAATAAATAATGTGTAAATGTAATGTTTAGTTGTAAATAAATAAATAATGTGTAAATGTAATGTTTAGTTGTAAATAAATAAATAAATAATGTGTAAATGTAATGTTTAGTTATAAATAAATAAATAATGTGTAAATGTAATGTTTAGTTGTAAATAAATAAATAATGTGTAAATGTAATGTTTAGTTATAAATAAATAAATAATGTGTAAAGGTAATGTTTTGTTATAAATAAATAAATAATGTGTAAATGTAATGTTTTGTTATGAATAAATAAATAATGTGTAAATGTAATGTTTTGTTATAAATAAATAAATAAATAATGTGTAAATGTAATGTTTAGTTGTAAATAAGTAAATAATGTGTAAATGTAATGTTTACTTGTAAATAAATAAATACATAATGTGTAAATGTAATGTTTAGTTGTAAATAAATAAATAATGTGTAAATGTAATGTTTTGTTATGAATAAATAAATAAATAAATAAATAAATAAATAAATAATGTGTAAATGTAATGTTTAGTTGTAAATAAATAAATAGTGTGTAAATGTAATGTTTACTTGTAAATAAATAAATAAATAATGTGTAAATGTAATGTTTAGTTGTAACGTACTGCCGTACTGATGTAAACGGTAATGACTCTGAATAAATGTACTCTATGATCAGGAGCAATACACGATTCAGTTTATCCCATTTACACACATTAACATGTCACTCTTCACTCATGGCTGACATGTGCTCCTTTGTGAGCCTTTGTTTCCATGGTTACATAACATAAACAAGTGCTACCTTTAAATAATTCCCTGGAGAAGTCATACACTGTTGTGGTAATGACGATAATGTTGGGGATGATAATATATTGCTCAAAAATATGCATAGGTACAAATATGAAACTAAACAGTACATTTAGTTTCTTTTTAAGTTTTTATGAAACTCATATTGTGATCTTTTTCAGAAATTGATCACTTTTTAGTATTTTATTGGGGCCCAGAAGTTTTAAAGTCTGGGTTGGGGACAAAGCCAAAGTAGCAAAATATTGATGTTTCAATCATTATAAAAATGGAAATAATTATTTTGGTGTGTATTTTTTGGTGATGAAAGGAATTATGTTCTTTATACCTAAAATGTTTTGTATTAAAATAATTGTAACACAAATTTATAACCTAGGGAGGTAAAAGTTCCTCTAATTGAAGAATCAGAGTTGGAGTTCCTAACTTGTGATTATTAATAGTCAGAAAACGTTAGCTCTGCCCGCTGTTCGGAAACTGCTGTAGGCGTGTGACGTAGTCGGTGGGCAATAACGGTAGAAGATGCACTTACAGTATTAAACAATGACAGAAAGGTGTTGTTGTTTTTGGCTGAAGTAATTGGATGTACAGTGGGACCCCCAAGCACAAGCAGCCCAAAGACCCCCAAATATCCAGAAAGTGGTCTAAACCTGTCAACTTTAAAGTGGCACGTCCTCTCACTCCATCATCTGTAGATCATTTCACGTCTGAAGATTATCACAGCTATGGGACGTAGGTTTACACGATGACTGGATCTTAAGATGACGCTGCTCCAACAATATGGGCGTGTCAGGAAACAAGCGAGAGGTGTTCAAGAGCCTCCGTGTAATTAAGCAGTAAATTTCATTTTAAGTCATGTTTAAATATTTTCTAGTATCTAAAACAACGTGATATCACCAGAGGTGTCCATAAGTGCTGCTTAGCCTTTAAACAGTGCAGCAGTTACATTCAGGCAACATAGGCATTATAATAGTAACTGCTGTGCCATTTGTGGTGAAACGGGACAATTCAAACAGAAAGCTGGTGAACAGTAAGCTCACTTTAACCTCATGTGATCTATTTGCTTTTCCTTTCATCTTCAGCTTTCAGCAAATCTGGAAAAAGATCTATTTACAACAGATCTTGTATATTGGAGATAAAATAACGCATATGACTTCAAAGTGCACTTTCAGCTGTAATTCGAGGGCATTTACATAAAAGTCAGGTGAACGGTGTAGCAATTGCTTCCATTTTCAAACACAGACCCCCATTTTTCAGGGCTCAAACATAATTGGACAATTGGCCGCTCAGCTGTTTCATGGTATGTGTTATTCCCTCATTCTTTTACTTCCCAACTAAAAGACCTGGAGTTGATTTGAAGTCTTGCATTTACGTTTGAATTCTGTTGCTGTTTCACTCCCACGTAGGGGCAGTTGTGGTCTGAAGGTTAGGGATCTGGTCTTGTGACTGGAAGGTCATCGGTTCAATCCCTGGGACCAGCAGAACATGACTGACAGTACCCCTGAACCAGGCACCTAACCCCCAACTGCTCCCCAGGCATCGTGAATAGGGCTGCCCACTGCTCTGGGCATGTGTGCTCACTGCCCCCTAGTGTGTATGTTCACTAGTGTGTATATGTGGGTGTTTCACTGCATGGATGGGTTAAATGCGGAGGTTAGGTATCGTTGTGTGCAAACACAAGTGATGGAAAAATTCTAAAAAAATAAATAAATACATTTAATTGAAATCAGCTAGATGTCAATGATTTAACTGTTATGTGCTTCATTATTAGAGTATTGATAAGTACTGAAAAATGGTACCGATTTATCCCCAACGTTTTTCTTGGCTATGTGTTAATACTTGTCTGGTTTGGTGCACTCACAAGATCCATTTCTTGTTCGTGGTATTTGGAATAAATGGCTACAGTGGGTGGAGGTGTTGCAGATTGTTTTCAGAATACCATCTGGGATTGGATTTTTTTCATTCGAGTTCCATAGGACGTGGAGGTGCTATTTACCCTCTAATACACCCTCATCTTCGCTTTCTTCCTGGCTGAACTGGAAGCGCTCCAAGCTGGGAAACAGAAGCGCAAACTTGTTTCTCTGCCACTGCAGCTAGCAAAAGGTGGCAGGACGTCTGTTTCCATCGCCATCTATATTAAGGCTTCATGCTGAGCTCTTGGATTTGAAAAAAAAAAAAAAACGTCTTCAAGTAAGGCAATATCAGGCTCGATAGCATGGCCAATGCTGTGAAGGCCAGATAAGCCTGAAATCATGTCAATATTAGAAATGTGGCTACAGGTTTGATGGAATAGAGCAGGTTTGAATGCAAATAGAGGGCCAGGCTGTCCAGAGGAGGGAGTCACAACCCTTCAAAGCAGGGATGCACCAATGTTGGGGTTTTTTTGTTGGTGTGTTTTATGATAAGCAAAAAGCTTAAAAATGAAATTCAAATGATTAAGAAAATGAGAAAGTCAATGAGCTCTTTAGAATTCCCCACATTTCTGCATTGATTGCTAGTAAAATGTGGCCTGATGTTCATCCAATAGACAACTATAGAGATACCTGATCTAACTAACCTTACAACACACATTTGCACATGTTATGTATTTTATTGAGCTCATTGAGTAACATCCACAATGCAGGAAAGGTTTGTATAAGAAAGAGATTCTCCCTCTAGCTTCATATTTAACTGTGCAACAGTCTTAGACACCTACACTGAAGATATCATTGGAGCAGATGTAAATAAGCATAAAAATCTTATTGTGAAAGAAGTAGATCATATCTTGAGCTCCAGTTTGAAGAACAAAGTGTAGTTCCAGATTTCTCCTGGACACCCCAGACATTGTATGAATGTATTTAGTTCCTTCAGCAGCAATCTTGATTTAGCTTAATGAAGTACTGTCCAGTCAAAGCAGGTATTAGATGAGAACTGTAAATAATACTGGGTTAAATAAACACACTGATATGTAAAAGCACTACTTACTGTGTTAATACTGTTTGAATGTTTAATATTTAATATTATTTAATAATATTTTTTTGCTGAATAAATAAAAAACAGCTTTTAAAATATAATAATATCCCCAATTGTTTAAAACACACACAAAAGCTACAACACACTAAAAGAAATGGGGGGAAATCATTTGTCATAGTAGATGTAATAACATCTCCAATTGGCTAAATTGTTTCAATTACAGAGATTACATAGGAAGCCTGGGTTCACATGTGCTTAGCCCAATAACTAGTCTGATTACTGACAAATCTAGAGAAAGAAAGGTTTGTGTGAACCATCATATAACAATGCAAACACATTTCAATGGACCTCAGAAGAAGTGTTATAGGGACATATAAAGCTAGTAAAAACTACAAAAGCTGTGTTAAAGAGTTGGTTGAACATCAATCAACAGGTAGAAACATTACTGTAAAGTTACTGTTAGAAGCACTTGAGGGAACAATGAATTTAAAACATCTTACAGGAGAACATAAGAGCAGCAGGTTATGACTTCAATCAGCAGCATAATCATTTAGGTTGTAAATGACTGTTAATAATTAGGTAATAGTAACACATAGATTAATATACAGTATAATTTGAAATATTAGCAATGAAACAGAATTATGAGCAATTATAGTTCATTAACTTCAGATCAAAAGAGTAAGTATAAGTGTGGTAAGCTTTATATAACATACAACATGTTTGCTCTTTCACTGCGTATAAGGAGGAGGACTCTTTTCTTGATAGGTCAAAACTAACTGGCATTGGCCCAACCTTGGGCAACCTTTGATTTAAAGGAATATCGCAACGTTTGTCAATGGTGTTTGGTCATCAAGGACCACAAGCACTCTTAGAACTTTCTTTGCTTGGAAAACAAGCCAAGAATACCTATACACCTCATAAACATTGACTGAAAGTGTTCAGCAACGTCCCATTGGTTTCTATTATAAGTCAAAGACTCTTCATTATTAAATATCCAGTCACCATATGTTGTTTGTTTTCATTTTTCAACGGGTAATTCTAAAGACATTAGAAAAATTGGGATAATTGTGTGAAGAAAGGAGCTAAAAGAAACGGAAGTGGAAAAACAAGATTCAAAAAAGAAAAAACTGAATTCCTTACAACCACCTGGAAAACCGAGTACTATATACTATATACTATATTGTGTGTATATATGACATATAAATTACATTTTAAATATCAGAGTATGGTAATATACTATATCATGTTTATATATGACATATTTTAAATATCAGAGTATGTTAATATACTATATCGTGTGTATATATGACATCTTAAATATTAGAGTATGGTAATATACTATATCATGTGTATATATGACATATCTTAAATATCAGAGTATGGTAATATACTATATCATGTGTATATATGACATATCTTAAATATTAAAGTATGGTAATATACTATATCATGTGTATATATGACATCTTAAATATTAGAGTATGGTAATATACTATATTGTGTGTATATATGACATCTTAAATATTAGAGTATGGTAATATACTATATCATATTGTATATATGACATATTTTAAATATCAGAGTATGGTAATATACTATATCGTGTGTATATATGACATCTTAAATATTAGAGTATGGTAATATACTGTATCGTGTGTATATATTACATATCTTAAATATTAAAGTATGGTAATATACTATATTGTATGTATATATGACATATCTTAAATATTAAAGTATGGTAATATACTGTATCGTGTGTATATATGACATATCTTAAATATCAGAGTATGGTAATATACTGTATCATGTGTATATATGACATATCTTAAATATTAAAGTATGGTAATATACTATATCGTGTGTATATATGACATATTTTAAATATCAGAGTATGGTAATACACTGTATCGTGTGTATATATGACATATCTTAAATATCAGAGTATGGTAATATACTGTATTGTGTGTATATATGACATATCTTAAATATCAGAGTATGGTAATATACTGTATTGTGTGTATATATGACATATCTTAAATATCAGAGTATGGTAATATACTGTATCGTGTGTATATAAGACATATCTTAAATATTAAAGTATGGTAATATACTATATCGTGTGTATATATGACATATCTTAAATATCAGAGTATGGTAATATACTATATTGTGTGTATATATGACATATCTTAAATATCAGAGTATGGTAATATACTATATCCTGTGTATATATGACATATCTTAAATATCAGAGTATGGTAATATACTATATCCTGTGTATATATGACATATCTTAAATATTAGAGTATGTTAATATACTATATCAAGTGTATAACATGTATATGTAGTGTATATATCCCCATCAGCTAAACAGCACTTATAGAAATGTATGGCAGTTTTAATAAGGGTAAAAAGTGATGGACACCAAATATGAATTACCAAATATGTTTTGACTAGAAATTAAATACATGAATGGTGGTCTCAGACATTGCCCAGTGCGGTAGAAGATAAAGGTGTGAATAAATATGTGTACAATGAATGCATAAAGAAGCATAGAACATTCTGCCATGTCCACAGCATCTTTTTTTCTTACCTGTCAGCTTTGAGGGAATGATATTCCTGTGAAGACTTACTACTACTGGTTCAGCCTGTGTATAAGTCAACAGCATAGATTGCCCTGAGCTGGATCAGAAAGCTCAGACGGCTTTGAAATGGTTTCTCACACTGTGCCTAGTTGCATAATCAACTTCTGCAATGTTACTGAAACTTGTTTCCCTTCAACAAGTGGTAAATATTCCCATACTACAATTTCATAATTTCTTAATTTTTTCCAGTATTACCTTATATAACCTTCTTCTGACTAGCCCGAGTCTACAGTTGGTATTCAAGGTAGCCGAAGGCTGTTCTGAGAGTAAAATACCAATCAGGGCTATCAAAGTCACAGTGCTATGAAAAAAAAACATTTCCAAGAGGGCAGTGATCTGCTGCCAGGAGAGTACAGACCAAAACTTCACAAAGTCATAATTGCAAAGCATGGCTAATAACTATCTGCACTAGAGGAAGTCCTTGGACATTCCCTTTGCTTGCAAATGGCTTCATGCTATATTATACAGAGCTTAGTATATGCCTTTGGATGCGACCCATCCTGGGATTTCCTGGATCATGCTGGATTTTATCATCCATCCATACACTAAACACAGAATCCAAGCACTTTCACGGATAATACATTTACACTCCATTATCTGTACTTTCTACTTTTTACTTCGATTTCATTTACAGCTTGTTTTCATTCATATACATTTACATTCCAGTAAAGATTATTGATAAAATGCCTTTAAAGTTTGATATTTTGCACCATTACAATACTTATAGACAACTAGTCATCATATCTTCCGCTCCATGAAACACATGTTAATAAACTACATTCATATGCAATGGGCGTATATGTGGCTGAAACAGGAATCCTAGTGCATCCCAAATTTATCAACATTAACATTTTAATATAACATTATAGTCGTTATGGCTTTTAGAAGAATGTTTTTTTGGGGGAGATGGGCTAGTACACTATAGACCCCTGTGGTGTGGCCTAAGCGTTTGTCCTTAATGGTATTTTTTCCTTACATTACTGTTACTTTTATACTTTAAGTAGTTTTGAAAGCAGAACTTTTACACTAAACTGTAGATGGAACGCAATTCCATCACACAATTAAAACCATATCACTGAAATTCGCTGTTTAATTAAAATTTAGTTGTGCCTATTAATCTAAAGTTTGATAAAAACTGTAAAGCACTTTGATCTTTTTTAAACTAATGCTAAGCTTAATACATAAACAGTATCCGTGTAAATGGGCGGGGCTAAATGGCTGTACGCTAAAAGACGTTTATGATGGACGGAGGTTTATGGTAAACTGAGATGCCGGTGTTATAGTCCCACCATTTCATACAATCACACAGGTTTGTTGATGACGGATTGGGGGAACCCCAGTGTCTCAGAGTGCTCTCATGTCTATGTTACTCTCTGGTTCTCTCCTCATCAAGTTCATGCTGTTTATAATCAGATCTTATAATCAAAGTCGCCAGCTACACTCTTAAATACTTTACATCCTCTATACTAATCCAAACCCTAACCCTAACTCTGTTACTCTTTTTGAGATAATGACCGCACTCCTGTCCCACCGAATACTGTTGGAGGACTGAATACCAGGGTCTCCTCGTCACCTGGCACCAACCAGTTCTCCTCTTCATTTGTGCCATCTGCTACACCCTTGACTACATCGCGGTATCATCCTGATTTGCAGTTTCTAAAGCTTTTTACATCCAGACTCTGTAAATATTCTTTGACCAAAGGAGGTAGAGTCTCCCCTTGTGAGTCTTGGTTCCTCCCAAGGTTTCTTCCTCCAGTCTAAATGAACTTGATTGGACTCAAATTGAAAAAACACATTGGTTTTCATAACATTAAAACAAGACTGAAATCAAAACTGTTAATTTTCATATAAGGACTGAATAAATTGGGCAGTGGACAGTACTATACCTTTACCATTGAGGAGCGGTCAATACTTTACCTTTACCAATGCCCACATGCCAATGGACATGGACAAGTAATTTAAATAGGAGTTCAGTTAAAACTATTCCAAATAGTGCCACCAACACCTACACATAAACAATAATATAATTATATCAATTTCATTTAAACTTCTTCTTTAGTTTAACTTATTTACCCAACATTGTGTGTAATAGCCACTGGCTCCTGGAACCCTTTACCTCACTTTAACCCATCCCAACCCTTAGCCTGACGCTAGTTTAAACTATCCTGAACCATCCTGAACATGAGCTTAAGTGTAACACTAACTTATCCCTAAACTACTAGACGAATGAAACCCTTAAGATCACTAAATCCCAAAGAAAATGGGGAGAAAAAGCAATTAAAGTCTCCAAAATTGCCCTTAATTATTTCCAGCGGAGGGCACATGTGGCGTAAATGTTCTAAGCGGTGAACAATCGCTTCAGTAGGGAGCGCCCTTAATCCTGTTTCTAAATGAGAGCCGCTAGTCATGTTGGGCTGTAAATCCGTTATTAATTTGTCCCGTGACAATAACTTCCCAGGATATTCCTAACCGTCTCTCATCAAGGGTCCAATCATTTGGCCCGAACGACTCGCCGAAATAAAGTGAAATAGTCTCCCGCTGGCAGTCGATTGAGTCCGCGTTGCCGCCTGCATGTATTCCAAATAAGCAGGAACGAGCGCCTCCCGATTTCTGATTGGATCAGGAAGCGCCTGGCCTTGGCCACGCTTATAGTGAGGACGGCAACGCCGGCATGATTTGATTGCACCGCAACATTCATTTGCTTGCTGTCTGATCCATTATGAAATTCAATTAAATTCACGACCGATGAGGAAATTAACGCTAATTTCCGGCTAATGAGAATTTAAATGATGAATGCACACATTGCACATGAGTGGGTTGGGTTAGTGGGGGGAAAAAAAAATCTTTCTAGTTCAGCCACAACATTGCTCGGTGCTCCATCATGGCAGGATTCTTAATCAGGCCCGCATTGCTGGTAGCAGATGCTCTGAACAATGATCAGAATAAGCAGACAAACAGCCAGGGTGGCTTTGAGAGTTGTGGGACCACACAGTGCCGCTCGAGCCCAGCTCTGCGCAGATGTTCACAGCTGGGGCCACAGACCACACAATGCCTTTGCGAAAGGTGGGGCTTTGAGAGTGCAGTCTGATTGGTTTCATTCAAACCCAACAGACATATGAATCAAAGTTTATTTTTATTGCATTAACCCCAGTAAGCCCAGTGGGCCTAGTTAAGCATCTCTACATACATGCTACCAAATGGTTAAGATAACAAATCTCTATGAAAGATTATTAAAAATGGAGGGAGACGTCTGTTTGGAGAAGACAGTGAAGGAAACGTTAAGCGTTAAGGCTTGGCAACGATGTTCGGCTGTCGCTAAGAGCTGTGTATGGGAGCTGTACTCCAAGAGGTCACCCAGCATCATGTGATGCATCCGTGTTCGGCACAGGAGAGAAAGTATTAAGATGTTTGTGGATCTCCCATAGGAACATGAGGACATGGCGGCATTGACCACGGACGCAAATGCTCTAGGAGCTGAACATGCAGCATTAGTGCCGGTTGGTGGGTTCTCAAGGGCCATATGAGTACTGACGATACAGTTACTGACAGAGAAAGCAGAACAGATGGAGAGAATGCCAACAGAGCTGGTGTTTGGCCGCCTGCCAGAAGCAGGGAAGGAAGGCATGCCCACGGGGGGAAAACTGAGAAGCAACTGCACCAAGGATATGGCCCCAGAGGAGGACTGGGGTCACCTTGCTACAGAGGAGTGGGCACCCTATGGCACTTGTGCCTGTAGGAGCTCTATGCGCCCCAGGGACTTTGTTCAGACTGCGCAGATAGCTATAGGAGCCATAAGGGCCATAAGGAGGTTGGGGGGGGTATGTTCATAGAAAGTGATTAAGCTGTTAGTCTGTTGTGACTGCTTTTGTTTTGTTCTGGGTGGTTTAGTTTGGTTTAGTTAGGCTTGCGAGCAAGAAAAGGCTAGAAAAACGTACTTGCACAGGGTCACTAAGAGAATGGCTGACACCGCTCTTTAACAAGCTGGCTTGGGGACATGGCAGAACTGGAGCGGGGCCAAAAGAGGTTGGTGCAGAGAAAGAAACTGAAGTGGACAGTCAAAAGGAAGACAAGAAAGAGCATGGAAGCGGACAGAGGTGAGGGAGGTGTGCTGAGAGATGCGCACGGAGAGAGTGAGAAAAGTAGTGAGAGGAGAGAGTGAAATGTGAGAGTATGTGTGTGCGGGAGAGAGCAAGAGAGAGAGAGAGAGAGAGAGAAGGTGGGTAGGGGCGGTGAAGAGAGGAAGGAAAAACACTGCAGCGGCTGTTTCTCGCAGCCCTAATTCACAGCAGTCTACTGGAATCTAAATCTTGTCAGTAAGTGTGAGTGAAGGCTGCAGTGGACGAGGCTTCAAGGGCAGAGACGAGCGGCCTGCCACACACTGTTTCCATCCCATCACCAATCAACAGCGTCAAGCAGCAGAGCTCCAGACTTACAGCAGCAATCCGTTTGATAGCCAGTTCCAGTGGGCACAACATCATTTTCATTTGGTGGGCCAAGTGCCTTAATTGATATTATCTTTAATAGCCTATAATAATAATAATATGAGTTCTCACTTTGCATTATGATTGTTTGAGTGTTCTGCTATACGTATATGCCAGTTGTTTTCAGACATAATTAATGAACGTAGCATTCATATGAGCCTTGATTGCTGACGTGGCCATTGCAGCCTAACAGCATAAAGAATTTATATAGTGTTATCAGCTATCAGGTAAAGCTTCTGTAATGAAGTAGACTAGGTTGTTTTTATTTATAGTAGTAAATGGAAGCCTGCTTGCCTCCTACAGTCATCTCTTGAGGAAGATGTCCCCTTTAAAAGACTAAGAAAAACTTTAACTGAAATATAGATTATGGGTGTGTCTCAAATCCTAGTGAGTGTCTAAGTAGGCTGTCTAGGTAGGCAGCTGTTTAAGTAGCAGCGTTCTCTCCTCATCTCTCCTCATAAAACAGATTACTGAGACGCTCTAGTTAGAGAGAGACTGCGTCACGGCTTGTTCTCGCCCACTGCAGCACACGACCGGTGGTTTAGCTGGTTGCTAAGTTACCAGCCAGCATCCAAAACAATAGCCGGAGGCTTAAAAATCCGCTAGCATAAATGCTAATGGCTCGAGTATAAAACTGCTAAATGGTCAACAACACGGTGGACCAGCAAGGTAGGAGCATCTAATAGATTGGAATGTGAGTGGTCATGTGTGTGTGTGTGTATATATATATATATATATATATATATATATATATATATATATATATATATATATATATATATATATATATATATATATATATATTATGCATTCATATATGAGCTTGCAGGCTGGAGAGGTAGAATACATCTTCATCTTGCTTGCCCCCCCATACCATATACATAATGCACTCTGGAGCAAAGCCTATAAATGATGCAAAATTGAATATAAATAATAAAAAATGAAATATGGACTACATACAACAATACAAAAGGTAAGCACACCCTCGGCGCTCACCTCAAGCATTTATCACATTTACGCCAAGTTCTATTAATGGCATTGATGATGATATGAAATCGCCATTTGCCATATGGAGTGAGAATCTGTTGATGACGGCACAGGCCCGAGCTCCAAACCCAAACCAAGCAAATCTCCCATTGTTCATGGCACGGCTACAAATTTCAAATGGGGAAACTGCATACGGCGCTGTCACCTAAGACGCACTGCACAAAATAAAGCAGTTGGCGAAGTTCAATCAGTGCCAGCCGAGAAACTGGCAAGAGGAGTGTGAAAATATGAGGCTTGTCAAATACAGAAAGAAAAACCAATGTGATTGGATAAATAAGATGTGGTTGCTCTAACGGCGCGTCGTGCCAGTTGCCTGAAACCAAAGACGGGAGCCATGAAACCATAATAATAATGGAGCTATCGCTTCCAGATTCTATCCATAGAGAAAAAACAAAGGAAAATTGCTTTTCTCTGTCAACGGGCTCATTTTCCAGGTGCCGTGGTGAAGCTTCTACCAAGGAGTTGCATAGATCCTTCGGTACTAAATCTTTTTAGACCAATTTCTAAGCCTCCTTTGCACATGCAGTCTTAGAAAAAGCTCTCTCTGTTATTTGATGCCAAACAATAATCATAATTAGTTTTGTGACATTGTATACATTTTTTGATGATGACATTTGACTGTAGGGTGATATAACCCTACATAAAGGTTAATGAATGCGTATTCAGTAGACTGAGTTCTACTTATACTCAGGATTTTTGGTTGTACTGGTAGGGGTTTTGGTTTTGGTTGTACTGGGAGGAGTTTTTGTTATACTGGGAGGTGTTTTGGTTGTACTGAGAAGGGGTTTTGGTTGTACTGGTAGGAGTTTTGCATGTACCCATACGAGTTTTGAATGCACTGGGAGATATTATGGTTGTACTGGGAAGGGGTTTTGGTTATACTGGGAGTGATTTTGATTATACTGAGAGAGCCTTTGTTTGTACTGGCAGGAGTTTTGGGTGTACTAGTAGAAGCTTTGGCTGTACTGGCAGGAGTTTTGGGTGTACTAGTAGGAGTTTGGTTGTAGGGGCAGGAGTTTTGGCTGTACTGGCAGGAGTTTTGGTTGTACTGAGAGGAGTTTGGGCTGTATTGGAAGGAATCTTGGTTGTACTAGGAGGTGTTTTGGTTGTATTGAAAAGAGTTTTGGCTGTACTGGGAGAAGATTTGGTTGAAGTGGTAGGACTTTTAGTTGTATTAGGAGGGGGTTTGGTTATACTGGGAGATGTTTTTGTTGTACTGGAAGGGGTTTTGGTTGTACTGGTAGTAGTTTTAGTTGTATTTGGAGGTGTTTTGCCGTACCGGGAGGTATTTTGGTTGTACTGTGGAGGTTTTGGTTTGTGGGAGTTAATATAATTTTCTCTGGCTGATGATGCAAGCCATTTGAGAGATGAGCAAAAGTCATTAGGTTTTGATGGAAGGCTGCGAGATTTAAATGATATGCTAAATTGCACTTAATATAAGCAGGGGCTTGAACTAACAAAGTAAAAAGAAAAAAGGTCCATTTTGCAGTTTCAGGTTGACTAAGCACTCATTTAATGTCTGCAATCAACGGAAGGATTAAGCGGTCAAATAATTATAACAGCCTTACATAACCCAATCTCCCAACTTTACAGGAGAAGAAAGGAGCTCGGATATAAGTTAATGTACCGACTTTCTTCCAGGTACGCTTGGACAGTTGATCACAAAATTATAAAATAATAAAAAAAAGGATAAAAATAGAGCCGCAGGGTCTTGACAGCGACAAAAGCCAGCGTATTCATTGCAATTTCAAACCGAAATGAAAAATTCATTCTGTAAATAGTTCTGTTGTGCGGAGGAGAGTTCACCGTCTCGGGGGATTTTCTCTTGTTGCTGGTAAATGAATTAGTTCTGTGTGTACTATTGAAGGATTCTCTCGCTGGAGAAGGCAGGTGGTTTGTTCATTGATTAGCGTTCCGACCCTCCAGCTTTCTTCGGCACCTCCACCGCAGGTGCAGGAATCTCAGCTAAATGCAACTCGGCTCTTCGCTCGCGCAGGAAATGGGGTTTCATTTGGCAGCAAAGTCAAAGAGATAGAGAGAGTAAAGATGATAGAGAATCGTGTACGACTCGGCGGTCAAACTTTTCAAAGGTGCCAATGAAGAGCTCTTGCTGGGAGTCAATTGAGAGAATTGACCTGCGGGATGAAGTGGAATGAATACAGATACACTTTTACAAGAGCACTGAGGAAAACGTGTAGAATGCTGCAGTCACGCTGCTCGGTCTTGTGATTTCTAGCTGCTAAGAGCTGAACCGCAACTACAAACCTGGGATAAAAGGATCTAAAGGAAAGAAAACATTATGTTCTGAAAGAATGGTTACTGTCTGAAGACGAGTGGATCATTTTAAATGCCTTTGGTGGTCCCATTTGGCACTCATGCAACTCCTTAATTACGTGCCCACTAGGCCATGAGGTCTTATAGTTCTTGTTTAAGCAATCAAAGATCTGTCTATATGCAGTTAGTGTGGGACCCCTTAAAATTCCTTAATATACAGGCAAGGAATTATAAGAGATGGGTGGAGGGTAGGTGGGATATGTTGCCACTGAGCCGCATCATACTTACAATGTAAACTGAACCACTGTAGATAAGAAAATGAGCTCATTAAATAAATATATAAATAAATAAACTCTTAGGAAATTGGTCAAATTATCCAGGGGCATAGTTTCAGCTAAGCTATGAGGGACCGCCTGGGTGAAGAGCACCACTCTGAAGCGGACCAGTGCCACATCTCTAGGTAGTTAGTTAAGAAATCCAAACAGAAGAATTGACAGCTAGGTAGTGAATCTAAGTACCTAACTGATCTCCTGGTGCTCCTGTGTAAGACCACTACCGTCTCTATTTGGTGTAGAACATATCTGACCCTTTCCCAAGCCTGAAAGATAGATTTTCTCATTTTCTAATAATAAAAGCCCATTTCTGCATACCAGATGGTGCTGAAGATGCCCTCAGCTCTCTAACAATTCATTTGCGGCCTAGCATTAAAGCAATTTGTGTCCGTTCGGTCTCGAGGGGCTCTAGATCTGACAGAGCAGAAGGCTCTCCCAAGATGCACAATCCTGGTGAGACTTGACTGTGTTCGCCCAAAATTTTCTCCATTTAGAGTCAGATCAGAAAACCTGCATATTCTCACATCACAGACATCAAAGTACCAAGCTCGCCTCCCGCAGAGGCAGAAGATGGGCCTGTCAAGTAGGCCAATTCTATGTAGTCTAGACAGAGACAAATATACTCTATTCACTCTATGTCTTATGCGGGGGTGGTGTGCTAGTGCAGTGGGTAGCAGTTTTGCCTCACAGCAAGAAGGGCCTGGTGCTTTGGTTTCATCCCACAGTCCAAAAACAAACAGTCAGATGAACTGGAGATACTAAATTGCCCCTAGTTTGGTGTATGTGTGCCCTCCGATGGACTGGCAGCCTGTCCAGGGTGTGCCCTGCTTTCTATTAGTGGACACTGGGATAGGCTCCAGCACCCCCAGGACCCAAAAGAACAATAAGATGGGATTTTTTGTGAACACATCACTGCTAACAATATTTTAGAATTTTTGGTATAATGACCTCTAGTTGCCATTTACATTGTGGTAAAACTTCATAATTAAGAGAGATATATATATCCATTTATATATATAAACACAAACATTTTAGATCACTAACAGTCAAAACTTTGAAAACAGTTCTAAAATGTTTGACAGGTAATGTATTAAAACTTTTGATGGTTAGTGATCTAAAACTGTTGTATGTATATATATATATATATATATTAGTGTTAGTGTTCTCCTCCAAGCTTGTTGATGAATATATACTAATTTTCAGATTCTCATTAACACTACTACTCAAATGTTTGGTGTCATTTGGCATAATAATTATAATAATTCTTCAGTAATAACTTGAAGTTAAGCTAAAACTTTCTGTTTATTGGAATTTGTTTACAAAAATACCATGAGTCACTGTGAGATTGGTTATCAATTTCTAAATATGAAGTGTTTGTGGATGTCAGTTTCTTTATAAATTCTCTTTTAATCCTGTACAGATTTCCACTTTTGAGCAGTAGTGGGACAATTTATATTTTATTTTTTATTGTTATTAATATTTTATGATGCTTAGAAACTTTATTCCTAATACAATTTACCCAAGTAGTGGTTGGTATAACCTCTGGTCTTTACTCTCAGGGCTGGGTTCACTGTGTTCTCTAAGACACCATGTGCTAAACCAATAACTCTGAAACAGTAGCTACCAACATTGCTTATAATGATCATTAACAAATGTATAATATTGTATAAATATAAGTAATATGTCACTTAGGAGACACTTATAAATTGTTTTGAGTTGACCACTCATTCTCAAATCAACAAGTCCAACAACAAGTCAAATAATTGCTATTAGGATTATGAGCAATGTTACCATGTAAACATTGACCATTATCTAGTCCTATTATTGACCTTGCTTTCTCTGGGTGTAAAGATTGCCCCACATCACCACCCTCCCTGACCCCAGCTGTTACAATGCTAGCCAACATGTTATCATCTAATATCACAGAACAGGCTATTAGTGTTCTCCTCCAAGCTTGTTGATGATATTGCAATGGCAAGTATGTTCTAACCTTCACCCTCTCAGTTTGGTAGCATTGTGTAATGAGCGGAAACCGAGTCTGCACGTGAGGGAACTCTGAGTCAGAGGTGCTCACACATTCTAGGCTGGTGGCTACAAATGTGATAGACCACGAAATCACAGGAGAACTCATGTGTACATTCTTTATATACAGTTCATGTCACAATCAGTTTGGGCCAAAAGGCGTCCATTGCCTTGGAAAGCTGAAAAATGTAGATCTGCCTATAACAAACAAGCCCTGCGGTCAGCAGATTCCTCTTTCCTCTCCCACACTGCATTGTAGCTCCACCGCACATGCTTAACGCTTGAGTAGGAGTGGCGTCAGCTCGTAATTGTCAGTCTACCAATAAACACAGATTTAATGGTTGTAATCGGCCAACAGGTCTCTCTCTGCAGATGGCTGAAGCGAACACATGCGTGGTTTTAAACATCTGGGCCATCCCAACTAGAACGCGTCTTCTGGATCAACACATTTGCTGCGCTGGTGAAACAAGAATGAAACCGCAGCACTTAAAATAGGGCTGTTTCTTCTGGCCTTTCAGCGCCGCGAGTGAATTGGAAGAATTTATAGGCCGCTTGGAATCGATACAGTGACTGAAAGTGACATTGCTTTTGATGAATGCTTTTTTGCAGATTGCAGGAAAAAAAAAAGTGAGAGTCAAATAGTGCAGTTGCAATCTGTAAGATTCAATTATGCTCGTGCATTGAAGCAGCTGCTGACTCCACTGTGTCAGAGCCTAAATTAAGTCAGAAAAGTTTGGTGTTCTACATAAAACAAGTGGAAACTTTAACCAGACAGATGACAAAAGTTCTCATTTGTTTTTATGGTATACCATATTTTTAGTATTATTGTTAACAGTGACATGCAAAATTTGGCCAACCCAAGAGATTTCAGCCCACAGATGACTTATACCAAGGTCTCGGGCCCTTGTAGACTTCTTCGGGCTATAGCTTCTTTACAATTACTATTAGGAAAAAAACGTGGTGCAAATTTCATATATAAATATAAATATAAATATAAATTCTCTGACCACCTCAAACCTCATCCCAACTATCAGCAGCCATGGGCTCCTCTAATACTTTGTTACTTGAGTAAAAATTTTGGTTATTTATACTTTATTTATTTCATTTATTACATCCCATTACATTCCAGTGAAGGTTATTGATAACATGTCTTTGAAGTTTGACTATTTGCACCATAACAATACTTATAGACAACTAGTCATCATATCTTCTGCTCCATGAAACACATGTTAATGCTCAGTAGTACACAGATATGCTTCTTTAATATATTTACATTGTACTAAAATACATTCATTTTCAATGGGCGTATATGCGGCTATGCGTATATATCAACATTAACAATTAAACATAACATTATAGTCATTATGGCTTTTAGAAGAATCGGGTTTTGGGGAGGTGGGCTTGTGCACTGTAGACCCCTGTGGTGCGCCCTAAGCTGTTGTACTTAATGGCATTATTTCCTTACATTACTTTTACTTTTATACTTTAAGTAGTTCTGAAAGCAGTACTTTTACACTTTTACTGGAGTAAAAAAGTAAAGAATGTGAATATTTTAGACGCCTTTGCCTTTAAATAGCACTATAAATGTATATGAAAGAACTGGTTCTTAAAAAGCAGAAGAAGGCTATAAGTGTTTTCAGGTTTCCTCAGTTTGTTTTGTCACTAAAAAGGAGAATTCACAGAAACAGTGGAGGTCAAGTTGGGAAAATTGAGAGAGTTGCTCACAGGATGGCTAGAAATCCAAATCAAAACCTTCTATGGTGTTGTATCATATTCACTATTCACAGTTCTAGACATATTGATCAGGGGTCAGATGCCACTGTAGCTGGATCTAGACATCACAACCCAAATGCTAGAGTCTTATTCTACTACAAAGCAAAAGAATCACCTGAATCCATAAATTGAGTCCAGATTTGAGTCCTATTATTCCCTTCTAGCCAATGAACTAGCTCTGCCCACGTTACAGTCAAAGACACTGACCACCAACACTCAAATAGATTTCCAACACTGTGTCACAACTACGGTTCCTTCCAGCACTTCTGAACTTCCTGACTCCAAATCCCAGAGCGCATCTCCTGATGACATCACACCCACATGTTCACAACACACCAATTACACATCACTTCCTCGTTCTGCTTCCCCAGAGTATTGAACACACACACACACACACACACCTGATACTCATTAGACACACACACTATATAAACAGGCTTGTTAGAGATACGGCTGCGTCTGGCCTTGGTGGTCAGCGAGAGCAGTCGGACGCAGTGGGGGGGAGGAGGTTAGAAAAGAGCATCTACTTAGACAGTCCTACGTGAACAACGGCGGGTCTCGCTGTGTTTGCTCTCTTTACAGCTGATGAAGTAGATGCAATAGAAGAAAATAGTAAAAAGAAAGAAAAGAATTAGAAAGAGTAGAAAGAAAAATAGATCCAAACGCAACAGTGATGTAGTGCTTTTAAAGACGCTCACAAATCATAAGAGTATAAATCTACGGCACTGGAGCCTCTTCATGATCTGAAATACTAATTATGAAAAAAGAAATATGTTGAATACTGAATAAAGATGAACTGTCATGCTACTAGATATGATAGCATTAGTGTAAATATGAGGTCTTTAAAGAGTTTTAGAGGAGATATATATATATATATATATATATATATATATATATTTTTTTTTTTTTTTTTACAGTAAAACGAGTCAAACGTCAGAGGTGTCCGCGGAGCTTCTAACCAATGAGGATTAAGCTCTGTCGTCACCAAGCCGTCTCTCGGGTCGCGCAGTTCGTGGAGAGCAACTGCAGCAACTGTGTGTGAAGCCTGCAGCCGCCTCGCACTCGGGAGATGTTAACGTAGTATGTCATTGTGAAGCGACGGTGTTCTGACCTCCTTCGATTCTGACTCTCTCTTTCTCGTTTATCCCTACTGGTTCTGTTTGCTTGTATTTTTTGACTTTCCTGGCTCTGACTACTCTTCTGTTCTCTCGACTCCTCACTTGCCTGTTCCTTATGTCTAGTTTGCTTGGCTTACTGATCTTCTGGTTTCGACCTCTGCTTGTATCCTGGATTAAGATCTTGCTTTGCCCCTTTGTTGTGTTTGTTTGCCTGTTGCTGTTTTATTGGATTGCTAATTCTGTTAATAAGTCCAATCTGACTTCTTTGTTTTTGATACACTGAACCCAAAAACACTCCTCTGACCAGGAGAAACATAATGGCTTGTCACCTTTGATGACCCTTGATGAGCTCCAAACCTTTTTGTAAAATGTTCTGATAACTGATGATTCAAAGATAGAGCTTTTAGGAGTCAGGCTGTAAAGTTAACAAAGCTTTAAACATTATGGTGGTAGTTGAAACATGGTGGTGGTAGTATGATTCTTATTAGTTAATTAAGTAGTGTTGTCCATGTTACAGTTGAAGACTCAGATGGCCTACATGTTGCCCAGTTTTCCATCACTAGCACCAACCAGCATGAAGGTTGGCCTCGCATTTGTCCCGATGAGGTCCAAAATCTCAACGACGGAGCTTCTGGGAGAATCATGGACAAGGAGGAGCCCGTAGGAAGTGAGGCCAATCGCTCCTTTGTCTTTACTATTTTCCTATTAAGAAAAGTACATTTTCCCAAACATATGTTTGACAGCAACTGTGAGATATAATCTAGGGACCTTAGTCTAAAATGTGAGAATGGTGTCTCACGGAATATAGTGTTTCATATGCTATACCCTATATGTCTCGTTCAGAAGGACACGTATATACATTTGACCGGAAAAAATAACTGATGTACTTAACCAATGGACTTCTACACAGAAGTCAGAGAAGCTTAGATTGGCGGAGCTCTCTCCAGATATATTAGAAATATGTATCTGTTTGATGCTGTTGACGCTTTCTTTCATAAATTAAACTTATATATTTACAAGTGAAGTCTGGTGTCATCAAAGATCTCTTTAAGACATCAACAGAGCATCGTTATGGAAGAATTCACTTCACTAGTGCTGCCCAGCTTACAGTCAATGACACTGGCAGCCTACATGTGGCAAGCAGTTTTCCAACACCAGCACTGAAAACACTGCCGACCAACATAAAGGCTTGTCGTACATTTGCCATGATGAGCTTCAAAGTCAAAGCTCAAGAATTTGGAAGACCGAAGCAGTCTGTAAAGCTAACAAAGCATGGTGGTGATGGTAGCATGATGGTGTGGGAATTAAGTTTGACTTGCCAGAATTTGATGGACCCTGCAGAAGAATATCCCACCATTGGTCCATGATCTTAACCTCAGCAGCCACTGGATTATTTAGCAAGATATCTGAAGCTTAAGAGCAAGTCTACCTCAGAACAGCCCAAAAGAAAGTAAATAAGGACTTAGGAGTAGCCTAGACAAAGTCCTGACTCTATTGAAATGCCAAGGTTGGACCCTAAATTGGCTGTTGATGCTCAAAAGCCCTCCAATGTGGCTGAATTACCGGCAGAGTGGACCATAGAAATGAAAGACTGGTCTTGCGAGACGTTTCCACCTTAGTAAATGAAAGTCTCATTAAAAAAACGGGGTTTAGGTCTCCTAATGTCGTCTTGTGTTACATTTTGTATGAGGATCTGAAGCCATTTAGTTTGACAAATACCCCAAAAGTAGGGGCCATTAGTAGACACGACCACAGGCACAACAAAGCTATGCTTTCTAGGCTAGCATAATGGATTTTGTGCAGTTAAGCAGCTACAAGATGCGAAAAGACACACCACAACCTCCACGTCACAACATCCGCTTCCGAACAAGCATAGATATCCCCCCGCGCCCCTCCACAAAATATTCATGATGCATATTAGATGGCGTTTATCCAGGCTCAATAATTCACTGGCTGTGCATTGTTCTCGGGGTGGGCGAGTTGACTCCTTTCTTCCCAAACATGCTGAACTCTGGGCCCTTAACCGAGATTGTTAGCAGAAGCTGACCAGTTTTTGGGAATTTTCCATTCTGATAATTTAGCTGATCGTTTGGGGAGTAATGTCTGATCCTAGATCAACGCTAATGGGACACTTTTATATAGAGAGCCCACAAAAACCTTTCATCTATCGCGCTAAGGAGGCATTGTTATGGGTTGGACTTTACAGGGTTTGAAATAAGCCAGAGCCTCTCGGTTTTTATAGAGCGCACTAAAACTCCGTCCATATATCAGGCCAGGCCGCCAGTGAAACTGGTCCCCCGAGAGAGCCGAAGCCCACTCGTTAATGAGATAATTCTCCGCTAACAGCCTCCCCTTTATTTGAAGGTGACGACTTGACTGACATTCTGAGAATAGCCGCTGCGATCTTCTCCAACCCGCCGCCCCTCCTTTTCTCGCTTTCTCGTCTTCAGCGGCGCTGCTGCTGCAGGCAGAGGCTGTCCTTCACTCCGAGTTGTCTGGTTATAACTCCCCTCCTGTTGGAACTGCAGCGAATTAATCAGCGCGCTCCTAAAGAGACGGATCGTTCGCCCGGCTGGTTTTAAAACAAGGCCTCGGGTCCAGGTGCGCTTGGAACAGGAATAAAGTGACTGTTCTCAGTGTGGCGTGAGCTCCATCGCTCAATATTAATAAAGAATTTATGCAAAGGCCTAAGCACTTTTAATCCAGAGCCGCTTCCTGTGATTTTCCTCGTATATGGAACAGAAAAGAGTGAAACGCTGTCTCTTAGAAGGCTGGGCTCCTGCACTGACCAGTGGTGGAAAATAAAAATTGGGCTCACATCATTGATGATGACAAATACACAGTCGAGTCACATTATTATGACCACCAACTAATATCAGGAGTAGCCACCGTGTGCAGCACAGACAGCAGCCAGACGGACTGGGAGACTCAATAAGGTCCTGGTGGGTGGTCACAGTTATCTGGAGCCATGCTAACTGCAGCACATCCCACATCTATTGAAGGGCACGTGGAGCAGGGTCCATAGAGTGAACACAACAATCCAGGATGTCCCACAGATTCTCAATTGGGTTCAAGTCTGGGGAATTAGGGGTCTAGGGTAGTACGTGGAGGTCTTGGTCAGCTCTTCCAACCAATGTAGGACATTTCCAGCCTTGCTGGAAGGTCCCATACGCCCCAGGGAAGACAATCAGCACGTATGGGTGTATGTGATCTGCAAGGATGGATTCAGACCCATATCGGTTGAGAGTGACTTGCACATGGATGAGTGTGTCCAGAGAATGCCACAACAACATTCCACAGCACTGCCACCTACGCTACCACTCAAAAGTTTGGGATCACAGTGAAATGTTCTTGGTTTCAATGGAGTATCTTCCTTCCTTTACACAACAATGGACTGACGGGTCTCTAAAGAATGTTGTTTCTTTCTGGTCATTTTGAGTCGGTCAGCAAGCCATCAACTGCTGATGCTTCAGATACTAAACTAACCTAGAATGTTGTTCTCCCTTTTATACTCACTTATTAGTAGAATGTTTTTCAGCTGTGCATCACAATTGAGCAAGAGTGTCCTAACAACCAATAAGTCCAATAACATCCTTAACTTGGATTGGCGGCCGTACCAGGAGATTTAGACAGAGGACTGAGAATTGCTGATAATAGGACTATATGGAAAATAAGCCTTTATACAAAAATTGACTTTAATACAAACATTTTTATTCTTTAAACATCTGATACACTTACATTAATTGTGAAATGGACAATGTTGTTTGTGAATTGCATGAAAAAATTGCTTGAATTGCATGAAACACAAATTCTAAAGTGATCCTAAACTTTGGAGCGGTAGTGTATATGCTGCCACCACAGAAAGTAGTCACTGGAGTAGGTCTTAATAATGTGACTCGACTGTGTAAATCAAACAGTATTAATACAGTAAGTAGAGCTTTTACATACATCAGTGTGTTTATTTAACCCTTTCCAAGCTTCTCCTTGTGGAAACAACCCAGTATTATTTACAGTTCTCATCTAATACCTGCTTTGACTGCTCAGTACTTCATTAAGCTAAATCAAGGTTGCTGCTGAAGGAACTGAACACATTCATACAATGTGTGGGGCGTCCAGGAGAAATCTGGAACAACACTTTGTTCCTCAAACTGGAACTCAAGATATTATTAGTATTAGTGCAAAAATACAAAATACAGTGTGTGTATATATATATATATATATATATATATATATATATATATATATATAATGCCACACTGGCATTTCAAGTGCAGCCAGACTTGAAATGTATATTAAATATTGAAACAAGACATTGTGGGTGACACATACAGAAGAAGAACTACTGACTGAGAGAAAAAAAGCCGGGAGAAAAACGAAGAATGAAAATGATATGAATGATAAAGAGCTACAGGGAAGAAAAGGAAAAGATGGAGACAGAGAGAGTGACAAATGAAACAGAGAGAAAGACACTGAAGGAAACAAAACCTGAGAGAACGAGAAAGTGAGAAAGCTGGGAAAGAAACAAAGGAGAGGAACAAAGAAATAAAGAAGGAAAACGAGACAAAGGGTAACCAGAGACTGAGAAAAAAAAGAAAGAAATGAAGAAACAGACCGCGGAAACAAGAGGACAGACAGATGGACAGACAAGATGAATAAAACACAGAAGCTGGACTGAATGAGAAAGATTGAGTGTGAGGGAGTTAAGAGAAAGAGAGAGAGATTAGGGTGTAAAGGAGAGGAAAAGAGAAAATAGAGAAAGAATGAAGCAGATAAAGAGAGACAGACAGAAGACGGGAAAATAGAGGAGTGATATGAGAGAGAATGAGAGTGAAAACCGATAAAACAGATGTTACAGAGAGGAAAGAAAGAAATGGAGAACAGAAAGAGAGAGAGTGAGAGAGAAAAGGTGAAAGAAACAAACAAACTGTGAGAGCGGGGGAGGGAGACAAAATGAATCAAATACAGATGATGAGAGTTGGTGGGAGAGAGAATGAGAGAGAGAGAGAGAGAAGACAAGGAAAGAGATTGGAAAAGATGAGTGAGAGAGTGATAAACAGATGAAAAACAATAGAAACAGAGAGAGAGAGTGACACGAAGACGAAGAAAGGAAAGAAAAGAAACAAGCAAAATGTGAGAGAGAGAGAGAGAGAGAAAACAAATCAAACCCAGAAGGTCATAAGAGAGTCGGAGAGAGAGAGGGAGAGAGAGAAAGAGAGAGAGAGAGAGGACAATGAAGAAGACTACTGAGAGAGAGCGAGAGAGAGAGAGAAAAAGAGAAAAAGAGGAGAAAAACAAGCTAAACATGTGAGTGAGAAGAAAGACAGAAGGAGAGAGAAGACAACGGAAAGGATAAAAAAGATGAGTGTAAGGAGCAGATGAGAGAGAGAAAAGAGAAAGAAAGAAAAAGAAACAAACTAACTGTGTGAGAGAAAGAGAGCAAGAGAAAGGGAGAGCCGAGCGGAGAGGGAGAGAAGGAAAACATGAAACACACCAGACAGACTGAAAGAGAAAGAATGAAACAAACAGGAGGCGAAAGATAAACAGAGAGAGTTAGTGGGAGAGAGAGAGAGAGACAAATAGACAGACAAAACGAATCAAAATGCAGAAGAGGATAACAGTGTGTGGGAGTCAGAGAGAGAGAGAGAGAGAGAGAGAGGGAAAAGACAAGGAGAAGGACAGAAAAGTGTTGAGTGAGTGAGAGAGACAGAGAGAGAGAGAACATGAAATGCACATGACAGGCTGAAAGAGAAAGAATAAATAAACAGGGAAGCGAAAAAAAGATAAACAGAGAAAGAAAGAGTCAGTTGGAGAGAGAGAAAGAGAGAGAGAGAGAGAGAGAGAGAGGTAGAGACAGACGGACAGACTGACTGAGTAAGACAGACAGAAACAGAGGGAGAGGAAAAAAAGTCTGAATTACAGAAAGACGCTTCAGGTAGCTCTTCCTATAGCCCCCCCCCCTCTCTCGAGCGTCCTCCCTCTCTCCTCTCTGCGTGAGTGCGGAAGGCATCCCGCTCCATCCTCATTATTTTTTCAGCCCAACAACGATTGTCACTTTGGCTCCATAGGGTCTAAAATAAAACACCTGACGCTTTTTTCCCCATCGCGCGCACTCCTTCTCTCCACATACCACCAAAGTTTTCTTCGCAGACATCTTCATTACCCGCAGCAGAGTGTGTGCCTGTGTGAGAGTGTGTGTGTGAGAGAGAGAGAGGGAGCGAGAAGGAGGTAGCTGCTGACAGTGGCAGCGAACGGGATGCATGAATATATTCAAGTTGCATGAATGTAAAAAGAGCGGCCGAGTTTTAAAAATACATAAGCGTAATAAATGCAGAGTGCTGCTACGGCGGCTGATAAAAACCCAGATCCGGTAGCAGCAGATAAGAAATAAAGTGCGTCAGGATGTACGTGAGGCTCTCTTTCAAACTCTTCTGACACGCTATAAGAAAAGCCTCGCGTTCCCGTCTACGTGTTGCCAGGTCCTGCTGTTCTGTCCTTAAGGCTGGCTTTGCGTGTGAAGATTTGAGTTGGGAGTCATCATTTCTGTGCAATTTGGCTTAATTGCCCATTAGGTTGTCTGCGAATGACGTCACAACACTGCATCGCTTTGGTGTTGAAATGCAGATGGAGCGCGCTAAGTCATTGTCCCCCTAGGGGGCGCTATCACAATCTCTCGAAATGTCTATGGTTCACATCGTTTACAGTGTTTGCAATATCAGTGTACCATAGACCTTTCGAGAGATTGTGATAGCGCCCTCTAGGGGGGCAATCACTTTTTGCGCCCCATCTGCATTTCATGCAGTGTTGCGACATCATTTGCAAACAACCTATTGCAATCTATGATCAGCCAGGTTGCACAAAAATGATGACTTCCAACTTAAATCTTCACAAGCAAAGCCAGCCTTAAGGACAGAAAAGCAGGATTTGGCAACACATAGACCCCAACACATAGACCCCAACATGTCTATGTGTTTGGGTGGTCGAGAGGCTCCTTGTTTAAATAGCCAGAAATCAGGAGGGAAGCATCCATGCACAGTTGCGAGGGCATTCTTAATTCGTGCAACGTTTGCACAAAATAAAAAGTATTCACTCACCCATCCAAGTCATGGAATTCAAGTGTTCCAATGAATTCCATGGCCACAGGTGTATAAAACCATGCCCCCACTGATCTCCAGAGTAGTGGAGATGGAGTGACAATCTGGCAAACCAGTGGGTGAATTAAGGTTTGGCAGTTGCCAGTAGAATGCTGCTTGTCTGTCTAGACTGAGCTGAGTATAAAGTTTGGTGGAGGTGGGATCATGGTGTGGGGTTGTTTTTCAGGTTTTGGGTTTTTTGAGATTTTGGACAATTTCATGCTCCCAAATTTGTGGGGACGGCTGTTTTCATTTCCAACCTGACTGCCCACCAGTGCACAGAGCAGCTCCATAAAGACATGGATGAGCAAGTTTGGTGTGGAAGAACTTGACTGGCCTGCACATAGTCCTGACCTCAACCTGATAGAACACCTTTGGGATGAATTACAGCGGAGACTGCAGGCCAGGCCTTCTCGTCCAACATCAGTGTCTGACCTCACAGATGTGCTTCTAGAAGAACGGTCAAACATAAACATACTCCTAAACCGTGTGGAGAGCCTTTCCAGAAGAGTTGAAGCTGTTATAGCTGCAAAGGTTGGGCCAACATTGAATTAAACCCAATAGATTAGGAGTGGAATGTCACTCTACCAAGTTATCATCTAATACCTGTTTTGACTCCTCAGTACTTCATTAAGCTAAATCAAGATCGCTTTAGAAGCTGCACAGGTAGAGGCAGTCTCTGACTGAGGCAGTCTCTGACTGAGGCTTTATGTAAAGTGGGCGTGAGCTGAAACAGTCCCATCCTATCTCAATGCTGGTGCATCTGGATGGTACAGTGATGTAACTGAGGGTGTAGCAGTTGGCCCAAATGGACAGGAGAGCTGACTAGTGATGGGAGGAGACCCTGATGGTCAGTCTTCCAACAGCTTTCAACAGACTAGAGGACAGTCAACAATCTTTTAAATCATTTAAACAATCTTCTTCGGCCAGAATGTCCCTGTCTTCTGTTCGAGTCTTTAGGCTTCTTAATGGCTCTTTAATAATTCCTCGGATTGTATCAACACCATCTTGGTGCTGGCTATCCTCTGGCCATGCAAGTTCAAAGACAACTGTCCTACTTTTTTATTATCCAGCTTTCATGTCCACAAAGAACCACAGAAAAGACCAGAGACTGGACAGTTTCTGAGTTTGAAGAGTATCATTACATTTGAAGATCTTACCAAGCTTCTTCTCACATATTCTGCCGACTGCCAATCTGTTTCATGTTCCCCGAGCGCTGAAGGATCATTTGTTGTTAATAATTGATCCAAGTAGGTGAAAGCTAGCTGTCCACCACTTCTACATCTTCACCATCAATGGTAAAGTTAGCAGTCTTGCCCATTGTCAGAACATTGGAGCTGATGTCCCATCTTTTCACTCAGTATTTTCATTTTCATGTGTAACCGTGAGGGTCTTCTCTGCACATTGAAGGTTATTGATGTATCTTCCACCAATCCAGACTCATCAATCATCATTTTCCAGTCCTACTGGTTTTATTATGTGTTCAGCATACAGGCTAAAACAAGGATGGCGAGACAGTGAGATACCTCTGTAATTCCTTTGCCGATGTGGAGCTAACGATGTTATGGCATCACATGTTAGAACTTAGTTTTGTAGTTTTCCAAAATAAATAAGTTAATAAATTAATAAATCACTGAATGCATTTCATGCTTTCTTTCATTTGTATGAACCAATGAAGAGGACGCAATCGCTTCATTTCACTATTGGGTTGGACGTGTCCCCCTAGCTCCCCTTTAGATAGTATCCCCGAACATAGCCGAGATAAAACGCTACACGTTTATCGAGCTGAACTGCGGTGCTCAAGCACCCGTCGACGCCGCAGCAGTGTCTGGCCGCAGGAGCTGCGCGAGTGCGGCGGCTCCCCAGATAACGCTGAAATTTTAATTAGCATCGGTTGCAGTTTGGGTCACTAACAGAGACATCCATCTGAGGGTGCTCAATATTTAATTAAATGGCTCTTGCTTTACAGCATTCTCCTCCACAACACAGAGCTCCTCCACAACACCTTTGCAGCCGGCCCGCTTCCTCATTAATCAGGTTGCGGCAATTAATGTGAGTCTTTCCCGACGATGCTCAGACACTTTTATTTTATTTACTTCGCAGAAAGAGCACCCGCATCAGATCCGTATCCAATATCCGCTGTAGTAGACGCCAACAGCTACTATATACTCACCATTCACCTCATTAGAAACCCCTACCTCCTTGTTGCTGGTGTACAGTTAGAGACTGCAGCCCATCTGTTGCCATAGAACGAGCAAAGCTATAGCCCCTCATCTGACAACAGAGCTGCTTTCCTGACCACAAAGCTACTATTGGCTGGACATTTTTTGAATAGTGGATGACCCTCAACCAAGCAGTGATGTTGATGTGTGTAAACACACTACCAAACACATTACCACGTCTGAGTTACAGCACACTTGGTCAACCAGTCTGTTTCCTAAAGACTCAACATTTAGTTTTTCCAAGAAATCTGTGAATATGTTTTCCAGAGTTCAGTCTTGGAAGTTGGTTGTGCTTTCGGCTTCTCATGATCAAAGTAATCCCAAACAGAAAAAAAATCTGTGGTTCCTTTCATATCTGAAGCAAGAGTAGAGCTTGATCTCTCAAAGATGAAGGCTCTAAGTACTGGTTATCAGGCAGGGTCAGTATGGGTGGTCTATGAGGTCTTGCACGGTTGTTAGGTGTTCCATTTCCATAGATTTGAAACATGTATGTTGGAATGTTTGGAATGATGTGCAAGTACATTCTATTCTATGTAATTATTATATGTATTATCTAAAATATCTTCGAATTTCCAGTAGTTTTTACTGGAAATACAACAAACGACAGGTGGTCTCTGACTTTTGAAGTGTGTAGATTGTGGTCAAGGAGTGAAAGTAAAAGGTAAGACCTTCTAACACAGTGAACAGTGAGTGTATGTGTATGCAGTATGCATTAGTATGCATTAAACAGATCCATCCATGTAGTGAAACACCCATACCCATATATACACATACTAATAAACACACACACTAGGGGGACAGTGAGCAGTGGGCAGCCCTACCCATATCTGATGGGGATTGGGTGCCTTGCTCAAGGGCACTTCAGTCATGTCCTGTTGGTCCAGGGGATGGATCCAGTAACCTTCCTGTCACAAGATCGGTTCCCCAACCTCCAGTCCACAAAAGAACTGTATTTCTTTTAGAAGATGCTGTAGCGCTACTGAAGGTGAGGAGTTAAGGTTTCAACCATTGACCTTAAAGTTAAGGTCACCGGTTGAAATATGAATGGGATTAGCTCTACCAATGAGCTCTACAGAACTCTGATGTGGTTCACTGCTTGTGTGGAAGCTATCTGACTAGTTCATTATGGATCATCGGCTCATTCTCAATTCAGAATCTGTCCTGGGTGTGTTCTCAGGTATTCACGTCAAGTGTGAAAAAAGCCATAAGTGATTTGCTGATCACCAACAACGTCGACAATGCTTAGAATAACAGTATGCAAATGGCCCTGCCTATCAAAGCTCCCGCCGCCTGGACCACCCATGGCCGATCCGGCACCATCCTCATTCTCAATGCGCAGTAAAAGCTCTGGACTGCTCTCAGGGACTTTTACTCATTTTAAGCACTTCTGAGTCCCAGTAGGCCGGCCGCACTTTGATTTCTCTGGGTGTGACACGGCGCAATTGAAGTCCTCCCCCCTTCCGACATCAAGAAAATATTTACCAATTATTCACAGGACCCAGGGGGGAGCAGGGCTGCTGCAAAGAGCCAGAGAGTGTTAACATGAGAGAGAGAGGGGGATGAATGTTTTTATTCAGCCCTCTTATTTTAAAACACTTCCTGTGAGATATACCACCTCAGGACGTACGGAGACTGAATTCAAATGCAATCTTTACAGCCTTTTAATGGCTCCTTTTTTTTCTCGCTCCCACAACAGATGCTCCCGTCTTTTCTAGACTGCAGCAGTGGAAATGCATGCAGCTGCCGCAAGTCTTCAAAGGTGGCAGTTGTGTCTTCATTGTTTGGTCATTTGTTCTCCCAATTAAGACATATACCTGTATAAAGAGACCTACAGAAGGTGGCAACACCCTTAAAAATTAAGTGGTTAAATATGGAACCGTGGATGCTAAAAGAAGTATGGGGACACTTGCATGGTTCTTTGTATCTTCTCTATGATGGAAAATTAGATGGTTCTTTAAAGAAGCATATCAAGAACAGTCCTATATATTACCAAAAAAGATTCTAGCATGGAAATATGGCAGGGAGCTCTTCTGGCTAAGAATTAAACACAAGCTTCACAGTCTCAAACTTTACAGCAGCCTTTTAAAAAAAAGGTGCTACAAAGGGTTCTTTCAAAGAGGTTTGGTTTTTTTAAGAACCCGGGGTTCCTCAGGGACTCTACTGGGAATACACTGAAGTAACACCTTATTTAAACCCTGCTTTATAACATTGGCATCACAATGTGTTGTCACAACTCAAAGTCAACTTTGTTGTTGGCAAGGTTAAATTGTTCTTCTACATGATAGATGACCGATTGTAGATAGATAGATAGATAGATAGATAGATAGATAGATAGATAGATAGATAGATAGATAGATAGATAGATAGATAGATAGATAGATAGATAGATAGATAGATAGATAGATAGATAGACCTTTTATGCTGGTCTTAAAAGTTTGTTAAAACTCAACCAACAAAGCACCAACAAAGCGTTCCTCTATTGTTAGAAGTCATAGAACCCCAGTCAACATGTCCAGATGGGCCCAATATGGTTTTTCTATTGGCTTGTAGTAGGTTTTTTGATTTGTGATGCATGGGCCCCAGTTGGGTAATAACTTTTGGCCCCAGTTAGGTTACAGTCGTGGGTCCCCATTGGGTCAGTTTGTGGGAACCAGTTGGGTTACTGTTATGGGCTCCAGTTTGGTTCCAGTTGTGGGTCCCAATAAGGCTACCATAGAATGTCCATCTGGGTTACAGTTGTGTCACTCAGTTAGGCTACTGGTGTGTGTCCCAGGTGGGTTACCATTGTGGGGCCCAGTTAAACTACAGTTGTGGGTATCATTTGAGTCACTGTCATGGGGCCCAGTTAGGCTACTTGTGTTGGCTCGGCTGGGTAACAGTTCTTTCTGTTTTGACTGTGGGGCCAATAGATGATTTGTTCACATGGGCCCCACTTGCAGCTCTTTAATGGCCCACATTGGCAAACATACACAGGGCCCATATGGAGCAAATGGACAAACCTTTGTGAGCCCAAGCTGTGTTGCCTAAATTTTATCCAATTGGCTGCCCATCTTTAACCCATGTGGGCCTCACATGGACATGTTGGTATTATAAAGAACCCTTTTGGCTGAAAGTGAAATATAAAGGTATAGACCCCACAAGTTCTTGCTAGAACCTTAACCCAACATTTAACCGAGGTCAATTAGTGGTCCTCCAAATGTGGTGGTTCCCAGGCCTGATCCTGGAGGACCCCTTGCCCTGCACATTCTAGTGTTTGTCTTGCTCCCTACACACCAGATCCAACTGATCCGCTAATGAGTTCCTGGGTTGAAGTGGGTGTGTTTTGACAGCAAAACATAAAAATGTGCTGGGCTGAGGGTCCTCCAGGACCACTGCTCTGAAGTAGCATCCAAAGTTAGTGATTTCAGGCAGTGATTTGGACTCGAGTTACCAGTTGTCTGACTCATAACTTGGATCTGTCTTAAAAAGAATTGAAACTCAACTTGACTTTTGACTATTACAGCCAGAAAAACACAACAAAGAAACGTACAAACAGACTGCCATCCCTAATGCAGTGCATAAATGTTTGATCAACCTTATTTGTGGGAGTCAGTTTGGCTGGACAGTCATGCTCATTACTGTAATGCTGTTCTCCTGCAGCTCGCAGTGACGCCAGGTTTGGTACAGCTTCAAGCCGTCTTCATTATAGAACAGCATTCAGTCTGATGGACAGAAGGCAGCACTGACAGAATAAAAGGCAAACCAGCTTTAAACTGTTGGCCGGCATATGGTTTGCATAGATAGATTACAGGTCAGTTCTAGAATAAGGCCACAGTTATAACACATTTATGAAACGGGCAAACGTGAGCTCTTCAATATGAATATGTTTCGAAACTGACAGCTTGGATACTGATACTAAATCTGAGCTTTAACAGTACACTGTTTTATGGTTAGAGTACATGTTCATATATAAAATGCTGCCTTTTTTTATCACCATGATAAAAACATTGCTGTTTTGTATGTTCTTTGATGCCACGTTCAGTTCTTTACATAGACTGGTTTTATTCCATGTTTTTAATGGTTCTGTAGTTATTTCCTAAATTGCAGTGGAGGCAGTGTCGGAGCTAGACTTTTATCCTTGGGGTGGCCAAAGCTATTGTAGGGGGTCCACAGACTACGGCAATGAATATTCAAGAAACCCAATCAACTGCAAATTTTATACACAAATGCTTAAGATGTACTCTATAAAAACAGTATAACATTTACAGATTTTGACTGCAGTTGATTGGGTTTCTTGAATATTGATTGTCGTAGTCTGTGGACCCCCTACAATAGCTTTGGCCACCCTTTGGCCACCCCAAAGACTTCTGTCTGACTGAGTGCCAAGCTACCTAGAGCTCAGTTCAGAAGAGCGTAATTAATTGTAAGTATAAGTAATTATTGTACTTGTACCGGAGTACAGATTTTTAGTAACTTACTCTACCCATCACTGGTACTGTGTCATACAAACTGAACTGAAGCAAAGAGACCCCTGTAGATATGAGTTCTATATTCAAACTTTTCAGCTAGTTCACACTTTAGATTTTACATTTTATTTCAACCAACAGTGCATGTGTGATGGCCCACTAAGGTCCCCACACGTAACAACAATAACATGGGTTGTGTGTGTTGGGTATTGGAGTGTGCTGGGGATGTCATAGTTTGATGTAGTTTTAAATGTGGCTTAATGTGCTTAACATAAAGATTAAAATACACTGTTATTTACACTATACATAGCTCTTTGGTATTCTAACAATGTTCATATCTTGTGCTGATGGTCGGTAATTTAACATCTTTTAAAATGTATACTTTTCTATGCCAGGCGTGCACACTAGCAAGAAGAGTCACACCATAGGTTGAGACAGTTTACCATTTTATTGAGCTCACCGGCTTCTTTGTTTGTTCCCCAGGGGCCATGTCTGCAGCGTGGGTCAGTGGGTGGTGCTTACGAGGGAGTGTGGGCTTATGGAGCATGTTTTTATAGACATGCTTGGAATTCTGGGAAATGTGGCCTAGACTATCTGGAACCTTCATAGGGGGTACAACAGATGTATTGAGGGAGCTATGTAAATAATATGTGACATTACTGTTTTTATACCCAACATTGAAATTTTATCTAGTATGTTGAAAAATGTGCTGTGAAATGTAAGACAGCTAGATTTAACTGGTAGCCACTGTTGGTGGGGAATGTCCCCTATGAACCGTTTATGGTGTCATCCATGTGCTTAAAAAGGGGCCATGTTGCCATGGTTTGAGGGCGGATGTGTTTTGCCTGGCCAAAACCTTTTTTTTTTGTAGTAAATGTTTAAATTGACTCCTCACTGTGCTCCTAGCATTACTTTTGGTCACACCCTGACAGCATGAATCAGCTAAGTCAGCTAACCTAGCTAACGGCACTGCTCTACAGTCATTAGAGAAACAGAGAAAGAAAGACCGGCACGGAGTCCAAGCTCAACACTGGAAGCTGAGAGTCATCTGTAGGCGAAATGAGATGTATCAATGTTAACGTTATCTAGATACTCCTGGGTGATCTGGTATAACCACACTGTAAACGATCTCCTCTCTGAACATAAGTGACTTTAAACAGTCACTCTGACTATTTCACCATCCATCACCAAGTAAGCTGCTGTTCTTCTCCCTGCCGTGATATCTCTCCCGAGCGTTTGACTTTCTTCTTCTTCTCCTTCTTTTCATAATTGTGATGCATAGCGCCAACTACTGCTCAGGAGGGACCTAGCAGTCAGCAGGTATTACCAATTACAAAATACAACAGGCTCTTTTCAACAAGACATGCGGTGCTGTGACATGTTAGTCATCTGGGGTGGCACCTGGGGGGGTCCAACCAGATTTTAGGGGAGTCCAGTACCTCCCCAGCCCCTGCTTTGGCTCCGCCCATGAGTGGAGGTGGGTAAGTGGTTTTGTGGGTTTTATTTTTAATCTTACCTTCATAAACATTTGCAGTGGTTATGTATTTCTTGTCCTAATGCCCTTTGAGTTAATGATAAAGTTGTTGAAAGACATGACTATGTTTGTGTTCTTGGGGTGGTACCTCCAAAAGTACATGTTGGTACTGTTTGGAAACAGTATGGTACACAGTTGTGCCCTAGTTTGAAGGTACATTTTTGTCTCTTGGGGTACAGAATAGTACCTTAACTGGTCCAAAAACCATGGGTACAAAAAAAGACTTGCACTGAAAGGTACTCTATTGTAGCTCAATAAGGTACAGCCCCAGCAACAAGCCTTTATACTCTCTCAAGTACAAATCTATACTTAATTTTCTTAGTGTGGATAAATGAATGTGGGTTCACTGTTATCCTAACACCTGGTCACTGTTACCCTTCCAGTTAATGCATTGTTAAGGACTTTAATGTGTTTTGTGTAACTGTAATTGGTCAAACATTAACAGATATTACAAGAAAAAGAAATGTCAAAAATACAGGCCAGGTCAAAACCAAGGTGATCAAGAACAGGTACATGGGCAAAGCAGAAGCAATGGCAAGAAGAGGTAAGGGTCAAACCCAAAAACTACCAAATGAGCAATAGTATCAAAAGGGCTAGACAAAGTGGCAACACCTCACAACATGATTAACAAACAGAGGAGCTTAAGTAACCAGATTATTAGAGTCCCAGGTGCACTGAATCAGCACTCTAGCGAGGAGCTCCTGGAAGATGGGCCATGACTGGCTGGTGGTGAACCCGTCACTGAATTATGTGATTTGAGAGGATAATGGGGAATGTAGTTCTGGGAATTGGTGGAGGTGTAGAGCGTCTAGAGGCGTCTAGAGGCATCTGCCAAAGACACCTTCTACAAAAAAAGTATAAAAAAGACCCATAATGGACTGAAAACTGGCACTTACCTGTATCTTTTCAAAGCCATCCAGCTTTTATAGTCTGCACAGGGTTTGGGGAAAAATGCAGGTGCAGGGGGGATCCAGTGTACCTGGGGGGAAAAAAACATTTATTGTGGCATTTTATGAAGTAATAGAAGTACTGTACTTACTTGTAACGTCATAAAACAATAGCATGCTATAAAATCAAATTATGTATACGTGTGGCTGTTTCTGCAAAGTTTTAGTGTAAGATCTACCCTGTGCTGTTTATATATTCTTTGTGGTTTAGTCCAGACTGGCTAACAGGGTATATAAGAGGCTGGAAGACGAGAGAGAGGGGGATGGTGGTATGAAAGCCGAGTGATACGACACGAGCGACTAAAAAAATAAAATTGTATGAGTCAAGAACGCCTTCGCAGCTTCCCCGCTATTTAAACAAAGTACTTCACCACCACCCGACAAACCATTAATAAACTAATTTTAAACTAATTTTTAAACTAAATTTGTTTATATGAACAGTCTTACTCTAAATCGATACCAAACCTGTAAAGTTAAAGACTGACTGGCTTATTTGTATACTTCTGATGATTGGATGCTTGTTTGTGGTGAGTGACCTCCTCAGAATTCTCAATCCAGAGGTCAGTATTACTTGCTTATCCAGCTGACTTGAAGCTTAGTCAAAACTAACCTTGGTGGCAGTTGAGACAGTGTTGCTCTTTTGACTGCTAGTGATGCTTTACCTCCTACCCAGGAGTCTCACACGATTGGCTCTACATCATAAATGTCATGCTTTTATGTGCTTTCATAATCACAGCCAAGTTAGGTGTTGTAAATGTAAACGCCTGTCGTAGTTGAACCTGCTTTGTTAAGCAGACCCCCAGATTGTTAAGACCTGATTACACAGTTGCTCCCCACCCCCCTCACTTGAGCGCCTTCGTAAACATAATGAGACGGTAGTTACTCAGAAGTCATTAAGAGGCTCTTACTAGCTGGTTTTGTCGCTTATTAGGTAAAGCCAGCACTGCCCCCTAGGAAATTTTTAGCTGAAGTTAATATACTGACACTTGAAGACCTGAGAAAATCTAAGAACTGTGTGGGTGCGGTTAAGGAGCAGCTTGATCGGTAGGTTTCTGTCCAACACTCGTAGCCTGCTTCACCACTGGATGGCTTTGGATGGATACAGGTAAGTCCCAGTTTCCAGTTACAAGAAAGTTGCAAGAAACACTGCCTCAGACTGGAGGAAGAAACCTTGGGAGGAGCCAAGACTCACAAGGGGAGACCCATCCTCCTCTGATCAAACAGTATTTACAGTTTAATAAACTAAACACCAAAGAAAAGAGTCTCTGTTTGAAATCTGGATAGCAAAGCTTTAGAAGCTGCACAGGTAGAGGCAGTCTCTGACTGAGGCAGTCTCTGACTGAGACAGTCTCTGACTGAGGCAGTCTATGACTGAGGCTTTATGTAAAGTGGGCGTGAGCTGAAACAGTCCCATCCTATCTCAATGCTGGTGCATCTGGATGGCACAGTGATGTAACTGAGGGTGTAGCATACAGACCTAAAATCATTCCGCAGATTTTGTGATGATTTCTGGACCAAACAAGTCACGCACAGCCGAATGAACATATGGACAGATGAAGAAACTTGTGAATGAGTGAAGGAATGGATGAATGAACAATGTTGCTCAATGGATAAACAAATGGGTGATGGGTGACTCTAGCTTGCCTTTGTTTGGGCACGACCAGAGGCCCCAGCCTTGTGATTGGTTAGAAAATGCCTACAGAAGCATTACCCAAGATCAGAACCACCCAGTTTACATAGAGAGGAGAGAAATTTGATGGAAGGCAGCAGAGATTTCTTAGAGTTTGTGAAGGTTTTCATGCAAGACATACTTTGTACAGGTATATGGTGGACCCAGAGGAAACCAGGATTAACTTGCCTGGGGCTGTAAACATGGCATTTACTGTGTGCTCTTGTCTTTTCTAAAATGAAAGACGCTTTATTTGAAGCCACACTGAACCTGAAAGGAGGGAGTAGGGTTGACTTTTGTGTGCTGCAATGCCTGCAGCTAATACGAAGACTAAATTCTCTACGAAAGCCTAGAGACTTGACTTAGACCTGCATGCCCGAGACTGGGATAAGTCAATTTGTGAAGATCTTTGGAACCATCTGTTGATCCTTTAGGGAACCAAAGCCAAGAAACCTTTATTTTCAGGAGTGCAAGTGGAGCCACAATAAAGTGGCCACCACTGCTTCTTATCTCATTAGAGATAAAAGGTTTTGTTTGCGTTTTATTTCATAGCCAATGATCTGACTGGCAGAACACTCCTTCTCTTACGACCTGGAACAATTGAGATAGGCATTAACTCTATTACTCTCCCCGGTGTGCCGAACTGATACTAGCGGAGGAGTGAGAGCCAGACAGAGTAGGTTCGGTGAGCCTAGGTTGAGATTTAATTATCGCAGAACTGTTTAAACGGTTGGATTTACAAGGCAACGGATGTACTGCTGTGTTTAATCTCTGTAAATAGATCCTGTGGGTGTACTTCACCTTAAGCCATTGCTTTTAAGATTGAGGAATTTGTGTTTTATGTGAAGATGTCCCGAAGTCAAGATTAGCCTGGGAATTAAAACGGCATCCCTCAATTATAAAATGATTTCTGCGCGGCTTTGATAAGGAAGCTGTATGCAAACATTGTTGGGGTAATAATGCAGAGGGCTTGGCTGAAGAAAAAAAAAAAAGAGAGAGAGAAGCCGCCGCCGAACAAGTTATTCAGCCATCCGTGCGATGTGCGCGACAGCAAAACTCTACAGAGCACGGCTAAGAATAATATTACATCAGCCAAACAAATAAATTGGTCCTGCTAGATCTAAGTGAGCATACCTGCAGTCATAAATAAATACCTGAAGCTCACGAGCATTCGCACCGTGAACGAACAAACGTCGCCCTCGGTTCTCTTCTGTTGCCGGGCTCCTGTCGGAAACCCCACCATGCGCGCAGATGTAGGTGGGCCCTGTGCGTTGCGAGCCGTGCGGAAAAAGAGCTCGTCTGTCTCCGCTCGCTCGAGAGCAGTCACTCTGTTTTCCGCTAAATTAAACCATCACCGGCAGAAGCTGGCAGAATCTCGGGCCACTGCTCCTTCTGCCTCTCTTAACGGCAGTCATAAAACATAAAGGCCACCCAGGAGACTCCAGGCAGAGACGAGTCACGTCAACTTAGAGAAGAGAGGGGAAGTGGAATAAAGAGAAGGGGAAGTAGAATAAAGAGAATCCTGATTCATTTATAAGATGTATGACTGGATAGGCTCAGGATTGCTAAGGCGAACCTTTGGGAAGCACTGCAATCAGTAGTACTGTCAACAAATTTCAGTTGAAACTGTACTCTGCACTCAGAGGGAAGCCAAGTGTTAACCGCAACTGGAAGCGCCGCCGACTTCTCTGGGCTCTGAGGCATCTTGGATAGGCAGTCATGTGGTGTATTGGTGTCAAAAAAATGGAGAAAATAGAAGATAAAAAAAGAAGAGAATGGAAGAGAGAAGTTAGGAGAAAATATGACAATGGAACTTGAGAGAAAAATGGAATGAAGAAAAGACAAGAGAAAAGGAAATCATAGTGCTAAAGAGAGAAAAGAAGAGAAGAGAACAGAGAAGAGAAGAGAAGAGAAAAATGGGACGCAGAAAAGACAAAAAAACAGTGAAGAGAACAGCTGATAACAGAAATGAAAAGAGAAAAAGAAGAGTGTTGGGGTCAAAAAAGAAAAAGAAAATAGAAGAAAAGATAAGAAAAGGAGAGAATGGAAGAGAAAGGTGATGAGAAAAGAACTTAAGAGAAGAAACAGAACTTAAGAGAAGAGTGGACTAAAGAAAAGAAAAGAATAGAGAAAAGAAGAGAAGAGAAAGCAAAAGAAGACTGAAGCAAAATGAAAATAATAGTGCTAAGAAGAGAAGAGAAGAGAAAAATAGGATGAAGAAAAGACAAAATAACAGTGAAGAGAACAGCTGATAACAGAACTGAAGAGAAGAGAAAAGTGGGATAAAAAAGAGAAAATAACAGTGAAGACATGACACAACATAAAAAACAAGAAGAGGCGTTGTCAACTTCTCTGGGCTCTGAGATGTCTTGGATATAGACCATCATGTTGTGTATTGGGGTCAAAAAAAAATAAATGAAGAAAATAGAAGAAAACATAAGAAAAGAAGAGAATGGACGAGAAAAGTGAAGAGAAAAGATGACAACAGAACTTAAGAGAAGAGTGGAATAAAGAGAAGAGAAGAATATAGAACAGAAGAGATGAGAAAAGTAGAGTGAGAGAAATGAAAATCATAGTGCTAAAGAGAGAAGAGAAGAGAAAAATGGGATGAAGAAAAGATAAAATAACAGTGAAGAGATCAGCTGATAACAGAAAAGAAGAGAAAAGTGGGATAAGAATGAGAAAAGAACAGTAAAGAGAAGACAATAACAGAACTGAGAAGAGTAAAAAAAGAGTGAAGACATGACAAAACGTAAAATACAAGAAGAGGCGCCGTCAACTTCTCTGGGCTCGGAGGCGTCGTGGATAGACCAAACATAGAGTATTGGGGTCAAAAGAATCAGTATTTTTATGTTTATTGGAGAAAAAAGGGGGGAAATAAGACAAGGCAATAGAATAGAAGAGAGAAGTAAAGAGAAAAGAAGTGTGGAATAAAGAGAAAATAGAGGAGTGATGAGAAAAGACAACAATAGAACTGAAGAGACAACATTAGATAATGTTACTGGAGAAGAGCAAAGAGGAAAAAAGGGAAGAGGAGAAAATGAAAAGAAGGGTAAGAACAAGAAGAGTGAAAAGAATAAACAGTCACAGAACTGAAGAGCGGAGAAGAGTAAAGAGAAGAGAAAAGAAGAGAGGAAAATGAAAAGAAGAGGAGAAAATGAAAAGAAGAGGAGAAAATGAAGAGTGAAATGAGGATAAGGGAGGAGAAGAGAAGAGTGAAGAGAATAAACAGTAACAGAACGAAAGAGAGGAGAAGAGCAAAGAGAAGAAAAAAGAAGAGAAGAAAATGAAAAGAAGAGGAGAAAATGAAAAGAAGAGTAAGAAAAAGAAGAGTGAAAAGAATAAACAGTAACAGAACTGAAAAGAGGAGAAGAGTAAAGAGAAGAGAAAAGAAGAGAAAAGGAGAAAATGAAAAAAGAGGAGAAAATGAAGAGTAAAATGAAGAGTGGAGAAGAGTAAAGAAAAGAGAAAAAAAGAGAAAAGAAGAAAATGAAAAAAGAGGAGGAAATAAAGAGTGAAATGAGGAGATGGGAGGAGAAGAGAAGAGTGAAGAGAATAAACAGTAACAGAATGGAAGAAAGGAGAAGAGCAAAGAGAAGAAAAAAGAAGAGAAGAGGAGAAAATGAAAAGAAGAGTGAAAAGAATAAACAGTAACAGAAATGAAGAGAGGAGAAGAGTAAAGAGAAAAAAGAAGAGAAGAGGAGAAAATGAAAAGAAGAGGAGAAAATGAAGAGTGAAATGAGGAGAAGGGAGGAGAAGAGAAGAGTGAAGAGAATAACAGTGAGAGAACTGAAGAGAGGAGAAGAGTAAAGAGAAGAGAAAAGAAGAAAAAAGGAGAAAATGAAAAGAAGAGGAGAAAATGAAAAGAAGAGGAGAAAATGAAGAGTGAAATGAGGAGATGGGAGGAGAAGAGAAGAGTGAAGAGAATAAACAGTAACAGAACTGAAGAGCGGAGAAGAGTAAAGAGAAGAGAAAAGGAGAAAATGAAAAGAAGAGGAGAAAATGAAGAGTGAAATGAAGAGAAGGGAGGAAAAGAGAAGAGTGAAGAGAATAAACAGTAACAGGAATGAAGAGAGGAGTAAAGTATGTAAAGCAATGCGCTGTTGCCATCTACTGTAGTGCTGGTCGTAATGATGGGTCTCCTGCTCGTCACAGGTTCTGCCCGTGTAAGCCGTCTGATCTATGATCATTAATACATGCAAAGTCCTTGACATGCTGTACACCGAGTGCGGATCACCCAAATCATTAATATTAATCCCCATGGCTTCAGATTATTGCATTAAATGAGCAGCGGCGCACGGGGGACGAGAAAATGTGTCATTATCATTTTGAGATCGTGTCAGATTTATCTATCAAATAATGAATGCGGTTATGCATGAGGGAACTACGATCACACATTAATTAGGCCACTGACTGGATGGCTAACAAGAAAAGATGATAAAAACAATCCTGAAATCGTGAAAGAGACTCCCTGAAATGTACTGGCTCTGTATTTAAGGGTGACTTCGGAGTGATTTTCTAGACGCGCCTTCCGAGTTCATTTTCAACTCTTTAGGTATTGATTTGTACTCAACTCCACAAGGTCGGTCTCGAAACGAGCCGTCAGGGGTCCGGCGATTTTACCTTGATCCAGTCCAGCGCTGCTCCCCGGTGCCCATCTGATGATTTGGGGTCATGCCTGTGCAGTTATATGATTTATTAGAAGGAAATGGCAGATTTCCCTGATGCCGCTTTGGCGGTGAGGCCATGAGGCTACTGCGCTGATGGCCATTCACGGGCGGTGCAAGGTCCTGTTTTACTGTGAGCCTGGACTTCATTCCTCTGGCGTCTCCTTCCTCATTTATTAATACTTTGTGTGCACATATTAAATCTTAAAGTTACATTATGGAATATATTGCTGTGTAAGATTTATAAAATGTGAATTTGGGGTAAAAATATGCAGCAAATGTAGAAACAAAACACTTTTTTAATTATTCATTGAGTTTATATAATAATCACAGGTAGTTGCTATGTTGTTGCTAGAAGATTTTTTTGAGGTATTCCAGCTTGTTGTTAGGGCATTATTTGGTGAGGCACACCAGGTGGTCACTGAAGCATTTTAAGGCCATTGCTTTGGTATCCCAGATGGTTGCTAAGGTGTTGTTAGGCCATTGCTATGGTATCCCAGATGGATGCTAAGGTGTTGCTGGGCCATTCCTATGGTATCCCTTGTGGGTGATATGGTAATGCTGGGCCATTTCTTTGGTATCCCAGGTGTAAGCCGAGGTTTTGCTGGACTATTCCTATGGTATCCCAGATGGGTGCAAAGGTGTTGCCAGTCCATTTCTATGGTATTCCAAGTGGGTGCTAAGTTGTTGCTGGGTCATTTCTATGGCTTCCCAGGTGTAAGCTAAGGTGTTGCTGGACCATTCTTATGGCATTCTTCGTGGGTGATATGGTCTTGCTGGGCCATTTCTATATTATTCCACGGGAGTGCTAAGGTGCTCCTGGGTCATTTCTATGGTATCCCAGGTGTAAGCTAAGGGGTTGCTGGACCATTCCTATGGTATTCTTGGTGGGTGTTATGGTACTGCTGGGCCATTCCTATGGTATCCCAGGTGTAATATAAGGTGTTGCTGGGCCATTCCTATGGTATTTCTGTTGGATGTTATGATAGGTGTGGGCCATTCCTAAGGTGTCCCAGTTGTAAGCTAAGGTGTTGCTGGGCCATTTCTATGGTATTCCTGTTGGGTGTCATGGTGTTGCTGGGCCATTCCTTTGGTATTTCAAGTAGGTGCTAAGTTGTTGCTGGGCCATTCCTATGGTATCCCAGGTGTAATATAAGGTGTTGCTGGGCCATTCCTATGGTATTTCTGTTGGGTGTTATGATAGGTCTGGGCCATTCCTATGGTATCCTAGGTGTAAGCTAAGGTGTTGCTGGGTCATTCCTTTGGTATCCCAGATGGGTGCTAAGGTGTTGCCAGGCCATTTCCATGGTATTCCAAGTGGGTACTAAGGTGTTGCCAGGCCATTTCTATGGTATACCACAAAAGTGCTAAGGTGTTGTTGGTCCATTCATATGGTATCCCAGGTGTTGCTGGGCCACTCCTATGGTATCCCAGATGGATGCTAAGGTATTGTTGGGCCACTCCTATGGTATCCCAGATGGATGATAAGGCGTTGCTGGGCCATTCCTAGGGTATGCCAGGTCTTTCTGGGTCATTCCTATAGTATTCTAGGTTGCAGTAACTTTTATATTTACTACTGCGTCCCTTTCACCTCCTTGTGCTTTCAATACTACACTTTCTTCAGGACCCAGCAAAATAATCATTGGTGAAAATTCACTGTGTTCATTTGATTGTGTAAGGCTTTCTTGCCAGTATTGTATTCCCAGACCATTTTCTATATACCTATACTTAAGGTACTATAAGGTTTGTCTCTGGAGGCCAAATCACAATAATAAACTATTTTTGAGGACATGTGTAGGCTCTGTGAATACTCCGGTGGTATCCTGACTTTTAAATTTAGTTTAATTCTTTTCATCAATGGTCAGTAAATGTCCTTATCTGTGTAGCCTCATTGACTGCTACACTCTGCTAGCTCAAAACCACTAGCTGTTATTACATCAATTAATAAATATAAAATCATTCCGTTCCATTAAGTGATTTGTTTTGCTATTAAAATGACTCAAAATCAAATTTTAAATAAAAGAACTAGGTTAAAAGTGGTACAGCATCAAGTGAAACATCGCTACAGCAGGTCTGGATTCTCTGGAGTGAAGTTACTTAGTGGAGCACTGTGCTATAGCTCATTCGGCAATGCACTCCGGCAGACCCAGAACTGCTCCAAGACATCTTTTATTATACAGCCATAAGGCTTCCTAGTAATGTCGACCCCTGCCTGAGAAAATTGACTTTTTTTATGTTCTAGCTGGCTATTTGCCTTTCATGCCTGGCTTGGTCCAGCGGATATGTGCAGTAGATACAATAGCACACTTACTGTAACATTTGACATGGGCAATAGATTCAGATGATCTGTGCAGTTATCTCAGCTTCCGGATCTGTATCTACTTATTGTTCATATTCATATATTCCCCCTAATTATTCCAGCCCACCCAGAGAGAGGAAAGCTAATTGTGTTCTCTTGAACACGTGATCTCCTGATGACAGGGCCAAGTTCATATTTATTCAAATTGGTTTCAATGCTTAATCAGGATGTTGAAGTCATTCCAGTTTTTTATGTATGGTGTAGTCCCTTATAATATCCCAATGCATTGTATTATACTGTGATACTGTATACTATATATACAGTATACTATATATAAACTATACTGTATGGTACTGTATATACTAGAGGTTGCATGACTTCAGATTTCATAAAATACAACAGTTATGTGATGAAATTCAACCTCCTATAATCGCTGATTATGTCATGGATATAACCCCAAGAGAGGGGAATGTCTGGCAACTTTAAAAACCTTTAAAACTCCACAGTAGAGCATGAAGTGTCTTATCTGACAAGCCCTGGATTGCATTGCCAGCTTTTATAGGACCAGAGATCCCCGGAGACCCTGGGATCTGATTTAGGTGCACCCTAGACAGCCTTGCCAAGACATTCGCCCAGAGTGGAGGTCCAGAGAGCCAAAGAAATTCAGACCACTGTATAGGAAACCCCAAAGACTACAACATCTGATCTTTGTAGCACTGTAGACCAGCAGAGAAATGCTAGAACGAAGTCACAGCTGTGGTGTGCCCTATCCAGCAAGACCCTGGATTTCCAACAAGCTCCTCACATTTTCAGCCCTAAGATAACCAGGGATATAGACCCCAAAGCCTTCACACCTGTTGTCTTTTCTGAAGTGTCCATGTTGGTGGTGTCATGATAAGTCAGCAAGTTCACCCAGTCAATGAAACTGTGCAACCGCTAGTATATACCATACTGTAATATATAGTGGAATTTAAGATGATCTACTTAGAAACAGGGTTCATGCAGGTTTCTGTGAGTTAAATTTAAGATTTTTTTAAAAAGTTCCACAGATAAAACCTTGCCTGGAAAAGGCTGCTAATGTCACTTCTACTGTTATTTGACAAATGTTTTGTAACTGAGCGAAGAATCCAAAGCACCTCAGATGTTATTCAGAATGTAGTCCAAAGATCATTAGCCGAAGCGCTAACACTGACAACAATGAAGATGGTGGGAATGGGTCACAAAATTGCTTGATGGCTTGAGTCCACTGAAGGCTTTTCATGGCAAGCTGGTGTTTCTCTGCTTTGGCGTGAGACTCCAGCGCCTTCACACCCTAACTGCATGTTCTTCTTTCAAAAATCGCTGCTACCAAGCCAAGCCTCACTGAAAACACACTTTCCCATGTTTTCCAAAGTAGACGAATTAACTCCAGAGACGTTACTTTGGTGATTGAGGCAGTAGATATCGACGGATGTATTTTGGCGGGAAGGTAGTGGGCCAACAGGACCATTTCCTGCCTGCAGTTATCATGGGATTTGTAGTTTGATCATCACATACCAACACGATAGCCCCCCAGAAATACGGAGAACACAGAACTAACGTCGAACTAGATTATATGCTTCTCAGGAATTAACAAAAGTCAAAAATTAAGACTTCACTAAATTAAATGTAAGAATTTGGTGGGAATCTGGCCATTTTTAAGTCTTTTTTAAGGCCTTAAATTTAAGGTTATGAATTTTAGACTTTTTAAAACCCTGCAGGAACCCTGTAGAAAAGAAAGAGGACAGTCAAAGGGTAAAAGTAGTCAATTCGATAGGTTATTTCAAATGATGTTCAAAAGTCAGATGGAAGGCAGTGAGAGCAAAAACAGAGAGTCAAGAAACTGGTACTACACTAGTTTGGAAGGTATTACGAAAAAAAGATACATACACAAAATCACAACATATGCTACACGTGATCATAACGTCATGAAGAGCGATTTTAAGTGAACTGAAAGATCAACTGCTATCAATACTACATCCTCATCTAGATGCTCTTCTAAAGTACAAACGAATGAAAACATCAAAATATTGAGGTACCAAGAAGCTGAAGCTCCACAATGTCTGTGGTTTGGTTTTCTTCTACTGTCCTGTGGATTAACCAGCTACAAACATTAAGCTATGACATTAACGTTACAGTCGTCGGTGTTCACCCACAGATCAGCTATACACAATACAATGCTCACTCCTACTTTCCCCACTGTCCTGTTCCACCTTAAACTGTGCGGCAGTTAGCTGACATTCTGGCATCTGCTGCAGCATTTAAGGTGGAATGGGGAAACCTGCGAATAAAAGCTGAGCTCTCGCTTGGATTGAGTAATATATTGGTAATAGTTCAGCTGTGGGTGCTGTGACTGTGCACTGGTGATAGATTAAAACAACAGCTGCGAAAAAACACCACTAAATTCCAACAAGGAACTCAAACTGGGGCTCCTTCAGCCTCGTCCTGACCGCAGACGAAGGTTCGGCCAGTTTTTGGGTCAATTTCTTGAATTTTCTCCCTCACAAACAATAACTTTTGGTAGATGATAAAAGCTCCTTGTGGTTTGTTGGTTAAACTGATTTGAGTGACTCCACCCAATGTAAACCATAGAGATTTTGAGAGATTGTGACAGCGCCCCCATGTGGAAAATCACTTTCAAGAGCAAGCCAGTGACATGACATCATTTGCAAACAAGCCAAAAACTGGTGGATTCCAATCGTGCATCTCCAGAACAGCTACTTTGCAAGTTTCCATCATAATGACTACATACCAGGTTTTTTATGTTCTCCCTCACGGCCTGTTCTCTCACTGGTTCATATATAGGGTCTGCACACTGCCAGAGAGCGGGAACGAGGGACGGCCATCTCGGCCTAAATCACAGACAATTCATCTCACTGATTCGGAGGAAGCGCAATCTCCCGCCGATGGGCTGCTATTCAGAGCCGCACCATCTGCTCTGGTTAGCCGAGCCCCGCCACCCAGCAACCCTCCCTGCCTCCAGCACACCCTTCACACACTAATTGAGACACTTCACCGTCTTCCTTCTTGGTCCAAACGGGGCATAATTGCCGTGAAAAAGGCAGAGAGGGAGAAAAAAATAGAGAGAGCCCGTGTTTGTTGCTATCTTTGAAGCCGCAGCTGCACTTGCGCAAGTGTCTGAGTTTACTCCTCCGCTCTGACTGAGGTGCCAACAGTCAGGAGCGAGGCTGAAAAGCGAGACGGGCGATCGGAGGCTTTGATTGGTTCGAACGGCCCCCTTTTCTGGAGCGGGGGGTGGTGTGGAAGTAGAGGTGTCTATTTTCAACTCATCTTTAATGGGGGAAGTTAAGAAACATCGGCGTTTGATCAGCTTCTTCCACGTAGGCGATGCCAGACGCAAAGTCAAGTTTCTCTCAAGCTGGGGAAAACATGGAGATCAGAGAAAACATGGAATCGGTCTCCAGTTTCACAGCGAATTGCACCAATAACAAACTGTAGATGTCTTAGGATCAGGAACATCCTTTTGTTTAACAAAATATGCGGTAGGTTTTTCTTTTCAGGCTAGTTTGGCGAGGCCAGGGAGCCCCGCCGGTCTGTAAAGATAGCCTGTTTGTTGTGTTTTAACTCTGCAAGTGTTCAAATTTGTTTCATTGTCAAGTTTTGACTGGATAGCCAATAGAAAATTGGTATATATACCAATAGAAAATTGGTATATATATATATATATATATATATATATATATATATATATATATATATATATATATATATATATATATATATATATATATATATATATATACCAATTTTCTATTGGCTATCCAGTCAAAACTTGAAACAAAATTTGAACACTTGCAGAGTTAAAACACAACAAACAGGCTATCTTTACAGACCGTTTACAGATCTTTATTTATACATATACAGTTCTCCAATTGGAGTTGAAGGCCTCATATATTAGATTTACCAACATCTACCAATAATGTTTTCATTTCCAATGGCTGGTCTAAAGCTCTTGCACAGTACTGCATGTAATTTGGAAAACCTGGAAGGTCCCTAAGGACCGGTTCAAAAGCCAATGCTGTAGGCTTTCTGGATGTTCTAGATGACACATGATAGGAAACCCTATAGGGGAACTAGCAAAATGAGCTTTACCATTATCAGGTAACCCTTTCTTTTGCAGTCCCCTAAGTTCTAAGTCCAAAGATGGTAAATACCAAAATAGTCCAACTTAATTACTCTAAAATGTCTCTCAGGTTCTACGTATTAAACAGATAAGCGTGATGTACAAACTTCACAAGTCCTGGATAATTATTTTGGGTAAAAAGATGAATGTGAGAATGTGAATGTGAATGTGAGAACAGTACCTAAACCTAAACTGAAAAATTTCTCAGGTTCTAGGTATTAACTGGGTATGTGTGGGGTACATACTTGGGTAACATGATGGTAAGTACCAATGTAGTCTAATTACACTGAAATTTCACTCAGGTTCTAGGTATTAACCATGTAGGTGTGGGGTACATACTTGGGTAACATGATGGTAAGTACCAATGCAGTCTAATTACACTGAAATGTCTCTCAGGTTCTAGGTATTAACTTGGTATGTGTCGGGGTACATACTACATACCCAAGTATTTACCCCACACCTACCTGGTTAATACCTAGAACCTGAAACATTTCACTGTAATTAGACTGCATTGGTGTTTACCATCATGTTACCCATGTATGTACCCCGCACATACCCCATTAATACCTAGAACCTGAATTAAATTTCAGTGTAATTAAGTTAGACTGTTCCATTACTTATTATCTCGCTACCCAAAATAATTATCCAGTACTTTGAAGTTTGTACATCACACTTGTCTGTTTAATACATAGAACCTGAGAGACATTTTAGTGTAATGAAGTTGGACTATTTTGGTATTTACCATTTTGTTACCCAAAATAATTACCCAGTACTTTGGACTTTGTACCTCACACTTACCTGGTTAATACATACACTTAGGGGACTGTAAAAGAAAGGGTTACCCATTATCATAGAGATGTTTTGGCAATCATAGGCCGAAATGAAGGTTTAATAGCCACAGTCAGTCACCATTTTAAAAAAGTCTTTATTTAAATATTCCTAAATCAGAAAGATTAACATAACGACACAATGAAGTGCTGCTCAAGGTGTAGCTGTGGAAAAGTTGGTGCTGTCCTGCTGCTGCTCTCAGGGAGCCCTCATATTGTTGTTACCTTGTGGCTCTTCTTTTTAAGCGATGCTATAAAATCCAGATCAGCCTGAGTCACTGCTGCATCTTCTTAACACCATATACTGTTCTCTGTTACCCACAGCTGAACTAACTATCCGTGTGTTTCTCTCAATGAGCTCAACAACTGTCCATTCCGTGTGGTCTGGTGCTCAACACCTGCCCATGCTGGGATCTTATGGAGCTGCTTCATCTGCCCTGACTGGGTGCCCCTGTTTGCCCTCATTCTGGACCAGTTTTCCCATCATGGAGCTTTGTGCATGACCCACTAGCCCCTCCAAAGATTACATTTGCTTGCATAATGAAAGCAGTTTTCTTCTCCTGATCTTATCAGGAAGGATGAGTTCTCCTTTTTGAGTCTGGTTCCTCACAAAGTCTCTACCTCTTGATCTGATGTAATGTAGGTGGGTTGATCTGGGGATTATAGGTTGAGGATCTGCCCTGAGAAGTTCAGTTGATTGGCATGCACTTTTCCATCCTATTCATTCTCTATGGGAAACAAATCCAGAACAATCTGGTGTTTTCCAGAATCAGTGCATCCAATCAAAAAGCTCTATACAAGCACGAATCAAACAATCAGACCAGACAATATGGAGATGAAATAAAGGTTATAATAAGAAAACTGCGGGATGAGTTATGCATATTCGTTTCTTGCTTTCTGAATAACAATATAATTGCGGAATGATAATTAAATAAACCTTAACTTTTATTTTAGGAATAAAATAAAAACAGGCAGGATTAAAATGTATTTACTTTTACTTTCACTTACTTACTTACTGGTTTTTGTAGGTTTTAAACTGAACCCTGTGCAGCATGGACAGCATGCTCTTGCAAGGCGGAAGAAGAGCTCCGACTCCTTGTTGGAACATTTTTCTGGGAGTTCTTTAAGATAAAGCTGCTACACTAAACCAGTTGAGAAAAAAAAACAGATAAAACAAAACAAAGTTAACAAAAACTTTTTTTCTTTATATCGTATTGGCTTTTCTTATAATGAACTCATCAGGATCCGAGAAAAACGAGCGCAGGTTTCCATAAGAAACGCCTTCTGACATCTTTTCTATTAGGAAAGAGCAGACCCTGTGAACACATTTCATATTACATTTCACACTAAAGGACCAGACTGTGTCTGTTTGCTCTGCTCCTAATCTGAAGTATCTCTTTACCGGCGGCCCCATGATGGATGTTGGCTGGGAGCGGTGCCGTCTGTGCCTTTTGACAATTACCCCAGGGCCGGGCCCATGGTTTTCTTCCACGAAACCAGGGCAATCATGTCACGAGGGTCCTTGCCATTTTTCACGGAGATAGTGTTTTGATTGCCTGGGAAGAAAATAGTACTATTTACCCCCCCCGCAACCCTTCTCCCAGTGTAACACCCCCACTCCACCCCACCTTCAAACGGCCCTGCCGCGGTTCTGTCAGGCGAGTGGACAACCCCAGACTAAACACAGTGAGTCTCCACAGTCTCCCGACTCATGCTTCCAGGTGAAGCCCCCTCCCTAGTGCGACAGGAATTTGCCCAGCAAAACCTCCGGACGTGCAGCGAACAAGAAGTGCTAACAAGTGCGTGTGTTCTAATTTAAGCTGTTTATCATTACTTGTTTTGTTATCCAGTGTAGACCAGAGGCAGGATAGGTTCCCCTTTTTGAGTTTGGTTCCTCTCGAGTGTCATACCTTACCGCATTCGTCTATGAACTCCATTTCCCAGCAGGCATTGGTAGATCAAGTGACTCCAGACTCTCGGTCAGCTGACCGGTTGAGACCTTTTGCCTGGCCCTTCGTGTATTGTTTGCCGTGTCTTCCAGGTTACAAACTCTTTGCCTGTCTTCACGTTTATGTCTCTACTTAGCTCTTATTGGACTGTTTGTTCCATGCTCTCTGGTTTTGACCCTCGCCTGTTTACGACTGAACAATTTAGCCTATTCCCGTTTTGGTGTTGTTTGTTAGTTGGTAGTGTGTTGGTGGAGACACCTCTTACCAGTAAACCTCTTTACCATATCCATGCACGTCTGACAACTTTGTCCACGTTACACTGAGGTTTCTTCCTCCTGATCTGAAAGAGTTTTTCCCTGGTGATGCTCATTGTGGGGTGTTGGAGCTGCTTTGTGCCAACAGCTGTTGTAAAAGATGCTATATAAACTAGAAAAGTGCATTTCCTAAAGGAAAAACACAAAGGATGGTTGTGCATGAATGACAAACAGAGGAGTGCAGGTGGGTATATATGGGGATTAGAAGTTTGGGGATCTGTCCTGAGTGAGTACAGGAAGTTTGGAGGCTGTGGGTTAAACAAGGCTTGGGTTTGGCCGAAAATGACTGGGATCCTATGGGAGGAAGAAGGATGAATAAACAACAAATAGAGGAGTGCAGGTGAGTACATCTGTGGATTAGAGGTTGGGGGTCTGTCCTGAGTACAGGCAGTTTGGAGGCTGTGGGTTGAATGAAACCGTAATGTTTAGGGTTCGGCCGAAAATTACTGGGATCCTATGGGAGGAACGAGGGATGAATAAACACAAATAGAGGAGTGCAGGTGAGTACATTTGTGGATTAGAGGTTGCAAGTCTGTCCTGAGTGAGTAAAGGACAGGCAGTTTGGAGGCTGTGGGTTGAACAAAAACATAATGTTTGGGTACGGTCTAAATGACTGGGATCCTATGAGGGAACGTGGGATGAATAAACAACAAATAGATGACTGCAGGTGGGTAAGTCTGTGTATTGGAGGTTGGGGATCTGTCCTGAGTGAGGACAGGCAGTTTGGGGGCTGTGGGTTGAATGAAACCGTCATGTTTGGGTACGGCCTAAATGACTGGGATCCTATGGGAGGAACGAGGGATGAATAAACACAAATAGAGGAGTGCAGGTGAGTATATCTGGGGATTAGAAGTTTGGGAATCTGTCCTGAGTGAGTACAGGACAGGCAGTTTGGGGGCTGTGGGTTAAACGTAACAGTAATGTTTGGGTCTGGCCAAAAATTAATAAGATCTTATGAAAGGAACAAGGGATGAATAAACAGCAAATAGAGGAGTGCAGGTGAGTAGATCTGGGGACTAGAGGTCGGGAATCTTACCTGAGTGAGTACAGGACAGGCAGTTTGGAGACTGTGGGTTTAATGAAACCGTCATGTTTGGGTACGGCCTAAATGACTGGGACCCTATGGAAGGAGCAAGGGATGAATAAACAACAAATAGAGGAGTGCGGGTGGATATATCTGGGGATTAGAGGTTGGGGATCTGTCCTGAGTAAGTACAGGACAGGCAGTTTGGAGGCTGTGGGTTGAACGAAACCATAATGTTTGGGTTCGGCTGAAAATGACTGGGACTCTATGGGAGGAACGAGGGATGAATAAACAACAAATAGAAGAGTGCAGGTGAGTATATCTGGGGATTAGAAGTTTGGGAGTCTGTCCTGAGTGAGTACAGGACAGGCAGTTTGGAGGCTGTGGGTTGAACGAAACCATAATGTTTGGGTCCGGCTGAAAATGACTGGGATCCTATGGGAGGAATGAGGGATGAAAAAACAACAAATAGAGGAATGCAGGTGGGTATGTCTGTAGATTAGTGTTCACTCTCACTCCGCCCCGCTATGGTTCTGTCTGGTGAGTGGACACCCCCAGACTAAACACAGTGAGTCTCCAGACTCCTGCTTGCAGGTGAAGCCTCCTTCAGTGCGACTGGAACTCGGCGAGTAGAACTTCCGGACACGCTGAGAACACGTTGTGAAGACGTGCTAACAAGTGAGTGTTCTAATTTGAGCTGTTTATTAACAGCAAGCCATCTTGCATGTAAGGATGAATCACAAGACTTCCTCCTCTTTCCGCAGCTTATTAGGTGTTAAGGCGTTAAAACTCCGGGACGCTCTCGAGCAAGAACATTCAGTCTTCAGCACTTTGTAGACAAGCTTTAATGTGATCTTCTAACAGTGACAGTTACTGTGTCTCTGAATGTTGTCCACACAGATTAAGTGGTCAAGTTTTACCTCTCAGTGACTCATGAGAAGCCTCACCTTATTTATTTGACTGTTTCCTTTATTTGACTGTTTGCATATGATTTGAGTGACATCCCATTCTTAATCCATAGGGTTTAATATGATGTCAGCCCACCCTTTGCAGCTGTAACAGCTTCAGCTCTTCTGGGAAGGCTCTCCACACAGTTTAGGAGTGTGTTTATGGGAATGTTTGACCGTTCGTCCAGAAGCTCATTAGTGAAGGTCAGACACTAACGACACTGAGAAGGCCTGGCTCGCAGTCTCCACTCTAATTCATCCCAAAGGTGTTCTATCAGGTTAGGGACAGGACTCTGTGCAGATAAGTCAAGTTCTTCCACACCAAACTCGTTCCTTCGTGTCTTTATAGAGCTTGCTCTGTGCACTGGTGGGCCATCCCCAAAGTGTTCCCACAAAGTTGGGAGCATGAAATGAAAGTCTCTTGGTCTGCTGAAGCATTTAGGGTTCCTTTCACTGGGCCTAATGGGCAGAGCGCAACTCCTGAAAAACAATTCCATACCATAATCCCCCCTCCACCAAACTTTACACAATGCAGTCAGACCAGTACAGTTCTCCTGCCAACCAGCAAACTCAGACTCACTCGTCCATCAGATGGCCAGACGGAGAAGTGTGAATACTCAGAATTCTGAAAGATAACATATATGGCATTTTAATAACTATTTAATAAACATTTTCTTCAGGGTGGGTAAACAGTGTTTCAAATTGACCTGTAACATAATAAGAGGGTTAAACATTTTACAGAGCATTTTAATTGTCTATCATACAAATTGTGCACGGTAGTTTAGGTGTCCGTTTTTATTCTCTTAAAAAGCCACATATAAAAAGTAACCTATCAAGCTGCTTATTACAACTTTATTAAACTTTATTAACTTTATTAGTGTATTAAGGCTTTCAGTGCACTTTAACTAGTGTGCATATACCAGTATTTGTTGAAATAAACAGAATGCAGGTAATATTAGCCTCCTGTAGTCTGTGCTTTATGTGTATCAGTTTATAAGTCAGGCATACATAGTTTAGAATAAAAAAATAATATTGGATTTTTTATCTACATGTTGCTATAGTTTAATACTCCTATTTTCTACTGGCCTAATGAATCTTAATAAGGGCCTTAGAAGGACAATATAATGCATTATAGTGTCCTAATGTCCCTACATACTCATATCATAAATTTTGTCTTTTTGTGATGAAAAACATACATTTGTAAATGACTGGCCTAATTAATCTTAATAAGGAACTTACAAAGACATTATAGTGCATTATAGTGCCCTAATGTCCCTGCATACTCCTTAGTCCTTATCTTTTATTGGGTACCTTGTGCTGGACAACATCCATTTGGAAATGAACAGCTACTGTCCTTATGAATCTTATTAAGGGGCTTATAAATTAAGTGCATTATAGTGCCCTACTGTTCCTATAAAACTATATAAAACTACAATACTTATAAGTTTTAAAAGATAAAACTATAAGTATTATCTTTTATTGGCCATTTTAGGTTGGAAAGTATGTATTTGGAAATTGCCAGCTATTGGCCTAATGAATGTTAATAAGAGCTTTATGAAGGCATTATAGTGCCCTAATGTCCCTACATAGTCTTATAATTAATCTTATCTTTTTGGGGCATTTTGTGGTGGAGAACATGAATTTGGAAATGACTGGCCTAAGAAGTCTTAATAGGGGCCTTACAAAGACATTATAGTGCCTTAATGTCCTCACAAACTCCTGGAAAAGGTTTATCTATTTGGGACATTTTGGGCTGGACAACATTAATTTGGAAATGACCAGCTAGTGGCCTAATAAATTTTATTATGGGTCTTATGATGGTATTCTAGTGCCCCAATGTCCCTCTATACTCCTCGAATTGTAGGTTTTTAACCTGTCTGATTTGAACCCCACCTTACACTCACTGTACTGCTGCTGTCAGGATACTGTTTACATTCTCTAATCTCACAAAAACACTATTGTTTACATTTGTTACTTGCAACTTGCACTTTATGGCTGCTGCTCTTCATACTTGCACATGTAACTTTTATTTTTTAATTTTTAATTATATAAAAAAGAAAATTACTTTTTTTTATTTCCTTATAATATATTATTATACTTTATATATTTTGTATTCTTTTTTTTGTTTTGTTATCTTTATCTATTGATGAATGGAGGAACAGCAAAGTAACTGTCTGTTTCTGCTGTGCATATGATAATAAAACTCTTGAATCTTGAATAAGTCTTATCTTTCTGGAGCTTTATACACTGTAAAACATACATTTGGAAATGAACAGCTACTGTCCTAATGAAGCTTAATGGCCTTATAAAGACATTACAGTGCCCTAAAGCCCCTACATACTCCTTAGTCTCATCTTATTTGGGACACTTTGTGCTGGACAACATACATTTGGAAATGATGAGCTATTGGCCTAATGAATCTTAATAAGGGCCTTATGAAGGCATTACAGTGCCCTAATGTCCCTACATATTCCTGGAATAAGTCTTATCTTTTTTGGGGGCACTTTGTGTTAAAAAACACATTCAGAAGTCCCCAAAATTGAAAAACCAAAAAATAGGAGGTATACATTGGCGCAAACGATCTCAGGCCCAGAGGGTTAGCTCCATGACATTAGAGGACCGAAACAAATGGAAAAAGCACACTCAGTTTTACTCTCAGTGCTTCTATTTTAAAGATATATTAACCAAAGTGAAGCGGCGAGACTGCACCATTTGCGAAATATGATACATATCATAGGCGGGTACGCCTTGTAACAAATTACACCGTGCATTCAGCTCATCTAATGCATTCAGAGCGACCACGTTTAAGGCCTTAAGAGGAAAACAAATTCAAGTACACAGAAACGAGTCATTTTTCAGCAGGAGTGTGCATCTCCAAACGACTGGACTGGAAAAGATCTGAGTTGTTCTTTATAGAATATGGTGGGGGGGGTCAACATGTTCAGCACCCATCTATTCAGACGTAATGTTTCTTGGCCCGTTCTCTGGGTTTCAGCACCTGTGTTTTACTTTCTGTTGCTTTACCGTGACTGCAACCCAAATGGAAGCAATGAGACTCGATAACTGTGTTCTTCTCCGAGAGAGATTACATGCACTAGTTTCTGCGGCGGGTAATGAAGTTGGCAAGCCGAGATAATTTCTCCATGCGTTGATTCGAGTGCAGCTCTTTCTGATTGCATGTGTGAGATAAGCGAAATGGTTGTTGTTTGTGTGTCTCCATACTGTTATGCTGGAAACGTGATGTCCAGAATGAGAGGGGTCAGCTGTACGTTCACCATCATGCTTCATCGTCCCTGCTGTCCTGAAGCGTGGGCAGACTACATCCAATGAGACTTTCCACCGTCAGGATTATGTGCTGGCTCAATCATCAGAGTTTAGCTCTTTCAAACCAGATGGTCATAGACGAGGTGAGGACAGAAGAGATGATTGCTGTGTAGATCTGGAAGAACATTCTTTTCAGTGCTTTCTTGGCTATAGAGACCATGTTTCTCTCCCACTTCAGATCAGTCAGTCGTGGGCTGGAGGTTAGGGAACTAGTTCAATCCCCCTGATTGACACGACTGACCTTCCCATTGAGCGTAGTGGTTGTTGGTGTGTCTCCATACATATGCGAAGGGGCTTTCAGGCCTAAAACAACAACATAAAACGTCAAACAAACACAAGGAACCAATAGTGATGTAAACTGGTCCTGCTTGCCAGCCTAGCTACTAAACATTAGTATAAGTCTTACCTCAGAAGATGATGATGATTCTCTATTTATCACTAATTTTAGACACCACAAACAACTTTCTTACCCTTCCACATAGCCAGGTAGCCTCCTTGCTGACTTTAGTTCTCAACCAGTTTCTTCTCTGTCATTGCCATCATCTGAATAACCAAATTTCTCTTCTGTAAAGACAGTTTAAAGCTGGTTATGATATGCAGCCTTCTTCTGCATTCACCAAAAAACTAAATAGTTCAAAATGGCCCACCTCACAAAATCCACCCCAGGGTAGTGGCTTTATAGTGATTTTGTTTGCTGAGCGTTTCAGTGATGTTACATCACAAGGTGTGGCCAGACTCTTGAGCAATGCTACATAAGAGCTATGTGGCTGCCTTGACTGGATACACTAGCAGTGCTACACTGATGCCTGAACCGGATGATGGAGAAAACTATACAGCAGGTATATGGCTACTTGGACTCTCAGATTCTTGAGTGACGCAACATCATAGCTTTGGGGGAGCCTAGACTGGCTACTTGAGCAATGCTACATCACAGCCATGTGGCTGCCTTGACTGGATACTTTAACAGTGCCACACTGGACATACGCAGATGCCTGACGCAACCTAGCAACTTTGGGGCTGCCTAGACTGAATACTTGAGTGACACAACATTGCAGCTTTGGGGCTGCCTAGACTGAATACTTGAGCGATGCAGCATTGCAGCTTTGGGGCTGCCTAGACTGAATACTTGAGCGATGCAACATTGCAGCTTTGGGCTGCCTAGACTGAATACTTGAGCGATGCAGCATTGCAGCTTTGGGGCTGCCTAGACTGAATACTTGAGCGATGAAACATTGCAGCTTTGGGCTGCTTAGACTGAATACTTGAGTTATGCAACATTGCAGCTTTGTGGCTGCCTAGACTGAATATTTGAGTGATGCAACATTGCAACTTTGTGGCTGCCTAGACTGAATACTTGAGTGATGCAACATTGCAGCTTTGTGGCTGCCTAGACTGAATATTTGAGTGATGCAACATTGCAGCTTTGGGGCTGCCTAGACTGAATACATGAGCGATGCAACATTGCAGCTTTGGGGCTGCCTCGACTGAATATTTGAGCGATGCAACATTGCAGCTTTGTGGCTGCCTAGACTGAATATTTGAGTGATGCAACATTGCAGCTTTGGGGCTGCCTAGACTGAATACTTGAGCGATGCAACATTGCAGCTTTGTGGCTGCCTAGACTGAATATTTGAGTGATGCAACATTGCAGCTTTGTGGCTGCCTAGACTGAATACTTAAGTGATGCAACATTGCAGCTTTGGGCTGCTTAGACTGAAAACTTGAGCAATGCAACATTGCAACTTTGTGGCCGCTAGACTAAATACTTGAGTGAAACAACATTGCAGCTTTGGGCTGCCTAGACTGAATACTTGAGTGATGCAACAGTGCAGCTTCGGAGCTGTCTAGACTGAATACTTGAGTGATGCAACATTGCAGCTTTGTGGCCGCTAGACTGAATACTTGAGTGATGCAACATTGCAGCTTTGTGGCCGCTAGACTGAATACTTGAGTTATGCAACATTGCAGTTTTGTGGCCGCTAGACTGAATACTTGAGCGATGCAGCATTGCAGCTTTGTGGCTGCCTAGACTGAATATTTGAGTGATGCAACATTGCAGCTTTGTGGCTGCCTAGACTGAATACTTGAGTGATGCAACATTGCATCTTTGGGCTGCCTAGACTGAATACTTGAGTTATGCAACATTGCAGCTTTGTGGCTGCCTAGACTGAATACTTGAGTGATGCAACATTGCAGCTTTGGGCTGCCTAGACTGAATACTTGAGTTATGCAACATTGCAGCTTTGTGGCTGCCTAGACTGAATACTTGAGTGATGCAACATTGCAGCTTTGGGCTGCCTAGACTGAATACTTGAGTGATGCAACATTGCAGCTTTGTGGCTGCCTAGACTGAATACTTGAGTTATGCAACATTGCAGTTTTGTGGCCGCTAGACTGAATACTTGAGCGATGCAGCATTGCAGCTTTGTGGCTGCCTAGACTGAATATTTGAGTGATGCAACATTGCAGCTTTGTGGCTGCCTAGACTGAATACTTGAGTGATGCAACATTGCAGTTTTGGGCTGCCTAGACTGAATACTTGAGTGATGCAACATTGCAGCTTTGGGCTGCTTAGACTGAATACTTGAGTGATGCAACATTGCAGCTTTGTGGCTGCCTAGACTAAATACTTGAGCGATGCAACATTGCAGCTTTGTGGCTGCCTAGACTGAATACTTGAGCGATGCAACATTGCAGCTTTGGGGCTGCCTAGACTGAATACTTGAGCGATGCAACATTGCAGCTTTGTGGCTGCCTAGACTGAATATTTGAGTGATGCAACATTGCAGCTTTGTGGCTGCCTAGACTGAATACTTAAGTGATGCAACATTGCAGCTTTGGGCTGCTTAGACTGAATACTTGAGCGATGCAACATTGCAACTTTGTGGCCGCTAGACTAAATACTTGAGTGATACAACATTGCAGCTTTGGGCTGCCTAGACTGAATACTTGAGTGATGCTACATTGCAGCTTTGGAGCTGTCTAGACTGAATACTTGAGCGATGCAATATTTCAGCTTTGTGGCCGCTAGACTGAATACTTGAGTGAAGCAACATTGCAGTTTTGTGGCCGCTAGACTGAATACTTGAGTGAAGCAACATTGCAGCTTTGGCCTGTCTAGACTGAATACTTGAGCAATGCAACATTGCAGCTTTGGGCGGCCTAGACTGAATACTTGAGTGATGCAACATTGTAGCTTTGTGGCTGCCTAGACTGAATACTTGAGTAATGCAACATTGCAGCTTTGGGCAGCTTAGACTGAATACTAAAGGTGATGCAACATTGCAGCTTTGTGGCCGCTAAACTGAATACTTGAGCGATGCAACATTTCAGCTTTGTGGCCGCTAGACTGAATACTTGAGTGAAGCAACATTGCAGATTTGGCCTGCCTAGACTGAATATTTGAGCAATGCAACATTGCAGCTTTGGGCGGCCTAGACTGAATACTTGAGCGATGCAACATTGCAGCTTTGTGGTCGCTAGACTGAATACTTGAGCAATGCAACATTGCAGCTTTTGGTGGCCTAGATTGAATACTTGAGTGATGCTACATTGCAGCTTTTGGCGGCCTAGACTGAATACTTGAGTGATGCAACATTGCAGCTTTGTGGCTGCTAGACTGAATACTTGAGTGATGCAACATTGCAGCTTTGTGGCCGCTAGACTGAATACTTGAGCGATGCAACATCACAGCTTTGGGGCTGCCTAGACTGAATACTTGAGTGACTGAAAATCACAGCTTTGGGGCTGTCTAGACTGAATACTTGAGCAACTGAACATCGCAGCTTTGGGGCTGCCTAGACTAAATACTTGAGTGACTGAACATCGCAGCTTTGGGGCTGCCTAGACTGAATATGTGAGCGATGCAACATCGCAACTTTGGGGCTGTCTAGACTGAATACTTGAGTGTCTGAATATTGCAGCTTTGGATAGACTGAATAGGATGAGAGGGGTCATCTGTAAGTTACCCATCATGTTTCATCATCCCTGCTGGCGTAGATGTCCTGAAGCATGGGACCACATCCAATGAGACTTTCCACTGTCCAGATGATGCACTGGACTTTGGCTCAATCAAAGCTCTTTTAAACCAGCTTTGGGGCTGCCTAGTCTGATTACTAGAGAGATTCTACTTTGCAGCTATGTGGCCACCTGAAACAGATTAGTGAGCAGTGCTGCACTGCAGCTATGTTGATGCCAGGACTGGCTGCTTCAGTGACACTACACTGCAGCTACATGGCTGCCTGGACCAGATACTTGTGTGATGCTAACATTGCAGCTATGTGGCTGCCTAGACCAGATTCATCACTGATGTTCCATTGCAGCTGCCTAGACTGGATACTTGTGTGGTGCTACATCAAAGCTATACAGCTCCGGGAACTGGACACGTGAGTGATGATGCATGGTAGCTATTTGGCTGCCAGGCCTGACTGGTTCAGTGATGCTATATCACAGGAACATCACCTGGGCCAGCCACTTGTGTAATGCAATAAGCCTGGGTCGGCTGAATGGATAGCTAAGCAGCTGCCTGGGCCAGCAGCTTGAGAAACGCTAAACACTGCAGTCTGCACTGGAGGGCTGGCTACCTGGGTAAGGTTACTCTTAAGTTAGAATCGGAATCAAATCTAACCCTAACCCTAACCCTAACCTAACCTTTATTTCGCCAAGTATGTATCACAAACAAGGAATCGGTGCAGACATGCATTTCATATAACATACTGATGAAACCTTGTGCGGTTGTGTAACTAAACATTATGTTATAGAGGAGTTCCTATAATATAGTAAGCAATGTTTGTTGGTTCACTTTAAAGTTTAAAGTTAAAGCGTGAGGAGGTCACTGTAGTTAATGGGCACTACAGCTCTGGGGAAAAAGCTGTTAGCGTGTCTAGTTGTGCTAAATCTTCTCGCAGAGGGAAGTGGCTCATCATCCCTGCTGGTGTAGATGTCCTGAAGCGTGGGCAGACTACACTGAATGAGTCTTTCCACTGTCTGTCTGGATTATGCGCAGGATTTGGCTCAATCATCGGCGCTTAGCTCTTTCAAACCAGACGGTTATAGACGAGGTGAGGACAGAAGAGATGATTGCTGTGTAGAACATTCTTTGCCGTGCTTTCTTGGCTCTGGAGACCGTCTTCCTCTTCCACTTCAGATCAGTCCATCGTGGGCTGGAGGTTTGGGAAATGGTTCAATCCCTTGAAGCGACAGGACACGACTGACCTTCCCATAGAGTGAGTTACCTAACCCCCAACTGCTCCCCAAGCTCCCTGTGAATAGGGCTGCCCACCACTCTGGGCAAGTGTGCTCAATGCTGCCTTAATGTTTGTGTTCACTAGTGTGTACACTGACCAGCCATAACATTAAAACCATCTCAGTGTATTTACACACATTGTCCATTTATCAGCTCCACTGACCATATAGGAGCTAAACTTATACACTGTAGTCCATCTGATTCTCTGCATACCTTGTTATCCTGTTCTTCAATGATCAGGACCCCCACAGGACCACCATAGAGCAGATACTATTATGGAGATTTTGAGCACCGCAGTGACACTGACACTGTGGTGGTGGTGGTGGTGGTGTGTTAGTGTGTGTTGTGCTGGAGAGAGTAAATCAGACACAGCAGTCCACTCACTGTCCACTCTTTTAGACACGCCTACCTTGCTGGTCCACTGTCTAGATGTAAAGTCAGAGATGATAGCTCATCTGCTGCTGCACAGCTTGTGTTCTCTAGTCCTTCATCAGTGGACATAGGACGCTGCCTACAGGACACTGTTGGCTGAATGTTGCTGGTTGGTGGACTATTCCCAGTCCAGCAGTGACACTGAGGTGTTTAAATACACAGCAGCACTGCTGTGTCTGATCCACTCATACCAGAGCAACACACACAGTAGCACACCACCACGTCAGAGTCACTGCAGTGCTGAAAATGAGACGCCTCCCTAATAGTACCTGCTCTGTGGTGGACCTGTGGGGGTCCTGACCATTAAAGAAGAGGGTAAAAGGGTATAAACAATGTATACAGAGAATCAGATGAACTACAGTCTGTAAGTGTAGCTCCTATATGGTCAGTGGAGCTGATATAATAGACTATGTATGTAGATATAAGGTGGTGGGTTTAATGTACTGGCTGATCAGTGTGTATATATATATATGTATATATAGTGTCTAACTGCACATATCATATTTCTTATGCATTGAAATCCCATAGAACACTATGATACAGCTATATTAGGCATGTTTACAACATATGTAGTGATGGTCAAATATTTAATAATAAAAAAAAACAATGGCACTGCAAATTGCGAAGATATATCTAAAAAAGTTAAACACTGTCCCCTTTCTTTCGTTTCCGTCACCCCTTTCTTCCCTGTCATATTAATATTTTTTGTTTCTAACTCTCCGCCTCACTCACAGCGAGCGCCTCGCAGGCTTTATTTACTCGCAGGCGGGGACGGAAGCATATTTCATCCCGTAATGAGACCCAGCGAATGTGTCATATCAAAAAAGGTGCTAGCGATTACCGCCCAGTCGCCCACTTTAATCATCAATATCAATAAAAGTGGAGCGACTCCTCTCTTCTGCTGCACCTGGTCCTGCCCCTCTCCTACTTAACATTCCACCCATGCAAATCAACTGGTAATTAATTCCTAATAAGTGTTAGAAATTGCCTAATTGCTTCTTGTGCCAGGCCTAGTTGGTAGCAAAGGTGCTAATGATTCACTCTCTCTCCCCCTCTCTCTGTCTCTCTTGCTCTCTCTCGCTCTCTCTTTCTCGTTCCTCAGCTCACTTACAGTCTCCGCCTTAGCCGGTGTCTTTTAATTAAATGCTGCGTGCAGTATAGAGTTTCCCAGCATCCCCAGCTTGCCTGCTCCCATGGTCCCCTTGAGTTTTAGGCCCATGACAACATGTGCTGTCCCCCCTTAGAGCCAAATTAATTACAATATGTGGCCTACTTCAGTCTGGAGGAATGAGAAGTGGTGGGTGGGGGGGTCGATGGAGACAGGTTAGATCACATGTACTTGTGGACCACTGCTCTGTGTTAATATGCTAGTAATGACAGGTTGAAACCTATATTTTCATTATATGTCAATGTCCGGAGAAAAACAAGTATCTTTAAAATAGTAACTTTACAGGAGAGGATGAAAACCTTCTTTACTTTTAATGTAAGTCAATGGAACCAGAATTATTGTCAAGCTATTTTGGAGCATTTCTATTGGTCCATTCATCATAACATTTTCACACAAGGTAAACAGCAGCTGTTGGGTTCAAATGATGTATAAAAATAAAAATCGACAAAAATGAGACAGGTTTTTCTTTGGACAACAACGGTATGGTCGTAAGGTGTGAGCACCTCTGGTCAAATTGGGTTGAGTCTACCTAAGTTTATTTGAGTTTATTTGATGATCTGAACAAATTGGGGGGGAAATAATACACATATTTTGAAATTGATGTTTTTGTTTGTATGTATTTGGTGGTAGTTTTTAGGGGTGTAAGAAAATATGGAAATATCGAATATCGCGATATTATGTGTCGTGATACTGTATTGATTCTCAAAAACACAGTATCGATACACAGATTCATGGCAGACAGTAAATCATTGTGTATTGTGTTTAAACCTCTGACCACTAGATGGCAGTGTTGTAATCCATTTGCAGCTCCACTCCAACATTAACAAGCAGCACAAGGACGCAATGCTATTGCAAGCATTGGCAAACCTGTTCATATAGTGGTGTGTTTTAATAGTAAGATTTGAAAAATCACACACTATTTGAAAAATATCACTTTGTTTGCAATGTTGCAGTATATCATGATATATTGAATCGTGACCACTGTATCATATAATCGTATACGTATTGTATCGCCAGGTTCTTGCCAATACACAGCCCTAGTAGTTTTATAGTATGTAATAATTTTTGGTAAAAGTGATCTGTTACTTGGGGCTTGGCATCACTCATTCAAATCAGGGTATAAAGGAGAAATGTCTAAGATTTTCAGTGTAAAACATTTGAATAATAACTAAAATTAGCAACAGAATCGAATCTAAAGATATTACAGTTATGTATTGTGTTCCAAGATATCATGTGAAATTTGTATGCTGACCAGCTAGGTTCCAACCCGCCCTGTCTCGTAATACCACTTTATACCTCAAGAGATGATAGTGAGTCACTGTAGTTTCACTGTTTTCAGTGTTCACCTTAGCAACTCTGAGGTGAACACACATGATCTTCAGTTACTGTCCCCAGCGAGCTGCCCCCCCCCCCCCCCCAATACTCCCAGTGCTTAGTCTCACGGTCAGAGCAGGCCCTCACTGAGAAGTTGGCAACAGTGGATCATTTAAGGACAGGTAACCAATGAAAGGCAGAGGAATGCAATGACAGCTGAAGCTCTTGGCAAGCAACTACAACCACCCACTCTCGACAAGAAACCATGTTCAGCAGCAAACAAAAGAAGTGATACTAATAAAAGTAAAACATTCCACCTTTCCAACACTGAAGCACACTTGGTGAGTAAAGAGATTAAGTTTGATGCTGAATTTATTTACAGCAGCTCCTTAGAATATACAGACTGCACAGAATCTAAACATTACAAAACACTCAAATCAGTTGACGTGAAAACGTCACCATGATTATCAGTTGGAGTTTTAAAATTGGCCACGATTTATGATGATTATTGTGGATGAGGGTCTTAAAAGAAACAGTTTTTTACAAATAACATCAAGTCCCAGGTGAGTGCACAGTGTAGTTTTTAACTATGAACCTGAACCTTGCTCCCAGCCCAGTCCCAGTCTGAGGTGTTGTGTGTATGAGGTTGTCTGGTTTGGTCTGTTCTGGCTGATCTGACTGTACTTATTGAGGAAACATACCATGTCAGGCCAAAAATATGGGTTATTGTGCAGCCCTAGGATCCAATATACTAGGGCAGGGGTCATTAATAGGCGGACCACGGTCCGGATCCGGATTTATGGTATGCAAGCTTTGCGGCACAGTGAACTCAGAGACCAATCACGTGCGCTGTAAGATCAGCAAAGGCGCTCCTCAGCCAATCAGATCTGTGCAGATTGGGGCGTGCGGCATGCGCACACAGGCAAGGTACGAAGCGATAAGCAGCAGCCGGAGACTAAAGCAAGTCAGAAAGAATAACGTAAAAACTGAAAAGTAAGGTGGTGTAGTGGTTAATATGGTGGTGTAGTGGTTAGTACAGTGGTGTAGTGGTTAGTATGGTGGTGTAGTGGTTAGTACAGTGGCGTAGTGGTTAGTATGGTGGTGTAGTGGTTAGTAAGGTGGTGTAGTGGTTAGTATGGTGGTGTAGTGGTTAGTACGGTGGTGTAGTGGTTAGTACAGTGGTGTAGTGGTTAGTAAGGTGGTGTAGTGGGTAGTAAGGTGGTGTAGTGGTTAGTATGGTGGTGTAGTGGTTAGTACGGTGGTGCAGTGGTTAGTACGGTAGTGTAGTGATTAGTATGGTGATGTAGTGGTTAGTATGGTGGTGTAGTGGTTAGTACGGTGGTGTAGTGGTTAGTATGGTGGTGTAGTGGTTAGTATGGTGGTGTGGTGGTTAGTACGGTAGTGTAGTGATTAGTATGGTGATGTAGTGGGTAGTATGGTGGTGTAGTGGTTAGTATGGTGGTGTAGTGGTTAGTACGGTGGTGTAGTGGTTAGTATGGTGGTGTAGTGTTTAGTACGGTGGTGTAGTGATTAGTATGGTGATGTAGTGGTTAGTATGGTGGTGTAGTGGTTAGTACGGTAGTGTAGTGATTAGTATGGTGGTGTAGTGGTTAGTAAGGTGGTGTAGTGGTTAGTACGGTGGTGTAGTGGTTAGTATGGTGGTGTAGTGGTTAGTAAGGTGGTGTAGTGGTTAGTATGGTGGTGTAGTGGTTAGTATGGTGGTGTAGTGGTTAGTACGGTGGTGCAGTGGTTAGTATGGTGGTGTAGTGGTTAGTATGGTGGTGTAGTGGTTAGTAAGGTGGTGTAGTGGTTAGTATGGTGTTGTAGTGGTTAGTACGGTGGTGTAGTGGTTAGTATGGTGGTGTAGTGGTTAGTATGGTGGTGTAGTGGTTAGTAAGGTGGTGTAGTGGTTAGTATGGTGGTGTAGTGGTTAGTAAGGTGGTGTAGTGGTTAGTACAGTGGTGTAGAAGTTAGTACGGTGGTGTAGTGGTTAGTAAGGTGGTGTAGTGGTTAGTATGGTGTTGTAGTGGTTAGTAAGGTGATGTAGTGGTTAGTACAGTGGTGTAGTGGTTAGTAAGGTGTGTAGTGGTTAGTATGGTGGTGTAGTGGTTAGTATGGTGGTGCAGTGGTTAGTATGGTGGTGAAGTGGTTAGTACGGTGGTGTAGTGATTAGCACTGTCATCTCAAAGTAAGGTGATCTGAGTTGGATTTCCGGTCCGGGTCATTCTGTGTGGAGTGTGTATGTTCTCTCCGTGCTTTCCTAAGGGTTCTCCGGTTTCCTCCCACAGTCCAAACACATGCATGATAGGTTAATTGGTCTAAACTGCCCGCAGGTGTGAGTGCGTGAGTGTGTGTTGGCCATGCGATGGACTGGCGAACTGTCCATGGCAGCAGAGGATGGATGGAAGGTTATGATTATGGAATGGACGTGCTCGTCTAGTTTTGGAGAATACCACTGTGTAAAATCAACATGTCAGTTTTTAAAGCTGAGTTAACAAGAAGACACACGTTTTATTTACTTTCTCTATAAATAAACACTTTAAGATGCTCTTTTTTTCAAAAGCATTCTGTTTTTTAACGTAGACCTAATTTTAATTGAAGTAAGGAAAAAAAAAACATTCATTTGAAGCTTTTTAAATAATTCATTCAATTCAGCATTTAAACAGTAAATTTACTGAAATATACTGAACGGTATGTGTGATGTGTTGGTGTTTCAGTAGCTGATGGTATAAGATGCTGATACTAGGCTACTTCAGTAAACAGGATACACCACTGAATTATAACACAAGTTAGAAATGATGACAGTCTGGACCTTGGCCTGAGGAGATCTTCTCTAATTGGACCTCACTGAACTCTAATTAAATACCCCTGTACTAGGGTATGTTTACTAGGATGTTACTTCCTATAGAAAGCACCTGCTGGGTATGAGATCTATGATCATGGCAGTTCTGGATTGAAAGCTGTGGGGCGAAGCAACATCACATCCTTTCAGCTACAGAATGATAAGACGAGTGGAACGAAGAAGAGTGAAGCCAGTTTTAAAAAACATGCATACGTTGGAATTGAAAGCCTTCTATCTGGCAGACGGGAACATTTCGTGCTTGAGAGAAAAGAAAAGAGAGACTATGGTGACTAAGGCACTGTCGTCTGGCCGTCTGGAGACCCTTCCTTGTAGCCCAGATTTAAACGCTTTAAACGGCGGTATCTGTAAACAGACGCTGGCGAGATAAAAGAAGCGTTTAAATGCCGTCTGCGCCCCAAGGCTTTTGGGCTCCCTCAGCCGCTGCCTTTTGTCTGCGGGGCCAAACATTGTTTAGCATGGCAAGAGTGACCCGGGACACATCTTTATCCCTTTGTTGCTGTCTCTTCACGTCATGCCAGCGCGCAAGAAGGATGGCACACAGCGGCGCGATAAGATGACAAAGAAGATAATTGTATTCATGGGGATTGGCTGCCCTCTGAACTGTGATGTTTAGGAAGAATGTGTTGGGGTGGGAGTGGGGGGGGGGGGCGGATGCTCTGGCTCGACGGTGCACTTGAGTGCACAACAGAAATCCTCGGGATTGATTGTTTGCTGGAAAATAAAGTGCCTGCGAGAGAAAGAGCACTCGCTAAGCCGGCAGAGATCGTCTAATGCTCTGGTTAAAGGCCGAAGCCCGATCGCGGCCGTCTTTGAGCGACTTCAGGTCGGCCCAACGCCGCCGCTTGGAAAAATGAATCCGCTCCCGTCATTGTCAGCGTCGCGCCTTGGAGCCGTCAGCTTTCTTCTCTTCCTCTCCTCCGTCTCCGTCCCTCGCTCCTTCTCTCATGCTGTCACTTCCCTTTGTGCGGCTATAATGACAGGAGCCTCTGCGCTTTGAAATTTGAGATGCGACAAACAAAAAAGTGGCCGCTTTCCTTTGTCCCGCTATCTGTGCTGGAAAGGAGATCGGATTATGCTTTTAGATTTGAATTTAAAGCGTGGTTCCCTCTGACACATTTCATCTAATCCCTGCTAGCCCCCGTCCCTCTGTCTGTCGCCGGCTCTTCTCTGGAACTTGGATAGGCAGGAGAAGTGGCCTGATTTACCTCCCAGGATGGGGAGAGATCCATTTCGCGTCCATGAGTTTAAATCAATGGACTGCATTGCGTTTACGCTCTTCAGTAAGCAGGGTTCTTCAAGGGTTCCTTAGTAAAAAACTTTGGATTTTATAGAACCATCAACACTCAAAGAACCAGCTGCTGGTTCTTTGCATGGAGAATATACTGTGGTACAGTAAGTGGTTCTGTTTGGCACCAAAGAGTGTTCTGCTATAGGGTCTGTCTCAAGTAGTCCATGTAGGTAGCTATTTAAGTAGCAACCATTCTCTCCTCATCTCTCCTCATAAGACTATTGAGAGTATTGAGATGCTCTAATTTGAGAGAGACTGCGTCACTGCATGTGACCGGTGTTTACTGACCTCAGCTGCAGCATCTCCTCTGCGTTTCAGCACCATGGACAGTCCATTGTAGCTTTCTTACAATTCAGCCAAAGGAAGGAACCTCAGTGGACAGTATAATTAAGGGATCTAAGAATTAAGACCGCCAACATATCAGTATATACTATGGGTCTGCCTCAAAACCTACTGAGCTGCCTAAGTAGTGCACTGACTCTGTAGGCAACTGTTTAAGTAGCAGCATCTCTCCTCATAAGCAGGTTATTGAGATACTGTAGTTAGAGAGCGACTGTGTCATGGCTGCTAGAACCTCCTCAGCCTGAATTCTCTTCTTGTGGATTTTATTGGTGTTTTGATGATTTTTGCTCTGGAGGAGTGAAATAGTCGAGCTGCAGTCAGGCACCTAAGTTTAAGAAGACGAGCAGTGCTGCTGATAACTTACATTTGAAAATGACTTTATCGCTCGTAGCTCCACCACACTGGAAGATGGTTGGCTTCCATTGCATCATGGTATTGCCTTAGCGGCTGAGGAACCATTTGATGATTCCTTACAATTCAGCCAAAGGAAGGAACCTCAGTAGACAGTATAGCTAAGGTATCTAAGAACTGTGATAGTCTACGTATCAGGAGTATGTACTGTGGGTCTGTCTCAAAACCTAGTGAGCTGCCTAAGTAGTGCACTAATTATGTAGGCAGCTGTTTAAGTAGCAGCATCTCTGCTCATAAGACTGATTATTGAGACGCTCCTGTTAGAAAGTGATTGAGACATGACTTGTTCCCGCCCACTGCATATGACCAGTGTTTACTTACCTCAGCTCCTAGCATCTGGGACAGTCCACATGTCAGGACCGTATACTATGACGTAAAATGATGTCTATGTAGACACTCACTAGGTTTTAAGACAGACCCATAGTTTCAAGCTTGGCAAGCGTTTTTTACTAAACCACATTCAACTCATTCTCCATCAAGCTGAGAAACTGAAATGCTTCCTTGAGTGTTCCTGGTTCTGTATTGAACCATTGCCTTTACTAAAGTACCCTTCAAAGAACCATCTGTTTTAGAATGATATGGAGAGAACCAGGCTGTTACCAATCCCATGCAAGACCTGGTAGACCTGGTGGCAGAATACTGTCCCTACTAGGTAAGCAGCTCTTAAAGCCTTCACCTTTGAGGAGAACATCAAGCTCCTCTCTTACTTCAGATCGGAAAACAACCTCAGGTGTTTGTGTCCATCCTTCCACTGTGAGAAGACAGCTCAGCACTAAGGGTCATGAAGGGTGTGCAGTTGTTCAAGAAGATCCTCACTGAAAAAAAGAGATACAGAAACATCAAACAAAGAAGCTGCTGGTGTTCTCAGAACAATGGATTGAACTTCTCAGCATCCAGACCTCAAGATCATTGAATGCCTTTGGGATTGTTGGGTTGGTGAGAAGCAGAAAATGCTAACCCAATAGCCTTAGTCGAGCTGGATTAGTTTTACTAGGGGACGTGGTGTAATTTGAGGGATTACTGATGACCTCCGTGATGGTCCAGTCTGAGTTTTCCATGTCTATAGTTTTTAGTAGGATAAGTAATAATTCCAGTATAATTCACCAAACACAGAGCTCCTTCTATAATAGTAGCCTCAGTAATGTAATAACAGAACCGGGTACAAGGAGGCTGAATCACCTTTATTTTATCTTGGAAATACATTGAGGGGTGACCCTCATTTTCAATGCAGCTGAGCATTTACAATTTAAGGGATTGAAAACATTACATAAGAGATTAAAACTGATAACGAACAAAAAAAAAAATAATAATAATAAATGAAATACAAATTTTAAAATAAACATTTAATATAGATGAATAAAATATAAATGTAAAAAATAGAAAAATGAAATAAAAGAATATAAAATAAACATAAAATACAAAAAGATAAACAACATAAAAAGTTTAATACTAAAAATAATTAACTAATTTTAAACAATCACAATAAAAAATCTAATAAAAGAATATAAAATAATCATAAAATACATACAAATTAAAAAATAAGATAACAATGATTAAAATACTAATAGAAAGACAAACTCATTTAAAACAATCACAGTCTTTCTGATGGTTTCTTTCACTGGTGCACTGTAGCTAAAAGCAGATTTTCCCAGTTCACTAAAACTCTCAGTACCTGACAGGTGATCGAGCCACTAGAGCGAGTCTGATAATTATTGTTATTTATTGAAATCAGAGAAGAGATGTAAGCTGGCAAATAGCCAGAGAGTGATTTGTAGATAAAAACAAGCCAATGAGATTCTCTTTGTGCAGCTAGTGAGGACCAACCAACTCTATCATATAGTCTGCAGTGGTGAGTACTGCAGAACAATAGAAGAACAACAGTATGTATGTACTATGGTGGAACAAGGAAATTCAAACAAGAAGTTGGTGAATAGGACGTGACCACATCTTTGTAGAAAATAGTATCTTCCATTGTTTCCTTTTTCTAATAATAATAATTTATACATATTACTATATACTTATATATACTGTAATTAACTGCTGTAAATTTACCGTGCATATGCAACAATATCTTACTGTTTTTTATAATAATTATAAAATACTGTAAAATAATCAAACAGCATATGTAAATTAACAGTAATGCAATCAGTTTCCCAATAACAGAAAATAACTGTAATTTATCAGCATAATACAGTATTTTCTGTCAACCTTGAAATATGCACCATCATATCTTTACAGTCCAGTCACTATGCATCAAAATCATATTAGTGATTGCAGATTAATAAGATAGAACAGAAAAACTTGAAAAAGGCTGGAAAACAGGAAGATGAACGCAGCTTAGTTTGAGGACAGACCGTAAACCTAGGTCTGTTTCATTTATTGAATAAAATTTAGCAGTAACTTGAACGGTGTTAGCTAGTTAGCTAGTTAGCTGGCTGGCTAGTTGGTTAGTACCATAAATACGCAATTTTTTATTGTCATATACTGTAATTCAATTTACAGTACTGTTAAATTAAATTGCAGTAGATGCACTGTAAAATAACAGTGCTGTTATTGCTGCTACTGTTAATTTACAGTAATTTCTTTTTTTTAGAGTGGCCTTTCACATGCACTAGAATGCTTTACAATGAAATGGAGGAAAAAATCTAAGTGAATACAGGTATTCCGAGAAACATACAGATGAAAAGAGTGGGAGAGGAGAGTAAAAGAGAAGGTACAGTCAGAGCTGCACACTAAAAGACCTGCCACTGATAGTGGAAAGCCTAAAGCTAAGAAGAGCCAGAAGACCAGAATCAGAGGAGCTTAGATTGCGTGATGGGGCGTAGGGATGTAAAAGAGCAGACTGATAAGTAGGTGAAGGCCATGCCAGGCTTTAAAGGTCAACAGCAGGATTTTATAGTGGATCCTGGTGTTATAGTGTAGCTGATGAAGGACGGGGGTGATATGGACAGATTTCTTAGTGGGTACTGAGACTCTGGAAGTCTGGAGTTTAGAACGTGACGTGAAAATGAAAATGGAGCTGAAACAAAGCCCGATTGGACCCTTAATCCTCTGATTTATGATGAAGAACACATACAGCATTTTTAAGTGAGGCCTGTGTTAGAAGGGGAATTAGAACAAAGTCTCAGAGGGCTGTGTGTTTTTGTTGCTGTGCAGCGTTTGGTAAGTTAAATGAACCCACTTTACAAGCGCAATGGTAGTCAATAGGCCAGTTAGCTGCACAGCATGCTGTTATTGTTGGGAAGTGCGGCACCTGTTGCGTTGGGGCGATGATGTTTCAATCTGGGCTATTTGGGTTAATTTGGGAAAATTACAGAGATCCTTTATCCCTCACACCTCGGCCGGTCAAATTACACACTTGTTGCATCACTGGACCACCTCTGGTAAAACTAATCCCCTTCGAATGAGGCTTAAGACTGAACTTGGAGGTGTGAAATAATATCTGGGCAGTTTTCGTTGAGAATGTGAAGTCTTCTGAAAGGAATGGAAGCTGTAATAAAGAATGGACACAAAAAACACCCTGAAAATACACTTCCAGTCAAAAGTTTTAAAACAGTTCTAAAACGTTCAATAGGTAGTGTACTAAAACGTTTGACTAGTAGTGATCAAAAACGTTTGACTGGTAGTGATCAAAAACGTTTGGCTGGTAGTGCACTAAAACTTTGACTGGTAGTGTAGTAAAACATTTGACTGGTAGTGTATCTAAAACGTTTGACTGGTAGTGTTCTAAAATGTTTGACTGGTAGTGATCAAAAACGTTTGGCTGGTAGTGTACAAAAAGGTTTGACTGGTAGTGTACTAAAACATTTGGTTGGTAGTGTACTAAAACGTTTGGCTGGTAGTGTACTAAAACGTTTGGTTGGTAGTGTACTAAAACGTTTGGCTGGTAGTGTACTAAAACGTTTGACTGGTAGTGTATCTAAAACGTTTCACTGGTAGTGTATCTAAAACGTTTCACTGGTAGTGTACTAAAACGTTTGGCTGGTAGTGTACTAAAACATTTGACTGGTAGTGTATCTAAAACGTTTAGCTGGTAGTGTACTAAAACGTTTGGCTGGTAGTGTTCTAAAACGTTTAGCTGGTAGTGTACTAAAACGTTTGACTGGTAGTGTTCTAAAATGTTTGGATGGTAGTGTACTAAAACGTTTGGATGGTAGTGTACTAAAACATTTGACTGGTAGTGTACTAAAACGTTTGGATGGTAGTGTACTAAAACGTTTGGCTGGTAGTGTATCTAAAATGTTTGACTGGTAGTGTACTAAAACGTTTGGCTGGTAGTGTACTAAAACGTTTGGCTGGTAGTGTATCTAAAACGTTTGGCTGGTAGTGTATCTAAAACGTTTGGCTGGTAGTGATCTAAAACGTTTAACTGGTAGTGATCTAAAACGTTTGTCTGGTAGTGTACTAACATGTTTGGCTGGTAGTGTATCTAAAACGTTTGGCTGATAGTGTATCTAAAATGTTTGGCTGGTAGTGTACTAAATCATTTAACTGGTAGTGTTCTTAAACGTTTGGCTGGTGGTGTACTAAAACATTTGACTGGTAGTGTACTAAAAGGTTTGACTGGTAGTGTTCTAAAACGTTTGGCTGGTAGTGTACTAAAACGTTTGGCTGGTAGTGTACTAAAACGTTTAGCTGGTAGTGTACTAAAACGTTTGACTGGTAGTGTACTAAAACGTTTGGCTGGTAGTGTACTAAAAGGTTTGACTGGTAGTGTTCTAAAACGTTTGGCTGGTAGTGTATCTAAAACGTTTGACTGGTAGTGTACTAAAAGGTTTGACTGGTAGTGTTCTAAAACATTTGGCTGGTAGTGTATCTAAAACATTTGGCTGGTAGTGTACTAAAACGTTTGGCTGGTAGTGTACTAAAACGTTTGGCTAGTAATGTACTAAAACGTTTGACTGGTAGTGATCTAAAACATTTGGCTGGTAGTGTACTAAAACGTTTGGCTGGTAGTGTACTAAAACGTTTGGCTGGTAGTGTACTAAAACATTTGACTGGTAGTGTATCTAAAACGTTTGGCTGGTAGTGTACTAAAACGTTTGGCTGGTAGTGTTCTAAAACGTTTGGCTGGCAGTGTACTAAAACGTTTGGCTGGTAGTGTACTAAAACGTTTGGCTGGTAGTGTTCTAAAACGTTTGGCTGGTTGTGTACTAAAACGTTTGGCTGGTAGTGTACTAAAACGTTTGGCTGGTAGTGTTCTAAAACGTTTGGCTGGTAGTGTACTAAAACGTTTGGCTGGTAGTGTTCTAAAACGTTTGGCTGGTAGTGTACTAAAACGTTTGGCTGGTAGTGTACAAAAACGTTTGGCTGGTAGTGTACTAAAACGTTTGGCTGGTAGTGTACTAAAACGTTTGACTGGTAGTGTATCTAAAACGTTTGACTGGTAGTGTATCTAAAACGTTTGGCTGGTAGTGTACTAAAACGTTTGGCTGGTAGTGTTCTAAAACGTTTAGCTGGTAGTGTACTAAAACGTTTGGCTGGTAGTGTACTAAAACGTTTGGCTGGTAGTGTACTAAAACGTTTGACTGGTAGTGTATCTAAAACGTTTGGCCGGTAGTGTACTAAAACGTTTGGCCGGTAGTGTTCTAAAACGTTTGGCTGGTAGTGTACTAAAACGTTTGACTGGTAGTGTATCTAAAACGTTTGACTGGTAGTGTATCTAAAACGTTTGGCTGGTAGTGTACTAAAACGTTTGGCTGGTAGTGTACTAAAACGTTTGGCTGGTAGTGTACTAAAACGTTTGGCTGGTAGTGTTCTAAAACGTTTGGCTGGTAGTGTACTAAAACGTTTGGCTGGTAGTGTGCTAAAACGTTTGACTGGTAGTGTACTAAAACGTTTGGCTGGTAGTGTATCTAAAATGTTTGGCTGGTAGTGTTCTAAAACGTTTGGCTGGTAGTGTACTAAAACGTTTGGCTGGTAGTGTACTAAAACGTTTGGCTGGTAGTGTACTAAAACATTTGACTGGTAGTGTATCTAAAACGTTTGACTGGTAGTGTATCTAAAACGTTTGGCTGGTAGTGTTCTAAAACGTTTAGCTGGTAGTGTACTAAAACGTTTGGCTGGTAGTGTTCTAAAACGTTTAGCTGGTAGTGTACTAAAACGTTTGGCTGGTAGTGTACTAAAACTGGTAGTGTACCAAAACGTTTGGCTGGTAGTGTACTAAAACATTTGGCTGGTAGTGTTCTAAAACGTTTGGCTGGTAGTGTACTAAAACGTTTGGCTGGTAGTGTACTAAAACATTTCAGTTGAGTGTATATATAATATATGTGATATACTATATAATATATTTGTGTTTTCATATTGGTCTCTGTTTTTTTTTCTACCTTTATTCATTGCAGCCACTGTCACTTACACTGGATGAACATTTCATGATGAATGGACGAATAGAAATGCTCCAAAATAGCTTGAAAGGAATCTGGTTCTTTAGACTTACATTAAAAGTAAAGTCCTATAAAGTTACTATTCAGAAGTTACTTATATTCTTTGAACAGCTATGATATATAACGTAATGACTAGTTTAACTGAATTATTATGTTTAGATATATATAAAACTGAAGGATGGTCTCAGATTTGCTCAGGACTGTAGGTGAAGCTAAACCAGGTACTCTGCAGTAAATGTGCATACGTCTCCATGTGTCACCGCAGTCCCTTCAGGTGCTCACAGCTGTACATTTTTCACAGGACGTTAATGTATTATATCACCTAGGGGTAGCAGTTCATATAGAATAGCTATTATCACCAATCAATCTGGCCTTGCATCGGGAATACAGCCTCCACAAATACCTGGAGAAATGATTTGGCTGTAATGTGTGATGATGTCAGGCTTCTACCCTGCAGCCCCAACGTTCTGCACATTGTGTCCACTTTTAAACCATGGACTGAATTTACTTCCATCTCAAATCGCTCACTTTCTTAGCTATGAGTCATTCAGTCATGTGACCACAGATTCAACAGTAACATTCTTCAAGTAGCAGCATAAGGCTGGCTCCCAGACCTCCAGTCTGTGGCTTCCTTACTTTTATAACCTGAAATATGGAAAAGTGTGATATTAGGCAGCATGAAAAAAACTCAAGGGCTAGTTTTACTAATACAATGAAAGGTTAGTGGGGTAGTAGTGCAGCATTGGTGCCTACAGTTAGGGAGAGTTAGAGGCTAGAGGTGGCTAGAGATGACCTGCCTGCTAAACTGGCCATTCTGTAGTGCTGACCGGTGGGTTTTCCCAGCTGCTGTGTTCAATAAAGAGTATTTGTTGAAAACGCAATGTTTCCCAAGTCTTATTTTGCTGTAGTTTATGATGTCTTTTTATTATACGTTGGTTGCTGTTGGCAACACACACAAAAAAAATAATAATAACATTTGAAGGAAAAGGAATCCCAGGAATGTGGTTATCCAGATAAAATTTGGGGTCAATGGTCAGTACGTAAATGCGTTGAGGTAAGTTTTGGTGCCATATTTTTGCCGATTTTGAGTTTTCTATATCATTTGGACACACCAATGGTTGTTTACATTGTGTGAAAATTTCATGATGAATGGACCAATAGAAATGCTCCAAAATAGCTTGCAAAAAATTCAGGTTATTGACTTACATTGAAAGTAAAGTAGGTTTTTGGTCTCTCCTGTAAAGTTACAATTTTGTTTTTCATTGGACAGTGACGATATGTTGATTGCTGTTAGCCAGCGGCAACACCAACGCCAACGCAAAGATGTTTGGAGGGAAAAGAATCCCAGGAATGTGACTCTGCAGATTACTGGATGGGAATAATGGTCATTACCTAACTGCATTGAGTTTGATCAGGGGTATTTGAAAAGAGGGGTGGACGTCAGAGTGACCATATCGTCCCTGTCCAACGACAAACATAACTTTTTATTTTTAGGATTTTTTTTTTTTGTTGCAGTTTACATCCTTTTGAAGTTAATAATGCATAGACCAATATAAATGCTCCAAATAAAATATTAAAACTACAGAAGGGTTTTGGACTCTACTGTAGATGTATTAGTTTGGAGACACTTGTTTTTCTTTGGACAGCGACGATATGATACATTGGACCATTGCCTAAACTTTAGTAGGCGATAACTACAGTGTGGATGAACTTAGTATGACATTAGGTAGCATGATATTTTTGATTTGCACTATTTTAATAAAAGACTAATCAGTGCCGCTAAAATTCACAAGGCTACATCACTGGTGCAGTCATGTGTTGAAGGTTAGGGATCTGGGATTGTGACCAGAAGGTCGCCGGTTTGGTCCCCTGGACCAACAGGACATGACTGAAGTGCCCTTGAGCAAGGCATCTAACACCAGATTGCTTCCTGGGGCCTGTGGATAGGGCTGCCCATCGCTCCAGGCTGTTTCCGGGTGTTTCATTGCATGAATGGGTTGAATGCTGGGGTCAAGTTCTGCTGTGTGCAAACACAAGCGGTAAACAGTTCTAAATTGCTTTAAAAATTCTGAAACGGCCTCACTGTCTTCCTCTCTTCTCGAATACCTTTACAGTCATTGAGATATTTTAAGTGTTTGCAGTGAAGCTGATGCAATGAAGTGCCATTCTGAGCAGCCATTAGTTTGCATTGACAATATCAAGCTCCATAGCTAGACCCTTATACAGAAAATAAACTGTAAGCATCTGTATGTGCAGTAAGTGAAGGCAACCAGAATCTGGCCCACCAAGATGAAAAACCAAGTTCTACAAAAAAAACTACACTCTGGAGAGGGTTTTAAAAAAAAACTCAATTTTTAGTGACATAAATCAATTTTCGCTGGTGGACGGGAGGCCGAAATCACAGGGGTTTTTGAAAATAAAAATAAAAACTTCTCCATAAGTTGCCATATCATCACTGTCCAACGACAAACATGTAACTCTCATTTTTTTTGTCTATTTTCATTTTTGGGATATAATCTGAACACAACAGCTGCTGTTTACATTCTCATGAAGTTAATAATGAATAGACCAATAGAAATTCATTTCAAAAGATAAAAAGGAAGGGTTTTGGACTCTCCTGTAGATGTACTTATTTGGAGACACTTGTTTTTCTTTGGGCAGTGAAGGCAACCAGAATCTGGCCCACCAACATAAAAAACCTAGTTCTACCAAAAACTCTACACTCTGGAGAGGGTTTTAAAAAAAGACCTCAATTTTTAGTGACATAAATCAATGTTCGCTGGTGGACGGGAGGCCGAAATCGCAGGCGTTTTTGAAAATGTTGATGGGGTCCTAGAAGTTTGCAGGCCTCTCCTCGCACAGTTTGGAAAGAGTTTGATTCGATGCAGATTACTGGATGGGAATAATGGTCATTACGTAACTGTGTTGAGTTTGATCAGGTGTATATGAAAAGATGGGGTGGACGTTGGAGTTCTTCTCCAAAAGTTGCCATATCTTCACTGTCCAACGACAAATACGTAACTCTCTTTTTTTTTTTTGTCGATTTTCATTTTTGGGATATAATCTGAACATAACAGCTGCTGTTTACATTCTCATGAAGTTAATAATGAATAGACCAATAGAAATTCATTTCAAAAGATAAAAAGGAAGGGTTTTGGACTCTCTTGTAGATGTACTAATTTGGAGACACTTGTTTTTCTTTGGGCAGTGAAGGCAATCTGGCCCACCAACATAAAAAACCTAGTTCTACCGAAAACTCTACACTCTGGAGAGGGTTTTAAAAAAAACTCAATTTTTAGTGACATGAATCAATGTTCGCTGGTGGACGGGAGGCTGAAATCACAGGCGTTTTTGAAAACGTTGATGGGGTCCTAGAAGTTTGCAGGCCTCTATTCCCACAGCTTGGGAAGAGTTTGGTTCGATACAGATTACTGGATGGGAATAATGGTCATTACGTAACTGCGTTGAGTTTGATCAGGTGTATATGAAAAGGGATATAATCTGAACACAACAGCTGCTGTTTACATTTTAATGAAGTCAATAATGAATAGACCAATAGAAATTCATTTCAAAAGATAAAAAGGAAGGGTTTTGGACTCTCCTGTAGATGTACTAATTTGGAGACACTTGTTTTTCTTTGGGCAGTGAAGGCAACCAGAATCTGGCCCACCAACATAAAAAACCTAGTTCTACCAAAAACTCTAAACTCTGGAGAGGGTTTTCAAAAAGAATCCATTTTTAGTGACATAAATCAATGTTCGCTGGTGGACGGGAGGCCGAATTTTTTTGAAAACGTCGATGGGGTCCTAGAAGTTTGCAGGCCTCTACTCGCACAGCTTGGGAAGAGTTTGGTTCGCCAGCTGGCTCCACTGGAACTTGAGAGGTGCTTTAAAGATGAACCAATTGCTGGGGAATTTATTTCGCTCAGCACCCCTCATTTTGACGTAAGAGCAAACAAGGACCGCGATTGCAGTTTTAGCCGAGATGTATGAAGCAATCAATAGCGCAGCTGAGTAAAATTCCGAATGAGGCGTCAGGCTACCATCTGTGCTAGCATCTAATTGACATATATTTTGCACAAGCAGCAGGGTGAGACAGTGTGCTGACAAAGGGGCCATCTTGCTGCTGCATCGCCTTCCTGTAGCGCCTGTTTGTGTGTGTGTGTGTGTGCGCCGACGCCCACGAGACCCTGGAGAGCCACACAATAAAACACCTCTGGTTCTAAATGAGATTCATTGGCCTAATCTAACACGAAAACAGCCTTTTGACCAAATTTCTCTGATCTAAGTCTCAAGACAGTCTCGGGAATCTTCTGGACTATCAGCAGCTGGGCCAACTGCACTCTCCAAATCAATTAGTTGCTTACAAGGTTCAGGGATGTGATTGAACTCGGGCGTAATGGGGGAATCCAGTCTAATTAAATTGCAAAGTAAGATATGAGGCTGAAAATGGGAAACTTTAGGGCCATCGCTCTGTGTGTGTGACTGTACGGTGTATTTAGCCGACTTGCAGCATCTACTGAGTCTACCAAAGCCACTCTGTCACAACCCCAACTATATATATATATATATATATATATATATATATATATATAAAATAACTGTGTACTAAAATATGAACAACACATGTACTACCTGGGACGTAGCCAGTGCAATAGATGGATTACTGCGGACCAACTCATGTAATTACACATGTGTATGAATTGTGTTAGTGTGTGTTGTGCTGGTGTAAGTGGATATTTGAATATTTACTATAATGTCCAGGCTTTGGTCTATAATGTCTCTTCATATTTAACTCCTTTATTACCGCAATAGTCTCCTGGTATAAGATAAGATAATCCTTTATTTAGCCCCACATTGGGGAAATTCACCGTGTTACAGCAGCAAGGGGATAGCAAGGCATTCAGTACAAAAAAATAGATAAATAAACAGTACAGTATATACAAAATAAATAATAATCCAGTCAGAAATATAAGGTCTCTTAAGTTTTTTTTTACTTTGATTGCTAACACAGCGGTGAAACGTACTATACATGTAGTAAGCACTGCTGCCACCGCCAGGTGAAAGGAAATATTGTAAAGTACTTACAGGCCACTGATACCGTATTCTTACAGTGATGCCGCGAGGCAATAAAAATCTGTCTGTCGGCCACATGTGGCACATGGGCTGGACTTTGGACACCCCTGCTTTATGCAATTACACCAGGCAAAACACATATTGATACACATGTGCAATTACATAAGCTGCACTACTGTAATCCATCTAACAGCAGCTACATCACTAGTAGTTGCATTCTTGTTGCATGTTTTGTTTGCGTGTAACTGCACAGTTATTAGAGACATCTAGTATATAGTAAGGCCACATATACTGTCCTTATTCTTCACTGCATTGTAGGGTTGTGTAAGTCCAGACTCAATGTGTTTTTACTCAGACTTGTTTTGGACTTTGGTCTTGCCAAGTGTTTTTTTAGGCTTGAGCGAGACCACCAACTAACTAAAACTATCCAACATTTGTAGCCAAGTTGCTGGAGATACAGCAGCCGTTGGCTTCCAGCTGTGTTGCATGGGCTATTCTACACTGTGGGACTGGTTAGTAGGGTAGAAATGCTGCACTGGTGACTATGGATTGCTGTTAGCTGAAGCAATTTAAAAATTTAATTAATTCCAAAAATGTTTGGAGAAAAAAGAATCCCAGGAATGTAGCCATCCAGATTAATGGACGGGAATAATGCTCATTACATAAATGTGCTGAGGTAAGATTTTGTGCCATAATTTGATGAGGAGTAGAATTTAAGAGTCAGGGACATCATAAGTTATCATATTGTCACAGTGCAAAGAAAAACAAGTTTCATGATGACTGTACCAATAGAAATGCTCCAAAATTAATTGGAAATAAACCTCTTTACATTAACTTACACTGACACTAAAGAATGTTTTTGGCCTCTCCTGTGAAGTTACTACTTTGGAGACTACTTTGTTTTTCTCTGGACAGTGACGACATGATACATTTAACAATTTCCTAAACTCGTAACTGATAATTACAGTTTAACATCAGTTTAATTGTTGAAATTGGATCTGTTTAGTCACCACCAATAGCTACTACACAATAACAATCTTATCTGAGCTCAAAATAAGAAAAGGAAAGCGTTCTAACTAGACAACAACCCTTCCTATATACAGTCCTACAACCACAAAGGTGTCCTACATCAGTGGTGTCCTTATTCCAGTTACTCCAGTGCCTGGTTCAACAACATGAAGGTAGCGATATGTAGTACCAATGTCTGTGGAAGTAACACATGGGTACTAGTGGAACCAACACGTGTAGTACCGATCCAGTAGAATCAATATCTGTGTTAGCAAAACATGGTGTAACCAAAGTCATTGTTAGGAATCCATGACATGCCTGTATTGGAAATACGGGAGTTCCAGAGCCTGTGTTAGCGTTATATGACCAACAGTGTCAATGCTTCGATTAACCTATTGGCCTTTTTTCAAGAAGACTGTTGTTGTCAGTCGTTCTCAGTAATGTCAGTTTCAACTGCAGGTCATAGCACTTTTTGGTATGTTTACTATTTTGATATTTGTATTGGTATTTGGTATTATATTGAGAATACTGAATCAAGCATTTGTTCTAGTTGCCAGTAACTTACCTATGGCTTCTACAGCCGCCATTCTACATCTCCCATGCCATGTAGGTGTCTGTAAACAGTTCCAAGACCACTGCCATACTGGTTGTTCCATTTCATTGTTCATTTTCAGGGAAAAGTTGGACATTGTTTATCTCTGTTTTGATTTCAGAGTAAAAGTTTTTATTTAAAGAATGTTTTATGCTTAATCCGTTTGCAGTACAGCCTAACCTCCGCCAAATATTTTGCAGTTTAGCTGCGATAATCCGCCGAAATACCCCTCATACGCTCCGTCAGAATGATGAGAGCCCACTAAGAGACAATGTTCCATCGATTTGCTCTTGGCTCCACAGTAACGTCCATGTTTCTTGACAGGGAGGTGTGATTCCATCAGCGCTGTATTGACTTCCTTGCAAAATCCACAAACACCAGGCCTGACAGCTCCCCTTAAACAGCCTGATTTATGGCCTTTCTATGGAGAATGTTGTGGGGGTGGGGGGGTGGAGTGGGGAACTACGCCACGACAGCCACACATGGAGAAGCTAATACAGGCGAAGGAGAAAAAAGTAAGCAGGACTGAACCTGGCTACCACACCAACCACCACTCCCCCCACTCCCCACCATACACCCCTCCTGGATGTTTGGCTCTCCTTTTTTTGACCTTTGCCTGGCAGTTCTGCTGATGTGTTAGCTGGTGCCGGCATGTATAAATGAATCTCAATTTCCTTTATTAATTTTCCGTGTCACTACAAATTTGTTTCTCAGGGCTCCTCTGCAGGCATGCCTTTTTTCGCTGGGTACAGTGGAAGGCCCATTATGTGGATAATGTTTTGAATACCCAGGAGGGCAGCGCTGACAGCAGCTGCGCTACAAGCTCAGAAGAAGTGGAATAGATCCGCTGTGTCAGAGCCTGATGGAGTACTGTAAGTCCAACAGCTCAGGCCCATATTCACCAAGGCATCCTTCAGTGGTACTGCATATTGATCATTTTCACTTTATGGATAGTGACTTAGATAAAAGTGGACAAGTCTATACTGAGGGTGGGCCTCTGAGACATTCATATAGCTGAGGAGTTCTGGAGTTGTCAGCATGTAAACTGTGTATGCTTCGATTTGTTTGATTGTTTGGATTGGGGAGCTTCAGTTTTCATCGTATTTGATGAAGGTTGCAATCTTTTGTTCCGTTCCACCGAAAAACATGGGCAGAGAACTGTGGAGTCTTCTGGAACCAATGAGTATTAGCAACACGGCAATCAATTACTGCATTAGCAATACATGACAATCAATAACCATATTAGCAGTACTTGTAGTATCAATGCTTAGGTTAGCAATACATGTCAATCAGTGCCTGCATTAGGAATACATGACAATCAATTACTCTATTAGCATTACATGTCAATCAATAAGCATATTAGCAGTACATGAGTAGCAATGCATGTCAATCAGTGCCTGTTTTAGCCACATATGGGCACCAGTGCTTGTAGAGAATCTTTGCATTTTTTTATAGAACCAATGCTTGTTTTACCTACAGATTACCTAATCCAAATGATTGCTTTAATAAAAACATTATCTGATTAATTTCCATTACTTTTGGATTACTTGTCTTCTCTTATTGTAACTTAGGGGCAGCAGCATGCAGCTTTATTAAGGGCGATCCAATACTTGAGGTTCATATAGGTAATGGTCAAAACACAATCAATCAGGCAAATATCAATACATATATGAAAAACCAGGAAAAACAATGCAGGTTTTTATTGGGAAATCCTAAAAACTCTTAACTGAGGATCATTTGCAGATAGCTCATCATTTTTCATATTGGTGCATCATGCCTGGATTTCAATGATTTTAATGATATCATTTATAAACATTCCCTTATCAGCAGTCCACTGACATCAGTGTGCCCAATGCCTGGGTTAGTCATGCAACAGAACCAACACCTGACTTCATTGTCTGTATTAGCAATAGATGGGAACCAACCAGTGTTAGCAATAAATTGCAATTAATGCCTGTAGCAATGCATGGAAATCAATGCTGCTGTTAGCCAACCTGGGTTACCAGTGTTAGCAATTCTTGAGTACCACTGCCTATTGCTTGAGCACCAACGCTTATGTTAGCAATACATGAGCACCAACACTTTTATTAGCAATACGTGAGCACCAACGCTTGTGTTAGCAATTATGAGCACCCACGCTTGTTGTAGCAACACATAAGCACCAACGCTTGTATTAGCAATACATGAGCACCAATGCTTTTGTTAGCCATACGTGAGCTACAACTCTTGTGTCAGGAATATGTGAACAATGCTTGTGATAGCAATACGTGAGCACCAACGCTTGTCCTTGCAACACATGAGCTACAACTCTTGTATCAGCAATACATGAGCACCAACACTTCTGTTAGCAATGCATGAGCACCAACACTTCTGTTAGCGACACATGAGCAACAACTCTTGCATTAGTAATACATGAGCACCAACACTTGTAGCAATACATGAAGACCAACACTTGTATTAGTAATACATGAGCACCAACACTTGTAGCAACACATGAGCGACAACTCTTGCATTAGTAATACATGAGCACCAACACTTGTAGCAATACATGAAGACCAACACTTGTATTAGTAATACATGAGCACCAACACTTGTAGCAACACATGAGCGACAACTCTTGCATTAGTAATACATGAGCACCAACACTTGTAGCAATACATGAAGACCAACACTTGTATTAGTAATACATGAGCACCAACACTTGTAGCAATACATGAAGACCAACACTTGTATTAGTAATACATGAGCAATAGCTCTTGTGTTAGCAGTACATGAGCACCAACAAGCCATTAGCCTTGGCTTACAACACTAGCCAAACAGCTAGCCAAAATGATGTTCTATCTCCAAATAGTTGAAGGAAACTTTGTTTTTGTTTTACTTCTGCTTTTGCCTGATCTGGTATCTTTAGAGTATTGTTTGTTATAACTATGTAAATTCATACGCTAGTCAGCTCTGACAAGACATGTATTGAGGTTAGGAGCTACAAATCATGCAGAATCAAGGAAAACATAATAAATTAAATTCAGTTTCATTAAGTTGCAGCTATTTGGATGCACCAGTGGTATAAATAAGGTTGCTCTTGTGAGAAGCAACAATGTAGATACAGTTAGTGATAATCCATGTGAATTCTCAATGGGATGGGATGGAAATCTGGTTCTGTCTGGTAATATATTGATGCAGTGTGTATATCATGTATATGCTCTTTCGCATATGCTTATATTGCTCAAACTCAATGCCAACCCAACCCTTATTAATATCACTGCCTTAATACAGAATCACTATCCAGAAAACAAACATGTATCTCTATTTTTGTTGATTTTTATTTTTCTACATCTTTTGAAACCAGCAGCTGCCGTTTACATTGTGTGCCAACTTCAGGATGAATGGACCAATAGAAATGCTCCAAAATAATTGGAAAAATATGTCTGGTTCCATAGACTTACATTAAAAGGAAAGAAGGTTTTTGGCCTCTCCTGTAAAGTTGCCATTTGGGAGATACAGCGACGATATAGTGTTGCCATTTCTTTGAACCATAATACAGTACACATCTGTCATCATAACCTAAACAAAGCTATTCTAAAATACATTTCCGATGCCCTACATGAAACCCAACAGAAGGTGCTGGTATCCATACCATCTTTATGATGTGAATATATGCGTCCACACACTGTATACCTGCCATCATCCCATATTTCCATTTTTTTAAAAGACTGCCTACTTACATCACCATGACCGGCATGCTAATTCAGCAGTTTTATGGTGGCCTCAGTAAACAAAACAAATAAACAAACAAACTACAGGCGGGTGGAGGAAAAAAAACCTTCCCCTGCATCAACCTGTAGCATCTAAGCATAGTGGAAATCTGACCTAGAGAGAAAGAGAGAGACAGAGAGACTCAGGGAGAGAGACAGCTATGGGAGGAAGAAAGTCTGCAAGAGAGAGAGAGACAGAGTGAGAGAGCGAGCAAGACAGAGAGAGAGAAAGAGGAGCGAATAACTTTATTTGAGATATGATGACATGTTTCTCTCAAGCAGCCAGACTCCTCATTACAGGCACTTTCTTTGACTGGCTGCTCAGACGTCAGCTGTCACAGTTCATCAGCCCGTCCCAGGTTAAGGGCAAAAACAAACAGCTGCCGTCTCTCCCTCAGCAGGGAGCAGCGCAGGTAAACACCGAATAATAGTCAGTTCCCCTCCTCCTCCAGGGCCGGCCTCCGCCGCTCACAAACTAGCCAAATATCTCCAGCCTCTGTTATTATAAGGGGGGAGAAGATAGCGAGTGTTTTTCAGAGAGGAGGCGGCCGCCGCTAAGCAGTCTCTCTGCGCTCCGGACTGTAGGCTAAAGACTGCGATCTACAGATTGACTGAGATGATTGGGGGCGAGATGCTGTGAACAGCGTTGCAGAGAATACCAAGTACATTGAACGCTAATGAGGACCAAAGCTATAGTTCAACAGTATTTGGCCACTTTATTAGAAATGCTTGCACCACAGTGATACCCAGCAAAAGATAATATACAGGTTGAAATGCTGGGGAGGCTGGAATAAACAAAGGCAATGAACTTGTTGGAAATCAAAATAGGACATACCTCAAAAACCCCAACGTTGGGTTGATTGAGCCCCAGCGTTAAAACTAACATTAGCGTAAGCTCATTTTAAGGTTGCAAAACCTTTTGGTTGACCTTGTTTTTGGTAGACGTTTTGTGTCTAATTCACGCTACACGGTTTTAGCCTGGTTTTTTAGTCGCTGACTGTTTTTTGTAGATCGCCGACAAAAACCTCTGCTTGGAGGCAAATCGGCGACCACTCGGCACTCGCTCAGTCGTGTAGTGTGAACTGCTAAAAGACGCTCGCCAATCTGTCACAGAATGCTCACCAACTAATTGCTTACCAACTAATTGCTTACCAACTAATCTAGGCTACGTTTACATTGATAAAATATTAAATATTTAGTTCCAGCTCTCTCTGCAGAACAGACAGTCCCTGCTGACCCCGTACCTTTATCCATTTTTGTACCTTTTTCTTCTTTCTTGTAAATCAGCGCAGTAACAACTCTTACTGCTGGTTTGTTGATGTCCGTTTTGGAAATAATGTGTTCTATGTGGTATGGCTAGCTCTCACATGTGTTTAGTTTTCATGTGTTCTTGTGACAAAACTGTGTTTTTGGACCGAAGCCAGGAGAGTCGGCAATTCTCCAGAGTGAAAATCGTGTAATTCGTGACCCCGTGTTGCCGACCAGTCATGTAGTGTGAAAGCCACAACAACTGAAAGACTCACGATTACAGCACAACCAGTCATGTAGTGTGAACGGCACAAAACCCTGACCACTCAAACAGTCGTGTAGTGTGAACCAGGCATTAGTTGACTGAAAATAGAGGATTTTGAAAACACTCTCCAGGGTGGACATTTTTTAGACAAAAAAAACAAAAAAAATTTTTTTATCCAGATAAATGTAGGTGGAAAATGGCACAAAAACCCATTTCTGACAACTAAAGAATGGTACTTTGGTAAGTGCTACTTGGAAGGTGTGTTGTTTGCAATGTTTTTGTTCCTTAACAGACTTATTCACGACCAACTCCACAACCAAACCAAGGTCGCCAGGGCTGTGCTGGCTCGGCCAAGGAGTTCTGTGGCTCAGATGGTATAGTGTGTTGTCCAATAATTGCAGGCTTGGTGGTTCAATTCCCAACTCCTCCTGTCCATGGCTAAGGTGCCCTTGAGCAGGATCCAGCAGAAGCAAGTGCTGTTCTTGACAGATATCCGACTTTGATTTCCAACCAAAATGTAACATCTGTCTAAAGATGGTGTTTGATGTCAACACAGCATTGATTTTTTTTAACAGATATCCAATATTGAGTTCCAGTCAAAATTAAATGTCTGTCCAACATCAGATGTTGACATCAAGTCAATGCTGGGTTTTGACGTCAAGCCAATTCTCATTTCCAAAATCTTCATGTCAAGTCAAGTCAAGTTCATTTGTATAGCACTTTTTACAATTATGTTGTCTTTGCTGAAGTTTGAAAACATCAAAAAAAACAAAGTCACAACATGTATGAGTAAGCCAGAAGCAACAGCGGCAAGAAAAGCTCCCGCAAGACTGGAGGACGAAACCTTGGGAGAAACCAAGACTCACAAGGGGAGACCCATCCTCCTCTGGTCAAACAGTATCTATAGTTTATTAATCTTAATTCAAAAATAGAACTAAGAGAAGCTCTGAAGTCTGGATGGTAAAAGCTTTAGACACTGCAGAGGTAGAGGCAGTCTCTGACTGAGGCAGTGTAAAATATGGAAGTGAGCTGAAACGGTCCCATCATATCTCAATGCTGGTATATCTGGATAACACAGCAATGCAGTCAAGGGTCTTGCAGATAAAGAGGAGAACTGGCTGGTGTCAGATGAGGACACCAATCAACACCTGTGTGACGTTAAGAGTCCAGCGTCTTACGCTCGTACGGTGGTGTAGCGGTTAGTAGGGAGGTGTAGTGGTTTGTACGGTAGTGTAGTGGTTAGTACGGTGGTGTAGTGTTAGTATGGTGGTGTAGTGGTTAGTATGGTGGTGTAGTGTTAGTATGGTGGTGTAGTGGTTAGTATGGTGGTGTAGTGGTTAGTACGGTGGTGTAGTGGTTAGTAAGGTGGTGTAGTGGTTAGTAAAGTGGTGTAGAGGTTAGTATGGTGGTGTAGTGGTTAGTACGGTGGTGTAGTGGTTAGTAAGGTGGTGTAGTGGTTAGTAAGTTGGTGTAGTAGTTAGTAAGGTGGTGTAGTGGTTAGTACGGTGGTGTAGTGGTTAGTAAGGTGGTGTAGTGGTTAGTAAAGTGGTGTAGTGGTTAGTATGGTGGTGTAGTGGTTAGTACAGTGGTGTAGTGGTTAGTACGGTAGTGTAGTGATTAGTATGGTGATGTAGTGGTAAGTATGGTGGTGTAGTGGTTAGTACGATGGTGTAGTGGTTAGTACGGTGGTGTAGTGGTTAGTTAGGTGGTGTAGTGGTTAGTAAGGTGGTGTAGTAGTTAGTAAGGTGGTGTAGTGGTTAGTACGGTGGTGTAGTGGTTAGTAAGGTGGTGTAGTGGTTAGTAAGGTGGTGTAGTGGTTAGTAAGGTGGGGTAGTGATTAGTATGGTGGTGTAGTGGTTAGTATGGTGATGTAGTGGTTAGTATGGTGGTGTAGTGGTTAGCACGGTGGTGTAGTGGTTAGTATGGTGGTGTAGTGGTTAGTATGGTGGTGTAGTAGTTAGTATGGAGGTGTAGTGGTTAGTATGGTGGTGTAGTGGTTAGTAAGGTGGTGTAGTGGTTAGTAAGGTGGGGTAGTGATTAGTATGGTGGTGTAGTGGTTAGTATGGTGATGTAGTGGTTAGTATGGTGGTGTAGTGGTTAGCACGGTGGTGTAGTGGTTAGTATGGTGGTGTAGTGGTTAGTATGGTGGTGTAGTAGTTAGTATGGAGGTGTAGTGGTTAGTATGGTGGTGTAGTGGTTAGTATGGTGGTGTAGTGGTTAGTACGGTGGTGTAGTGGTTAGTATGGTGGTGTAGTGGTTAGTATGGTGGTGTAGTGGTTAGTACGGTGGTGTAGTGGTTAGTACGGTGGTGTAGTGGTTAGTATGGTGGTGTAGTGGTTAGTATGGTGGTGTAGTAGTTAGTATGGAGGTGTAGTGGTTAGTATGGTGGTGTAGTAGTTAGTAAGGTGGTGTAGTGGTTAGTACGGTGGTGTAGTAGTTAGTAAGGTGGTGTAGTGGTTAGTACGGTGGTGTAGTGGTTAGTAAGGTGGTGTAGTGGTTAGTATGGTGATGTAGTGGTTAGCACGGTGGTGTAGTGGGTTGAGTGGGTTTCCTCCGGGTACTCCAGCTTCCTCCCACAGTGCAACCACATGCATGTTAGGTTGATCAGTCACTCTAAATTGCCCGTAGGTGTGAGTGTTGGCCATGTGATGGACCGGCGAACTGTCCATGGTGTACCCCACCTTTGCCCAATGATGCTGGGATTGCCCCACCGTGACCCCAACTAGCGGGATTAAGCGGCAGATAATGGATGGATGGATGTTCAACAGTTTGAATATGTATAGCTGTGAGCAAATATGATTGTTCCTGGTCGAATGACAAATCTTTAAGTGTTCGCTAAAATTTTCCTTCTTTGTATGGGCTACATAATAAAGCATGAATTATAAAAATGTATTATTTATTTTGCCAGTTATATTCCATTCAGGAAGTAAACAGTGATTGTGTATTAAATTGTGCAAGGGGCGCCCAAGCCCTGCTTATACTGCACTCCTAGTTCATAAAGTAGCCAGTGAGTGGACATACAAGGGAGGAGCTCCTAATAAAGTAAGTGAACGGCGAGTCTATAAATTAAGTGCTACAGCTACATTCTCCATGTCCCACGCAGCTTGTGACAGCCCACTTCCATAATCATGTAGCTTTAAAGTAATTACTTTTTCCACTTTCTATTTCTTAATCAGAGCTACTTGTTTTTCCTCCCTCATTTCAAATGCGGTGGCATTTTTGTATTGTTTGTTTTGTTAATAATTCACAATTCAATTCCGTTTTATATGTACAGTACGTTGTACAACAGAAATTGTCCCAAAATCGCTTCCCACAAATGCTGGTCCACCTCCTGACAAGCAAGCCGAGGACGACAAAGCTCCATAAAAGCTTAGTAAGAGCGTGAGGCACAACGAGGCCCAGGTCATCGACTGACTGGCCCACACCTGGTCACCTTTGAGGGTGGTCAATCAATTTGTTATGACTGAAGTCTGGATGACAGCAGGTTTCACAAGGCCAATGCTGCACAACAATGGCAGCCCACTATGTGGGTGTTAAGCACATCACCACTATAAATACACAAACTCATCGACAGTTATGTGATGAAAGTTGAGTCAGCATTGACTAATCATTGATGATGTCGTGAATAAAACCAAATGCAAATTTGATATCCAACCAAAATTCGATGTCTGTCCAACGTTAGAGGTTGGCATCAAGTCAACGCTGGGTTTTGATGTTAACCTGGTTCTTTATGACATCAGATTGATGCCCAGTCCCTGCTGGGATGATGTACAATTTGTGTTCGCCATTCGCTGGACCTTCATCAATCGTCAGTTTCTGACCACAGGACCACTACTGGCTGGATAATTTTGGGTAGTAGACAACTCTCAAACTAGAAGTGACACTGACTGTCCAACAGTGGTCCTGCAGTGAGAAACAAATGGTCTACAGTTTGCAAGTGCATAGTTGTAAGTAAACAAAGTAGAAGGAAACCTTAGAAATCCATAATCGAGCCAAACTCCACAAGTCAGTAGAGCATGACCCTTTCCAGCAAGCCTTGGATCACACTGCTAGCCTTAAGGGGTGCTAAAAATACAGATCCCAGAGTCTCGCAAATGTGTAGATGTTTGTCCACAACTGGGCAGCCAGAGGAATTTAGACTTTCTTTCCAAGAAATTTGTTGAGTTGAGCAAGTAGCTATTTATCATATGAAGTACTTTTTTTAGGTTGAACTGGTTGAACTATTGAAGCAACTAACGAAACAGTGGAGTCTTTGGGAAACTGGAGATAATGATGTTCAGTATCTGATCTTTGAAGCGCTGTAGATCTTTGGAGGATTGTTAGAACAAAGCCAAACTCCACATGTCAGTATGGGATGACCCGCCCTTTCTGACTAGTTAGAAACTAAAATTAAGAAACATTTGGCATTTGTGTTTGTACACAAATGAATTTGATACCCACATACACAGTAGTGAACACACAAACTAGAGAAGTTGGCAGCCATATCCATGGGCACCTAGGAGGCAGTTCAGGCACTTAAGTCATGTCCTGATGATTCAGGGGATCAAACCGGCAACCTACCTGTCACAAGACTGGTTCTGTAGCCTCCAACCCATGACTATGCCCCCACGTTCCCCTTGCCCACCTACAGATATAGAGAACAAAATCAGCAGGTCCTGTTGTCTTTTCAGAAGCATCCACATTGTTACTGTCATAATAGTGTGACCAGCAACTAATCAACATCAAGCTTACTGCATCATTGTTGGTCGGTAAAGTCATCAAATAAACTAACCTGTGCAACCAGAGAAAAATAAACCCAACAACCAAAGCATTTTTTCTCTATATTTTCTTACAAGCACAACATTTACCCCAGTGAACACGTCATAAATTAAAATCGGACATTTGAAATGTACATAAAAGTGATAAACCTAAAAGCCCAAACCATAAAGTGCGGTAGCCAAAGAATCCTGTTACAGCTGGAATGAATCAATGAACTGTTTATTTTTTTTATTTATATCTTACCTTTGAAGACAGTCCGCAGACCATGATGATGCATAGTTTTTCTTCTCTACTCGGGTGGCTGATATTTTAGATTAGGCTCTAGCTTCCTCCACTTCCTCTACCCTGTCAAAAACCAATCAACTAAAAACCGTCATCGTTTCATCGTCTTGTGATCGCAATATAAGAAAAGTTGTTTTTGTGAGACGTGTTTTTCTTGCGATCCTACGACATTGAAAGTTCAGTTTTTTATCTTGAAATCACAAAACAAATAAGCTGTGGTCTCGAGGTAACAGTCCAGGAAACCATAACTACCTCATGGCCCCTCTGGACTTTTGGCTGATGGGCTGTATTTAAGACGAGGAGACTTCAACTCTAATTTCGTGTCAAAATATCCCTTTGAAAATAGTTTGGTGACTAACAGAGCGGAACGGATCTCACAAAGAAACTCTCGAGCTGGCCAGACTGGCGGATGTCTGAGGTGGACAGAGGACGGAGATTTTATTGAATGTAAATGGGAAGTTGGGGGAAAGCCAGCTAATTGCCTCGTCCTCGTTCCTGACCCTGCAACATTTAAAATGCCCCATGCACGACATTACAGAGTTGGAGCTTGATATTTGAGGCTATATTAAGCTTGACAACCTTTTTAGTCAACATTTCAGCCCTCTGCCTACCTCTGCTGAATAATATGATAATATGCTGGCAAGGCATACAGAGTATTTGGCTGACTAAGAGAGGAACTTGTTGGACAGATCCTTGCATATTACAACCTAGCTGGCTCACAAACCCCCCGTCGGAACTCTACTTTTCCCCCAACAAACAAGCCAGACGGTGTACAAGCCAGAGCGATACTTTTAATAATGTTTTATATTTTTCTACAGCTTCATTACAGCAGATTATCCTGTATTAAAGACCTACCTGTGCAACTCCTGTAATACGGTTGTAACAATATTGTGATAATACATTAAACACATTGTAAAATTTAACTAGTTATGTTGCATTAATATTTATATTTCAACTCATATAACTTAAATATCCTTTTACATATTTTTTTTTTTACACACACACATTTTATATATCCTCATAAGACCTGGTAATTCATTTTTGGCCTCTGGAGGGGACATGAGTCTCCAAAAGATATTTCAAAAACTAAATAAAGTATCTTGCTAAAACCTGTTTTGCCATGTATAGAACATTCTGGTCTTTCCAGTGATGTATCATGTGTTGGGGTGTGTCATTCACATGTTCTACCTTTTTCAATATGGCTGCCTCTCAGTAACCACATTTTATGGAGCGAGAGAGATAAGCTCTCAAATAATATGCATTTATGATGTTTCTAAAACCTATAATTGATATATTTTAGGTATAAAACTGTTGTAGCTAGTTCTCAAAGCACTTTTTATTGATATGCTTTTTTGATGTCCTTTGTAGTGGACATTGGGACTTGTAAGCTCTGTAAACATGTAAATGTGTAAATTCATTACTAATTTATTTGTAATTCATTACTAATTTAATTTATTCCTAATTTATTAGAAAACGTTAGATAATTGTCCATTTAAAAAATAGAACATTAAAATTCAATAGAACGTAAGAGAAGTTGGATATTAAGTGTGGAAAGTGCGAAACTTTGGCTCAAGGTTTGGAGTGATTAACACAGGTATAGCTAGTGTGCCTAAAAACTGTTTAAACCTGGATTTTTTTTTTATCAAAGTAACGTTAACCTTTAGAATAGGCTATTATTTGTTTCTGTTCATATACAGTGCATATGAAATATTTCTTATACTGCCGAAAGTGGAAATGGTATCAAAAAAGGTGAACAATGTTTGTTTACTCAGTTTCATTTACATTATATTCTATGATTGAGTTGGTGCTGATGTTGTAGAAGGGTATGATTGAGTTGGTGCTGATGTTGTAGAAGGGTATTTGGTCTGATGCAGAACAGAAAACAATAAATATGACATAAACAGTGTCCTGTTGTCCACTATAAAGGACATTCCATAAAAATAAGTTTAAATGTTTTTTAAAAAAATGGTGTTTTTTTTTTCACCTAGTAGACTTATTATATGTTGAAATTACTGAAATTTTTTACTGAAACTTTAATTATTCTGGGTCTCAGGAGGGTATATACAAGTCAGAACACTCAGATGCAAAGGTGAGATCCATGAGCAGGCTTGATTATTGAATAACAACAGAGAATGCAGAAATAACGTAGTACTGGGCAGGGTGATGGGCGATATAACCAGGTTTTCCAGGCTTTCCAGCAGTGCCCGCTGGCGTAGCGTTTTCCAGGAATGAAGTCCTGTCCGAGCAGTGCGTAGATCCCCTCAGCCGTAGCGTTTCTCCAGGATGATGAAATCCTGTCCTGGCAGACACAGAAACCCTTAACCAAGGGTAACGTTAAAGAACAGTACAAAATAGAGTCATAACAGGGCCACTGGAGGGCCAGCAAGTGGCAAGGAGAAAGTGAAGACTGGACAAACCTCTCTTTGGCATTACGTGGGGCTAACTCTTCACCAGATCGAGACGTAGAGCACACACAAAGTATTGTTGACCAACCTTGAGCTCAGGACGAGAGAGAGTCCGACGTAACGATGATGATCTTGACAGATGATCTTGACTTGAGAAACAACAGGAGGCCTGGTGCGTACGTACAAGTACAAGTGTATATTCAATACTATACACTGAGGGCACGTGTTCTAGGCTGCCTCAGTACTCAGGGACAGAGACCTCTGGTATATATACAGCACCCTCTCTCTATTTCTCACTATTCACCATATTTCGCCACGCCCACTTTCAAGCGTGTGTTTCTTCCGCCTTTGTGTTAGAACTTCCGCTCAGCTAACCTAAATTAATACAGTTACATGGGAGGAGACCAGAGAGACAGTCAGAAGTTCAAAGAGTACAACACTGTCTCATCCGAGGTTAATAACACAGTGGGTAGATGATATGAAAAGGTGGTCTGAGGTTACCTACGGCGACATGTTTAATTACTCTGTAATCTCGGAAGGTGTAGACGGTTCAGCAATGAAAAACTATAAAAGTACTGAAGCGTATCAGTACCTGCACAGTGGGAAGGTGGTGTGTGTACTCCTACACACAGACGATGAGTTTATATTTCTGAAAGCCGGTTAAACCCAAGTCAAGCCAGCTGCCCGAGCCACTCTGCGTGGGTGTTAGTTACAGTCCAGATAGCCTAGCGCGGTGGACACTGATCAGAAAACAGTTACTTAACTCGCAAACACCCGACGCGTCTGCTTCCTCTGAGCTTCATAAGCGAGACATTTCTCTGGATAAGGATGCTCTGGTGCTGGTTCTCCTCCACAGAATGGTAAGAACAGACATACGGAGGTTTGGGGTGGATGTTTTATATTTAGCACCTTCAGCCAGAGACGCAGGTCCTCTTCTTTGGAAGCCGGCCCCCTAACACTCTGATTTATGTGCTGTGTTCATAACACTGTTGTTCAAGCCAAGTTCCCCACGTCTTCCAATTATTTTGTCTCTTTCTAACTGAACATATTCTAGTCATTTTATATGTTTATTGTTGTTTTGCTTGTAGTTAGTATCAATGTATTTGTGGGCGCACCGGAAGTTCTAACACAAAGTAAAGAAAGATGGCCCCCCCAGTGTATAATATAATATTTATGTTATTACCATTTTGGCTAAATGTGTGTGGTTATGCAAAGTAGACCAATTTGGCAAACCTGGCAACCCTGGCGGTGCTGTGAATCAAACACTCCATAGTATAACTGATGACAGAGTGAAAGCATATGACTTGTTTGCTTTACATAAAGATCTCACATAGCACAGAAACCTCACATATTGAATTACTGACACTGCACTGCAGTTTAATCATCTCCTTCAAACCGGTGCATCTATGGAGTTACGGAGACATTAGATGTGAAGGTAAACCATTTAGAAGCTTCTAATTTGGCCTTTATTGAACCAAGAACTTCAATAGACTTCCAGCATGGCTTTCTATTCATGATGCTTAGAAGGCGTACAAGCGCGAGGCTGTTCCCACCATGACAGCTCAGGGTTGTTGACTTTGAATTAGAAAACAGACCGAAAAAATATGTTTTGGCCCCTAAAAAAACATTTTAAAAAACTGATTCCGTTCTATTGGTGCCATCAAATTGATACATCACTGTGGTGCCCCACCATCCCTTCTCCAGGTCCAAGAGGAAAAGCCAGGGTTTTACCCCAGACGCTGGCATTGGCTCCGGCAGCCGGCGCTGTAGTGCTGCCGCTAACAGGGTGGCCGTAATCCTGCCAAATCCCCCTGCAGCCTCAACACCTGACCCAGTGGCATTGAAAGGAAATGAGTTCCCTGGTCTGTGAAGATTTCTTCAGCTGGATCCTGCACGGCAGAAAGCTTCTCTTAAGACTTGTCTTCTTTTTTTTTCCACTCGTCTGCTCCTTTTTATCACTCTCTCACTCTCTCTCTCTCTCTTACTCTCTCAAAGCAGGGGCAGAGAGGAGAGGAGAGGAGGCGAGTGGTGGCGGGGTGGTGGTTTGGGGGGAGAGGGACGGGGGTGGGGTGGAGTGGAGATAGCCAGAGGAATTATCACAAATAACAAGAATGTCCTTGATCCATGTCTGTCTGGAGTGCGGAGGAGGCGTTTGCGGATACAGACGTTAGCCCGACAGCCTCGCTCTTATCCGGGCTAGCCAGACCCGACCTGCCTTTTCTTTTCTTTTTTTTCCTCGTCTCCCTGTCTTCTTCTCCTTCTCCCTCTTTTGCCTCGTCGAGTGCCTCTGCGTTCATTACCACTCGCCCCTCTCGCCTCATCACAGAAATGGCCCCGTGCCTGGACGCGGTGCCAATGACCGGGGAATGAGAGGGCTTGGCAGGAGGAACCTGTTTTTCTTTTTATTCTTTTTCTTTTTTTTTTTTTTCGCTGGGGCACTCGGACTCGTTCGCGCCCTGGCTTTGACGGACACGGTAATGAGTGTGCTAGCGTGTCACTAAGAATGGCTGGAAATCCACAGTAATGTCTGGATTGACCCATCCTATTACCTTATATCCAGCCCCGAGCTTAATGCCCGCAGGCCGGATGAAGACGTAACCCTACTGTCATCTCCAGAGCCTTATTTCCATTCTTCTCCGTTTGGATCATCCACTCCACAGGCCTCAAGAAGCCAGGAATTTCCAACATTCCAACTGGTTTTTACAATTAAGTCAGTTTGCCAACAACTAATTTCTAACACTGACCAAATGTAACACTTGATCTACACTACTGTGCAAAACTCTAAGTTTATCTTATCAATGAGTGTATTTTCACCAGTAAGAACATGAAATATCATTAGAACAGATGTGAATAATCATACATACAATACAAAGTAACATGAATATCTTATTGTGAAAGAAGTAGATCATATCTTGAGCTCAAGTTTGAGGAACAAAGTGTAGTTCCAGATTTCTCCTGGACGCTCCAGACATTGTATGAATGTATTCAGTTCCTTCAGCAGCAATCTTGATTTAGCTTAATGAAGTACTGAGCAGTCAAAGCAGGTATTAGATGAGAACTGTAAATAATACTGGGTTGGTTCCACAAGGAGAAGTTTGGAAAGGGTTAAATATACACACTGACGTATGTAAAAGCACTACGGAAATGTAAATGTTAAAAAAGTGGTTTAAGAATACAAGCTTCCTGTCTAAAAAAAAACTAACATAATATTCCTCATGTTCTCATAGTTCGACCTGCAATTGGACGGCTATTTATCACAATTCTCTCAGTTTTTGAATAATAACATGCCTTTTTTGAATTACTTTGAATATAAAGAGAATTCAGGGCTATATAAGCAGCAATTTTACTCACCTGCTTTGTGTATGTAACCAGGGGTGATTGTAGGCTTAGAGCTTTAGGGGTGCTGAGCACCCAAATGAGAACAGCTCATTAAAAAAAACTCAAAGTCATTTCGGACTACCAATCCAATGTTGGGGCAACACTGTGACTGGAAAGACACCAACAAATCTTAAAAAAAACCTTAGTTAACAAAGCTTAGTTTACAAATGTATTGAAGAGAACCCCGGCTGGGAACACTTGTAAGCCTTAATATGGTGTAATAACTCTAAATTATTAAGATACATTGTAAAAAATCACTAAAAGTAGCAGATTTATTAGATTTTCTGTAAAATCCGCTGCGCGTAGGTCACCATTGTTGTAACTACTGATGTGCGCAGCGGGTGGTGACGTCAAATGGTTGCAGTAAACGGTCATTGTGCTTGAGCACACACACACAACGTGTCTTAACAATTTAGAGTCATTACACCATATTAAGGCTTACAAGTGTTACCAGCCGGGGTTAACTTTAAGACATTTTATTAAAAGTAAAATATAATATAAGGATATACAGATATATAAGGATAAACAATATATATACACTAGTTTCTAATTGAATATTGAGCTTCTGTGGACTATAGGGTGACCAGATGAGCAAAAGAGAAATTCAAGGCATGAATTCAGGGTTTGATCAAGATCATGTTGGCCTTACTCAAATATAAGAGTTGAATATCTATAGCTGACTTGCTGACCACACACACACACACACACACACTAACAACACACACCCATACACACAGTTACGTTATAGTATCATCTCTTCATATCTTATCATTCTGTAACATTAATTAGCTAATACACATACAGATAGCACTACTCTAGCACCTTAGCTTTAATAACACACAGGCTAACCAACAGCACAGCAGCTACAGCTTCTCTCACTCCTTTATAAACAGTAAACAGACCACCTACAGCATTAGCCTGCTATAGCCTGCTTAAGCACCCCTAAATTAAGCCTAGCGACGCCCTTGTATGTAACAGAGCATTATTTTAAAATGAATAGCTAACTCACAGTGCGAGCTAGCCAGGCTAACATACAGCCACCACACTGGGGGGTTAGTTTTAAAGAATGCAACAGGCCCATATGTCCCAATACAGAAAGGCCAGCCAGTGTGGCGAGCTGCACGTGCCAACCCAGCACCTCCAGCAGCAACACTTCCAGTCTGGGACGCTGGACATGCCTGCCAAGCCGTTGCACTCAGCTTTGCCGCCAGCTCAAAGCGTTGCTGGAGGACCGCCATGCTGCTCTGCCAGCAGGTCCTCGATGACCGCTGTCCAGGCATCCTCCCAGTGGGCTCTACTGCTGGTCTTTATTGCATTGCTTCTTACAAAGTCCTTCCGCACTACTTCTTATTCTACAGTGTTCAGCCAGGTTTGGTCGTTAGAGTCCATGTTAGAGTTCCTCTCCGGTCTGCTAGGAGGCACTATCCCACTTCTGACACCAGTGTGGCGTGGGCATGGAGTACGTTGTGGGAAATAGTGATTTATTTAAGCACATGCTCTTTTGTTGAACACAGCAGTGGGTAGACCTGCTACTCAGCACTAGCTGACATGGCTGGCAGGCAGGTCAGCTCTAACCTCACATTTCCTGTACCTGGTAGACAGCAAACCCGTGTAATTAGCTCCACAGCCCAGCACATAGAAGCACATGCAGCACATGTACACATCTTAGACTGAACCACAGGAAATCATTTACAAGATTAAAATCTCTCCTTCCACAGCAGCGGTGGCCTTCAAGAGCTCCCGCATGTGCACAGCCATGCGCGCCAGTAACGCGGGGCTGTAATATATTTTAATGCCTTTAGGATTTAGGTTGTGACTCTTGATCAAATACTTTCAAAAAATGATTCAGCAAAAAAACTAAAGGGTGCCCTGCTATGTTTCACCCTCGTTGTTGGTGACTGACCAGCTTTATATTTTCAACCAGTTTGGATTCCACCTCTATGAATGTCCAGACCTTGCCAGTGGTTCCAGGCCTCCAAACCTCATTCATCAACTTAAGACGTCAGAAGTTCAATCAAAGTTAGCAAATTCAGCCTTTACGACAAATGATACTTAATGTGATAACTGTCTCTTAACCACTGGGCCCACAAAACATCTTCTGGTGGTCCTTGGGCCTATACTGAGGAGCAGTCAATGGTCCTTGGTGATTAACATCAGTTAAAAATGTCATTTATTTAATATAAGGGAAAAAACGTTTTCAAAAGGTAAACAATTTGAACCTCTGCAATTATGGTGCAAGAAGCAAATTTATCTATTTTTTACATCCTCCGTCCACTCGTTTCACTCGTCCACTTGCAAGCAACTGATATAAAGAATGGATTGCAGAAACATTCTGCTTAAAAGCTTCTATTTAGCTTGATTTCTGGTATAAACCAAGCTTAAGTTAGCCCGACATGCTAATATTTTGAATTCATAGACACGTATTGTCCAAGAAAGGTTTATCTATCTTACTTTCATTTGTTTGAGAATGAGATAATTAAGTTGAATTTAAAAAGCATGGGAATGAGATGGCTAGTACTTAGTAAGATAACTAATATAATTGTAATGTACACTTATTAAAGTGTGGGAATGAGATAATTAAGCCACAGTATCACCATTGTGTGTGAATGAGATAATTAAGTTGAGGCCATAAGAGTAAAGCATGAGCATGAGTTAAATAAGTTTTGGCCATGTAGGTTGTGGGAATGAGGTCATTAAATCATGGCCATGTGAAAATGAAATAATAAAGCTAGAGTATCACCATTATGTGGGAACAGGATAATAACGGTAAAGTAAAACATGTGAATGAGATAAAAAAAAATTTAATTGGGGTTAAATTTAGTAAGGTGTAGGGGAATGGGTAATTAAGTCATGGTCATTTGAGAATGAGATAATTAAGCCAGATTATCACCATTATGTGGGAACAAAATAATTAAGTTGGAGTAACACATGCGAACAAAATAAAAATTAAACTGGGGCCATAATGAGGTATGAAACTGAGATAGCTAAATTGTGGTCATGACTTAGTAAGGTGTGGGAATGAGAGTTAAGATAGGGCATCATTATTATATGTGAATGAGATCATTGTTGCATGACTATGACTTAAAAAAGTGTGGGAAGTTGTGGCCATGACTTAGTATGGTGTGGAAATTGGATAATTATGCCAATTTTTTATCATTATGTGGCAACAAGATAATTCAGTTGAAGTAAGACATTGGAATAAGATTAAAAAAATAATAATAAATTTGGGCCATGACTTAGGAAGCTGTGGGAATGAGATAACTAAGTTGTGGCCACTACATAGTAAGGTGTGGGACTGGGATAATTAAGTCATTGTATCACCATTATGTGCAAATGAGATAATTAAGTTGTGCCCTTGACATAGTATCCTATGGAAACAAGATAATTCAATTGTGGTCATTCTGTAGTAATGGTTATTACCATAGGGCTCAGATTAAATTTAATTAAATTAAGTTTTACAGCAGCTATAATCATATAGTCTATGGTCACCATATCAAAGGTTACTGAATAATAAGCATTGTGTGTAATTAAATTGGAATTTTTATGGGTTAATCATTTTTGAATAGGTATTTTAATCAACTATATATAAGTCAAATATATTGATTTTTATTTTTCTACATCATTGGAGCCCAGCAGTGGCCCTTTATGATATGTAATAAAATTCATGACCCGTTGACAAATCAAAATGCTCCAAAATTGACTGGAACAAAATCTATTTACATTAACTTACATTGAAAGTTAAGACCGGGTTTGTCTTCTCCTGTAACATTACCATTTGTAGACACTTGTTTTTCTTCGGGCTGCGTACACGACATATATATAGTTTTAAGATTTGTGTTCATGTATTATTTATATTTCCTGCCAAGAGAGTTGATACAGGCGCTATAACCGTGTATTCATAATGATGCGATAGGGGAACAATCCAAGGCTGTGAATATGGGCCAAAATCGCAGAGGACGAAAGGAATGTGTGGTAATGAGTTGTGGGGGCCGGAGTATCACCATTATCAGACTCGGAGAGGAAACAGACACGCCGGACCACTCCGGCTCTGGGGCTCTGCTCTTTATGACACGCTCCTGCCTGTTTTCTTTATTCGCTCGGCTGCGTTTATTATGCAGCCCTATATCTCATTTCAAAGAGAATCAATCATTTTTAAAGGTGATTTATGCCAAGCGGATGCTGACCAGAGGAGTAGATTAGCCCTCTAAAACCGTCCTTGGGGACTCGGCGCGGTAAACACTCGCTTTATCCAGAGCACAGAGGTCGAGCGCTTTCTTTTGTTGGGGGTCACAGCATCTCTTAGCCAAATGAGTCACTGCGGCTGTGATGGGGAAACTGCTGTAGAGAGTAGCTGTGAATAGGACCCGTTCCAAATGTGCGGCCCTGCATTATTGAAAGGGGTCCGTTAGTTCACTATGCATTATTTAGATTAGGAGATCTGAAGATGACTCATCAAACATAAATGATACAGTTCGGACATCCCTGCCTAATAAAAATAACGTGTAGCCATAATTTACGCATGGCTTCAGGGTAAAGACACGCATATGCGGCATTCGTTCCATATTCATAAACAGTGCAGTAGGAGTCCATCAGAGCTACATTACAATTCATTGAATACATTTATTGATGAGTAACAAACCTGCAATGTAGAAAATTAATACATAGGGATGCTAATGAGAATGGAACAATTAAGTTGTGGCCACCACTTAGGAAAACATAAAAAAAAGTAAGTTGTGGCCATGACTCAACAAGACTGCAAAAAGAGATCAAACCTGGCCATAACTTCATAAGGTATAAGGTATGAAAACCAGAAAATTAAGTTGTTGCCACCACTTAGTTAGATAAGATCATTAAGTTAAGGCCACCACTTAGGAAGACATAAAAAATGAGATAATTAAGTTGTGGCCATGACTCAATAAGGCAGGAGAAAGAGATAAAAATTGAACTCATAAGGTATAAGGTATGAAAAAGTATGAAAACATAAACATTAAGTTGTGGCCACCACTTAGTAAGATGAGATAATTAAATTGTGGCCATGACTTAATAAGGCAGCAGAAAGAGATAATAACTGGCCATAACTTCATAAGGTATAAGGTATGAAAACTAGAAAATTAAGTTGTGGCCACCACTTAATAAGATAAGATATATAAGTTGTGGCCACCACATAGGAAGACATAAAGAAATAAGATTATTGAGTGACCATGACTCAATAAGGCAGGAGAAAGAGAGAAAAACTTGCCATGACCTCATAAAGATATAAGGTATAAAAAAGAGAAAACATCATAAGGTATGAAATCAAGAAAATTAAGTTGTGGCCACCACTTATTAAGATGAAATAATTAAGTTAAGGCCACCACTTAGGAAGACATAAAAAAATGAGATAATTAAGTTGTGGCCATGACTCAATAAGGCAGGAGAAAGAGATAAAAACTTGCCATGACCTCATAAGATATAAGGTATAAAAAAGAGAAAACATCATAAGGTATGAAATCGAGAAAATTAAGTTGTGGCCACCACTTATTAAGATGAGATAATTAAGTTGTGGCCATGACTCAATAAAGCAGCAGAAAGAAATAAAAACTGACCATAACTTAATAAGGTATTGTGTAAGGTATAAACACAAGAAAACTTTATAAGGTATGAAAGCAAGAAAACTAGGTTGTGGCCACCGCTTAGTAACAAGAAAAAATGAAGTTGTAGTAAGACATGGGAACAAGATAAAATTGAAGTGTCGGAAGGAGATACTGTAGCTAATATTAAGTAAGACATGCAAACAAGATAAAGATTACATTGTAAAGGCTTAGGTATATGGTAATTAAGACAGATAATCATTATTATATGGGAATGATGTCATGACCATGATCTATTGAGGTGTGGGAATGAGATAATTAAGACAGATAATTGTAATCATGTGGGAATGAGATAACACGGTTATGGCCATGATTTAGTAAGTCATGGTAATGAGATAATTAAACCAGAGTTTCACTGTAATGTTGGAAGGAGCTAATGAAGTCCTGACCATAAGGGAATGAGATAATTAAGACAGAGAATCACTATCATGTGCAAATGAGATAAAGCAGTTGTGACCAGAACTTAGCAAGTTGTGGAAATAAGAAAATTAAGGCAGAGATACGCTATCATGTTCAAATGACTCAGTTGTGGCCATGATTTAAAAAAAACTAAGAATGAGATAATTAAATGAGAGTTTCACAGTAATAATGGAAGGAGCTAATGATGTCATGTCATAAGGAAATGAGATAATTAAGCTAGAGAATCACTATCATGTGCGAATAAGATAACTCAGTTGTGGCCATGATTTAGTAAGTCATGGGAATGAGATAATTAAACCAGAGTTTCAGTATAATGTTAGAATGAGCTAATGTAGTCATGGCCATAAGAGAATGAGATAATTAAACCAGAGTTTTATCACTATGTGGAAACCAGATTAAATTGTAATATGACATGACAATGAGATAAAACGTTGTGGCCGTGATTTATTAGACTATGGGATGCAATAATTAATCCAGACCATCAGTATTATTCATGAATGAGGTCCTTGAGATCCATAGCCATGACATAGTACAGTATGAGAATGAGATAACTCAACATTGTGAAGAAAGCAAGAAGAGCTTTTATCAAGTTTGTTGTTCCTGAGGGTGAAAAATGCTATGAAACTGACCAAAAATGGCAGTGAAGTTTGCAAACCTTCCTCCTTTTCTTCATAATTTCTGGTTCCACCTTAAACAGTTACATTTCTGCACCATTTAAGGTGGAATAGGACCACGCGATCAGGAGGAGCAGTACATTTGCACAGTTCCTCTGTGGCGGTGCACTGATGATAGATTTAAAATAATAATAATAATACAAGCCCCAACACTAACACTTGAACCAGGTTTAACACTTCGACAAAATACAGGCCAACGTAAATGCTATTGCAATGAGGTGCAGTGAGCTCTCCGTCTCGTTTGGTGGTGATCCATGTGGTGTTTTACTGGACCTTTGAGAGTGATTAACCTACATGACCTAACAACCATAACATCATCTCCAGAATCACATAAGTGCAAACCATCTAGAAAGTCGACGCTGCTATTAGTGAGTTGTGAGCCATGAATGCCAAACTATCTCATTCCCAGACCCTACTTAATCAAGGCCATAACTTTACTATAATCAATATAAGACATCACCAGCAGAACACCAGAGCTGTAACTAGATGGATAGTCCAAAAATATCCAGACACCAGCTCTTGAAGTCTACTGCTTAGGGCGCACTCATTGCTAATACAAACATTACATTGTATATAAACGGTTTGTATAATCTCTGAAACCACCTAAGGTCACCATGTCCAGTGCCTAGCATCAGTTAGAGGGCTACAAAGTCCCCGAAGACAAAGTTATGGGCTGGAGGTACTGCATTCTGCCAGGTTTGATAACAGATTCTCATGCTAATGCTTCTCATTCCCAGACCCTTCTTAATCAAGGCCATAACTTTACTATAATCAATATAAGACATCACCAGCAGAAATCTTTAGTAACTAGATGCATAGTCTGAAAATATCCAGACACCAGCTCTTGAAGTCTACTGCTTAGGGCACACCCATTGCTAACCCAAACTTTAAATTGTATATACACTATTTGTATAATCTCTGAAACCACCTAAGGTCACCATGTCCAGTGCCTAGCATCAGTTAGAGGGCTACAAAGTCCCCGAAGACAAAGTTATGGGCTGGAGGTACTGCATTCTGCCAGGTTTGCCAGGTTTGATAACAGATTCTCATGCTAATACAAACATTACATTGTATATACACTGTTTGTATAATCTCTGAAACCACCTAAGGTCACCATATCCAGTGCATAGCATCAGCAAGAGGGGTATAAAGTAGACAAAGTTATGGGCTGGGGTTATTGCATTCACTGGAGCACTATTCAATAGCTTTGAGAGATGGAAACCTCCGACCTCAATAATACTCTTGTGGCTAAATGCAATCAAATCCTCACAGAAATGTTCCCAGAACAGTAAAGGTGGTCAATGCAGAAGAGAAAGGAAGGACAAACTTTCTATTAGTAGTCTTAATCTCAGAAAAAACGCTGGGCGAGAGGGTCTCTACTGACTTTGGCAAAAATAGTGTATCAATATGTTAGATGTACTGGGACCTGTAATGAACTTCAGATTTGCTCAGTAGGCAAATACGGCTCCCGTTTTGAAGTAAACAAGGTTCCCAAATTAAGTCTTGTGTTTTTTTTTTGTCAGACAAGCAGTTTGAGTCGACCCTCAAGGGTTCTTCCCGCCACTGGAGTAGACACTTCTGAGGAAAGAAGAGAGCTTTAGATTAAAGAAGGACTTAAAGGTTTTTTCCGTGGTATATTACCAAAATGTAATCCACATCTAGGTTAGGCTGTGTTCAGACGGCAAATCTGACTTGTTTTTCAAATACACAGCGAATCACAGCACTTCTGTCACTCTGAATTAGACATTTGTCACATTGCTAATACATCTCCAGACTGAGATTCGTGTACAAAAATACAGCTGGAAGTACATTTTAAACCAGCTACAAATGTGGTTTGGATCTGATTTGCAAATATTTGGATTTGATGGGTTTTATTGCTGAATACGGTCTGGATAAGCCAGATCTGGATACAAGAAAAGATGCCAGATTTAAATAGAATCTGGAAATTACACATAAAGATACAAACTGGATATGCCAAGTTTGGATACAATCTGGATATGGAAGATTTTAATATACTCTGGATACACCAGATTTGGAAACAATCTGGATAAGCCAGATTTGGAAACAATCTGGATAAGCCATATTTGAAAACAATCTGGATAAGCCAGATTTGGAAACAATCTGGATAAGCCAGATTTGGAAACAATCTGGATAAGCCAGATTTGGAAACAATCTGGATAAGACAGATTTGGAAACAATCTGGATAAGACAGATTTGGAAACAATCTGGATAAGACAGATTTGGAAACAATCTCGATAAGGCAGATTTGGAAACATTCTGGATATGCCAGGTTTGGATAAAATCTGCATAAACCAGATTTGGAAACAATCTGGATAAGGCAGATTTGGAAACATTCTGGATATGCCAGGTTTGGATATAATCTGCATAAACCAGATTTGGATACAACCTGTATATGCGAGGTTTGGATACAATCTGGATAAACCAGATTTGGAAAACAATCTGGATGTGCCAGGTTTGAATACAATTGGGATAAGACAGATTTGGAAACAAACTGTATAAGCCAGATTTGGATACAATCTGCATAAACCAGATTTGGAAAACAATCTGGATATGCCAGATATGGATACAATCTGGATAAACCAGATTTGGAAAACAATCTGGATATGCCAGATATGGATACAATCTGGATAAACCAGATTTGGAAACAATCTAGATAAGACAGATTTTGAAACAATCTGCATATGCCAAATTTGAAAACAATCTGGATAAGCCAGATTTGGAAACAATCTGCATATGCCAGCTTTGGATACAATCTGGATATGCCAGATTCAGGTTGGTTGTCTGACCTAACTGGCTCAAAGAAATGAGCAAATTTCTAATTTGCAAATATCAAATATGACAGATTTGGAAATGACAGATTAGGTTGCAGAATGGATATGCCAGGTTTGGATACAAGCTGGATATCAAAAATTTGGCAACAAGCTGGATATGCCAGATGTAGGCTGGTTTTCTGGACTAATCGACTCAGCAAATATTTTGCAGCACATCAAGTGGTGATCTTGATGTTATCGCTTAATTCACAAACCTAACTTTTTAAAACCATTAGTATGTGGGTCAGTTTACACTTTAGCCTAGACTAGTGGTTTCCAATCCTCGTACCAGAGAGCTACTTTCCTGCAGAGTTTAGTTCCAACCTTTATCCAATAAGCTGTCCCGCCCTTTTTGTAACTCTAATACATCTGATCCAGCCTCTTAGGGAAGAGGTTGATTAGCTGGAACAGGCGGTGGCGTATTGCGGTCGGAACCTGGCTCCCCGGGGAGAAGGGTTGGAGCCCACTGGCCTAGACTAAAGAATTTCCAATGGTGAATCATCATTGATGCTTAATCCATGTTTGGAAAACCAAGCCTGTATATTCTACGACCATGCGAAAGTGAGGAAAGTGCTTCCTGAGGAAAGTATTAATGGTGAATTGTTGATATTAATGATGACAGTTCAGACCACTTCAGTCTACACAACGCTGGGCCAGTCCTTCAATCCAGCCTGACTGCTTAGGCATGAGGAAAACTGCTCAAGCAAAGAAGCATTCCTTGTTTTTTTCATGTCTTGTTTTGATAGACTGTATCATTTCCTCCGGCGTACTTTCTGAAAGAGATAGAAGAGACTTCCTGGGTGGTTGAGGTCAGCGGGGATGTTTCCACAGCAATTCCGCCTTTCAACGTACACATTCTCAACAACTGGCAATTTGCAGTCTGCTAACTTTTCCGAGCTGATAGTCTTCAGAAGATTGTTTTTGTGGTTTTCTTCTCTTGTTTTCTATAATCCATTCTGTATGTGACCTAGCAGATGCTAATGTAGTCTGGTTACAGCACCACTGAAAAGGGGGCGAGGAGGAACCCTGCCATGCTTCTCAACCAATCCAATCAAAGGCGAATGGAAATTGGATGACTGGTCATTATACAGCTATTATACAGCCATTATAGTGCAGCCAGGGTTAACCCCTTAAACTGCAGGCTTAGTATTCAGGAATGAATTGTGAGGCTTAGTCCTCAGTAACTACTACAGATGTGGGACATGGTATTCACAGTACACGGAGTAAAAAAGTAAAAAAAGTAATGCGATTCTAGTACTGCAGAAGAAACTAATGCAATAATGCCTAATGGTTCAGCAAAAAATTTAATTATCCTATCAATTTAATATGATATTTGGTGCTCAATTTATGCTTATGTAGCCTATGATAGATAGATAGATAGATAGATAGATAGATAGATAGATAGATAGATAGATAGATAGATAGATAGATAGATAGATAGATAGATAGATGACAACATGAACTTGCATTAACGCTGAGGGTTACGCAGGGTTACGCTGAGGGGCAGCCACTTTAGTGGACAGGGGCTTGTCTGCAGAATTATGTGGATGCTAGACTATGTACGTAAATTACAGATATTTAAAAAAAATATTATTAAGTAAGAGAAATTACAGAGATCTGAAGGGAAGTTCAACATCTTAGTAGGTCATAGTAAGACATACTATCCTCTAAGCACATCGACTAAAAGTCTAAAAGACTTAAATGAAGAACCGAACGTAATGAATTGAGATACATTTTAGGGATATATTTACAAAAATATGGGAAAAAAATGACTATTGACTTCTAGTGTCAGCATTGTTAGCCTCATAGCTCCAGTCCTGAACTAGACAGCAAACTTTTCTTAGATGACCGACCACATCTGGCGATACGGGAAATTGTGTCAATTCAAACCATTCCTTCAATAACCAATACGGTGGACAACTCAAGTAACTAATATAGCAGCTGAGAAACTAATGTATAATATATAGGAACAGAACCTTTAGAATGTGGGCCCACATATACAGTCGAATCACATTATTATGACCTACTTTTGGCAGTGGCAGTGCATATCTCATGAGGGAGGTCACAAGTTATGCTCTGGGTAGTGGTTTCGTGGTGTTCTCTGGACCCACTCATCCATGTGGAAGACACCATCAATCCATCCTTGCAGATCACGTACACCCAGACATGCTGATTGTCTTCCCTGGGACTGTTGGGATCTTCCAGCAAGACAATGCGACACAACACATGGCTGACCAAGACTTCAAAGTACTACCTTGGACCCTTAATTCCCCAGACTTGAACCCAATGGAGCATCTGTTTGACTACCTCAATCATGGTGTTGGCTCTATGGATCCTCCCCCACGTGACCTAAAGCAGCTGTGGAATGCACTGCAGTCAGGATGGCTTAAGATACCTGTAACAACCGAACTGGAACTTATTGAGTCTCCCAGCCCGTCTAACTGCTGTCCGTGTTAACTCTGGATATTAGCTGGTGGTCATAATAATGTGACTCGACTGTGTACAGCTGTTTTGCTTCAAGGTCCTGTCATTCAGAGGTGCTGCGCAGAGTCGGGGTATGGTAATTGTTAGGCCAGCTGGGGGTATCGCCCAAAGCTGGTTGTTAGATAGTCATACTGGTAGCAGAATTTGCTCCATTTGTCTAAAAAAGCCGGCATCAGCGTTTCTCTTGGTTAGGAGCTCAGCATTGTTTTTTTGTTTCACTTCCAAACTGCAGCAGTGCAAGAAAACTGTTGCTCCAACGTTTCACTTCACACTCTGTGCTTAGTATACAACTTTTAAGCAGTCTGTGACATAAAAAGTCTTCAGACTTCCACAAAAAAGGGGGGGGGGGGTGGCACAGAGGGTAACCGCTCTGATCTTCCACATGCATCATTCAGGGCGTTAATAATGAGCGCGCACGCTTGACGCTGGGGATAAAAGCGACTGCTCCCCAAAAAAGGGTGGCGCGGCAGCCGCTTCCGAACGGAAAAGGTCACTCCTTTCATTCGCCTCCATCCTCTTTAAGCTCCGTCTGACAAATTATCACAGGGGAGAGACAATGGAGGTCTTATCGCAGGCATCTGTGTGGTCTAAGCTAAAGGCTTGCTCGACTGGGCCCCCCCTCCTACCCAGCGCCACTTATCAAGCGTGATGTCTCCCAGCCCGGGCGGAACGATCCGGAAAGGTCAGTCACAGCTGGTCGCCGTGCTCAGCAGTCCGCGCGCATGCCGCTGCAGCCTGCCTCCAGCTGAGAGTGGCAACAGCAGCTCTGTCACCCAAGCACCAGCGGGGCGCCCGCGCTCAGATTAGCCCTGAAGAGGACGACATGGAGAACAAGACGCTGCCACTTCATCTGAAGGGTACCGCGCCATCAAATTCGGGAAGCTCGCGACATCAAATTCGGGAAGCTCGCGACATCAAATTCGGGAAGCTCGTTGTAGCTTTGATCGTTAAAGACTGCCTGCTCTCAAAAATCATTTTTAATGTTGAACTCCTTTTGGGTGGCTAGTTATGGTAGCGTAGACTAATATATCATCCCTGTCCAAAGAAAAACATGTCTCTTTATTTTTGTCGATTTTTATTTTTCTACATTATTTGAACACCACAACTGATCTTTACATTGTGTGAAAATTTCATGATGAATAGACCAATGGAAATGTTCCAAAGCAGCTTGAAAAAAATTCTGGTTCCATTGACTTCCATTGGAAGTAAAGACAGTTTTTGTCCTCTCCTGGAAAGTTGTCATTTTGGAGATACTTGTTGGACAGTGACAATATGTATCAGTTGTGTAGCTATACTATTCATGGGGTGGTACACTAAAATACAATACACTAAAATGTGCTAATGAGATGTGACAGGCACCAGTGAGAGCCACCAGGGTCAGTTGGCTCTCGTTAAATGAGAATTTGACCTTTTTTTATTACTATTTCCACATAATTTAATTCTTATGGTGTAAACAAAGAAATTCAGAGTGGTTTGGCATGAAATGCTCTTTTCTAGATAAACGCAACTGAGTCTGAATTGTTCCCAGTGGTTGAAACCAGACTTCTAAATAGCTTAATGCCTTTAAAAACTCACTCACAGAACTTTATTACATGAAAATGGTGGTGGACAGGTTGCCTGATACTCCGTAAGTGTACGTCTAAAGCACATTCATGGTGGAGGTGTATATCGTCGCTGTCCATAGAAAAACAAGCATCCCCAAAATCTCAACTTTACAGGAGAGCCCAACAATCTACTTTACTTTTAATGGAAGTCAATGGAACCAGAGTTTCTTCCCCAGCTATTTTGGAGCATTTCTATTGGTGCATTGTAACACAATGTGGACAGTGACGATATGTAGGGTGTTGTGAGGCAAAATAGACCCCCTGAGACATCATCAATATTACATATAAAGACACGTGTAGGTTCACTGGTGCAGCCAAGACATGAAGTGAGGCCCAGGAGTCCAAGCCAGGGAATCGACTGTGGAACCAATGCTGGCTCACTGGCAAGCCCTTGGGGCTTAGCTGCTGGCTTTATGCTACCTCTTGTTTCCACCTGGCACTGTTTTAATAGTAGATAGTGTTCTACTGTGGTACCATAACATGCCACATTCTCACCGCAGCACAGGTTTATTCCAGCTTACCTCACTGATGCAGGTTTTGAGAATAAAGACTCAAATCTGAGCAAGAAAACTTGTGTAATTGTGGGTGGAGCTGTTAGCCTAAGGCCCATGCTTGCTAGAAGATACTGCTAACTTAGCCTTTCACATAACCAGCTAACCAGATTTCAGTTCATTGAAGCAAGCTTTGAGACTCAAATTTGATCATGAAATGTTATATTTTTGTGTGAGGCTATTAGCTTAACCCTTAAATGTTCTCACCAAGAAAATATTTTTAACAATTCTAATTACATAACCTTAGCATATATGCCTTTAGCATAAAGAAACATGTTTTGGGAGTATTTTGCTTTATTACACTTATTTTTGTTGCATAAAGTTACATAACTCTCTTGGTTAAAACCTCTGAGTGAACATTTTTATGTAATAAACCTCTGCCTATTGGTAGAGATTCACAAGTTCAACACTTTCTTTCACATTCATAAAGATTGGTGACTCTAAATGTTAAGCTAGCATTAGCCTGACGTGAGAGCCTAAGTGTTACAGCCATGTAGGTCCATCCCAGCTCAGCAAAGCCTGGACGGTGCAAGTTTAGAGAATAGAAATCCAAACTTCTGTGAGTCTGTGATTTATGGTGCATCTGCTTAACCTACATTTATTTCATCTTCTTGTTAGCACTAGAGGCCCATGACGCTAGCGAGAGGGCTAAACCGCAAGCAATTCTCACTCACTACTGCTTCACTGAGGCAAGTTTAGAGGATAATGACTCAAATCCGAGTAAGTGGGTTTGAGTGACCAGTGCTGGGTTGACATATGAACATAACTGTTCTGATTATTGAAGTTTTTATGTTTGTTTGTTTGTTTCTGCTGTGCCTCGTCTGCTCTGCCTCGTCTGCAATACAGTAGCATAACATGGACACCTATACTGTAGGATAGAGACTGTGTGCAGAGTAGGTGAAGGTCAAGGGGCAAGGGGATTTAGAAACAGGGCAGCAAGGAAGCATTTAAATTTGCATAGTTATGCATATGCATAGATCTTAGCATTCTGAATGAGTGCTATGGTTTGGGGAGGCTCCTGTTGCATTTCTTTCACTGGCACTAATAATACTTATACATTAATCCACATAGCAGTTCATTATCAGTTGATGTACGATTTGAATGAATGCAAATTTGAGTAATTGGGTTTGACTGACCAGTGCTGGACTGAGATATGGACAGAACTGTTCTGATTATTTAGGTTTTTTTGTTTGTTTGTTTGTTTGTTTCTGCTATGCCTCGTCTGCGATACAGTAGCATTACAAGGACACCCATACTGTAAGATAGAGACTGTGTGCAGGGTAGGTGAAGGTCAAGGGGCAAGGGGATTTAGAAACAGGGCAGCAAGGGAGCATTTACAATTTGCATAATTATGCATATGCATAGATCTTAGCATTCTGAATGAGTGCTATGCTTTGGGGAGGCTCCTGTTGCATTTCTTTCATTGGCACTAATAATACTAATACATTAATACACATAGCAGTTCATTATCAGTTGATGTACAATTTGAATGAATGCAAATCTGAGTAAGTGAGTTTGAGTGACCAGTGCTGGGGTGATATATGGAGAGAACAGTTTTGATTATTTAGATTTTTTTGTTTGTTTCTGCTATGCCTCGTTTGCAATACAGTAGCATTATAAGGACACCCATACTGTACGATAGAGACTGTGTGTAGGGTAGGTGGAGGTAAAGGGGAAAGGAGATTTAGAAACAGGGCAGCAAGGAAGCATTTACAATTTGCATAATTATGCATATGCATAGATCTTAGCATTTTGAATGAGTTTAAGGAGGCTCCTATGCCAGTTGTGTTCCTTTCACTGGCACTAATAATACTAATTATTATTTTTATTGTATAATTATTTAAGACACATAGCAGTTTATTGTCAGTCGATGGACGATTTGAATGAATGCAAATCTGCAGCGCGGTAGGCCGGTTGGTGGGTTTCGGCCACACAGTAAAACACGTGTGAACTCACTTTGCAAAAGTCATTATTTACAGTTCCCTGGCCATTTTTCATCTGCGCACATGATGGTGCCTGAACGTCGGCCAAGGCCTGTAAACAAACTTGTAGTAAAAACGTTGGGTTTTACGGGGAAATGTCTTATTGTCGCTCCTCAAAAAACGAGACGTGGCCTCCTCGGGCCAGGCTCTTCAGCAGCAGCGGATCTAGTTCCGCTGAGAAGCTTTTATACAAAGTAGTTGCGCCGTGTTGGACGAGCCTGGCACTTTCTCACAGGACTATTTATGGGCGTCCAAGCGCTGCGAAAGGCGAGCGCGGCAGACTTGTACTAACTACTTTAGCCGGCTGCTATATTTCAGCTGATTTATTTGGTCTGTCGCGCGAATTCAGAGCAAATGAATGGGCGCATTTAGATAAAGTTAAAATGATTTAACAAAATGACTGTCCCCCGATACCCACTCTGTTTGCTTGTCTTAGGTGCAGCGCAGGGAATTGCTCTACTTAGGCTCCACAAAAAGAAGAACGCTGAGCGGCCGTTTCCCAGGCACTTCTCTTTCCCCACCTTCCCCCATTCCTCCCCACCAACCCCCACTCCAATTAAACAACCGTAGTCCTATTCGGGACATGGATATTCATAACGGGGACTTAAGAGCTGGTGGCACCTAAAAAGCAATAAACGAAAGACAAATGTTTGTCAGCTGCGCGACTGTAATATGCCATCAATCTAGTGGCGAAGGATCATTTCCCCTTCAGGAGAGTGCTGATACGGGCGTAAGGATATTAATGAATTTATTCTAATTGCATAAGCGATGCATATATGCTGAAGACACGTCCTGCTCGTTCCGGCCCAAGCACTCCATCATGGCGAAGGTAGGCAGAGCGCTTCCAGCGTCTCGAGGGAAACTCAGGGGGTCACCGCGCCGATGGAAGAGCGCCGCCGCCACCATGTGGCGGGAGGGTGGGTTGCAGAGAGCTGGGAGACAAGGCAGCATTTTTTGTGGCTCCCGTTATTGACTGAGGCCTGCTGGAGCACAAATGCATGCTTTCAGATGAGTTCCTGGCACAATATTGGCAAAAGGGGGAACGAGACGCGCTTAACTCGCGCTCCCGCCGCGCGAGCTCGCCGTGTAATGCAATCAGACAAATGCGCTTTGACAAAGAGACCAGGCCGCGTGCATTCGAACGTCTACTCAAAGTAAACACAGGCAGGGGAAATTAAAGGTGGGGGGAGAGTATCCTTGATGAAGATAACCCGGCAACAGAAGGTAAACAGGCATCATCGGCCCGGAACGCGAGTCCCTCGCCATATGCCGGTGCGTTCCCGTTCCTCGCAAACAGTCATGGAAGAACATTTTAATGAGCCATTCAGCTCAGTCATTAGATCAAATTATTGCGGAGGGACTTCAGCCGTACCTGCATGCACACAGTTCAATCTATAACAGTTATTACCATCACGCCGTGATAAGTTCCATTGCTTGGAGGGGCGAGACTAAAAAAAGATTTTTAATCAGTCTCGCAATGCTCTGTTTGAGCTCGGGGAAAGAGGCAGGACTGAAAGTTGGCGAAAAATTAGGCCAATAATAAGAATAGCAGGCCTTGTTGTAGCCCTGTCGTCCACGGAAAAGACTAACCAGGAGCAAACATCTCTGAATATCCATCCATCCATTTATTATCTTCCACTATGTCCCACTAGTAAAGGGGTTACGGGAGTGGCTGGGGCCAATCCCAGCATCATCGGGCATCATGACCAACACCAGTCCATCACATCATGACCAACACACACACACTTACACCTACAGGCAATTTAAAGTGAGCGATCAGCCTAACATGCATGTGTTTGGACTGTGGGAGGAAACCCAGACAAGCACTCAAGGACAGGGAGAACGGCCCAGACCAGGAATCCAACCCAGATCGTCTTGCTGTGAGGCGACAGTGCTGACCATTGATAAGATGGTGAAAGGGCCACTATGGCCAAAATTAAACATTTACCTATTGTTACATTTGCTGTGAAAATGCTTACTTGCATCCTGAGTGGGATTTTCTAGATTACAAACCCCCTTCTGATGATGTATCTTCATGATGTAGCTTGTTTTTTCTTTGTCATTCTTTATCACTCTTACTTTAGAAGAGAACTGCAAAAGGAAGGCCAATAGCTAACGTTACTGCTGGAAAAGCCAAATATTACAGCTGGATGACTGTATTGCCTTCAAATTGCAGAGCAGGGAACAGATTACTTAAGCAACAGAGCTAAGGACGGTCATACAGTATCTGCATCTTATATCAGTTTGGCTTGTTTTCTCAGGCTCACGGGGTAGAATATTGTTACACCATGCCTGTCCTTATATATGCCTGTCCTTATATATATATATATATATATATATATATATATATATATATATATATATATATATATATATATATATATATATATATATATGTATGTATTTTTTTTTCTTTTGGTCTTTTTCAGTCTTTTTCAGCAGGTAACAACTTACATTAAGAATTAGACCGTTTGGTAACAAATGTTTTTCAAAGATTATTTTATCTTTAGCATGGTGGTGTAATGTTTAGCACTGTCTACTCACAGCAAGACAATCCAGGTTGCGTTCTCTGTGGATTGTGTATGTTCTCGCCGTGCTTGAGTGGGTTTCCTCCGGGTACTCTGGTTTCCTCCCTCAGTCCAAACCTGTGCATAATAGGTTGATCGCTCACTCTAAAGTTAAGATGGGCCATGTATGCTGGAAGCTAGCATTAGCCTGGCGAGAGGGCCTAAGTGTTACAGATACGCAGGTTCGTTCCAGCTCCGCTCTGGAAAACTGTAACCAGTTTTTGGTTATAAACCATTATTTAACATGAAGGTACTCACACACCAAGAGTAGATGCCATATAGTTTTTTGCAATTACTTGAATGTGTTGCCTTAATTATCAATTAACAGTGAAATATTGCTGTTTTAGTCTAATTACAAATGCAGTTATACTTATTTTATATTCAATATGTTATTACATGACATAGAACATTGTTACTGTCCAAATGCGGTTACACTTATTTTATATTCAGTATGTTATTACATGACGTAGAACATTGTTACTGTCCAAATACAGTTACGCTTATTTTAGGATCAATATGTTATTACATGACATAGAACATTGATACTGTCCAAATGCGGTTACACTTATTTTATAACCAATATGTTGTTACATGACGTAGAACATTGTTACTGTCCAAATGCGGTTACACTTATTTTATATTCAGTATGTTATTACATGACGTAGAACATTGTTACTGTCCAAATGCGGTTACACTTATTTTATATTCAGTATGTTATTACATGACATAGAACATTGTTACTGTCCAAATATAGTTACACTTATTTTATGATCAATATGTTATTACATGACATAGAACATTGTTACTGTCCAAATGCGGTTACACTTATTTTATAACCAATATGTTATTACATAATGTAGAACATTGTTACTGTCCAAATGCGGTTACACTTATTTTATAACCAATATGTTATTACATGACATAGAACATTGTTACTGTCCAAATGCGGTTACACTTATTTTATAACCAATATGTTATTACATAATGTAGAACATTGTTACTGTCCAAATGCGGTTACACTTATTTTATAACCAATATGTTATTACATGACGTAGAACATTGTTACTGTCCAAATGCGGTTACACTTATTTTATAACTAATATGTTATTACATAATGTAGAACATTGTTACTGTCCAAATGTGGTTACACTTATTTTATGATAAATATGTTATTACATGACATAGAACATTGTTACTGTCCAAATGCGGTTACACTTATTTTATAACCAATATGTTATTACATAATGTAGAACATTGATACTGTCCAAATGCGGTTACACTTATTTTATAACCAATATGTTATTACATGACGTAGAACATTGTTACTGTCCAAATGCGGTTACACTTATTTTATAACCAATATGTTATTACATGACGTAGAACATTGTTACTGTCCAAATAAGGTTACACTTATTTTATAACTAATATGTTATTACATAATGTAGAACATTGTTACTGTCCAAATAAGGTTACACTTATTTTATAATCAATATGTTATTAAATGACATAGAACATTGTTACTGTCCAAATGCAGTTACACTTATTTTATAACCAATATGTTATTACATGACGTAGAACATTGTTACTGTCCAAATGCGGTTACACTTATTTTATGATCAATATGTTATTACATGACGTAGAACATTGTTACTGTCCAAATACAGTTACACTTATTTTATGATCAATATATTATTACATAATGTAGAACATTGTTACTGTCCAAATGCAGTTACACTTATTTTATAACCAATATGTTATTACATGACGTAGAACATTGTTACTGTCCAAATGCGGTTACACTTATTTTATAACCAATATGTTATTACATGACGTAGAACATTGTTACTGTCCAAATAAGGTTACACTTATTTTATAACTAATATGTTATTACATAATGTAGAACATTGTTACTGTCCAAATAAGGTTACACTTATTTTATAATCAATATGTTATTAAATGACATAGAACATTGTTACTGTCCAAATGCAGTTACACTTATTTTATAACCAATATGTTATTACATGACGTAGAACATTGTTACTGTCCAAATGCGGTTACACTTATTTTATGATCAATATGTTATTACATGACGTAGAACATTGTTACTGTCCAAATACAGTTACACTTATTTTATGATCAATATATTATTACATAATGTAGAACATTGTTACTGTCCAAATGCAGTTACACTTATTTTATAACCAATATGTTATTACATGACGTAGAACATTGTAGCAGGCCTGGTTGGCACCACAGAGATTCTCAGTGGTTCTCGATGATGTATTTGCATAGTGCATGCTGGGTACCGTGGTGATAGGACACCAAATAGCAACAGCATGAAAACAACAAAGATTCTATCAAACTGATGAGGCTAACTGAGCTACAGACGAATGCATAACACAAGAATAACACATTAAACTCTAGTTTAAATGCCTGGAAGGCCCCAGCATAGCCTGCACAGGAGAACAGACAGCAGAAGCAGCTTCGTCTGAATACCAACAACTGCTGTTTGAGTTTTTCCAGCAGTGATTAATAGGGATCATATTCAGCTGTCACCAAATGATGGTTGAAACCCTGAGTTTATTTTTAGGAAGCTGAGGTCATGTGTTCAGGTTACCAGGCAAATGCAATTTGTTGATCATTTTCCCATCACCCCAGGTCACGGTGCGCAAGGTCACGCCACTCTAAACCAAACACAATAAACAAATAAATAGACTGAATAGATGGAAAACCACACTTCTCCTGAATGAGTGGTCAAGTGCGGGAGGTCAGGCTGTAGCTAAGCCAGCAGAATATTGAAAACTCCCCCATTTATTTTATGTAATATAAAGTTCATGCAGTGGCTCAAACACTATGTGGGAAGCAGGTCTCAGATATTAATACATTCAAACCAAATGCAAGTACATACCATACTTTAAAACTAGTGTATCTACACTCATTGTTCATCTTATTAAGTCCTCTTACTATACAGGTGCATTTTGTAGTTCTACAATTAGAGACTGTAGTTCATCGGATTCTCTGCATAACCACATCTGGTAATAGTTAGGACCCCCACAGGCCCACCACTGAGCAGCCTTAAATCACACTTACTTGAGATCTTCGGACAATTTTACTACCATTAAGTCTAAAGATGAGTTTTCCTCTCTACATCAAATACACTAAAGGTGAAGGTGAAGTCATAGGAACTAGACCCTAAACACCTCTTAAAGCTAGACGAGTAGAACAGAGTTCTGTGTCCACAAGTATGGTCATTTGTATAAGGACTTGTACTGGGAGTTATTTCATTACACATACCACATGCCGCCCAACAAAGAAGATAAATTATCTGTGAAAACATTTACTTTGTACTTTCATGTTTTTGAGTATTTCTAAATGTAGACAGATTTTTGGCTCTGTACTTCTACAATCTGGATTTGAACCAAAACCCAATTCTTTCACTTAAAGGAGAACTCTTAGGAACTGCAATGTTCAAAAAAATCTACTTAATTCAATTTAATTCAACTTCATAATCAATATATCGATACAAATCTGTACACTATAGCAAAACACTGTCAGGCTACTATGTCAAGAAGTTGAAGTTAAAAGAGTTAAAAAGAGATAAAATAAGCAATGGTGCAAATATAAAATACAGAAACACAAGACCATATGTGCAAAGCCAGTTAGTACTAGAAGACGTAACTGCGACTGCCAGTGTCAGAATGTGGCTGGAACTGGTGTTAACAACAGTGAGCATAAATAAACACAAGTATGTGGTAGAGCAATGAATATTTGTGTACATTAAGTGTACATTAAATGACTGAAATGTATAGAAAGTCATTCAGAGTGGTTTGATGGAAAGTCAAAACTGTTCATTGCGGTGCTGACAGGAACCAGACGTCCAGCTTCCGCTTAGTAAGGTAATAGTTATGTAAGACGGTTATAAGTATGCTGCTTGATGTCTGACACACTGCTTTATGCTTTAAATATGGTTTAAACTGTATTTTAATCCATTCATTTAAATCCAGAGGAGCACATGCAGCGTGTTAGGCCAAAATATCTATACAGCAATATATCTGTGTCTCCATTTTAGTCGTTTTTCTATATCATTAGAACACAACAGCTGTTAATTATATCCTATGAATGTTTCATGAGGACAGGCCAATAGAAACTCTCCAAAAACCACTTTAACTTATGTTGAAAGTTAAGAAGGTTGCTGGCCTCTCCTGTAAAGTTTGTATTTTGGAGATACTTGTTCATCTTGACAGAGCGCCGTTATGTAGGTTCACCGGTGGTTTTGGATAATAATTAAAATTGCCATATGTATGTTGTAGGCGTTGTGACGTCTGGTTCCTAGAGTCCTAGAAACTAGAGTCTCTACAATCAATGGGTCTCATCACATCAAACCACCCTGAAGGACTCTGTTTACATCTTTTTTGAAAATTTGGTGGAAGTTCCCTTTACATAGCCTGTCTCTCTACGTTTTTCATGTTCCATATATATATATATATATATATATATATATATATATATATATATATATATATATATATATATATATATATATATATATATATATATTTGAACAATTGTTCTACATCCGAAGAATTTGCCAGTAACTTCAAGTACCAAGACTTGGAGCAAGTTCAGCTCCATACCTCAGACCGACTGGAGAGGGCAGGATTCTGAGGAGAACTCAACTTCCTGGAGCTACAGCACTGATTACGCCGGAGGAAAAGGAAAAAAACGATATATATGCGCAAAAAACAATAACAAGAAAGGCAGTCAATGGAGGAGACCACCTAAAAGTCACCACCTCATGAAATGGGGTCGAAGGCCTTGGCCTCGTGAAACGGACACCTAACGTAGGTTATATAGCGGAGAAATGCTGAGATACTCCGAGGCGGTTGTGAGGAGCCTGTGCGCCGGTGTGGAGTGAGCGCTGTGCGGCCGAGAGCTGCTCCTCCCTCCGCTGTCCGGTCCGGCAGCCAGCGGCGTAGCTTAGCATAGCTTAGGTTAGCTTAACTTAGCCTAGCTTCGGAACGCAATATCACTTTTTTTGGTCACTTTAGCTTCTTTTTATGCTTTGCTGTTCTTCTCCGCACCTCTCCTCAGCCATTTCAGGACATGTAACATTTTTACTATCTTCGCACTTTGAATTTGAAGCTCTCCGTCTTCTCTCTGTAGTTGAGTTCAGAGCTAACGTATGTTAAGTTAGCGCGTTAGCCGGCGTCTGCTAGCCAAGTTTTGAAAGTGGTCAAATTCCTGTGAAATTCACTGTGTAATGCAGGGCTTGTTGAGAATATCAGTCCCCGGTGGCTATTTATTTAGCACATGTCCTTGACTTGAACCGCTGAATGTGTTTAGGCTCCAAAATCGCCATTCTTTGTTCGCGTTGTTGTTTTTTTTTTTAATGCTTGCTGTTAGCCGGCTAGCTGGCTAGCAATGTCTGTCCCCTCCGCCGAGATGCTTGAAACACCACCTGGATATCCTTTCGAAGAGATCGATTATGCAGACATTGAAGTGGAAGAGGTAAGAACCTGTAACGGTTATATGTTTTCTTTATTATATATGCGTGGGGTTGCCATTCTTGTGCAAACACATGTGAAAACAGACCCCTTGTCACGGGTGGTCAGCTGTCTTGTCTGGCTAGCTACCTGGAAATCCGTCCAGTGTCACTGTTTATAGTCTGGACTGCTTGCATTGCAGTGCTGTTTCAAGATCCATGCATGCAATTAATGTCTGTATTAAGTTTGTTAACTGTATTTCTATGTAACGGTTGGACATTTTACATATTTAATGCACTCTAAATGTGTTCAATAGACCTGAATGGCTCCTTCAATGCAATTGTCTCCTTTTCAGGTGGTGGGCAGAGGAGCTTTTGGTGTCGTCTGCAAGGCCAAATGGAGAGGCAAGGATGTTGCCATCAAGACAATAGAGAGTGAATCTGAAAGAACTGCCTTTATAGTCGAGGTACTGCCAAATCAGTTTGCTGAGTCTGTTTAGATTAGCACTTTGTCTTTGTTTTAGAGATGGCCTGTCTGTAGTGATGGGTATCAGGGCCACATCAGCTGCAGCACCAGGACCAGCAGATACTGGACTGAATGTTGGAGGCTTAGTTCTGATTGGTGCCAGCAGATACTCAAGTAGTATCACATAATCTTTATCTAATTCCTCAGCACAGTCCTGCTTTTCTTAGCTTTCACTTTGTCCTGATTGTTATTGAATTTGAGTCTAGATGCTTATGTACTGTCTTGCACAGTGCCCTGTAGTCCACTGCCCCTGCTCATTAGATAATAGTGTATAAGGTATATAGCATAGTTTGTTTTCTGAGTTTGTTTGATTCACTCCGCACCTCCTTCCCCGTCTTTTGCAGCTTCGTCAGTTGTCCCGCGTAAATCATCCCAACATTGTGAAGTTGTATGGCTCCTGTGACAATCCTGTAAGTCCCTCTCAGCAATACATCTTGGCCAGCATGATCAAGTCATAAGTGTGAATCACTGTGGTGGATGGATTTTGTAACAATTTGTATATCCACACGAGCCGTTAGGCCTGGGAATTAGTAATGAATTGGTTAGTGGTTTTATGGCAAATCACAGTAAAATTCCAGACTGTTGCTTTTACTATTATAAAATTTGCTTGTCATTGTAAGTGTAATGTGCTTGATTACTACACTTGGAAAGACTTACATTAAATACTGTCCAGTACAAACCAAAGTTAGCAACAGTGTCCCGGATACGTTGGGTCAGAGAAAATAGTGGAAGGTAGTGATGGTGCTCCAGATAAGTAACTCTGAAATTTGGGCATGCCAGAGTGCAGAGGGAAGATTGATTGAAGATTGGCCCCAGTCTGCAAAACATGTCCACCACGCTCTAGATGGGATATATTGGTTGCTTCAAAAACCTTAATCAAGATAGTCTACTAGCAGTATAAATACACAGCTGACTTTTCCTGTTCAACCTTAAGTGGTTATTGTAACCTGAGCCATCAGAGTTTAACTACTGCACCATTTAACATAGATCAGAAAAATTTTAGCTAGAAGCCGGAGAACAGGAAGCCAATAAGTTGGCTTCGTCAGTAGATGTTTTTAATAATTGGGATATTATGATAGCCTATATCAGCGTACCATGAGAGTCTGTGCTATATTAACATTATAAACACAATATTTGAATGTTCTTAGGTTTGAACCATTAGTACGTTGCTGTTCAAACAAAAGCATGTCTCCATTTTTGTTGATTTTTAGTGTTGAACATCATTTGAGCGCGACAGCAGTCGTTTCTATTGTGTAAACATTTCATGATGAATGGACCAATAGAAATGCTCTAAAATAGCTTGTAAAAAATCTGGTTTCATTGACTTACATTGAGTTGCCATTTTGGAGATTTGCTTGTTGTTTTTCATTGGACTGTCTAAGGCATTATTTTAAACCTCTTTATTTTAGCATTAAGTGTATTTTCACCAGTTAGAACAACATATATCAATAAATACAATACAAAGTAACATAAATATCTTATTTAGAAGTATATCATATCCTGAGCTCCAGTTTGAAGAACAAAGTTTAGTTCCAGATTTTTCCTGGACGCCCCAGGATAATAACTAAAATCAAATTTATTTGATTCCATCATCTTAATTTAGCTTAATGAAGTACTGGGTAGTCAAAGCAGGTATTAGATGAGAACTGTAAATAATACTGAGTTGTTTTCACAAGGAGAAGCTTGGAAAGGCTTAAATAAACACAGTGACATATGTAAAAGCACTACTTTAGTTTGGTTTAAAGAGGGTTTTGCTGGGGTGTTGCTTTGAAAACACGAGCATATATTAAAATATTCCATTAATAAGAACATTGCCATCGTTGTGGCCTTCTCCACTGACTATTTCACTCCTTCCCTGTAGGTATGTCTGGTAATGGAATATGCAGAAGGGGGCTCTCTATATAATGGTAAGTTAATTTCTCATCCTTGAACCACTCCATGTATTGGGATGTAAAGTCACCTGAAATGTCAGTGTTTAAAAACTAGCTATATATATATATATATATATATATATATATATATATATATATATATATATATATATATATATATATATATATATATGATGACGACGCTGAGACACTAAACAACTTGATTGTATTGTCAGGTGTCTGTGCTGCTGCAGTGCACAATGTGCAGTGTTGCAGTAATCTAGCTTTCAGCTCGCAGTCCTTTGCCTGCACTCTTTCGCAAGTTATACGTCGGATCAGCAAGAAAAAAAAAAAAGGAATCTCATTTGGCGGTGCTTTGCTTTCCTTTCCCCAAAGCATTAGGGCACAAAGACGTGCACAAGTTTGTGCATCACTGTAATGATTTAGTATTTAGGTCTCAGACCCTGGAAAATGCTAGTAAAGCAGTTTAGTGCTAATGAAGATTGCTCACAAGGGTCTATGATGGCTAATAGGTGATTAAGGTATCAATGCATCCGGTTTTAAATTAGAGAAGTCCCTACAGAGTACCCGACCCCCCCTTCTGATCCTCATCCAAGTGTTTGCAAATACCAAGTACAAATAATTCTGATTTAGGTCCAGTGTGCAAAGCTGCCAGTAGGGCTGCAACGATTTCTCAAGTAACTTGGTATTTTTGCGATAACGATACTCTTGGCGATATGACAAAACATTTCAAGAATACACACCTGCAACAAAATGACAATTACATTTTATTATTGCATACGATATGATATGGCACACCCCTCTCTGAGATTTTGAAAAATACAAAAATTTTCATCAGATTGTAACAGAAGTCAATGATCCAGAATGTCACGATACTAAATAATGCACTCCAAATATCTCCATATATCCAGGACTGAAGTAAAATGAATGATATTGCACAATCTGTCTCTAGTAGATATATAATGGGAAATGAGTAAAGTGTGAATTTTTCTTTTGCTAAAAACAGTAAAAGTAGTACCTGATGTGATAATTAGGGATGGCACGATATTTCAGGGTGTAATATCGTTCACGATATCCAAAAATGTTGGCGATATTATTGTGTACGATACGGCACACCCCTACATGTAACCACGCCATCTTGTTTTCCCTTTGTCTAAACGAACCAGAAACGCTCTACTTGACGGGTGACTGTCTCTACCTTTGTAATTAAAATAGGTGTTAAAGCCCACCCAGTAATTTACAGTCAGGATGTCTACTAGATATCCCAACAAACAAAAGCATTGCTAGATTGTAAGATTGGCTACCCACTGGAGGTCACGTTACATGACAAAGGGACAAACCATGAGAGACATACAAAATGCAGAAAAGAAGAAGAAATAGTATTGGCGTGGATTACTAAAAGGAGAAAGAGAGAGAAAATAGCAAGAGACGAATAGAAGAGCCGGGCCAGAGGAAATGATACAAAGCGTCCAAAGTTTAAGACTTTAAGCTGAAAAGAAACTAACACTGTGCAGTGTGTCTACTGTGAAACAGCACAACGTCAATACTTCAGCATCTGAGCAGAGAGTCTGTCTACATCAGTCCACAGAGCAGAGCCCACACATGATAACATTAACATTTAGTGTAAGTTAGATTGCTGCCGAGTTGAGATGAAGGCTAGTAAAGCGTGTATGTTAGTTATGGTTATATGTAATGACTAGTTAAGAAAGTAAGTCAGTGTGATGGTGAGCTGAGATGAAGGCTAGTAAAGCGTGTATGTTAGTTATGGTTATATATAATGACTAGTTAAGAAAGTAAGTCAGTGTGATGGTGAGCTGAGATTAAGGCTAGTAAAGCGTGTATGGTAGTTATAGTTATATGTAATGGCTAGTTAAGAAAGTAAGTCAGTGTGATGGTGAGTTGAGATAAAAGCTAGTAAAGCGTGTATGTTAGTTATGGTTATATGTAATGACTAGTTAAGAAAGTAAGTCAGTGTGATGGTGAGTTGAGATGAAGGCTAGTAAAGTGTATGTTAGTTATGGTTATATGTAATAGCTAGTTAAGAAAGTAAGTCAGTGTGATGGAGAGTTGAGATGAAGGCTAGTAAAGCGTGTATGTTAGTTATGGTTATATGTAATGACTAGTTAAGAAAGTAAGTCAGTGTGATGGTGAGTTGAGATAAAAGCTAGTAAAGCGTGTATGTTAGTTATGGTTATATGTAATGACTAGTTAAGAAAGTAAGTCAGTGTGATGGTGAGTTGAGATAAAAGCTAGTAAAGCGTGTATGTTAGTTATGGTTATATGTAATGACTAGTTAAGAAAGTAAGTCAGTGTGATGGTGAGTTGAGATGAAGGCTAGTAAAGTGTATGTTAGTTATGGTTATATGTAATGACTAGTTAAGAAAGTAAGTCAGTGTGATGGTGAGTTGAGATGAAGGCTAGTAAAGCGTGTATGTTAGTTATGGTTATATGTAATGACTAGTTAAGAAAATAAATCAGTGTGATGGTGAGTTGAGATGAAGGCTAGTAAAGCGTGTATGTTAGTTATGGTTATATGTAATGACTAGTTAAGAAAGTAAGTCAGTGTGATGGTGAGCTGAGATGAAGGCTAGTAAAGCGTGTATGTTAGTTATGGTTATATGTAATGACTAGTTAAGAAAGTAAGTCAGTGTGATCGTGAGTTAAGATGAAGGCCAGTAAAGCTAGTGTATGTTAGTTATGGTTATATATAATGACTAGTTAAGAAAGAAAATCAGTGCATTATGTGAGTTAAGCTTTGCTGAACAACATAATCACAGAAAATAAAAGCCTGAGCTACATTATCGTTTTGATCATAGTAGTCACACACAAACATACACACCTGACACACCCTCTTCCCTCACAATGATGCATAAATTATGACAAAAAACAAAATATCAGGTGGTGTATGTAAGAATTAGAGCCTAAAATGCACCAAGCAGATACAGCAGGTATGTTCAGTTTGCAGTAAGTAGGATCAGCAAGTGTTGGACAAGCTTCAGCATAGCAGCTGGATGTGTAGTATCCTCTCTTTTGAACTTATAGCATGATATATAGGTCTAGTAATACATTTCAGGGCTAACAATTATTAAAATGTTTTCTTTAAAACCTTACTATATAGTATAATCAATGTTGAGCTAAGAGTCTTATGTAAAGTCTATTGATAAAGCAAAAATAGTTTTATCCGATGATTCCAATGACTTAATCAATGGAATAATTGATAGAATATTTGATTACTAAAGCAACCGATAGCTGCAGCCCTAGCTGCCAGTTACTTTAATCATTTTATTTTCTATATGCGAATAGCACAGCACATGCTGAAGCGATACATTTGAGACTACTCCTTTCATTTTTAATTATTTGGAAGAGTTTATTGTAGAATGATTGGTTGTGGAGAGTCTTATTCATTTGATTCTTTTCACAGTGGTAGTAATGGGAACCAGGCATCACAATATCTACAAACACAGATATTAAGCGTTCACAAGTGGTGAACCTGAGAATGTCTCTCTTCTCTTTTTATGTGTAAAGTTAACGGTATATCTGAATCTACACCCTGCATGTAAATCTGTTCCATGAATAGTTATTTGACCTCAAAGTCATCATAAAAGCTGCTTCCACACCGAATGTGGAAAACTTCACTGCAGAGCTTTTTTACATTGTTTTCAAGGGTCATGCAAAGTTCAGATGCTTTCAACTTGCGGCCAATAAGAGAGCACTAGTCTGAAAGTTCTCCTCACTACCCGAAGGGCTTCTTTAATCAGAGCGCACAACTCGCTTGTGAAAGCAGCCTGCCGCCGCCGTGAGCCCCAAGCGCAGCGCAGGCCGCATGCCGCATTTAGTGTGAAAGCGGCTTCAGGCATCAAGCAGTACACTCGTAACCATTTCATGTAATAACTTTGAGTGAGGGAGGCATTAAAGGCTTTGGATGTCTGGTTCCCATCGTTGCCACTGTGAGCACCAACTTTGATATGTTTAGCTGAAACAGAGCATTTTGTATCAAACTGCTCTCAGTGACTGAATGATCAGCCACTTAATTATACTGGATTATGGAAAAATCGTGAATTTCAGTTTAGCATGGTCAGATTACATTGGGACGTCTGTTTTTAAGTAGAGATGAAAGGATCGATCGGCTATGTATTGTTATCGGACGATTTTTAATAAAAAAAATATGTGATATTTCTCCAATTTAGCCAATCCCGGCGTTAATCAAATGAGCCTAATTTCTGTATTTCCAGCTAGCATTTCCCCTCTGGCCAGCTCCCTGCAATTCCTATCTGAACCGCTAGATGGAAACACATACCCTTTTGACAGACTGACTAAAGCAGCCCGCCTCGCGAGAACAGTTTTCTTTTCCTTTGCGTGGCGTCCGTCTGGCAGCTTGTTGTCGTATGTGACATAGACTCATCCAAGGCGTTTTTAAAATCTTAAATCTTTAAAATTAACAGTGTCTCATTGGGGAACCAAGACAAAGACATTTAACACTACTTACCTGATACGGTTTTTAAGAGTACACCGGCGGCTGAATACAGTGAGTATCAGCAAACAGCAGAGCTAGCACGCGCAGCTAGCACAAAACTAATAACCCAGAAACCCGTGCAGACTAGATCTGACCGGTACGAACAGAACAGCGGCAGCAATTCAAGATCTACATTTAATTATCACCATTTTTTGTTTAAAATAACAGAGTCTGTGTTTAATGACTGCAGTTGTGACTGCATTTATTTAATTAGCTTTTTTCGCTTTAAATTAAGGGTCTAAATTGAATGATTGCAGTATTGGGGATATTTGTTTGATTTACTTTGTTTATTTACTGATAATGTTGTTAAATATATTATGCTGTTTCATATGAGCTCATTAAAAATGGTAATAAACCAGTTTAGACCATGTTTCATGATTTGCTTGCGCTAATAACTACATGTAGCCATGCCATGGCATATAGCCCCGCCCTCGATCAGTATCACATCGTGCTGAAAGGTGATCGGTGATCAGAATCGGCCTCAAAAACGCTGATGGGTCCATCTCTATTTTTAAGTGATGTATGTATTAAAGGCAGCGTTTAAGAGTGCAGCACAGTTATATTGATGGATTTGTAACACTTTTCTGTTTGTTCACTGTTTGTTGCTTCTGTTGTTCACTGTTGGATTTTTGGACATTTTGTACATTAAATAGTCCATAAATATGTTGATGAAATATAACTATTAGAAGAATTTAGTGTTAGGGTTAGGGTTAGGGTTAGGGTTAGGTTAGGGTTAGGGTTTAGGGTTAGGGTTAGGGTTAGGGTTAGGGTTAGGGTTAGTTATTCACTCTAGTTATAATCTTCTCATTTGGAACATAGACACTGAACAAGCAACCAATAGTGAATGTGCAGGATGTGCTGCAGCTCAGTTGTCTGTAAGGTCTGAAGTAGGCTAGCGAGCCTAGAGGGATAGACATTGATCGGTGTGGAGATCTTTGTGTCAGGCAGAAAAGAACCTTCTCCATTTTTTTTGTTAGTAATTATTCTGTATTTGGGGGGAAAAAGTGAGAGCCGGTTCATGATGGTAGGTCCAAGTATGTGGAAACAGCGCCCCCTTTTTGTTTCAGTAGGCCATTACAGGCAAAAACAATTAATTGAGAGGTTAAGCAGCAGTTCTGCACCTCAGTGTGTTTGTTTGTTCTGAAAACTTTGATATTTTTAATAAGTCAACTTCCAAGGATTGTGCTGGTCAGTGCTGATGTGTTGTAACAGCAGTTAAAGGATATGTTGCCCTTTGGAGACTGTGTAATTGTTTCTATGAGGTACATTGGACTATTGAATTTTAGTCACTGTTCATTCTGTGTTGAGCTGGAGAGGAACACTCAAGAACTTCTGCACTACTGGGTTAATTTCATGCAGAATACAACAAAACAACAGAAGCACAAAGTAAACGTTAGCACATTGGCGCTATTTTTAGCCACAGTTTCTGAAATGATGCGAAAATTCACAAATGACAGAGCCAAAGCACAAAGAATCTCTAGAAAGAAACAGAATTCAGTGTCCTGGATGGTCGAGCGTGCTCTGTTGTCTGAGATATGTTTATGGCACGTTCAGTTTGCTATGTACTGTAATTACTTTAGTCACTTTGTTGTATGTGAACATTCTAATTAAATTTTGTTTTTAACCGAGAGTGGTAAAAATGGCACCGCCTAAAATGGTTTTAACCCAAAAAAGATTCAACAGGTCTGTCGTGGCGAATTTTAAAAGTAATTTTAAAAGTAATAAAAAACTAGAAATAATACATTGTGTAAAAATGTAATTATGAATTGACCAATAGAAGTGCTCCAAACACAAATTGTGGTTGCATTGACTTACATTGAAAGTAAAGTATGCTTTTGGTCCCTCCGGTAAAGTTGCAATTTTTATTTATATATATATATATATATATATATATATATATATATATATATATATATATATATATATATATATATATATATATACATATATATATATAAAATGTATGTTTTAGAACTGTTTTTTCAAAATTTTTGGCTGGTAGTTTTCTAAAACTGGTATCAACAGTGATTCAGTTCATATACCACTATATAAACAGGATTACCAACGCTTACAATAACATTGCGCCCTTGTGCTGTTTGTTAATGTTGGAGTGGAGCTGAAAATGGACTACAACACTGCCATCTAGTGGTTAGAGGGTTAATCACATTACACAATAATTCACTGTCTGCAACACAAAGCATAATATCTCGATATTCGTATTTTCTTACACCCCTAATACTGTATTAGGGGTATACACACACCCACATACACACATACAGTATCTCACAAAAGTGAGTTCTTTGCCATGAGGTGCCATACTGAATATCCAGTATGAGAGAATTTTACTCACCAAATGAAACGGCCCTGCTCTCCATTCACACCTGGAACCTTGTAACTCTAACGAGTCACATGACACCAGGGAGGGACAACAACACAACTGGGCGCAATTTCGACATTACTTACTTTTGTTGCCAGCTATTTGGATATAATGGCTGTGTGGCTTATGGGTTATTTTCAGAAGACAGTAAATCTATACTGCTGTACAAGCTGTACACTGACTAGTCATATCCATGTTTCATTTCTGTAGTGCTGTGCCATGAAAAGATACAAGATAATAGGGGTCTGCTCACTTTTGTGAGATACTGTCTGTGTGTGTGTATTTATATTACTTATTTATTTATTTTAACTCTAGTCATACCAGTTGAATGTGTGCTGAATTTCTGTATTAGCTATAAGTTTTAATTTCAGTGCATCACTGCTTGTTGTTCTTGTAAAGCAGGTGTGTTCAGGATGTCCTACTCAATAAACGGCTGGCGTGGCTGTAGGTTTTCATGCCAACAATGCAGGAGCACACCTGGATAATTAATTCAAGCCTGAAACCGTCTGATGGATGAGTGAAACCACGTGTGCTCCTGCTCGTTTGGAAGGAAAACTTGCAGCCTTGCTGAGCCTTTGCAGGTAAGATCGGACGCCGCTGATGTAAAGCAGCAAATTGTTATAATTCTGAACTGTCATGCTGTGACGTGTTGGCGTTGATGGTGGTCCTCTCTTTTTTTTTTTTTTTTCTTTTCAGTTTTGCATGGTGCAGAGCCCCTTCCCCACTACACAGCATCACACGCCATGAGCTGGTGCCTGCAGTGTGCACAGGGCGTCTCCTATCTCCACGGCATGAAACCAAAGGCTCTCATCCACAGGGACCTCAAGCCACCCAAGTAGGCACTTCAGCGTCTCTCTCTCTCTCTCTCTCTCTCTCTCTCACTCTCTCACATACTCACTTCCTGGCACTGCTAACACTCTTTTATTATACTAAGTATGCCCTTCACTGTCCTTCTCTTCAATGCATATGTTGCTCGGAGACCTCTCTCGCCATCTAAGAAAGCACTTCCATCTCAGAGTCTGCCTATATTAAGTTCCTCTTTCTTTTTCCCTCCCTTTCTGTCATTCATTCATGCTAATTCATTTTCATTCGGTACATCAGTCGAGTGTGTCTTATCTGTCACAGTGTCTGTAATGAGGTCAAAATCAAATGTAATTGCTGTCAGATTGAAGCTATCTGTGCTTCAAATACTCAATCGTTTCTCTCTGAAATGCATATTTATATCCGCACGCGATAGATTTTTCAGTGCCGGTGACTTCCCCGTGTGCCGCTAGTGGTTTCTGGAGTGGATGAAGAGAAGCGATCGCTGTGAACAGAGCTTTTATAATTTTTTTTATAAAGGCCTGAAAATTCTACCCAATTATTAAGGATGCAAGTCCTATTCAGTAATATGAATAATAGAGTGCACATAGAAAACCAGCTTTACAACATTGCTCTCCAATCTAGAAGCCGGTGTCTTCAAAGGTATCTCTTTCTCATTGGGCGACACTGTAACCCAAAAGAATCAATAGGACGCATCACATCCTGAACAGTCCAGAACCATCACATGTCCTAACTTGACGTGGTGATGGGAAATTGATTTTATTCCAGCTCCTTTTAGAGTTTAAAGTAGTTATGGGAAGCCTGTAAAGGGCAACCAGTGTACATCAATCAACCTTTATTTTTACTCCGGAGTACATTGAGGGAGACCCTCATTTGCAGTGTAGATGAGCATTACAGTTATAAACAAAAAGGGATTGGAAAATGTTTTTAATTAATTTTAATATGAGTACTTAAAATCTAAAATAAACAATATAAACAAAATGACAAAATTAGGTAAGTTAAATAAATGAAAACAAAATAAAACTGAATAAGAAACTAAAACCAAGAACAAGACCAAAGTAAAACAAATCAATAAAATATAGATATAAATATAGTATTAAACCTCAAAATAGTAAAAAAAGTCATAATAAAAAAAATAATAGTAGTAATGATGATGATAATTAAAGAAAATCAAATAAAAGAATAATAAAAGGAAATTTAAAAAAAGGAAAAATCAAAATCATAAAACTTTTACTAAAATCAAACTAAAACACTGGCAGGTTGTGCGGTGGTGGTACATGCACTGCATAGTAACATGGGGCTAAAAGATGTTGGGATGTTATTAATTTACTTTTAACGATAGTTCGACTTTTCCTTTCTAATGTTTCTTCTGAAAGTGTTTACTTTTGTAAACATTGAATTCCAAATGGCATGCAATTAAATCATGCCAATAGTGTATAGTGCAAAAGTCTTGGCAACCTAAGCTGATTGTTTAAAAGCCTTTATCTCAGAGATAAGTGTATTAGCACCAGTAAGAACACCAGATATCATTAGAACAGATGTAAATAATCATACATACAATAAAAAGTAACATGAATATCTTATTGTGAAAGAAGTAGATCATATCTTGAGCTCCAGTTTGAGGAACAAAGTGTAGTTCCAGATTTCTCCTGGACGCCCCAGACATTGTATGAATGTGTTCAGTTTCTTCAGCAGCAATCTTGATTTAGCTTAATGAAGTACTCAGCAGTCAAAGCAGGTATTAGATGTGAACTGTAAATAATACTGGGTTGTTTCCACAAGGAGAAGCTTGGAAAGGGTTAAATAAACACACTGTCTTATGTAAAGCACGACTTACTCTATTAATACTATTAGAATATTTTTTAAAAATTGGTTTTGCCAAGATGTCTAGCTTTTTAAATAATAATGTCCCCAAGTGCCTACAACTTTTTATGTTCTGTATCATGAAAATGCGTTGAGGTATGATGATCTTACAGGGTTCGGTATTAACAAGGGCCCAATTGCCCAGAACAGGTTAAACTCTGTCTGGAAAATAAGTCTGGAAGTTACTTGCCTGGTGGGTAGTTTTCACATAGCTTTAATTTAGATGTTTTTATGGGTACAGCCTATTCAGTGAACAACACACTTGATATCGCCCTCATTCCTTTCCACATACAAACCTCACAGTGGTTCAGCTTTGTGCCGAGTTGATCAAGCCAGTCAGTTGGAGTATGCGACTTAGTGTTCTCTAACAGAAGAATTTCCTTGCATCAGTTTGTACTCAACTTTTCCATTTTGCATATTTTGTAGGTCAGAACAGTTTGTAAGGCAGTTAAAACTGGATTGTTCGTTGTCAGCGCTGTGAAAGGCAAAGTAACAGTAGACATTTGCACAGAAGAGTACTTTGAAAATATAAAAATATTGGTATATGCATGATGTATGTTTTCATATATGACTCTCTTTTGCAACAGAGCAATAGTAGCAGTAATAGTGAAAACAGTCATAGCAAAGCTGCTTTTAATTCAGTAATACAGTTATTTGAAAATAGCCTTGGGTTATTTATTTAGCATATCTCACAACATTAGTAATGTTATTTATCTTTTATTGGCACTGAAAAGCAAAGTAAAGTTAACCCCTTCATGGCTGCTCATGTCTCTGAACCTCTAACCCAGATGAAGAGTAGCCGTGCGTAGTTTTGCAGTGGGTGTCTGGCAGCGCCGGCTGTGTTGTCTGGTTGCAGCTGGATATTTATGGGGCTGTGATCGGAAAAGCCTCTGGCAGCAATGCGACCAACCAGCTCAGCTGCCTTCCCCCCTGCAGTGACCCAGAGGGCCGGGGCACAACTGGGTCACAATCAAACAGCTAGGGCTGAGCAATATATCATCTCTACCAATGTACCGTAACACTAAGCCTGTATGATACTGTGCAACAAGGGTGTAGAGGGTGCTCTTGACATTGGTGGGGACTTATGAATCTCTATGGAACCCCCCCCACCCCAACGTAGTTAGAAATGCTAATTTAAAAACCTATGTAGGCTAATAATATCCTTAATAACATCCTGCAGTTTTTTCAGACATAGAGTTTCTTCAAGTTAGACATGCAACTCTGGGAGACTGTAAGAGAACTAAGAAAAGAGTTTGCAGTAAATTTCTAAACCATGTTATTTATAGCTACAGACGATGTTAGCCTGCTATATGCTGTGTGCGAAGCCTAGCATCGCCATTAACGTTATTGCCCAGTCTTGCCCAGTAAGTCGAGCATATGACTGGAAAGTTTTCCTTCCAGTTTTGGTGCTGCCGACAACCAAACGTAGCTACAAAGTCTCAGGCGAAAGCAGCGAAAGACACAGCCAATCACACTGGCCATATGTGTTACGGGGAGGTAGGATTTAACATGGTTCAGCAACTTTAGTTTAATTAGATGTTGACCGATCAGGTTTTTTTTTGGAGGGGATCAAGTTATAGGTGGGGACAGTTCAGTAATCGCTGGATACTGGTGGGGACATGTCACTTCAGTCCATGCTAATTCTCTGCCCTTGCTGAGTTATGATGGTGTTTTGCAGATGTTGAGCACTGAAGCCTTTAAAGGGTAGTGTTATTGTTATAATAATATTTGTTATGCAGCACTTGTACTGTGTAGCTTAAAATACTGTACGCTAGACATTATAAGGTGGTAAAACTTTCCAGTCAAAGTCAGCTATGATGGGTGTGTAGGACCAAAAGTATAGGTTAATTGTACTTCTGTCATGTCTAAATGTCATCTAATACCATGACATTTTCAGAAACTATTATGATATTGTAGTTACTTCTTAGTTGCTGCTTGTTTTGGCTTAAACGTAAATAGTTTTCAGAAATTATGTGCTGTGCTTTCCGACTTATGCCAGGATCAGACTGCACACATTCAGCCCAGCTTTGGCCCGATTTTGGCACAGTTGACAGATTTCAGCATCAGGCCCAAATATGAACGTTGGCAACGAGGCACAGTCGGCATAGTGTGACATAATCGAAAAACAGCAAGTTAGCATCTGGGGCGGACTTAAAAAAAAAAAAATGAGGATAGAGTGCTCACCGGTGGCAAGAGAAAAAGAGGGATGCTTATCTTGCAGCTGTCAGGTGAAACCACAAGCCTCAGAACGCATATATAACTTAACACTTTAGCATCCGCTCAGATTTTTAACAGCCAACAAACACATTAGCAAAATTGTTGCTGCAAAATACTGATGCACCACAATCACAGTTTAAACCGCTTCACTTTAAATAGGTTATACGCATTCGTTACCTCACGTTCCCTTTGAAGGATAGACAGCTGATAGACAGCTCATGTGGTCTTCCTTGCATCATGGCTAGCATCACACATACCCTCTTCCCCAGTGACCTATGAACTCATGCAAAGGTGTAAACGATGATTGACTGTCATCAAATGAGTAGTGCTGCCAGTTTCATGACCAAGACACAGCAGTAACAACAAGGTCCACGTGTGATCTGACATGATGACCATCCATCGTGATGGACAGAATTATCATATAGTCAGAGCCCAGTATTAAATGTGGACATATAGAAGACTGCCACTAGTAGAGTTGGCTTTAATTTAGTTTCTATTGGTACTTCAGCTCATTTCATTATGAATTTCTGTTTCCAGACGCCAACAGAAGTTTGTCCTGTTGTGGCTTGCCTGTTGCTTGCAAACCCAAATGAGTTGTGTGACAAGTTCTGTTCTCATCCTGTTGATTCTCATTTTATTACTGCCGCTGCTTTGGCTCATGCATTCCTGTTCCTTGTGCACTAGTCGCTTCCCTGCAACTCATCATCTTGTTTTCCAGGCTTTGAATTAGGTTCAATTGCTTCCTCGGAACATCTTGTTTACAGCCTGTTCTCCATCCAGTCACACATAAAAGTAGCAGCACAAGTACACTTTAATTTGACTAATCATAAATGAAAGCTTGTGGTCGCCCAGCAGTATGGTGACTTGTATGCTGTTATTCATCGTCAGCCACACTGACGTTTTTGGTCAGACTGTTTGTTTACGCGCAAGCGTCTTTCTGATTGCTGCGGTTTTTGTTCTCCACACAGTCTGCTGCTGGTCGCCGGAGGGACCGTACTGAAGATCTGTGACTTCGGAACGGCTTGCGACATCCAGACACACATGACTAACAACAAAGGCAGCGCGGCCTGGATGGCTCCGGAGGTGTTCGAAGGCAAGTATGAGGAGAGTGGCAAGCGGCTAATCAGGGCCGAGGTGCCCCAAAGCGTGGCAGCACAGATCCTTATGTGGTAGAACTAGAATCCCTTTCAACATTCTTTCCAGTCTGCTACACTAACAAGGCGAGTGGTCGTGTTTTCCATCTTCTCTTTGTCCAAAACATAAAGTTTAAATGCGTTTTGCCCTTTTTACATTTTTAGACTTGCCAACACACAAACGTAGACGCTGAGGGTGTGCGATATACATTGTCTATGATAATATCTTAATGGCTATGTTAACGATGCAGAGCGGACGTTATCAAGTACGCTACTGACTGGGGGGACAAAACAACAATCAAAGCACCTTGACTCTACACGGTTTGGTACAGGCTGCTGCGAGTGTACATTGAAAGAGGCTATACTGTGTGCTAGCATAGGCTAAGAGTGTGAACAGAGTGTGAGGAGTGTGAACAGAGTGTGAACCGAGTATGAGGAGTATGAAGAGAGTGTGAGGAGTATGAAGAGAGTGTGAGGAGTATGAAGAGAGTGTGAGGAGTGTGAGGAGTATGAGGAGAGTATGAGGAGTGTGAAGAGAGTATGAGGAGTGTGAAGAGTATGAGGAGAGTATGAGGAGTGTGAAGAGAGTATGAGGAGTGTGAAGAGTATGAGGAGAGTATGAGGAGTGTGAAGAGAGTATGAGGAGTGGGATAACTAGTGGGATAAAGCTGAAGATAATGGATGGATCGATGGACATTAATATTCTTTAAGAAGCTAGTAAAATATTTTTTTTACAAACACAGACGCACTAATAAGTAGATTTAACTAGATATGGTCGTGTTCCAAGTCAGTTGCCGCAGATCACGCGACCACAGTACCAGCCTTTAATTGATTGGCCTGCTTCAGTACCAAGACATCCAGAAAATAATGTGAATGTCAAACGAAGGCTTAGTTCTCCACGAAATTGCTTTCATCCCTGCTGTCAAAGAAGCTATTACTAATTTCATTAACTCTTTGATGCACTACCTGGATCAAAAATGACCCCATTTGAGATTTTAGCTTCTATATCTCTGCAATAAATTAATTTAAACATTCAAGCTTCCATTAATTCCTCAATTTTCTTGTTTTTGATCATCACAAAGTTATTTAAAAAAAAAAAAATTATATCACTGCCCTTTTAACACACATTATGGCTCAGAATGAGCCCTTGTGTGTTTACTATTGAATATGAGAACTGTTGATATTTGTTAACATTTGCAGTCAGGAACATATTTACAAAAGCAATTTTTGTCCATAAAGTAAATAAATAAAAATTAAAATAATGATTTAAGGTGTTGCCTTCTGCTGGCAATTGGTTGGTTTCTTGAAGAGGGAGTGGAGAAATATCGAGAGAGAAAAAAGAAGTTTAATTGCGCCTCCTTTCTTCAAGCCAGTCTGACCCAAGTTTTCAAACCTATGGTCTTACAAAGTATAGACCATAGTAAAACCACATCATCTTGTTGTCCCGTTGGCTAAACAACCCAGAAACCCCCTACTTGATAGGGGAGGCGTCTGCCCCTACCTTTGTAATTAACATAGAAGTGTTGAGGCCCACCCAGGAATTTACAGTCTACCTCATCTAGGAGCCAGGATGTCTCAGAGATATCCCTAAACCAGAGGTCACTAATAGGCGGACCGCGGTCCGGGTTCGGACCCAGGCATTATCCAATGCGGACCCACATCGATAATGTTCTGAAAAGGATTTAATGTTGACTGTGTTTATTTTGAACGGCGGCACTTCTCAGCCAATCAGATCTGATTAAATTCGGGAGTGCGGTGCGCACACAGGCGATGTAGGAAGCGAGAAGCAGCAGTCGGAGAGTAAAGCAAGAGTAAAGACGAAAAAGTCGATGACGAAAAAAAAAGTCCTGGCTGGACGACCAAAAACTCACTTCTCTCACTCAACAAGAGAAAGTGTGAGAGAGGAAAACAAGAGGGAGATAAACTGTTAAGATGTAAAATTCAGTTAACAACAACACTTTTTATTTATTTTTTCTTTAAATAAGCGCTTTATGATGCGTTTTTAAATGTAGCTCTTGTTTTAGTTGAAATGAGAAAAAACTTTTATTTTATATTTTATAAAAAAATTAATTCACTTCATCATATAAAACAATACATTTTATTGAAATATACTGAATTGTATTTGTAATGTCTGTTCTTTAGTTGCTGATGACAAAAGGCTGATACTAGGCTACTCCAGTATACATGAAACAGCAATTTTTTATTTATTTTATTTATTTATTTATTTTGGCCCACCACCACCCTCACTCATCGGAGGACTAATAGAACTTTATTATTTATTTACATATTTACAGCCTGTGATGTTCTCATTCTTAGGATATGTAACATTTGGGAAAGGGCTGAGGGGGAGAGGGGAAGAGAAATAGGTGGTGGACACATACAAAATGCAAAAAGAAGAGAATATACTACTAATAATAACAAAAAAAACAAACAACACAGAAGTAAATACAAATGTTATTGAAGATGTAAATTGAAACATGTTCAATGCAGGAAACCAATAAAGGAAAAAAACAAACAAATAAAAAACATTTTCGGTGAAACTGAATTATTTGTACAGTTACCTTTTTACATTCTTTTTTTTTTTTTTTAGTGTGTGTGTGTGTGTGTCTGTGTGTGCATGCGTGTTGGAATTTATTACTGGGTGGTAATGTTGTTAGAATGGGTAAGATGTGTTTGGTTGGGGTAATTATTATTGTATAGAAATAATGAGTGGAGTGTTGGCCAGGGTGTGCTGGGTTTGTTGTGTTTGTTGAGGGATGAAAGATGTTTCGTTGATGCATAGTCTGTTAGCAGATTTTTCCAGTGTGTTATGCTAATGCATTTTCTTGATTTCCAATTCCTTAAAATGGTTTTCTTGGCAATGGCTAATGTTATAAGCAGAATTTTAGTAGGTTCCTTTGTTAGATTGGTTGCTGAAGATTGGGTAATTTGAGTAGTTTAGTTAATTGTCTGGTAACTTGTTGCCAAAAATGATTGATGGGTGAACAGTACCATATGGCATGGGTGTAGTTATCCGGGGTGTTTAGTGAGCATTGTGAGCAGGATACAGCATTAAATCATAACACAAGTTAGAAATTACGAAGGTCCGGACCTTGGCCTGAGGAAGTTTCCTCTTAACTGGACCTTACTGAATTCTAATTAAATAGCCCTGCCCTAAACCATTGGCATTGTTGGATTGGAAGATTCCTATTGGAGGGTGTTACGTTCAAAGGAACATACCAAGAAAGACGTGCGAACTGCAGACGTGATTCAACACGCGGCAAGAAGTAATCTCTAACAAAGGTCATCAAAACATGATTTCTAATGAACTCCTGGAACAATAAATAAACTGATTTCAACAGATATGTCAATGATATACACAGCAATTCATGAAATAACATATGAAATGACTACGGGACAAGTTCGACCCATGTTGTGCATTAGGAGGGGCTTGCTTAGCTTGTGCATCGAAGTGTGGCAGAAGTTTCTGTTTCACTGGAGCGAGTTGAAAGTTAAGGTTTGGATCTTCTCCAAGCAGAAACAAGGCTGGAATATTTTTTTATAAAGGCAGATCTACTTCTCTTGTGTGCCTGTGATGCTTCAATGCAGGACGCTGCCAGACAAAATGAATAAAAGCATCTGAAAAGCATTTAGAACAAAGTTTGTCGATGGAAAGTTTTATTTGGAAAGCCTGATAAAGGGGACAAAATCCGTCTGTATATTGATGGTGTGTTTTATTCACAGTGAATATGTTCCTCCAAATCAAATCTCAGTCCAGATCTGAGTCGTCTCGGCAGTTTAAATGCATTTGGTGAGCTAGAGCATAGGGGTTGTTTTTGTTGTTTGAGTGCAAAACAATGACCTTAAAACTCTGCGCCTTCATTCATCACCAAATTCTGTTTTCTAAAGTTTTCCATGACGCTGAGAGGTCAACTGAGGATGAAGCGACACACACACACACACACACACACACACACACACACACACACAATCCGTCTCCGGCTCACACGGTAGATAGTGTTAGAAATGCATATTAAGCTACCAGCAAATCAAGGGCGTAGATTTGCTCTTGACATTGGTGGAGACCTATAAACCCCCATGAATTATGAATTATATAATGTTAAATTAATGTTAAAATAATGACTGACAAAGAAGTAGTTCAGACTTCAGTTTAGTTCAGCCATAGTGCAAATGAAACAGGTCTCATACATCAGGAGTAGTAAAAGTAGATGGCGCTGCATAATCTCCACAAAACCAACAATGTAACAATCACAGAACAACAGTCTCTCTCTCAACGTGTCAGTAAAAGTACAAGACACATCGGGTCTGTCTCAAAACATACTGAGCTCCTACATAGGCAGCATTTTACGTCATAGTATGCGCTCCTGACATGTAGACTGTCCCAATTCTTACATACATCAAACATGCTGTCTACTGAGAAACCTTATTTAGACGTGATTTTAAGGAAGCATTGAACTCTTCCTCAGCCGCTAAAACAATCCCATGATGCAACACAGGCTAATCTACGAGCAGTGAAGTGGTTTTAAAATGTGAGTTATTTTGATTCTCTCTGGTGTTTTAATGTGTTTCTGGTCATATAATCACACAAAACAGTATTTTATTATCAACTCTGTAACCAGTCATTGACCATTTTGCAGTTTTATACTCAAGACATTAGCATTTATGCTAGCAGATTTTTTAGGGCTATTGTTTTGGATGCTGGCTGGTAACTTAGAAACCAGCTAAACCACCAGTCGCGTGCTGCAGTGGGAGGGAACAAGCCATGACGCAGTCTCTCTCTAACTACAGCGTCTCAGTAATCTGTTTTATGAGGAGAGATGAGGAGAGAACGCTGATACTTAAACAACTGCCTACCTAGACAGCCTACTTACACACTCACTAGGATTTGAGACACACCCATCTTCATCCAGATAGTGTTGCCACTTTCAAACCAATAAGCAGTGCGTTTACATCTAAAGACTTATTAACTTCAGCTATAATGCAAATCAAACAGGTCTCTGACAGAGAGGGTCTGTCTCAAAACCTGGTGAGTGTGTAAGTAGGCTGTCTAGGTAGCAGCTGTGTAAGTATCAGTGTTCTCTCCTCATCTCTCCTCATAAAACAGATTACTGAGACGCTCTAGTTAGAGAGGGACTGCATCACGGCTTGTTCCCACCCACTGCATGCGACCGGTGGTTTAGCTGGTTGCTAAGATACCGGCCGGCATCCAAAACAATAGCTGGAGGCTTAAAAATCCGCTATCATAAATGCTAACAGCTCGAGTATAAAACTGCTAAATGGTGAAGGACTCGTTACAGAGTTGATAATTAAAAACTGTTTTGTATGATTATATGACCAGAAACACATTAAAACTCCAGAAAAATCAAAATAACTCTCATTTTAAAACCACTTCACTGCTCTTAGATTAGCCTGTGTTGCATCATGGGATTGCCTTAGCAGCTGAGGAAGCGTTCGATACTTCCTTAAAATCTGGTCTAAATAAGGTTTCTCAGTAGACAGCATGTTTAAGGTATGTAAGTATTGGGACAGTCTACATGTCGGGAGCGCATACTATGACGTAAAATGCTGTCTATGTAGGAGCTCACTAGGTTTTGAGACACACCCAGAGAGTTTTAACTGAAGTTAGACTGCCACTCTGGGAGACTGTAAGAGAACTGACAGTTGGCAGTTTGTTACAGACGATGTTAGCCTGCTGTATGCTGAGCGCCAAACCCTAGCATCGCCATTACCGTTATTATGATGAACTCATTTCATTAATGAATTCGACTTTAAGTGACTTACACGTTTCTTTGAAAAATAGCTACTCATGTCAAACTTTTTTCTGCTGCCATATTCCCTCGCTTTTCACACCCATGTGAGTCTTGCACAGTGAGTCTCATATGACTGGAAAGTTTTCCTTCCAGTTTTGGCGCTGCTAGCAACCAAATGTAGCTACAAAGTCTCGTGTGACAGCAGGGAAAGGCAGAGCCAATCACACTGGCCATATGTGTTACGGGGAGGTAGGACTCAGGGGTGTTTTTTGGAGGGGATCAAATTATTGGTGGGGACGCGTCGTTTCCATCCGTGCTAATTTTACGCCCTTGCAGCCAATGACTCATTAAGTTTTTGAAACGACTTAAAAATGCAATTGCGATATTTTTGAATGTACAAATATATTCAAATACATATAAAGTATAGAAATCCTGTCCCATCCACATGCACCACCCAGTTTCATTTGGAAAAGGAGCTCTGATTTCTGATTCGTGTCGACTTCAATTATAAAGAACACTCCGAGTAAGTAACTAGTGCTATTGCATCAAAGTAATGAGAGTAATAAACGATTAAAGATGTGATATATTACATATGAGGCTTTTTTTTAAAACGAGTGGATGACAGTTTAATTGAAGGAACGTTGAAACTTTCATTCTTTTTATAGACAGAAGCATCGCTCGCCACCGGTATCGCAATAATGATGTAATAACTGATGTACTTGATTTCCGCAAAAAGCGCTGAGCTGCGAGGGGGGTCCGCGAGGAGCGGGTCATTATCTTGTTTGTTAAGGGAGGAAGGGAAACTGATGTGCTATTAGAACGATCCTCATTAAACGAGAAAAGCCAACACTGTTCATTTGCTTTTCTGATAAACAAATTAGCGGACGACCTCAGCGAGGCGGCGTCAAAAGCATATGCGTGATGGCCGATGTAATTGAGGGATAATAAGCGGGGTAATTAAGCCTCTCCAGGGTAGCACGAGAGGAAATTGCCTCTAGGTTTTCCCCTTCGCCTGTTCGGAAAGGGCGGGGTGGGGGGTGTAGGCACGAGATGAAGGTGATTTTTGCTGCGTATCGTCTGAAACATGCTCAGTGAGAAGAACTTGCTCTCGCATTTGTTTCAGTTTTAACTTTCTCAGTGTGTCTGTCTGTCTCTGGCCTCTTGTCTTTGATGCTCTTGTCTGAACTTTTTGGCATTTGTGCGTTCTGCTTTTGTGTTACTGACTTCCTTTTGTTTCTGTGTGTGTGTGTCTGGTGTGTGCACACACTGTGTAGGCAGTAACTACAGCGAGAAGTGTGACGTGTTCAGCTGGGGCATTATTCTTTGGGAGGTGATCACACGCAGGAAGCCCTTTGACGAGATTGGAGGACCAGCCTTTAGGATCATGTGGGCTGTACATCGTGGTAAGTCCGTGTTGCTCATGCAGAAACAGGATCTTGTAAAGATGTGGTGGCTCGTACGTAATTCACACGTCCAGTCTGTTCGATCCCCCTAGACCACATGTGTCAAACTCAAAACGTCCTTTTTTGTGGCCCGCGAGAGTCTGAAAGGTCTTGGTGTCTAAAAATAGGTCAGAAGCGTGCTATGACCAAAAACTACATTTCCCACAATGCATGTCGATTATGTTGCGGCTTACTGCCACTAGAAGACAGTGTAGTCATTGATGTGATAACGCGGTCGATCCCATAAGGTCCAGAAAAAGAAAAGTTGATGCAGATGGACGGCTGTTTCAACCAAGATGGGAAGGCGAATAAATGTTCGTGCTTGTGTTTCGAAGCAACAAGTCGGTTCTTAAAGAGACAATCTACGCCGGCATTGCACAAGAATTAAAAGACAAACAGAAGTCGCAGCAGAATCTGTTCACGAAAGCCAAAAACAACGCAGCAGTGAAAGCTAGCTTTATTGTGGCTGAAGAAATCGCCCGGGCTTCAAAGTGCATGAAGCAGTGCATGCTAAAGGTCTGTGAGCAGGTGTATCCCGACCAGATTCAGACTTTTAAAAATGTTTGTCAAGAAACACCATCACTGACCGAGTTAAGGAACTAGCTGGCCGAGGAGTCACGCAGCTACACAGCTTTTTCATCAGCTGTTGATGAAAGCACAGATATGTGTAGTTGCTGTTGCAATGTATTTAGTGTTTGCAGGTTTTATGTGTTTATGCAGACATATGTTTATTGTAATCAAAACATCTGTTTGATGCAAGGCTGTTTTTTTTATCTGTCACACATGTTCTTAGCAGCTCACAATTTTTGATTTTATACTAATTAAGCCTCATTTCAGTATGTGAAACGTTTTGACCAAAGTTAATATTATAACTTGTGTTTGATGTTATTTTTTATTCACTTGAATAGTTTGAATAGTTCAACTCCTTGATTAATGGAGTTTGTGGATTTCAAAACATGACAAATTAAAAGGATTTATATTATAACAGTGCAACAAGCAAACATATTTTTTCCATGCAACTGTAATGTTTTAATTGAATAAGTAATACATTCAGAGTTATTTAACATTTAAGGAGTAGTTACATTCGTTTTATATTACATTTTGTTACAATTAGATCTGGTCCTTTGAGGACAGCCATTATGCCGATGTGGCCCTCGGTGAAAATGAGTTTGACACCCCTGCCCTAGACCTACAGGACACTACCTAAACCCCAACTGCTGCCCAGGGTGCGGTGGCTAGGGTTGGCCACTGCTCCGGGCAAGTATGTTCACTAGTATGTGTATATGTAGGTGTTTCACTGCACAGGTGGCTTAAATGCCAAAAGAGGTCAAATTCCACTGTGTGCAAACACAAGTGGCAAATAGTTCTTAATTCTAAGAACTATTCTAAAGTAAACAGTATCTTGTAAAGATGTGGTGGTTGGTACGTAACATCCAGTCAGAATGCTCATTAAACTGATTCAATGATGCTGGACTCCAGGGTGACCAGTCCATTGTTCACAGTCCATTGCTCAATCTTGATCTGTCCATTATTTTGGTTGGGGTCGATGTCTTGCTGTAGAATTAATGTACTTATATGTGTATTTATATATATTTAACTGTCCTTATATTTATCATTTATGATGTCAAAAGCAAATCATCAACTCCAGATGCTGTACATTCCCAAACTTGCAAGGTTAAAGACAAAACCTTTTCTCTCATTGGACATTAGTGATGAAAGTGGAAGACATTGTCTTAATGGGAATCGTGATTTTAATGTCCACGTTGAATGTCAAAGCTGTGTCTTCAGAGTCATACCTGAGCAAATGAACCACACAGAATAATGTGATTAATCACAATTGTTTGCAAACGTTTACAGCTTTGGTTACTGTGTATGTACAGTAAGCCACCCTGCATGTAAAAATAATTCCCTGAGCTTAAACCTAACCTTAAGCTCAGTAACCAAAAATACATTTAAGCTATAGTCAAGATTATTTTAGCCCTAAAACATTAGATTAGCGCTCATTTTAACCACTAATGCAAAAATGTGCCCGTCCTTCAAATTACATGTTTTGTCGATATTAAGTTGTTCCATGTAAAAGGGGTGTTAACCTCAACAAGGTCATTTGAGTTTTTTGCGTATGTCTGCAGATAACGTGTATGTCGCACTGTGTGTGTTCAGGAACTCGTCCTCCGCTTATTAAGCACCTGCCCAAGCCTATAGAAAGCCTGATGACACGCTGCTGGTCCAAAGACCCCTCCCAACGGCCCTCCATGGAGGAGATAGTTAAGATCATGCTCCACCTGATGAAGGTAATGGTCATAATAATTTTTAATATTCATTGTCGCCTTTAAATACAATAAATGAAATGGTAATAACTACACAATACACCCACAGTACAACCTAGACCTAATAAAAGCAGTGGTCACAACAATACGGCTCGCAGAACACAAAGAAACAAATGATTTGGTAGACACTATGAAACAGTGACTAGATGATTGCAGCCTGACAGCCTCTGTCTTGTGCTTTTGTTCTCTCTTGTCTTTCTTGACTCACTCTTCCTCACTTTATCCGTTTCTAGTATTTTCCTGGATCGGAGGAGCCTCTGCAGTACCCATATCAGTATTCAGATGAAGGCCAGAGTAACTCTGCTACCAGCACAGGTACACACACAAACAAGGGTGAGGGATGAGTAGAGATGCTCACCACAGGCAATCGGTATAATCTGTAGCCAGTAGACTGTAAGCATTGGTGGATAGAGCTAATGGATGACATTCAATGGTTAGACACTCCCAGCCTTCAAGCACACCAACACATTCAACATCCCACAACTGAATAAACTCGAAGATCGAGGTTGAAAGTGACTGTTTAACTCGGACCACCATGTTCAATGGGTCTGTTGCTTGCGTGCTTGCTTGCCTGCTTGCTGGGGCTGAAAGATATTTGATTTTAAATTAAAATCATAAAAGCTGTGGTTGAAATGATAGCTTGCGTTATCATGTGGTCATCTAAACGTTCAGTTTAACAACATGGAGCTTGTGAGTCAGACCAGTCGGAAGCAACCAGATCACCAAAGTGCTGTTAACACAACAGCAAGACCACAGCTACCTGGTATTCTAGGACACAAGCCAGGAAAAGTGGTTATGCTGGTCTTCCTGACCCAAACCAAGCTTAATTCCTTTTTAGACAATCACCACAGTATCAATTAGATATTTTCACCAAATCCTTCAGTACTGAGTCCTGCCGCCTCCCACACCCTTACTACAAAGCTGCCGTTTGTGTTATGTGGGCCAGGCTCCATTCTGGACTACACCAGCATTAGCAGCAAGAATGATGGCAGCATGGAGCACAGCAGCTCCGCCGGCAGCAACGACACCATCAAGACCATGGAGACCAAGTTTGCACAGTTCAAACCAAAGGTAGGACACCTGCTGGCACCTGCTGTTCTATAGCAATCCAGTGAGACATATGTGGATATTCATTCAAGCCGTGTGTGCAATGTGCGTGTTTGTGTGTAGGCTGACCCATTGAGGCCTGGGCTCCCTCTGTCCAGAGGGGGCAGTGTCGAAAGCCTGTCAGGTAGAACGCACTGCCTGCCCTCCGACAGCAAACGAATGAGCGCAGACCTGTCTGAACTCTCTGAGCACAAGACGCCCTTCTCAACAGGTAACGCACACACACACACAGGCATACACCCCAAGTCCAGATGAGCCCTGGTGGGAGTTGAAATGAAGCACATGGTCTTTGAGCTTTATACCCTGCAAGTACAAAATTATCCTGATCTCATTAAGGAGCTGAGATATTATATATGATATTGCTATAATCCTTTAAATCAGTAAATATAGGCTATAATTAAAGGGGATATGATCTTGTAATAATTTCCAGTGTTGCATATTTAAGTAATTGAGATGAAAAGTCATTCAGAGTGGTTTGGTGTGAAATTGTTTAATGTAGAGAAACTCTTCAGCTAGGGCTTCTTTGCAGCGAAGGTGATCAGAACTAGAGATGGACCGATCAGCGTTTTTGAGGCCGATACCAATCGCCGATCACCTTTCAGCGCGATCGGCCGATACCGATCGAGGGCGGGGCTGTATGCCACAGCAGGGCTACATGTAGTTATTAGCGCAAGCAAGTCATGAAACATGGTTGAAACTGGTTTATTACCATTTTTATTGAGCTATTATGAAACAGCATACTATTTTGAACTAAATTAACAGTAAATAAACAAAGTACATCAAACAAATATCCCTAATACAGCAATCATTACATTTAGACCCTTAATTTCAAACGAAAAAAACTAATTAAACAAATTCAGTCAGAACTGCAGTCATTAAACGCAGACTCTGACAATGACAATGACAATCTGCAATCATTAAATGTAGATCTTGAATTGTTGCTGCTGCTGTACTGTTTGTACTGTACCGGTCAGATCTGGTCTGTACGGTGTTCTGGGTTGTTTGTTTTGTGCTAGCTCTGCTGTTTGCTGATACTCACTGTATTTAGCTGTGTGCAGTGTCGTATCAGATTAGTAGTGTTAAATGTCTTTGTCTTGGTTCCTCAACGAGACACGTAGATTTTACAAATTTTAAAAACTTCCTGGATGAGTCTGTGTCACATACGGTAGAGAACTGCCAAACAGACGACATGTTTTCTATCAGCACATCCGGTAAACGCCGTAAACTGTTCTCGCGAGGTCGCTGCTTTAGTCAATCTGTGGAAAATTAAACTGTATGTATTTCCACCTAGTGGTTCATATAGGAGTTGCAGGTAGCTGGCCGGAGGAGGTTTCACGGAGGGCTCCTCTTCCTGGATGAAACGCTAGCTGGAAATACAGAAATTAGGCTCATTTGTTTAACGCCGTCATTCAGCTTTTGGGATCGGCTAAATTGGAGAAATATCGGCTGATCGCATATTTTGATTACAAATCGGCCGATACCAGTATATAGCGATCGATCCTTCCATCTCTATCTGTTACATAGCCTTCTCGTAACACTGGTGCACCTAATCCGGCCAATCAGCAACTTTTTCAGAAGCTGGTGTAGATGCTGCAGATTGTGGTTGAAACTAGACTTTGCTGGTCTGTAGCTGTCCAGAAGGACGGTCGGAGTACACCGCATTAATCTCTTTAAGCAGCTTGTTATAATCACCGCCACTGTGAATAATGCTGATCTGTTATTTCTCTAGTTTGGTATATTTAACATCCAACCACTCAGAATGACTCTTTACATCTAACCTATATAGTCGTGCAAAAAGAAACCTTTTGATTGGAAATTTGTTTGATTCACCAACGTGATAATCTCTAGATCAGTAGGTGCTCTGAGAGAAAACACCTACGCCTACCTTCTAATCTTTGTCTGCCACATCTGTAACATACAGTCATATGCAAAAGTTTGAAAACCCCCAAATAAAAAAGTTTTGTTGGTTCTTCACGTGTAAAAATAAGCACATCCTCTGCACTGCAAATGTTAGTGAGCGGTTTCTGTGTATTTGATGAGTTTATTTTATTGGAAAGCGTTTAAAAAATCCAATACATCGTTACTGTCTAATGAAAAACATGTATTTCCGTTTTTTGTAGATTTTGAGTTTTCTACGTCATTTGAACACGCCAATGGTCATTTACATTGTTAGAAAATTTTATGACTAATGGACCAATAGAAATGCTCTAAAATAGCTTGGAAAAAATTCTGGTTCCATTGACTTACATTAAAAGTAAAGTAAGTTTTTGGTCTCTCTTATAAAGTTTGCGATTTTGGAGATGCTTGTTTTTCATTGGACAGTAATGATAATAGTGTATAACTTTTGCACAGGCCACATTTGATGTGATTTTTGTTTTTTGTTTTTTAAATCCAATATGTTAAATTCAGAAAATTAACAGCAGTCGTACATAAAGCAGTAGTAGGGGAATCACAGAGTAGTCGGTTGCATGCTAATTATGTGATTGTCAACTCAAAAAAAGGTGATTTCGGGGTCCGTATGTCCACAATTAATATTTGCCTTCGTTCTAGCATTTCTCTGCTAATCTACAGCGTTTTAAACTTCAGATATTGGACATCATTGTCTCCAGTTTCCTAAAAACATTACAAAGACATTAGTCATTATAAAAAGTGGCCGTAACACTGTATAATTCTGTGAACTTTGAAGTAGGGGTGGGCGATATGGCCCTACAATAACGATATTTTATGGTATTTTTGCGATAACGATACTCTTGGCGATATGACAAAACATTGAATTAAAAAAAATATTTTAAAAATACACCGCTGCAACAAAATGAAAATAAAATGTTATTATTGCATACGATATGATATGGCATACCCCTAACTGAGATATAAAAAAAAAAAACAAGAATTTTCATCACATTGTAACAGAAGTCAATGGTCCAGAATGTCACAATACTAAATAATGCACTCCAAATATCTCCATATATCCAGGACTGAAGTAAAGTGAATGATACTGAACAGATAAAATCTGTCTCTAGTAGATATATAACGGGAAATGAGAAAAGTGAGAATTTTTCTTTTGCTAAAAACAGTAAAAGTAGTACCTGATGTGATGATTAGGGATGAGTGATATGGTACGATATTTCAGGGTATAATATCGTTCACCATATTCAAAAAAGTTGGCGATATTATTGTGTACGATACGATATGGCACATCCCTAATGTGAAGTTACTAAATTTATTTCACCCCCCACTAGTGAGTCATCCCATGTCTCATGCGATACAGGGCTCATTGGAAAGGGCACATCAACACTCTGCTGTGGAGTTTGGCTTCGTCATGGATTTCTAAAGTCGCAGTCTAAATTGCAGAGCCCCTCCTGTGGGTTTATTCGTGACCTCATCAGCGATGAGTCAACATCGAATCACCTTGTATCACAATCTGAAGTCGTGCAACCCCCTACTCTGTCCAGAATGCTTACAAAAGAGTATAAAAGCAGTTAACTTGAAACTCACTTAGGATAGAAGCCAATGGACACATGTATTGTTGTTGTGAGGTGATTAAACGCTGCAGTATGCAGAGGATCCTGTTTAGAAACCCTTTACGCATCAGAGCTCCTCGCTCTGCAGTCATACCTCTGACCTCATGCTCAACATGCTCAGCCTAAGAGACGAGGCTTAGTCCAGTACTCAGGCATGACCTGCGTGGTTCCCATGCTTTGGGACGGCCTGCAGACTGTTTCTGCCCTCAGCACTGCTCCAGCGCCGCTCCTCTTTGAGGCACTCTCTTCGTGGCCCGCCCCTGCGCCGACCCGTGCATGCATGTATGCGGATCTCTGTGTCCTCCATGTATTTATGTATGTATGTATGTCTGTTTGCATTGGGTGTTTCCGCGTCTGCGTCTTGCATGTTTTGCGCATCTGGCATGCGTACGTGTATGGTGATGTCTTGCCTGTGCACGTGCAGACAAGAGCATCCCGCCCTGTTGGTCTGTTTGCGGATGCGAGTGCAGTCTGCATGCCTGTGTACGCAGCTCTATGTGTATGTATGTGTTTTTGCAGCACGGCCGCAGTATAAACGGGGCCACCGCAAAACGGCGTCGTACGGCACCATTCTGGACATTCCCAAGATCGTCGTCACAGGTACCGGATTGGAGCGGGCCGGGTCAGGCCAAGCCAGGCTGAACCCTTCCACCCTGCTGTCCTGGCTGGCTGCTGCTGCTACTACTACTACTGCTGTTGACTGTTGCTGACTTCCTTCCACGCGCCCAATCAGAGCAGGGCGGACCTTTTAGCTACTACAGCATGTGCTCCACTGTGGTTGTCAGTCCAGGATGTACCTCAGCGTAAAACCTTACAGGTGGCGGCTTTGCACGTTTATAGCGATCGTGTGACTAAATCAGACAAAACGTGGCATTAGAAGTTTGCTTTGCGTAGGAGCTGTGAAGCTTTAAGCAATCATCTCATGCAAGAGCAGCAGGTCAAGCAGATCAGTGGTGGATTTGTATTTGACGCTCATGATAATTAAGACATGTATTTCGCATCTCTTAGGTTTAGTGTGATTGGCTAATCCAGCTGCTCTGGCCTTGCCTCATTTAAGAGCTGATGTAAGTCCTGGAGTGACACCCACTGGTCCTCTTCTGTTTCTCTCTGTTCCTCCTATGTGGCTGTAGTGAACTGTGGCGGTTGAGAATTTCACTCCTGGCCTCCTCCGTTTCACCCTCCAGCCACTAGTGGCTCATCTACACCTATAACATCACGTTCTCATTACAAGTATTTGGGAGTTCTTGCCTCAGAACTCTGACGTTTTGACCAATGTCTTATCTGTCATTAAGAGAAATCTATGCTGGGTCTCGATCAGTTCTTAAGGGCGTCTTCTCCTTAGTGGCTGGCGACCGATGTGGCTTAAGGGTTGAGCATGAAGACTGAAATCTAATTCTTAATTATCAATCTGCAAGACAAAAAAAAAAAATGGCGCAATCGTTATAAGAATGCGGAGATCTGTGTGGATTGTTTGTGGGCGAATATTTATGAAGCATCTCAATGTAGGAGTGCAAAAGCCCAAAGGAAACAGAATCTGAGCTCAGATCAGCACTCTTGCTCTTTTCTTGCCTTTTGACTAGAGGTCTATTTGTGGTGTTGTGTGGGTTTAGAGAGGTGGGCTTCACTCTCTGTCCTGGAGAGCCACAGCACAGTTTAGTGTTTCAGTGCAGCTGTATGACAGTTCATTGATCTTAATAAGGTGTTTATAACTCAGTGAGTACAAAATAGTGACAGATTTAATCTAAATATTGATTATTACATTTTTGATCACTACCAGTCAAGCGTTTTAGTACACTACCGGCCAAACATTTTAGTACACTCCCAGCCAAATGTTTTAAAACATTACCAGCCAAACGTTTTAGATCACTACCAGTCAAACGTTTTAGTACACTACCAGTCAAACGTTTTAGAACACTACGAGTCAAACGTTTTAGTACACTACCAGTCAAACGTTTTAGAACACTACGAGTCAAACGTTTTAGATACACTACCAGCCAAACATTTTAGTACACTCCCAGCCAAATGTTTTAAAACATTACCAGCCAAACGTTTTAGATCACTACCAGTCAAACGTTTTAGTACACTACCAGTCAAACGTTTTAGAACACTACGAGTCAAACGTTTTAGATACACTACCAGTCAAACGTTTTAGATACACTACCAGCTAAACGTTTTAGATCACTACCAGTCAAACGTTTTAGAACACTACCAGCCAAACGTTTTAGTACACTACCAGCCAAACGTTTTAGTACACTACCAGTCAAACGTTTTAGATACACTACCAGTCAAACGTTTTAGATACACTACCAGTCACGTTTTAGATACACTACCAGTCAAACGTTTTAGATACACTACCAGTCAAACGTTTTAGATACACTACCAGTCAAACGTTTTAGATACACTACCAGTCAAACGTTTTAGATCACTACCAGTCAAACGTTTTAGTACACTACCAGCCAAACGTTTTAGATACACTACCAGTCAAACGTTTTAGATCACTACCAGCCAAACGTTTTAGTACACTACCAGTCAAACGTTTTAGTACACTACCAGTCAAACGTTTTAGTACACTACCAGTCAAACGTTTTAGTACACTACCAGTCAAACGTTTTAGTACACTACCAGCCAAACGTTTTAGATACACTACCAGTCAAACGTTTTAGATCACTACCAGCCAAACGTTTTAGTACACTACCAGTCAAACGTTTTAGACCACTACCAGACAAACGTTTTAGACCACTACCAGACAAACGTTTTAGATACACTACCAGACAAACGTTTTAGTACACTACCAGACAAACGTTTTAGTACACTACCAGACAAACGTTTTAGATACACTACCAGACAAACGTTTTAGATCACTACCAGACAAACGTTTTAGATACACTACCAGCCAAACGTTTTAGATCACTACCAGTCAAACGTTTTAGTACACTACCAGTCAAACGTTTTAGAACACTACGAGTCAAACGTTTTAGATACACTACCAGTCAAACGTTTTAGATACACTACCAGCTAAACGTTTTAGATCACTACCAGTCAAACGTTTTAGAACACTACCAGCCAAACGTTTTAGTACACTACCAGCCAAACGTTTTAGTACACTACCAGTCACGTTTTAGATACACTACCAGTCAAACGTTTTAGATACACTACCAGCCAAACGTTTTAGATACACTACCAGTCAAACGTTTTAGATCACTACCAGCCAAACGTTTTAGTACACTACCAGTCAAACGTTTTAGACCACTACCAGACAAACGTTTTAGATACACTACCAGACAAACGTTTTAGATACACTACCAGACAAACGTTTTAGTACACTACCAGACAAACGTTTTAGTACACTACCAGACAAACGTTTTAGATACACTACCAGACAAACGTTTTAGATCACTACCAGACAAACGTTTTAGATACACTACCAGACAAACGTTTTAGATACACTACCAGACAAACGTTTTAGTACACTACCAGACAAACGTTTTGGATACACTGCCAGTCAAACGTTTTAGTACACTACCAGACAAACGTTTTGGATACACTGCCAGTCAAACGTTTTAGTACACTACCAGCCAAACGTTTTAGAACAGTTCTAAAACTTTTGACTGATAGTGTACTAAAATGTTTTACAGGTAGTATATATAAAATGATCTTTACTTTGCCAGAAAACATCATCTTATGTTACCGCATGTCATCAAATCACTGAACTAGTATACTTGGTTATGTGCAGAAATATAAATATGTATAAAATGTAGGTCAATACAAATCTAAATTGTGATTATACCACAAGTTTGAAAAGAATATTCCGACTGTGCCTCGTCTAGTATAATATAGAGGTCAGCGATATGTCTGTTTATAATGACGCTTTCTGAGAATATAAAGAACAGCTGTCGTGTTCAAATGATATTGAAAAATGAGTATTGTCCAAAATGGACATCCATGTTTTAGTTGGACAGCGGCAATATATTGCAGTACTTAGTTAATAATATTTATTTTTTACAATGAATCAGAACTGGGAAACATTAGTGTTACATTTTTAAAAATACTATTCAAAAAATAGTTACGGTCTTTTACTAAATCCAGTAACATGGCATTAATTTTACTCTCTTTATAAAGAAGTATGTGATTGGTTGGGGTTCTTCAAGTACTAGCGGTATACACCATACGTTTAGGAAAGGTTATTGTAGTGTGATGTAATTTAACACAAGCACAGCATATATTGTCACATCGTCCAGGACTAGTTTAATGATATGTTGCCGCTCCCTAGTTTCACTTTCCTTTTTCCGAAAGCTTTAACCAAGCTGTCCTCAAAAAGCCACAGATTATTGACATACAGATAATTGGAGAAAACACATCTGCAGTGTTCAAGACGTTTTTAACTGCTAAAAGTACTCTCAAGTAAAACAGAGTTTTAATGTATAAACTAACTCAGTTTTCTAGAAATGCTAACAATTTAAAAGTGTATTAAAGTATATTTAGAGTTAGAGTATCTTTAACCTGGTTAAAGATACTGAGGATGTGACAATCTCGGTATTGAGTGTTTCCCAGTCTGAATCCTTGACCATCCCTTCCCCGTATAGCTGGAAGGCCACTTTCTTGCAAACTTTGAATGTGGCGCAACTCCCCTTATCTAACACTCATGCTTGTGATCCAGCCAATCAGAAACATGTTTGCATGTAGGATGTAAGGAGGGTTTGGCTCAAAATGTGAAACTGTAAAGCTGGGCGATAAGCAAGAAATGCATTGGGATAAATTCCACTGTAACAGTAAAAGGTTTTATAATAAGAGAAGAAAGGAAAACACCATTATTTGCCATCAATTCAGCAAATGTCCTCAGTGTGTAAGATGATCGTCTCGCAGCACCACTGTGCCCATGGCATGAACTTCTATGATGGCTTCTGTCTTGGCTTTAGCATGAATGCAGTTTGTTTTTATGATGCTTATGATTTCACTAGCCATATTCACATGCATGTTCATTCATCCAACTAAGCCAAGTACTAAAAATCTTGCCATAATTTGCATATTTGTGATAGTGAGGCAGGTAAACGTAATTATTTATTTATTTATTTAATTTTTATGTCAGACTTGTTAAATGTCAGGTTAAATACTGGGTTTATTTTGATGGTGTTAACAAAGGTAACTGTGCGGCTGTGCTCAGATGTAAACAGTATGCATCGTTATTGATGCTTTGTTACGTAAATGTAAAGTAAAGGGTTAGTCTGTCTGCTAATCATTAAGGTCAGACTGAAAACCTTTATTTTATTAGATTGAACAGATGTTGACAAAATAAATAGTAAATGAAGAAACAAGGTAATGTATATAAAATGGCAACTTTACAGCAGGACAAAACACTCTTTACTTTCATTGTAAGTGAATGGAACCAGATATTTTATATAATTGCCGTGTTAACGATGCGCAAGCTGACGTTATAGAATACGCTACTGACTGGGGGGAAAAAACATCAACTACTTTATGCTTTAGTACAGGCTGCTGTGAGTGCTCATACTGTGTGCTAGCATAGGCTAAAGCTGGCAAAGCTGCCTAAACAACACACCTAAAGCTGAAAATGAGGGAACACACTGTGCCAGGGAAAGAAACTCAGACACCGCCAGCCTCGCAGTCTACCGCCTTAGATTTAACTCCTAGACAAAAATCATCTTCACTCGTGTGGAGCTGGTCTGGATCTGAAAAGACTGACGTTACTCAGAACACAGCAGTCGTTAAAGATCACTCCACAGTTAACCTGTTCATCATCTTCCAGCAAACCACCACACAGAGTGTGAGGAGTATGAACAGAGTGTGAGGAGTATGAACAGAGTGTGAGGAGTATGAACAGAGTGTGAGGAGTATGAACAGAGTGTGAGGAGTGTGAAGAGAGTATGAACAGAGTATAAGGAATATGAAGAGCTTTGGGAATGTGCTGTCCAAGACAGACCTGAACCAGCTAAGATGTCCTTCACCCGATGATAGAGGGATAAAGCTGAAGATAATGGATGGATATTAGTATCCTTCAAGAAGTAAGAAGTTAGTAAAATAAGACTTTTACAAACGCATTTTTAAATAATGCAAAATATCGTTTATTATCGTTATCGAAATATGTAATATATAATTATAGAAAATATCTAGATATAATTTTTTTGCCAATATCGCACAGCCCTATTTTGGAGCTTTTTATTGATCTATTGATTGAAATCGCAGTGTATGTAAAGGCAGTAATATCTAATAGAGATTTTAATATTGTGATATCACAGTAAAGAATCCTACTAATAGATTTTAACAGTAATATTGACTACTGTAAATTAAATATGCGTGTGAAATTAAGTCATGGCCCAGCTTTACTGTGAAGTGCTGTATTGATCGAGCAGTGCATGGCATCGTAACAGCACTCACCCTGCAGTCTGCTCTGTAATACAGAAAGCACTGCGCCAAACCCCTGGCTGCCTGGTTTCTGTCCCCATACACTCACAGGCACGCACACACACACACATTCATTAACTCTGCAGAAGTCCTTTTGATTAATATATTTCACATTGAAAGGTCATTGCTATTATTATCTCCATCCCTGATAAAAATGAAAGAAATGGGGACGTTGAAGGATGGCAGAGTTAAAGGGAGAAAAAGGGCCGTTCCTACTGAGGCATATTAAACTGTGCAGGTTGCTTCAGTTCCTCAGTAACATCACTCAACCGTGCATGTGCACTGCTCACCTCACCATCATCGCTGACTTCCTTTTAGCCATTCAGTTCTGTCACTGTTCAGTATAGCTGAGCAGTGCCGCAGTGCAACAGCATTATGACTGACTGGGACTGGGAATTTTCCAGTGCTGTGCAAAAGCCCAAACGTTGTTTCTTTCATTTCCAGTCAAAACGCCTAATATGTATCAGTTGGTAATTTAACAGCAGCAGCTTCAGCAACTGTTTTTTGGGGTTTTTTTTCCTCCTCCCCCTTAAAAAACGGGTTATTTTTCACACCTCCAAAGTTCAGTCTGAAAGCCTCTGCGTGCTTTGTGCAAACAAAGTTCACGAGAGTTGCACAAAGGCACTTTCGTCTTTGCAAGCTTACAATTTTACATACTTTATGTTTACGCTGCGTTACTGCACACAACACTGTATGACGTCTTGGTAAGTTCCATGTGGACTATTACTGGCTTCATAAAGAACAGAGCAGTGTACAGTGGAGAGAACTTGTTGCCGCCAGCATCTCCACTCAGACCCTTCATACTTCTTTTAATTTATTAATTAATTAATTTATTTATTTATTTGTTTATTTTTGCATTAGTTTTACACATTGGTCAGATGTGAAGCAAGAGTAGAGCTTAATTTTTAAATTAAAGTTAAGAGTTTTAAGTGCTGAGTCTCTGGTGGTGGCTGCTTTGGTGGTCTAGGTTTTTTTTTTTTATAATTCTGTTTTTTTATATTGGTGTTAGGGCTGGGCAATTAGGGATAAAATCTTATCACGATAATTTTTCCATATCAGTCGAAATCGATATAAATCACAAAATAAATCAGATCTTTGGTCAATCCCGAATAAATAAAAGTTGATTTGTGTTGTCTCTCAAACATGGACGGAACTTAACTCTATTGACTTTCTATCGATTACGTCTTATAGTTCTTTCGAGGAAACGCTATTTCGCGATAATTATCGTTATCGTTTTATCGCCCAGTCCTAATTGGTGTCTGAATGGCTGTTTTGACTGAAAGCTGCTTTAATTCAGGGTGGACGTCTTGCACAGCACTGTAAACGGGATAGTGAAGTTAATTATCACATGAAAGTATGCAGAAAAGTATTGCCTCATTGAAATTATCACTTGATCACACAGAGGCCAATAAATATTACTAGTTACGACCCACCTCAGGTGGTTAGGAGTAGCAGTTTATTAGTAAGTTAGTTAATTAATTAACAAATTGATTTATTTAATATGTATATATATATATCAGATTTATTTATTACTAGATACTGAGTGGAATTAGATTTACTGTAGAACACAGGCTGAGGGGTGCGGATGGTTAGTTTTCAGTATTTTGTCCCTCGTGTTGAGGCTAAAACTTACCTTTTTAAAGTGAGTGTAGTATCTTCATTGTATGCATCATAGTTGTGTGATGAAGTGTGCCCAGTTCATGAGAAGGTAGCTTGTGTCTTCAGTGTTTTCTCCTTGGACTGTGGTTAGAATTCACCTTGTGGCCTTTGTAGCCTCTTTAGCCTCTTTAAGAGGGAATTCCACTGATTTTCAAAACGTATGTATACGTCCACAGGTTAGATGTAAACGAAGTGATGAGGAGTGGTTTGACGTGATCTGGAACATTGCAGAGAAACTCCAAAATCTTTATTCTAAAGTTATTATACAAGACTCATTCTGTCATGAAAGTAGTGTGTAATAATGTTTTATGAGGTATTCAGTGCTCTGGTTCCTCTGTTGTGAAGCATTTCACGTCAAGCTGCTCTGAATGTCTTTGTTTAAATATTTCTATCTAGTTCAGAAGTTTGAATAAAGAAGAATCGGTGGGATTGCCCTCTAAACAGAAATTGGGCTTAGTGTGTCGTAACACCTCCTGTTCTTGTCTTGGTGGAGTAAAGCGTTTTTGGGAGTATGCATTGAACTCACAGCTCCTGTTACTCCCTCTTGTGCCCCCCTACCCACATATTTGCACATACATGCAGATATCATCAGTCTAATGTGGCAGGAGCTGTGTGGTCAATGCATAAAAAGCTGCCCGTGTGGTCCTGTCCGAGTGGTGTTTGTGTGTGTCTGGGCCTTTTTAGTAGTGTGTATGTGTTTGTAGTGGTGGACTGCGGTCACGTTCGGACCACGTTTGAGGCCATGCTGTTGACGTGCCAGCGTGCTGGGAGTTGGTGTAATTCTGTGCAGCTGTCCCTGTGTCACACACGCTGCTACACCCCCTCTGCGAACTCAGACAAACCTCGACCCTCAAGACTCACTCTGTCTCTCTCTCTCTGTCTGTCTCTCTTTTTCTCTCTCTCTCTCTCTCTCTCTCTCACTTTAGCCACCTGCGAGCCTCACAGACGCAGGTCAGTTCAGGACCTCCCAGCCATTGGGACGGAGTCAGGCCAGGTAAGACCCTCACAATGACCCCCACCACCCCAAAATCAAATGATGCACATTAATTTGTACATGTTTACTTTTCTTTATTTGTTAAATATATCTGTTTCAAAAGATGCAGAAGCAGACCTGATGCGTTAACCCTTATTGTGTGGCTGTACGTTTCTATGTAACAGCATTTTTATATAATGCTTCATGTCATTGCATATGTAATCATATTTATATTAGCTTTACATTCAGTATTGACAGTTTTCCATTCATCATGAAATGACAAACATAGGCGTATGCAGTTTGAAGCCTTACACTGCAGCAGAACTGGACGTCATATTGAGACCGATTCAGACGTGAACTGTAAATGGAAAGAGATCAAATATTACGAAGCAGCGTAAACGTCTGACTTGAATCACTAAAGATCTATTGGCCTGTCTCACTTTCTTTCTGTCAGATAAGACTTTATGATAGGGCTGCACCTAACGATTAATTTCTTAATCGATTAATCTAACGGTTCTTTTTTTTTAAATTTATTTATTTTTTTTACTTGTACCAGCCTGTGGAACAATGATTTTCTGTTGAGATGTTAATACTGTATGTTAATACTCTAAGAGGTTTTTAAGAAGCTGCTAAAAACATTGTGGGTGTATACACAGTAGGCATGTAATGATACACTCTACTCACGATGTAATGCGATTCACGATGCTGGCTTTGCGATACAATTTTCGATACAATATTTTCGATACAATATTTATTTATGTATTTATTTATTTATTTTAATTAACAAAATCAAACTGACCCATAAAGTTTCCTTTTATCATTTATCTATAACAAAACTACTAAATGCTGTATTTTGTGTAATCTTTTCTTTTATCAAAGTAAACTGAGGTGAATACAGGCTCATGTTAAAGCAGGTTTATATTCTTCACCTTGTGTTTTTGCATGCCCTAGTTTTGACCCTGATGTGATGCCGTACATTTAACTAACATGTGTACTGGCATCAAATAAGCGAGGTAAACCACGCCAGCGCCTTTTGCTGTTTCTAAAGGCTACCAGTTCATTTTACATCTCAATCAATTTCAGTCATGGCATATTGGCATTGATTATTAACTGTCTCGCGATACATCGTTACATCCTTAATACACAGTGATACAGAACTGTAGGAGACGCTGTATTAATATGAAGCTCTATTAAAATGACATTCAGGATTTCTTGAAATCTGACAGAAGAACTCAAGAAATTGATACACAAAGATATATAACATTCATTCTTTAATACATTCTTGATCAGTATGTTATGTTTCTGTAAGTGTCAGTCTTACAATATCTTCCGGTCGTTAGCTCTCAGTGTCCAAACTTTGCCTCATTAAATAAAATAGGTTATTTTTAAATATGACAAGTGATTCCAAGCGTTCAGTCAAAGACACGTGCCATTGATTGAAATAATAAACTGAAATGTATTAAAGACGACACCAGACATGGAAGTACGTGGCGGGAGTCGCAGGTTAGCTGTGGTCTGTGGGCTGGAGTGTTGCCTGGGTTTACATCAGCAGTGTAATCAAACATGCAACTCACTTTATATTCTGGTGTCACAACAGCGTTCGCAACCAAGAGCATACCGATGATTGATGTATGGCTTTCAGAGCACGTAGAAAAATGGCCCTCGCTGTGCCTTTTGATTTCAGTTTGGCTAAAAGACAACAGAATCACAGAACCGTGCTCCTTCTGAAGAACAGTACTTCTTCAGGACGCCTGTCTCAGAGACGTCTCCCAGCTTCAGCCCGGGCTGTGACAGCTGAATGTCCATGACGGGGGTTTGGAGAGTAAACAGTGTCTATCTGTCAGGTGTAGAGATGAAGTTGAAGGTCTAAAGTGGTCGTCCCGGAGGGTCACTCAGGGAGAGAGATGTTGTCTTTCTCTTTCTGAAAACCTTCAGGCCCTCTTTATTGACAAATATTCAACATCACAGGCCTTATATTCAAGTGGAAGGTTATTGCTGGTGATGATCTATCTGGGGAAGACAGACAGCAACTCCTCCAGTGCAGTCTTGCACGTTAAGAAAGATTTAACTGTATTTATTTTATTTTATTTTTAATAATGTCGGCTGTTATTTGTGGTTGAAGAAAAATATTTAGAACTATTTGCCACTTGTGTTTGCAGACAGCAGAATTTGGCATTTAGCCCATCCGTGCAGTGAAACACACACTACATACACACACTAGTGAACATGCACACTAGGGGGCAGTGAGCATGCTTGCCCGGAGCGGTGGGCAGCCCCTTCCACAGCGCCAGGGGAGCAGTTTGGGGTTTAGGTGCCTTGCTCAAAGGGCACTTAAGTCGTGTGTTGCTGTTTTAGGGGATGGAACCAGTGACCTTAAGCTCCAGACCACGACATCCACAAAATAGTGTAGATATCCTCTAAATTAAAAAATAATAATAATAACAACAGGTAACAATGTCCTAAAATCAAACCTTGTTAACTAACTAAATTAACTAAACAAGTAAAATCTTATTCTTACAAAAATCTTAAAAATAGAAATATCAGGTATTTAAATAGAAAGTGTTTTTTTATTATTATTATTTATTAAATGGTCATGGCTTTTGGAAGCCACTAATTTACTCATGCATGTTTAGCAGTCTAACGTTTCTTAGCATGCAAGTCATACATGCAGTCGTAAAATCCTTGGAGAAGTGCAATTTATTTCCATAATGTGGTTATGTAATATTCTTTCCATAAAAGATTTTCATAAATAAAAGCTACAGATGGCATTAAAACAATGTAAAAGTTGTATATGCATGTCGATATACTTGATATTGTTTATAAACGTTAATAATTATACCTAGACTTTTAAAAAGAGAAATATCAGGTATTTAAACTAGATGTTGATAATAACATTAGAATGATTTCAAGACCACTTGTCTGTACAATGAGAATTTTCTTATGAAAATCAACAGATCTTGGCATATTTATTGTAAATAAGTATTTGCATTTTATTAATATCTATAATTATAATCTATTTAGATATATACCCACGTTGTTGTTTTGCTGTGTGGCACAGTTGCATAGATCTCAAACTCTCACTAATGACTATTGCAGGAGAGCAGGAACAGCAGCAGGTCGTCCAGTCCCAGTGTGAGGATGATCACATCTGATAAGACGGGCAGGGGTTACAGTTTCTCTCCTGACGACCCTACAGGTAAAAACACACACACACACACACACACACACACACACACACACACACACACACACACACACACACAGTCAAACTAACCCTACTGATATAAAATCCTTGAACATCCAAAAATGTGCAGATTATATTTCAGACTTCAGCGCTGATGGTAATATAATATGAATATGGCTGCAGGATGTGATCATTAGTACGTCTCTGTTAATTCCTTGAGGAGTGATTTTGACAGGAAGCCTTAGAATCTTCTTTTCCCCCCTCAGTCTCCCTTGTCATTGTGGCCTTGAATAGTCTCTTCAGCTGTACGAGTGTGGGAATTAGTGTCATAAGTGATCTTTTCAGCATAGCAGCTCTAGCAGTGCTGTTGCAATTGCAGACATTACGTAAGCCTCATCAGCTTTTTAGTCTCTCTCTCTCTCTCTCTCTCTCTCTCTCTCTCTCTCTCTCTCTCGCTCTCTCGCTCTCTCGCTCTCTCATTACGAGTGATGAGCCTGGGTTATTTACAGACTGTCTGTGGTTATCTGGGTTCACTGGAAACAGCTCAGTTCCAATATGCACTGCTTAAACCTTGGAACAGAGATATAAGAGATAAGCTGTTATATATACAGAAGTATGAGGAAAACATCAGATAGAAATCAAATGAAAGTGTTGACTTTGATCAGTTCTGGGGTTTTCAGTGCTCAGTTCTCTGTTCTTTATTTCTTTATTTCATTAAGGACCAACATTGCAGCCATACCGACTAACTTTCTCTGTTTTGCTTTCTGTCTCCTGTAGACACTAATGGCTCTGATAACTCCATCCCCATGGCCTATCTGACGCTGGATCACCAGTTACAGGTACTCACGTAACAGCCTTTGTCTTAAGCCCCCTGCTATGATGAGCATGTCGTTGCAAGCCAAAAAAAAACATATCTGTCTATCTATCTATCTATCTATCTTTTTGTAAATTGTAATTTTTCTACATGATTTGAACACAACAACTGCCGTTTACATTGTATGAGACTTTTAGTATGAATGGACCAAGGGATGCTGCTTTCCCATTGGCAGCCAGAAGTTTATTTTTTATTTTTTTGTTGTTGTTGTTTCAGGAAAGTTAGATAGCGGGACAGTAGGGCGATGTAATCAGATATCAGTGACAGCAGTAATTATTGTGCTCTTAAGGAGAACTAAAAAGGGGCCAGTTTAACTTTAAACAACCTAAATACATTAAATAACCTACGTATATGATATGTTAATGTTATGTTTTCTTCCTGTTAAAAATAAGCCTTTGGGCTACATTACATTAAATTCTCCAGTCTCTGCTGGTTTCCCTGTGAGTGCAACAAACAATCTGAGGAGAATTCTCAGTGTGTTCTTTACACCTGAAGTGTCCTAATAGTTTATATAAAATAAGCCTTCGTACCATGGTTACCGGTGCTTTCCACAGACCAACGCAGGCCCAAAACAAAGCAGAACTGAGCTCGTACCAAAGAAAGGTGGAAATGTCTCTTCAGTGGTACGTAATCAGCACTGCAAATTTGTTCCAGCACTTACGACACAAACACCCTGTGGAACGGAAGCAGTGCCTGAAACAACGGCACGAAACAGCCAGCTGCTCTTCGACTCCCAAGGCTCCCACAGAAAGACAGCTAACGATAGCGGCCCCGTATGACAAACGTAGCAACCGTTGGAAAGCAATAACATCGCAAAAGACATGATTCCTCAAAAATAAACGCAAAAGAATAGTTTAGGGGTTCTAGATGGCGCTGTTGTTTTATTTGGGCACATGTACATACTCCATTAAAATAAAAAAAATGTAAGAATTAAACTTTCTTTTTTATTTTATTCCCCCAATATTGCCCAGCCCTAGTTGTAAAAATGTAACACTATCATTTCCTACTAGAAGTTTCTTATAGCTGAATTCCAAAGAATCTTAGCTGTGATGACAAAACTTTTTATATATATATATATATATATATATATATATATATATATATATATATATATATATATATATATATATATATATGTATGTATGTGTAAAACAGTTTGACGTAGCTTTTGGAAGTCATTAATTTACTCGTGCATGTTTAGCAGTCTAGCGTTTCTCCAGCAGGGGGTGCCGTTAGCATGCAAGTCATACATGCAGTCGTAAATCCTTGGAAAATTTTATTTCCATAATGTGGTTATGTAATATTCTTTCCATGAAAGATTTTCATAAATTAAAGCTACAAATAATCGATATTATATAAACATTAATTATTATACTTTTTAGACGTTTCCCAGGCCTTCACTGTTGAAGGATTTTTTTATTTATTTTGGTTTAGTTTGGTGTTCTCTCTACTCTGTTGCTATCTATGAGCTGATTCAGTTGGTCTGAAGCCAAGAAAGCGTAAACTGTGCAACATGTTTTGCACCTCTGCGCTGATCCACACTGTCCTAATTCACTCTCCTTCCAGCCCTCCTCTCCCGTATGCCAATAGCATGGAAAAAACAGGCTTCAAATTCAATCAAGTCGGGATTATGGCTTGTTACCGACTCCGAAAACGATGCTATTTACATTACGGAATGTTCTTATAAATACGCAGGGGCAAATGGCTGGACGCAGCATCGGTCACCACTTTTGCTATTTCTGGCGCGTATTTTTAAAAGTGCAGACGATCTCCGATATAAATACACATTTTGCATTGCAGGCTAACAAGCTTTAAGCTCCGAAGCTGATTAATGATTGTGTGCATGCGTATGAGTAATCTTGGGTTTGTGTGTGTGTGTGATTCACAGCCCCTCGCCCCGTGCCCCAACTCAAAGGAGTCGATGGCAGTGTTCGAGCAGCACTGTAAGATGGCGCAGGAGTATCTGAAAGTGCAGACAGAGATCGCCTTGCTCATCCAGAGGAAGTGAGTCATGCCTTCTAATTACACGCACATCCACTTGTCCCGCAGCATCTAGCACAGTCCCACGCTCACACTTACCAGCACGGTGTAGTTCTGGCCGAAGCACTGTGGGGCTGTACAAGACCAGACAAAAATTTGGGGCACACCGAATTAAGATTAAATCTCAGAGATGCAGCCACACAAGTACACATTGCAAACTCGACCTACAGGGGTTGGACAATGAAACTGAAACACCTGTCATTTTAGTGTGGGAGGTTTATGGCTAAATTGGACCAGTCTGGTGGCCAATCTTCATTAATTGCATATTGCACCAGTAAGAGCAGAGTGTGAAGGTTCAGTTAGCAGGTAAAACACAGTTTAGCTCAGAATATTACAATAACACAACATTAGGGGACATACCAGAGTTCAAAAGAGGACGCATCTGGACTACCGAACCATCCAGGAGGACCATGTACATCCAATGGTTCAAACATTGTATCCTGAAGGCTGTGCCGTGTATTAGGATGACAGTGCACCAATACACACAGCAAGACTGGTGAAAGATTGGTTTGATGAACTTGAAAGTGAAGTTGAACATCTCCCATGGCCTGCACAGTCACCAGATCTATCTTGAGCCACTTTGGGGTGTTTTGGAGGAGCGAGTCAGGAAACGTTTTCCTCCACCAGCATCACGTAATGACCTGAACACTGTCCTGCAAGAAGAATGGTTTAAAATCCCTCTGACCACTGTGCAGGACTTGTATATTTCATTCCCAAGACCAACTGACGCTGTATTGGCCGCAAAAGGAGGCCCTACACCATACTAATATATTATTGTGATCTGAAACCGGGTTTTTCAGTTTTATTGTCCAACCCCTGTACACTGCTGATGCTTTGCTCTCATGCTTATTTATAATGGTTTTTAAGTGGCTATACACCGTTGTCGGCTGTGTACCGCTGTGAGGTGTGGAATGATAGTTCTTTCAGTGTAAACATATAAACACAACAATTCTATCCCTGCCATCAATCTGTATCAGCTATCATGCTGAAAGGTGATCGGTATTTGCCCCAGAACACTGATTGCTCCCTCTTTTATGAAATATTGATGAATATTGAGCTATTGCCCAGTCTAAAGCCCCCCGGCTGCAGTGCTGGAATTGCAGCTTGTGCTTGCAGTGCAGTATGGATTACATTGTGAGATATTTTAGAATATAACACACAAGGTCATGTTTGCACAGCTCGAAGCGTTTGTTTAAGCATGTTTGCATGTAGTTAGGTTCTGGACTACGACTGACTGACTTGCTTTGCCGGGTTGGAGTCATGAAGTCATAACATTACAGTGAAGTGAAGAGACTAAGCAGGAGGTGCACACACACACTCACACGCTTCCCACAAACACCACCTCCGCGAGTCTTTAAGCAGCTGAAACAGGCGGTAGTGGAGCAACTGGCAGAGTAAGACTGAGTAGCTCATTCTGTATTTATAGAGAATGACTGGAAAAAGGAATCTGCTGGTGCGTGTATGTGTGGAAGCGTTTTCACACTGCGGTGAAGAAACGATGCTGAGGTTGTTGAGTTACTAGGCTAATGTATGCAGTAAGTAAGGGAAGTAACATCGTGTGAACTGCATGCCTGTATTATCAGGCTGGCACACACAATTTATGAAAGCTCAAGTCTGCCCAGTATAATGCTTGAGTTATTACTTCAAAATGACTCAATTTATTTATATATTTTTATATATATATATATATATATATATATATATATATATATATATATATATATATATATATATTTACACTTTACTGTATGACTTCAAAACAAGTCATAGTCCATATATATAAATATTAATGAGACAAGTCATTATGTATGTACGTACAGAAGTTGGTTTGCTTACATTTTGATTTGGCATCTTAAAAATATGATTTGGTTATTGAAATCAGTATCACTGCCAATAAACAGCTCAAGCTGACTGTGAAGGAGGGTCTGCTCTAGGGCTGAAACGATTCCTCGAGGAACTCGATTAACTCGATTACAAAAGCAAATTCTTTGCCCTGAAGATTCGTTTAGTCCATACAACCATATACAGCGCACTGTTTCACACAGATGACTTTAACTGTTGCACAGCGCACGCTTACGGTGTTGCCAGGTGACACGAAGAAGACGTGATTTGATGGCGCGAATTGCAAAATAAAGAAAGAGAGAGAGAATAAATAGAGACGAACAGAAGAGACGGGCCAAAGTCTACTGTAAAACCGAACTAGCCGAGGAAGTCGAGCACCACATCAGTGTCTCAGCATCGGAGCAGAAACAGTCAGTCTACACGTCCAGTTCAGAGTGGAGCGACACACAGTAACGATAACATTTAGCCTAAATCAGTGAGATGGCGAGTTGAGATGAAGGATAGTAAAGTGTGTATGTTAGTAAGTTAGCAAGAATTCAGTTTAGTTAGTTTGCAGTAAGTGGGTCAGCAAGTGTAGGACAAGCTTTAGCATAGTAAATAAGTGTACAGTAGCCAGCCTTGTGAATTTACAGTATAATATAGTATAGGTCTAGTAATAAATTTCAATCATAGTAATTATTAAAATGTTTTCTTTAAAACTGTATTATATGCAATTTAAGCAATAAAATGTTAAAAAACCTTATTTGATCTTTATATATTTACTATTGCTCTTAATAGATTAATTGATAGAATACTCGATTACTAAAATAATCCATAGCTGCAGCCCTAGTCTGCTCACACAGGCAGCTACTGAAGCTGTGCCAGTCGGAGGGAAGTCACTTTTCAGCATTCAGCTTTCAGTATTCTTTGATTTTAGAGCACCCACTGTCGCAATCACAACCACTTCCACAATATGGGTGGAGACACAGAGGTAAAAAAAATCTAGCTCAAATTTTCTACCAATGCTCATATATGCTGCCATTATTTGCCATTTATATTTAGCCAAGTAGAGTAACAATAAATTCTTCCATTCTTTCTAAAATAGGCTGTAGTGAGACTGTATTGTTCTACTGTGTACATACACAGTGTTTTTAGCCAAGTTGCTCAGTACTCGGCGCACAGTTTGCATGAAACAGCTTTATTGTGGGGACAGAGCTGTCTGTAGGGGCAAGAACAAGCTTCCTCAAATCTTTGTAGGCAACTTCACTATATCTTAATCAGCTACAGAAAAAGTTTGGTGGGTACAAAAAAATAAAAAGATAATTATGAGAGATGCATCAACAATGTTTCTGTTCCAGATTGAGTTAAGTCTTTTCACAACCAGCCTCTTGACCATGTTCCCCCTCTGTGTCTTGTGTACGTGCGTGCAGGAACGAGCTGATAGCGGAGCTCGATCAGGACGAGAAGGACCAGCAGAACACGTCTCGCCTGGTCCAGGAGCACAAGAAGCTTCTAGAAGAGAACAAAAGCCTGTCCACCTACTACCAGCAGTGCAAGAAGCAGCTGGAGCTGATCCGCGCACAGCAGCCGAAGAGACAGGGCACCTCGTGATGCGCCCCAGTAACACCCTTCACTCCCCCTCAACCCCCTTCCCAGAAAGCCGCCCCACAGACAGACTGCCTCTCTTACACCTGTTCTCTCTCTCGGCTCTCTCCTTTTATCCTGATATATCTGATTTCACCTGTACGAGAGCCCACATTAATTCGGAATTGGAGGTCCCACCCAACCCTTCCAGGCTTCTCCACTCGACCCATGGAGTTTACCCCCTCTTCCTTTTCCCCCCCGCCATGCACGAGCATGCTGCCTCCTGTGTCTTTGAGTCCAGCACGGGGAGCATGTGGGTCAAAGAACCGCCTTTTTCTTCCCCAGTCAGATCAGTCACTGTGGCCCATCCCGGGATAAGAGAGCAGTCCGTCTGTGCCCAGCGTAGTGCCCCACCCATCCCAACGAACCAAAGTCCAGTCTTCTGTCTCGTGAGTCAAGTGGGGGCTCAGCGTTTGGACTCCCTTTTGTTCTGAGCGACACTAAGTTAAGAGTGTCCAATCGAAAGGTCAGGAAGGGACACATGTCTTCTGACGCTTGTCTGTCTGTCTTCATCCCAACTGTTCCCCCGGGGATGTCGCTTAAATAATATTCGATCCTCCTCTGACGTGCTAAAATCCCCCCCCCCCCCCCCCCCCGCCCCCCAGAGGGTCGACTCAGCCCCTGCGTTGGCTGTGCTGTGGATCCTCGAGAATGTGAAAGCAAAGTGGTTTTAAGTTACACAGGTTCTCATTTTATTGTTTTTAATCTCCGCATTTTGCTTCATATCTGCAAATTTAATTTGGAGTGTATTTTATTTTATTTTATTTTTCATTTTTAATCTTATGCAAAAAAAAACAAAGAAAAAAAAAACTACTACATATCTTCTGAAGATATCACTTTCACTCTTGCTGATGGAAGACGTTTTAATGTCCGTCGTTCTGAGAAGGGGGATGTATTTTGCGTATGCCTTGCACGCCGACCCCGCGTCCGCGGAGAGACGGGGGGGAAGATGTGCTTATGTATAAAATACTTTTAGCCTCACGAAAAAAAAAAGATGCAATATGTCACTCTGCTTTTAATACGTTTTATCTTTCTTTCGAGCCCCGTCTGTCTGCCCAGCTTTAAAGGCCAGTTAGAGCAGCCGACGAAACAAGGAAAGACTCGCAGTAGACGTGTTCGCGATTGTAAAGCCCAGCAGGCTAAGCCCAGACTTCAGTATTCTGTTTATTTATCATTGGGGTAACGTTGTGCGGTGACTTCCACACAGGTGTCCATGGGTAGAAGCCGTAGTGTCACGCAGGCTCCATCCCTGCCTGCTTCGTTTTTGTTTATTTTTTTGTTTTTTTTAGGGTATTCTTAGTTCACATGTTGCCTTAGAGTTTGAATTGCTTGCATTTACTTGACCCCGTACTTTGTTGCATTATGGAAATGGAGACGTTTTCGTAGGACGGGCTCATTCAATGTACTTAACAGTATAACTAACCGGTGTGCACGAGTGGCTGTTTTTCTTTTTCATCTTTTTTTTGGTCTTTTTTTCTTTTTTTTCTTTTTTTTTTTTTGGCAAGGTTTGCATATGCAAAGGAACAGAATCAGGAAGCTGAAGCGTCCAGACGTTTATCTGGCCAAGTTGACGTTGTCGATATGCTGCAGAAATCACTGAGGCACAATTATGTCTACCGTCCCCATCACCCCCCAAACTAAACCACCACCCCCAAACCAATCCCAGTTCATTTAGTCAGCCTTAGTTACTTCACCACCTGTGATGTCGTCTTGTTACACTATACGTTTGCGAGTTTCAAATGTTCCCCTCCCATCTTTTCACTCGGATCACTCAGTTTCACCCTCAGAGAGGTACCGGATCAGGAAAAGGATGGATGCGAACGCTTCACGATCTTTAGTTTTCGTTTGTTCTTTCTATCTTTCTTTCTCTCCTCCCTCCCTCGCGTTGATCATTCTTTATTTTATTTTATTGTCGAGCAATATAGTGGTATGATTGTGTACCAGCTGTTTTGTTTAGTTTCTTCTTGGAGTTTCATTTGTATGATGAGTTTCTGTACTATGTGCTGTACATAAGACGTCTGATTTCTTAAGCTATTGGGAGCGGGACTACACAGAAGAAGATTGCATCTTGAAATAAAACGGACCGGTGGACGTTGTGCAGTTTGGGCTCTTCGCCGTCTTTGTGTCTTATGGCTCAATGTTAGAGCTAACTGCCAGCCATCACGTGTGGATGGTGAGTCACCATCCAGCACATATTAGCTCCAGACGTAGTCTAATGTGGATCATCAGTCAAAGGTTTGAATGAGTTTGGACCCAGCACCATCTAGGGTTAGGGTTAGCTCCAAATATAATCTAATGTGCACCATCAATCAATAGTTTGGATGCGCCTATTCAAGTTCTTACTATTTTATTAGTAACTAAATAACTGCGGTGCATCACCTCTGGATGGTGGTTCACCAACCCGGCACCATCTACGATTAGGGTTAGCTCCAAACGTATTCTAATGTGCTCTATCAGTCAAAAGTTTGGATGCTCCTAAGCAAGTTCTTACTATTTTATTAGTAACTACATAACTGCTGTGCATCACCTGTGGATGGGGGGTCACCACCAGCACCATCCAATATGGATTAGCTCTAAACGTAATCTTATGTGCACCATCAGTCAAAAGTTTGGATGCTCCTACTCAAGTTCTTTCTGTTTCATTAGTAACTAAATAACTGCTGTGCATCACACGTGGATGGTGGGTCACCACCCAGCACCATCTACGATTTGGGTTAGCTCCAAACGTATTCTAATGTGCTCTATCAGTCAAAAGTTTGGATGCACCTACTCAAGTTCTTACTATTTTATTAGTAACTACATAACTGCTGTGCATCACCTGTGGATGGTGGGTCACCACCCAGCACCATCTAGGCTTAGGGTTAGTTCCAAACGTAGTCTAATGTGCACCATCAGTCAAAAGTTTGGATGCGCCTACTCGAGTTCTTACTATTTGATTAGTAACAAACCAACTGCTGTGCATCACCTGTGGATGGTGGGTCACCACCCAGCACCACCTAGGATTAGGGTTAGCTCCAAACGTATTCTAATGTGCACCATTAGTCAAAAGTTTGGATGCGCCTACTCAAGTTCTTACTATTTTCATAGTAATAATATTAGTGAATAATTGTGAAGAGATCAAAACTATGAAATGGCACGTATGGAACCAGAATAAAGCATCTGGTTGTGGTTTGAAGGACGTTCATAGTGTTTTAGAAATGAGCTCATTTGCTCTGAGGCAGGTTTACATGCTTTTAATATTCTGACCAGCAGTTTCATGAGGAGCCACATGAGCTGCTTTTCTAATAGGACCGAATAAGATAGTGTACATGCTGAGATGTTGTTGATGAAAACAAGGTTTGAGGGCTTTTTGCCTTTTTCTATTTAAATGTACATTAAAAGGACTTTTAGAACTGGTTTTGTTCATAGACACCCACTTCAGTGCTCCTCATACCATCTCATTTCCAAATTGGCAACTTTTACAGGAGAGGCCAAAAACCTTCTTCAACTTTCATTAAAAGTCAATGGAACCGGAAATTTTTCCAAGCTCTTTTGGAGCACTACCGCTCGTCCAATCATCATGAGATGTTCACACAATGTAAACGGCAAAAATGGTGATGCATGTTTTTCTTTGGACAGCAACGATATATAGATTCAGTTGGGTTCAGTTTGTCCAAGCTTTTGATTGGTAGTGTACCTGGTCCAAGACCTTCTTGAGCCTCTGAGCATTAGAGGCAGTTGCATGGGATCTGAGGTATCTCAGTTCAGGATTGGGCACCACTGGATTGCACTATTCAGCTCTGCGCGGTCATTTGCCGTTGATTTGCACTTCAGCGAAACCTCTGAAACGCGTTCCTTAGATCCAGACTGGCGGCCTGCTTCCAGTTTCCTTAATGGGTAATTACTGAAATTGGCTGTGGATGTGGAAAAACGGCATAATGCTGAGACTGAAAAAACAAAAAACAAAAAGAAAAACAAGACATGAAGCGTATGCCTTACGGTGCGAGGCCTGTTACACTCATGAAATTTTAACTGATGGATAATTGCCACACGAGTAATTGCGCCAAACAATGGAATTATCTTGTTTTGTTCACGGTCAGTGTAACCATTAAAGTGGAAGCCTGAAGTCGCTGATCAGCTTTTTTTTTTTTTTTTTTTTTTTTTTTTTTGGCTTCCTAGGATTGCGTTCCAATCGGCCCCCTTCTTAACTCGTTCACTGTCTTGCTTTTATGTGAATGATTCAGAATATTTTTGAATTGTGTTGCTGAACATAATGTATCAGGATTGCAGATCGCTCACACTTTATAAAGCAGAGGTCACTAATAGGTGGACCACGGTCCGGGCCCAGACCCAGATGTTGTCCAATGTGAACCCAAACCCATAAACTATTGAGAACAATTGATTACTGACAGTGTGTATTTTAAGCTGTGGAGCTTTTCTTGTCTTTACGGTATACAGGCTTTGCAGTGCAGTGACCTCACAGACCAATCACATGTGATATGAGATCAACAAAGATGCTCCTCAGCCAATCAGAACAGGCGAAGTATGAAGCAAGAGGCAGCAGTTAGAGAATAAAGAGTGGGAGAAAGGCTATCTCAGATGGTTCCTTCCACAAGGAACATTATTAAGAACAAATATGATCCCAGGCTCACCAAGGAGCACCTTCACATGTGTATGGGAACGATCCTGACACCATTACAGTCCAGATTTAAAGACAACCAGAAGCTCACTCCTCTCACTAAACAAGAGAAAGTGTGAGAGAAGAATACAAGAGGACTGCAAGAACAAGAAGACTGCATGCTTTATTTACTTTTTCTATAAACAGGCACTTTATGATGCACTGTTTTTTTCAAAAGCATTGTTTTTTTAATGTAGGCCTTGTTTTGAGAAGGAAAACACATTTAAGTTATAAATAATTCATTCAGTTAAGCATTTAAAACAGTAAATATAGTTGAAATATACTGAACGGTATGTGTAATTTGTTTTGTCTTTCAGTTGCTGATATAAAATGCTGATAGAACTACTTGGCTACTTTAGTATACAGGATACGGAGCTGAAATTACTGAAATTGTGACTGTCCAGAACTTGGCCTGAGGAAATGTCAGTTAACTGGACCTTACTGAATTCTAATTACATACACCTGAAAGTATAGTTTATAAAAAATAAAGTTAAATTTTTCATCTACGTCAGGAGAACGTCAGTTGGGACATTTTGTAAAATGCAAATAAAACAAGAATCTCTTGATTTGTTCTACTGAACCTTTAGTTTAAACAACAGAAGTACAAAGAAATGACTTTCAGTGTTTTTTTCCTGAGTGAACTTTAAAGAAGTCCAAAAAAAGTTGGGACAAAAGCAAAAGAAGGAAACTAGTGGTAGCTAGTTTGACTTGGCCAAAGCCAAGCCCAGCCGAATTTAGGGGTGAGCCTTGTGTCCCTGTTGTAATATTCAAGTTTAAGTTTATTTGTGTAGCGCTTTTTACAACCATGTTGTCTCAAAGCAGCTTTACAGAAGTTTTGAAAACAGACAGTTACAACATATATCCCCCAGTGAGCAAGCCAGAGGCAACAGTGGCAAGAACACCTCCCTCAGACTGGAGGAAGAAACCCTGAGAGGAGCCAAGACTCACAAGAGGAGACCCATCCTCCAAACAGTATTTACAGTTTAATAAACTAAATACCAAAGAAAAGAGTCTATGTTTGAAATCTGGATGGCGAAGCTTTACAAGTTGCACGGGTAGAAGTAGTCTCTGACTGAGGCTTTATGTAAAGTAGGCGTGAGCTGAAACAGTCCCATCCTATCTCAATGCTGGTGCATCTGGATGGCCCAGTGATGTAACTGAGGGTGTAGAAGTTGATACACATGGACAGGAGAGCTATCTGGTGATGGGTGGAAAGGAGGCCCTGATGGTCAGTCCTCCAACAGCGTTCAACAGACGGGAGTAAAGTGAGAAAGTTAGTTTAGCTAAAAACCTGTGTTGAAAAGCGAAGTAGTGGACACCATGTCATACATTCCTGAATGTATGTCCACCAGGTGGTTCTTCTCATTGAACACTGTGGACATGAGCAGCTTTAGCGAGCACCTCAGTAAAAACTCCATGATGGTACATTCCAGATAGCAGACAAATAGTGCTCCACTGGCTTCATAAGGTCAGCACCCTGCTGTTCAACCCTTGGATCTTCTAGATCAGGGGTATTTAATTAAAATTCAGTAAGATCCAGTTGGTGGAAATGTCTTCAGGCCAAGGTCTGGACCATCATTATTTTCAACGTGTGTTCTGATTCAGTGGTATATCCTGTTTACTGAAGTAGCCTAGTATCAGAATCTTATACCATCAGCTACTGAAACACCAACACCTCACACATACCGTTCAGTATATTTCAGTATATTTACTGTTTAAATGCTGAACTGAATGAATTATTTATAAAACTTCAAATAAATGTTTTTTCCTCACTTGAAGTAAACAGAAGGGCTGTATTAAAAAAAAGAATGCTTTTTTTTTTAAAGTGAGAAAAAGTAAATAAGATATGCGTCTTCTTGTTAACTGGATTTAACATCTTAACAGTTTATCTCTCTCTTGTTTTCTTCTCTTAGACTTTCTCTTGTTCAGTGAGAGAAGTGAGCTCTTGGTAGGACTTTAAAACTGGGCTGAAATGGTGTCAGGGCCGTTCTCACACACAGAGAGATACGAGACTATTTTTAATTCTCCACGCTCTCAGAACGTATGAGCCATGTTGGTTTGGAGCTGTCTGTGGGAAGAATAAACATGTCTCGGTTCATTCCTGGTTGAAAAGTTGTTTTTCGCTGCCGAGTTTCTTCTTTATAGCACGCCGTCTGACTGAGCCTCTCTGCGACTCCTGCTTCTCGCTTCATACCTCGCCTGTGTGCGCCGCGCGCCCGAATCTGCTCAGATCTGATTGGCTGCGGTGCGCCTTTGGTGATCTTACAACGCACGCGATTGGTCAGTGAGTTTACTGCGCCCGTATACCGTCAAGAAACGTTCCGCCGCTTAAAATAAACACTGTCGAAACACTGTTTGGGTCCGCCTTGGACAACGTCTGCGGTCCGCCTATTAGTGACCTCTGTTCTAGATTATTGTTCTGCATTAAACTTTAAAACCACCACCACACGCTGTCCATTTATCAGCTCCACTGACCATACAGGAGCAACGGTTACAGACTGTAGTTCATCTGATTCACTGCATACATAGGGTGTGTCTCAAATCCTAGTGAGTGTCTAAGTAGGCTGTCTATGTAGGCAGCTGTTTAAGTAGCAGCGTTCTCTCCTCATCTCTCCTCATAAAACAGATTACTGAGACACTCTAGTTCGAGAGAGACTGCGTCACGGCTTGTTCCCGCCCACTGCAGCACGCGCCCGTGCTTAGCTGGTTGCTAAGCTACCGGCCGGCATCCAAAACAATAGCCGGAGGCTTAAAAATCCCCTAGCATAAATGCTAATGGCTCGAGTATAAAACTGTAAAATGGTGAACGACTCGTTACAGAGTTGATAATAAAATACTGTTTTGTGTGATTATATGACCAGAAACACATTTAAACTCCAGAGAAAATCAAAATAACTCACATTTTAAAACCACTTCACTGCTCGTAGATTTGCCTGCGATGCATCATGGGATTCAAGTTCAAGTTTCAAGTTTCAAGTTTATTTGTCATTTGCACATCATGTCAGGACATAACATTCATTGAAATGCTTGGAGTGAGGCTCAGATATAACTCTACATCAGGGCAGCATTATATATGTAAAACAGTGCAAACATACAATAAATAGACAATATTAAAGTCAAAATAAGCTAAAAAATATACATATAGTTATAACTGAGATATATAAAGAACTATACAAAACATACACAAGATATATACATAAAATATAGGAGGACATCTATAAAAAACTTTAGCATAGGCAGGTTATCTAGAAGATATATCTATTTAAAGTGACTTAGCGATATTGTCCAAAGCAGCGGTATCAGAATAAATAATATAAAAGTGTAACATAATGTAATATAGCAGGGGCCGAGTGAACGGTATTGGGGTCTCTCAGCCTCACAGTTTGTTCAGGAGTCTGACAGCGTGTGGGTAGAAGCTGTTCAGTAGCTGGGTTGTTTTGGCCTGGATGCTGCGGAATCCCCTGCCTGATGGCAGTATAGTGAACAGGCCGTGTGCTGGGTGACCGCTGTCTGACCTGATCTTCTGGATTTTCCTCAGGCAGTGGGACTGGTGGATTGTCTTAGCGGCTGAGGAAGTGTTCGATGCTTCCTTAAAATCAGACCAATTGGGACCGCAAACTATGACGTATAATGCTGTCTATATAGGCAGCTCACTAGGTTTTGAGACACACTTATTGTTTATCCCCTTTTACCTTGTTTTTTAAAGGTCAGGACCCCCACAGGACCACCACAGAGCAGGTACTATTAGGGAGGCGGATCATTCTCAGCACTAGTATGAGTGGATCAGACACAACAGTGCTGCTGCTGGAGTGTTGAAACACTTCAGTGTCACTGCTGGACTGAGAATAGTCCATCAACCAACACCATCTAGCCCACAGAGTCCACAGATGAAGGACTAAAGAATGAACGGCACAAACTGTGCAGCAGCAGATGGGCCATCATCTCTGACTTTACATCTACAGGGTGGACCAGCAAGGTAGGCATGTCTAATAGAATGGACAGTGAGTGGACAGTGTTGGTTCAGACAATGCTGTGTCTTGTCCACTCACACCAGCACCATGTCAGTGTCATTACAGTTCTGAGAATGATCCCCCACCCAAGTAATATCTTCTCTGTGGTGTTCCTTTAGGGGTCTTGATTATTGATTAAGTATAGAGTAATAACCTGTGCAGAGAATCAGATGATCTACAATCTGTAAGTGCAGAAGTACAAAGTGCCCCTTTATGGTAAGTATAGACACAAGGAGTGGGTTTTAATGTTATGGTATATGCTTTATATATGGTATATGGATATATATATATATATATATATATATATATATATATATATATATATATATATATATATATATATATATATATATATATAATTGAGACATGATGAGCCGAGTTTACTCTTAAGTTAGGCTTTGTTGAACTTGATCCAGACAAACCTGTTGGATTCAATTGTTGCTGCTTTGGTAATGCAGTATCAGTCCCAGGCAGTAGCCTCAGTCATTGTTTACAACGTAACTGGAACTTGGTAAACGCTACCATATCAGCTTCCACTGATGACCCACTGCATTGCTGTTCTTGTGGGAATTTCATGTTGACTTGGCTGCAGTGAGATCCACAAACCTCACGTTGTACCAGAACATTTTTAATGGGATAAACCGTCACCCATTAAAATCCCACTCCAGCTAAAAAATAGATAATCTTTCTTTCACAGGGCTTACAGGGAACCCTGACCGTTCAGACCCATATGTCTTAAAACAGTGTACAAATCCAGTACTATTAAAATATGACATACACACCACATCTGAACTTGTAGGCCTCGTACTGTGATGATGTCATATTGTGCACTGGACTCAACTGGAGATGTTGTTCTCATGAGTAATGCCATGTTCTAGCTAAATATAAAATATGTATGCCGAAATATTTAATATAACATATCGTCACTGTCCAATAAAAACAAGTGTCTTGTTGTTTTATTTGCAACTTTACAGGAGAGACCAAAAACCTACTTTACTTTCAATGTAAGTCAATGGAACCAGAATTCTTTCCAAGCTATTGTGGAGCACGTCTATTGGTCCAATCATCATGAAATATTTACACAATGTAAACGTCCATTGGTGAGTTCAAATGATGTAGAAAACTCAAAATCAACAAAAATGGAGATGCATGTTTTTGAATGCTATTGGGCACATATGCCATATTTAGATCTGTGTGTCTTAACAGTCAGGGTTCCTTTTAAGGCGGATTGCTTCATTAGTTTGCTTCAACCCAACAAATTCAAACACCACTGTGAAAAAAATAAGTGAGATCAGCCCATTGTGTAATAACACAGGCCTACACTGTGCCTTGTGTGTTTCTTAGGACTTTAGACGTGAGAACATGAATAGAAGTAAATGCTATAAGTTATTTTATGATTCGGAATAAAAGACATGAGCTTAGTCGTCTCGTTTTGAAACTAGTAAGCAGGTATTTGGTTTCTTAAGGCATCATAAGTAACAGCACTGAAGTGAATGAGGAAAATGCATTCAGCAGCTTTTATACAGCCTGTCATGCAATGTTTACTTTCACCACTAGAGGGCGTTAGAGACTTCTACTTCACACTGAAGAAATCTGAACAAACCCAGTTTCTCTCAAACAAAGAAACCTGGCATTGTCCCTCACGGAGGTCCTAAACAATATCCAGGGCAGTCGTTTAAATTAGGACATGCATCAACTTTTAATCACAGATATAAAAAAGCTGAATATTCAAGAACTGGCCATAATTTTATGGGGAGCAGCTCAGGTTCATATGGCTGATACTGCACAACAGCTAAACAGTTATTGCACTGCTGTTGTTTTGTGTCATGAAAAACACAAATAGGCCTTTTTTATATCTTGCTAAAGCTTTTATCATCGCTGAAGTAAAATAATTATCTCCAAAATAGTAACTTTACAGGAAAGGCCTGTTTATTGCAAGTGTTTTTTTGAGCATTTCCAGTAGTACAATCATCATGAAACTTTCACAGGACATATTAGTCATATTAATAACATAGAAAAATAAAAATCGGCAAAAATACATGAGATGCATGTTTTTCATTGGGCAGCGATGGTGTGCTGCTTAGTTAGGTGGGGTTATTAGTGGGGTTATTGGTAGTTTTTGTTTTTATTTTTAATGATCTGTGAATAAAAGCTTTAGGTTATTTCCCGACTAGCTAGAGTACAGTGCAAAGGTCAGAGACAGCTATTAAGTTAAAGGCTAAATACCAGCTAATATGAGAGTGTCAAACACATAAATACAGCAGAGTTTGAGTTATTAACTGGTGATTATTAGTAAGGGTGTGCCATATCCTATCATATCGTATCGTACACAATAATAGCGCCAGCATTTTTGAATATCGTGAACGATATTATACCCTGAAATATCGAGCCATCCTTAATTACTACTTTTTTACTGTTTTTAGCAAAAGAAAAATTCACACTTTTCTCATTTCCCATTATATATCTACTAGAGACAGATTTTATCTGTTCAGTATCATTCACTTTACTTACGTCCTGGATATATGGAGATATTTGGAGTGTATTATTTAGTATTGTGAGATTCTGGATCATTGACTTCTGTTACAATCTGATGAAAATTCTTGTATTTTTTAATACCTCAGTTAGGGGTGTGCCATATCATATCGTATACAATAATAAAATGAAATTTTCATTTTGTTGCAGTAGTGTATTCTTGAAATGTTTTGTCATATCGCCAAGAGCATCGTTATCTCAAAAATACCATGAAAAATATTGTGATATTATTGTAGGGCCATATCACCCACCCCTAGTTATTAGTTAGAAAACAAATTATTTTTTACAAAGTCTAGAAATACGGCTTAAAAGACTATTAAGCTCCATTTAGAAACTGCTGTAGATGTTATGTGTGTGGTGTAGATGGTGGACAACAACACTAGAAGATGCACTTACAGTAATGCACAATGACAGAAAGGTGTTGTTGTTTTTGGCTGCAGTAATTGGATGTACATTGGACCACCATGCACAAACGACTCCCAAATATCCAGAAAGTGGTCTAAACCTGTCAACTTTAAACAGACACACTGGAAAGGGCCGTCCTCTCACTACATCATCTGTAGATCATTTCACATCTGAAGATTATCACGACTATGGGACGTAGGCTTACACGACGACTGGATCTTAAGATGACGCTGTTCCAACAATATGGGCGTGTAAGGAAACCAGTGTGAGGAGTTCAAGAGCCTCCGTGTACGTGGAGGTAAACCAGGTAAGCTCAGTTACTGAGCCTGCTTTAGCTGATGTTAGCTAACATTAGCTTCACTTGCTAAGTTTGGTGACTCAAGTTACGCTAAGCTAACGTATGAGTGCGAGTTCCACTTTGATCATATTTACAACAATAACTGTACCTCTATATCTGAGTGTAACTGGTTGCTAGGCTGTTGTTGTGAATAGTGTTGGTTATTTAGCTAGAAACTGTTTACACTCAGGATGAGCTGCTGTTGTGGGTGTGGTTTGACTAAAAGTATCAGGACTAAGTGATATGGTGGTCTATTTCTACATTGCAGCTCTTTCAAATTCTCATCATCAGAATCTGAAGAAGCAGCTCTGGAACATTCTCAGTCCCAGTCAGTCATGATGCTGTTATACCACGGAGCTGTCCAGTGACATCACATGGTAGCGTTCAGGAATTTCCGTAGCGAGCTCATTTTCCATCAGTTTAATAATTAAATAAATTTAATAAATTAAAATTTAGGAGCAAATTAAGCAGCAAATTTCATATTAAGTCATGTTTATATATTTTTAGTATCTAAAACAATGTGAAATCACCAGCGCTGTCCATAAGTGGTGCTTAGCCTTTAAAATTTTTGTGTTTTGGTGTCTTTTTACAACTTAGTTTCTCGAAGAAACCTGCAGGTATATTTTTCCACACCTCCAAAGTTCAGTCTTGGAAGTTAGAACATGTCTTGCTTCTCAGAAAACATGTAATGTTGAGACCTAGACTCTGAGGTGGTCAGTCCATCATTCTAAGAACGCCAGCAGCCTATTTGGTTGATTTGAAAACTTTGTGACGTTACAGTTACACATCCTTTCAGACCCTTAGCAATGAGCAGTCTTACCACAGTAAAAGGATGGACCAAGAAGAGATCTTGGTTTTCTCAGGTATTTCAAGTGGTTGTTAGGATCCTCACCTTCTGAATATCTCCTGAACAGTGAATAGCTTTAACTTAATAGCATTTTGTACTGGAAATTAAATACTATATTAACATTGGCATAACCGAAAAAGAGGAGTTGAGCACATACAACTGCACATACCATGAATCTCAAACAACCGTCCTCCTTCTAATAAAAATACTGCATTTACAAAAGATGGTGACAAAACAGGCCGATTCCAAAATCCTAAATGGTTACATAACAAGTAGATACGACCACACTGTAGCTATAGCAACTGTATGTAGAAGTATACTGGAACTACCAAAGAACCGACCTGTAAATAAGTCGATGTTCATCTTTAAATGAGGTTGAAGTTGCCTCCTGTTCATTAGCTTCTTAATCGAATTCTCTGTTCCACCTTAAATGCTACAGCTTGTACAGGCACTATAGTGCAAATGCGGCACCGTTTAAGGTGGACTCAAAAATTTGCTAAACATGCTGCCATCTTTAAATTCCTGAGCAACTTTAATTTAAAGTTGTCACATTTTACTCTGGACAGGTGGACAATATTGGACAGCTTCAGCTCAGCATTTAACACTGAAGAGACTGAAGGGACAAGTAGCTCCACATTTATTAGCATCACAACCCCTAACAGCAACCTGTAAGTAGCAGCCATGCTGTGCTGTGTGTATCACTGTTTGCTGGGTGAAGCAGATCATCTTAAACTAAAAGTTTTACCGTGAGGTACAACTTTAATTCACTTTGTGTTAATGTTGAGATGGAAAGCGAGTAGCTAGTATATCCATTATCTTCCACGCTAGTTGGGTTCACGGGCAGTAGCCACTAGTAAGCTTTGAATAATTAGTATAGTTGACTAAATAGTATGAGGGTGAAGCTTATTTACATTTTATTTTCCTGTCCGTGGCTATTTTTACATATTTCTTCTGTGTGGCATCTCATTGTAAACCAGCCTATCAGAGCAGAGTTCCTTAATTATTCATAAGCAAATCATAAGGCGTTAAACAGGTGTGTAAAACTCCAACCAAAGCCAAATACCTTCTATGTAGACTAGTAAAATGCTGGTCTAATAAATACATTCTGTGGTACCTTTAATTAAACGAAGGGTGGTCTCTGAATTTTGCCCCCATACATGTGTTTATATGCTGTAAACACCAATTCCACTGATATGAATCATGTTTTGTGAGCAGAGTGCATCATCTCCTGCAGTGATCCACTGCACCTGAGCTTTACTACTCGAAGCGCATGGCCTTTGACAGCAGGTGGGGGGAAACCCAGGTGTATGTTTCAGGCGACAATGGCGACTCTGCTGCTCTCATGAGCTGCCTGTTCTCACCTGCACTACAGCGGGCCATCGTGACACTGTTCTGAATCAATCCCCATTCAGGGACCTATGATGTAACCGCCCTCCTCCCCTTTAGGGAAGTATTGTCTTCTGTGGCTCGTCCTGCCTTCGGAGGATGAGAGGGAAGAGCGTGCATTGTTTTGGACGAGATGCGGTCATCCTCCAGCCTGAAAGCTGAAAGGACTCTCTCAGAAGTATGTGTGGTGGTATTGTCAGGAATATAAGTCAGGAAACATTGGCTTCACTCAGTGGCTTCCCCCCACCCAAACTCTAACCTTAAACATTAGTCACACTTATATCTTACCCAAAGGGCAAATTTGCTGAAGATGAGGTCATCTTAAAGGAATACTCAAGCTAATATGATCTGTGGCTTGCGGTTAATTAGCCTGGATAACATTTCTCTGTACTTACTTTACCTAGAAGGTATGGGACATGCAGTTTTACATGCTCATTTGTACTCTTTGATTTGGTCCTACAAAGAAATGGGCTGTTGTTTTGGTGAGTTCATGAATCTACTCTGATTGGCTAGTTTACAGTGAGACACTACAGGGACCACATAGACACAACATGCTGAAATAGACACAACAGGAAAATAAATGAGCTTCTGTGTAAATAGGCTACTACTGTACTATCCAACTAGCAACTCTAGTTACTTGGAACTTGCTAGTATATAATGTTACCTATTCTAGTTACTTGGAACTTGCTAGTATATAACGTTACCTATTGTAGTTACTTGGAACTTGCTAGTATATAATGTTACCTATTGTAGTTACTTGGAACTTGCTAGTATATAACATTACCTATTCTAGTTACTTGGAACTTGCTAGTATATAACGTTACCTATTGTAGTTACTTGGAACTTGCTAGTATATAATGTTACCTATTGTAGTTACTTGGAACTTGCTAGTATATAACATTACCTATACTAGTTACTTGGAACTTGCTAGTATATAGTGTTACCTATACTAGTGACTTGGAACTTGCTAGTATATAATGTTACCTATTCTAGTTACTTGGAACTTGCTAGTATATAGCGTCACCTATGCTAGTAATTTGGAACTTGCTATTATATAGCGTCACCTATACTAGTTACTTAGAACTTGCTAGTATATAACGTTACCTATACTAGTTACTAAGAACTTGCTAGTATATAACATTACCTACACTAGTTACTTAGAACTTGCTAGTATATAACATTACCTATTGTAGTTACTTGGAACTTGCTAGTATATAATGTTACCTATTGTAGTTACTTGGAACTTGCTAGTATATAATGTTACCTATTGTAGTTACTTGGAACTTGCTAGTATATAACGTTACCTATTGTAGTTACTTGGAACTTGCTAGTATATAATGTTACCTATTGTAGTTACTTGGAACTTGCTAGTATATAACATTACCTATACTAGTTACTTGGAACTTGCTAGTATATAGTGTTACCTATACTAGTGACTTGGAACTTGCTAGTATATAATGTTACCTATTCTAGTTACTTGGAACTTGCTAGTATATAGCGTCACCTATGCTAGTAATTTGGAACTTGCTATTATATAGCGTCACCTATACTAGTTACTTAGAACTTGCTAGTATATAACGTTACCTATACTAGTTACTAAGAACTTGCTAGTATATAACATTACCTACACTAGTTACTTAGAACTTGCTAGTATATAACATTACCTATTGTAGTTACTTGGAACTTGCTAGTATATAATGTTACCTATTGTAGTTACTTGGAACTTGCTAGTATATAATGTTACCTATTGTAGTTACTTGGAACTTGCTAGTATATAACATTACCTATTCTAGTTACTTGGAACTTGCTAGTATATAACGTTACCTATTGTAGTTACTTGGAACTTGCTAGTATATAATGTTACCTATTGTAGTTACTTGGAACTTGCTAGTATATAACATTACCTATACTAGTTACTTAGAACTTGCTAGTATATAGTGTTACCTATACTAGTGACTTGGAACTTGCTAGTATATAATGTTACCTATTCTAGTTACTTGGAACTTGCTAGTATATAGCGTCACCTATGCTAGTAATTTGGAACTTGCTATTATATAGCGTCACCTATACTAGTTACTTAGAACTTGCTAGTATATAACGTTACCTATACTAGTTACTAAGAACTTGCTAGTATATAACATTACCTACACTAGTTACTTAGAACTTGCTAGTATATAACATTACCTATACTAGTTACTTGGAACTTGCCAGTATATAACATTACCTATACTAGTGACTTGGAACTTGCTAGTATATAACGTTACCTATACTAGTTACTTAGAACTTGCTATCATATAGCGTCACCTATACTAGTTACTTGGAACTTGCTAGTATATAACATTACCTATACTAGTTAATTAGAACTTGCTAGTATATAACGTTACCTATACTAGTTACTTAGAACTTGCTAGTATATAACATTACCTATACTAGTTACTTAGAACTTGCTAGTATATAATGTTACCTATACTAGTTACTTGGAACTTGCCAGTATATAACATTACCTATACTAGTTACTTGGAACTTTGCTAGTATATAACAATACTTATTCTAGTTACTTAAAACTTGCTAGTATATAATGTTACCTATTCCAGTGACATGGAACTTACTAGTATATAACGTTACCTATACTAGTTACTTAGAACTTGCTAGTATATAATGTTACCTATTGTAGTTACTTGGAACTTGCTAGTATATAATGTTACCTATTGTAGTTACTTGGAACTTGCTAGTATATAATGTTACCTATTGTAGTTACTTGGAACTTGCTAGTATATAACATTACCTATTCTAGTTACTTGGAACTTGCTAGTATATAATGTTACCTATTGTAGTTACTTGGAACTTTCTAGTATATAACATTACCTATACTAGTTACTTGGAACTTGCTAGTATATAACGTTACCTATACTAGTTACTTAGAACTTGTTATTATATAGCGTCACCTATACTAGTTACTTGGAACTTGCTAGTATATAACATTACCTATACTAGTTACTTAGAACTTGCTAGTATATAACGTTACCTATTCTAGTTACTTAGAACTTGCTAGTATTTAACGTTACCTGTACTAGTTACTTGGAACTTGCCAGTATATAACATTACCTATTCTAGTTACTTGGAACTTGCTAGTATATAATGTTACCTATTGTAGTTACTTAGAACTTGTTATTATATAACATTACCTATACTAGTTACTTGGAACTTGCTAGTATATAACGTTACCTATACTAGTTACTTAGAACTTGTTATTATATACCGTCACCTATACTAGTTACTTGGAACTTGCTAGTATATAACATTACCTATACTAGTTACTTAGAACTTGCTAGTATATAACGTTACCTATTCTAGTTACTTAGAACTTGCTAGTATTTAACGTTACCTGTACTAGTTACTTGTAACTTTCTAGTATATAACATTACCTATACTAGTTACTTGGAACTTGCTAGTATATAACATTACCTATACTAGTTACTTAGAACTTGTTATTATATAGCGTCACCTATACTAGTTACTTGGAACTTGCTAGTATATAACATTACCTATACTAGTTACTTAGAACTTGCTAGTATATAACGTTACCTATACTAGTTACTTAGAACTTGCTAGTATTTAACATTACCTGTACTAGTTACTTGGAACTTGCCAGTATATAACATTACCTATTCTAGTTACTTGGAACTTGCTAGAAGCAAATGTTACATATAACTAGCTTGGAATCAACACAAAGTACATAGTGGATTTGTATTTCTATGAGAACAACAGTGAGGTTTCCAGTATGTCTCAATATTACTCTTCTTATTCAACTATGAGCGTGTAAATGCAGTTTATTAACTGGCACATTTTAAAGGGGCACTCCAGTCCCTATGACACCCTTTACTGTTGCTCCATTTGTGTAAAACACTCCTACTCCTGCCATCCTGCAGTGTTGCCATATCAGTCTTAAGCATAGACTAGAATATCTCTCGTCTGAAGGTGGGAGGAACGTTTGACAAACTACAAGCACTTTGGGATGAACCTTCTAAAAGCAATGGCTTCATTAGAATTCATTGCATGCTGTAGCCTACATTTCCATAATTATTGTTACATTATTATCATTGTTATTATTATTATTATTATTATTATTATTATTATTATTATTATTATTATTATTATTATTATTATTATTAAGTGCATTTTTTCTGACAGCTTGTTTTTCTGAGTTAATGGCCATAGATATGAGGTCCCTATTAATTGGTAACTGCAACTGTGTATGTAGTCATAAGCAAACGTTTGAAGATCCCTGGTCAAGTTACATGTTATGTTCATGTTCTAAGTAAAAAATAAGGTCACACATGCTGTACACTGGTCCTCTCAGCAAACGGGCTGGTGTGGTTGCAAGTTGTCATTCTTAAAAAGCTGGATCACACCCGGGGGCCAGTCTCACAAAGCAAGTTTAGCAGAGGTCCTCACTAAGTTTCAGCTTCACAAAGACTTAACAAACTCTTTTCACAATGACACCAAACAGCTTTCCCAGTTTAATCCAGGTTGCGAGCACATGCACATGAAAGTGTGAAGTTTATAAACAGCCAATCGTGGGAAGGAAGAGTCTTTGTTAAAGGTTAAAGGGAAACGAGATCAATGTGTGTATCGTTCCTGTCCAAAGAAAACAAGCATCTCCAAAATGGCTTCACAAGAGAGACCAACAACCCTCTTTACTTTCAATGTAAATCAATGGATCCGGAATTTTTCCAAGCTATTTTGGAGCATTTCTATTGGTCCATTCATCACGAAACTTCTCAACAATGTAAACAGTGACTCTCACGTTCAAGTGATGTAGAAAAAAGAACAAAAATCGAGGTACATGTTTTTCATTCATTTTCCTATTCACCGGCTTCTTAATCAAATAATCACTTTCTACTCCTTACTTTTTAAAAATAGCCTGCAGAGGTGCAGAAAGGGTTAATTTCTCATTCTCTACTATGGTTGACTGTGCCTTTCCCTGCTGTCACGTGAGACTCTGTTGGGGGAGGGTATTGTCCCAAATGTACAATACAACACATTAAACATAAACACTGACAATCAACACATCGATTTCCCAGCATGATAAATACATTAATAACCAGAAGAAGAAGAAGAAGGAGGAGAAAAAGCCTAATAAATAATAAACGTACTTATCTGTTAGAATGAAATATGATTTTTATACCTATTTATTCTGCATCTTGGCTCTCTCAATCTCCTCAATCTCTATATTGTCTCTGCCTGAGGAAAAACATTTCCATTTTCTTGACTTTTATAGCTCATCATTATTTGAACATGACAGCTGCTCTTTATATCCTGTGAAAGTTTCATGATGAATGGACCAATAGAAATGCTCCAAAATCACTTAGAATAAAACACTTACATTACAAGTAAAGCCTCTTCTGTAAAGTTACTCTTTTGGAGGTACATGGTTTTCTTTGAATATCGAAATATTTTCTTTGCTAAAGAACACTTAAAGAACTTTTTAAAAGTGTGTACATGATTTGGTTCCTCTGCTTCATGTTTTTTTTTTTTTATTTAATTTCTTCACGTATCATAAAGGAATGAAAAACTGAATGAAAGAGTGGTCAAAGGCTGCTTTAGCGCTTTATGACCCCAAATCTTATGCTTCATATACCCTGGAGAAAGACTGGGCATCCCAGCTGTACGGAAGAACATAAAATATGGAAGTTTCTGCTGATTGTAGTTCAAAGTTTTTACTTTTTTTAATACAATGTACAGTATTTCACAACATAGTATAACCCTCTAAATTATGCCAACCACACTATACAACTACTCTATTTCACTACATGATATAACCCACTACACTACACCAACCACACTATATCACTACACAATAAAATCCATTGCACTATACCATTCACAGTATTCCACAATATACTACAACTGACTACACTACACCAACCACACTATAATAGCACAGTATAATCCACTACACACACAGTATAACCCACTAAATTTTGCCAACAGCTCCATATTATACCACTACACTATACCACTATACTATATCACTACACAGTATAACCCACTACATTACACTACACCAAGCACTATATATCAGGTCCTGGTGTAACCCACTACACTATACCAACCACACTCTACCACTACACGGTGTAACTCGCTACATTATACCAACCACACTATATAGAATAACCCACTACACTATACCAACCACGCTATACCACTACACAGTATAAATCACTACACTACACCAGCTACACTATACCACTACACTACACCAGCCACACTATACCACTACACAATATAACCCACTACACTATATCAACCACACTATACCACTACACTACACCAGCTACACTATACCACTACAGTATAAACCACTACACTACACCAGCCACACTATACCACTACACACTATAACCCACTACACTACACCAGCCACACTATACCACTACACAGTATAACCCACTACACTACACCAGCCACACTATACCACTACACAGTATAAACCACTACACTACACCAGCCACACTATACCACTACACAGTATAACCCACTACACTACACCAGCCACACTATACCACTACACAGTATAACCCACTACACTACACCAGCCACACTATACCACTACACAGTATAAACCACTACACTACACCAGCCACACTATACCACTACACAGTATAAACCACTACACTACACCAGCCACACTATACCACTACACAGTATAACCCACTACACTACACCAGCCACACTATACCACTACACAGTATAACCCACTACACTACACCAGCCACACTATACCACTACACAATATAACCCACTACACTACACCAACAACACTATACCACTACACAATAAAACCCACTACACCAGCCACACTATACCACTACACAATAAAACCCACTACACCAGCCACACTATACCACTACACAGTATAACCCACTACACTACACCAGCCACACTATACCACTACACAGTATAAACCACTACACTACACCAGCCACATTATACCACTACACAGTATAACCCACTACACTACACCAGCCACACTATACCACTACACAGTATAACCCACTACACTACACCAGCCACACTATACCACTACACAGTATAACCCACTACACTACACCAGCCACACTATACCACTACACAATATAACCCACTACACTACACCAACAACACTACCACTACACAATATAACCCACTACACTACACCAGCCACACTATACCACTACACAATAAAACCCACTACACCAGCCATACCATACCACTACACAGTATAACCCACTACATTACACCAGCCACACTATACCACTACACAATAAAACCCACTACACTACACCAACCACACTATACCACTACACAATAAAACCCACTTCACTACACCAGCCACACTATACCACTACACAATAAAACCCACTACACCAGGTAGTGAAGTTTCAAACTGTGTGTGATGGGGCCTGTTGGACCTTTCATGATCATAAACATTGCATCTGTGTGTCTGGATGTTTACACCCATATTGGCCAGTATGGTGCAATAGGACAGTTCATATTGATCGGCATGATGTAATCGCTGGGTAAGCGGTGGGACCGCGAGACAATGGAGCTCTTTTGCTTTGTGTTTACAGTTGAGTGTCAATTGCAGCGCCGAGAACTCTTGTTCTCCATGGCACGCTTCCAGCTCCTCGTAGAAGGTTTCATCATCGTCCTCATCATCATCCTTCAAGAGGAAAAGTTCACTTGGAATTTGCGTTCGGATCTTATCTCTCTTTCTCTCCGAGTAACCATGGCAACTGCCTGGAAATAGGCTAGCAGTGGCAGCGAGACGGTGGCGGTTTTTAGCGATGGGCAGAATTTGGGTCAGAAAATCTCTGTATCGCTCTATAAATTGCACCGCGTTCCAGATCTGTTATTTCATTAATCAGAATGAATCCCCGGCCAGCCGCTGAAGAAGTGGCTGCGGGCCGTTACAGAGGAGCTGCGGAATGAATGGCTTTCCCGCGCGCAGGAGACAAAGAGCTCGTATCGCCGGAGGTGTCACTCTTTCGTACAGCCAGAGTGGAAAAAAAAAATATATATATATATCTATATCTGACCCCTGGACGCACTTTGTTCAGTGCTGTAGAGACGGTGGCTCCATATTTATGATTCATTTTCTTCTTCCCTGAGTAAATGAGTAAACGTTTCTGTGTCTCTCGGAGAGGTAACCACGCTTTCCTTCCGAGTGCTCTACATCACTCTGTCTGTGACTTATGAGCGCATTGTGTTCAGGGAGGAGGGGGGTGACGGGACTCACTGAATCCGCCGAGGCTCGCCGTTTAAAGTTGAAGCCGTGAGCTGTTTAAGCCGCGGAACTGACTCGTCGTTCTCGCCCCCGCACGGGTCGTGGGAGCGAGGTGTGAGGTGAGTGTGATGAGCTATTGGACTAGAGAACACCTCTCGCTGACGATCTGCTGCCTTCATTATTTCTCATGCCTCCTGCTAATGCTTTTGTCATTCATGACTTCATAAAAGATGCATCAGTTCCATGAGGGTCTAATGAAGTGTCTGTAGGTGTCGTACCTCCTGCTTCTACTACTGTCCGCTTTGTTTTGATTTCATCCATTGTTTTCTATCTAAAAGGCCAGTTGCGCTTCACTTTGTGTGAACAACTCCAATTCATGAAGAATGGATCAATAGCAACAGTACAAATGCTTCTTCTATGAGGTATCAGATGTTCATGCAACCATCAAGGTACCATCAATGATAGGTCGAAACCTTGATTTCTCATTTTTTTATGAGATTCTATCAGGGGTCTTGTTGGAAATCAACCAGGAGGCCCAATCCAAAACCCCCAGTGGATCTACACAGGTATGAGTTTCACTGACTGGGCTCAATAAAAGAGAAGACCCGAAGACATAAACACACTTTAATAACTGATTATCTGGGATTTTATCCAAACGTTGGGCAAATGAAACTTCAGCAAAGGAAATGCGAGTTAAGTCGTTTTTCCATCCACTGAAACTTTTCAATGTGAAGACGTAGGCTACCGTGAACAAGATCAAGATGGAGAGATTTAACTTAGTTTTGTTTAAGAAGACATCTTTTTTTAATGGATACTATACCACTACACTATATCCCTACACAGTATAACCCACTACATTACACTACACCAACCAAGCTATACCACTACAGGTTGTAACCCACTAAACTAGACCAACCACACTATATCACAACACAATATAATCCACTACACTATACCACTACACTATATCCCTACACAGTATAACCCACTACATTACACTACACCAACCAAGCTATACCACTACAGGGTGTAACCCACTAAACTAGACCAACCACACTATATCACTACACAATATAATCCACTACACTATAGCAACCACACTATATCACTACATAATATAATCCACTACACTATAGCAACTACATGATATCACTACACAATATAACCTACTACACTATACCAACTACACTAAACCACTACATGATGTAACCCACTACACTACACCAACCACACTATACCACTACACAATACAACCCACTACACTACACCAACCACACTATACCACTACACGATACAACCCACTACACTATACCAACCACACTATACCACTACATCATATAACCCACTATACTATACCAACCACACTATACCACTACACAATAAAACCCACTACACTACACCAACCACACTATACCAACTACACTATATCACTACACAGTGTAAACCACTACACTATACCAACCACACTATACCACTACACAATCTAACCCACTATACTATACCAACCACACTATACCAACTACACTATATCACTACACGGTGTAACCCAACATTTGCCGTCTTTTTTAATAGATATGTGGTTTAGATACACCGAGCAGGACAAAAAATGAGGTCAGGAATCACCCCGCCGTCTAGATGATGTCCACCTTTGGAGGTTAAAGGTGGCTTCTTATCTGCATTTCTCACTTCACCTTAAATGGTGCCAGAATGTCACTGCCACACCACTTGTCGGAAGGGGAAATGCAGATAAGAAGCCACCTTCAACCTCATTTTCACCTTCAGCCAGACAGTTCTGGGTGCAGAACCATTTTTCAAACAAGCTTTTGGTTAAAGAATGAGGAAAAAAACTGTGCACCGTGATTGGACTGTCCTCTGTGCCCACTGAAGAGAATTGCCACTGTGTTAAAACAGTTAAGTCCCATTATTATGACCACAGTAGAAAGTACAGATAATGGAGTGTAAATGTAAGTAGTAGAAAGTACAGATAATGGAGTGTAAATGTAAGTAGTAGAAAGTACAGATAATGGAGTGTAAATGTAAGGAGTAGAAAGTACTGATAATGGAGTGTAAATGTAAGGAGTAGAAAGTACTGATAATGGAGTGTAAATGTAAGGAGTAGAAAGTACTGATAATGGAGTGTAAATGTAAGGAGTACAAAGTACTGATAATGGAGTGTAAATGTAAGGAGTAGAAAGTACTGATAATGGAGTGTAAATGTAAGGAGTAGAAAGTACTGATAATGGAGTGTAAATGTAAGGAGTAGAAAGTACTGATAATGGAGTGTAAATGTAAAGAGTAGAAAGTACTGATAATGGAGTGTAAATGTAAGGAGTAGAAAGTACTGATAATGGAGTGTAAATGTAAGGAGTAGAAAGTACTGATAATGGAGTGTAAATGTAAGGAGTAGAAAGTACAGATAATGGAGTGTAAATGTAAGGAGTAGAAATAAAAAGCTAAAAAATAATTACTCTAGTAAATCTCTACTTAAGTAAGGTAACTATTTGTACTTCATTACTTGACACCTCTGTATATATATATATATATATATATATATACACAGTTTTCATTCCGAGCCTCTTTCTGCTGTCCTACACAGCTTTTCATGTCCACCTGTATGTATAACAGTGTGTTATATAGTGTCAGAAACCACATAAGCAGTGTGTTTGACTCGACAAGGTTTGACACAAATGTGCGAAAGGTGTAATGATCACTTGTTAGCTACATTAGCCCCGTAGCTGTCATGCAGCTCGTGTCTGAGGGGGAGAAAGGCGGCGTGTGGGCGTGAAGGTAATTGCTGAAGTATGTCTGCGGTGACAGGAGGCCCTCGGCGAAGCGGATGAGCCTCAGACTCGGCTCGAGCGTGCCGACCTCACAGACCTCCGAAAAGTGATGAGTCATCTCTCACACCCCGCTCACTTTAGGCTCTCTCGCTCTCTCACTCACACATAAACACACCTATGGTGCCTGCTATATGTTACCACCTATAGAAATCTAATTACAGAGCAGGTATGCAGGAATTCATCCCTTTTAATCCTTCTCCGGGTGAACAAACCCGCCGTGGAAGCTGGGCTGCTGCATTTAAAGGCCAGTTTCACCCATTTCCCAGAATTTCGGCATTAATTCAATCATCCAGAGTGGTTTCTCTATTCTAGAGGAAAGTGCTGAGTCAGAACTCATGATGGTGGTGATAGGAACCAGGCGTCTGAAGGGTTTTAAAGCCTTACAGTAGATTATTAGATGTAAATGGTTATGAATACGCCGCCTGATGCCTGAGATGGTGTTTTTTTGGGGGGTGGTGGTGGGGTTGATGTTCATTTTTGGCCTGGACTGTATTTTGTAGCCCTGTTTATGGTGGAGAGGTACATGCAGGGTGTTGTAAGGCCAAATAGTTCCCTTATCTTTTCATTCTTTTAGCTGCACATATAACATCCCAGATGTAAACCTACTAAACAGTAACTAAACTAAACCGCTATACTTATATACCTGTAAACATCTCTACTGTAAAGGAAGCAGTCAGTAAGTGTCTCTGCAAATAACTGAATGACTTCACATCACAGCAGTTGAATTTTAGCAGAATTTTGGAAAATGGTGGCATTTCCTTTTACATATACATACATTAAGCTTGAAGTCATTGTAAATGGGGGATTGTTTCATTCCAGCATGCACTCTGCGTTTTCCAGCAGATGAAAGTCTTGTGACAGATCCAATGCCTTAAAGGGGAATTCCACAAACCGTAGCCCCCCCCCCCCCACACACACACACACACACACATGGTTAAAGGGGCTCCGTTATGCTATTCAGTTTAGCTGTAGCTGTTTGTGCACATAAACGGTCTAAAAAGGTTTGAAGCCCAACGAATACGTCCAAGGGAGAAACTCTCTGTTCTCTGTTTTCATCTCTGTTACAAGATGATGTCATCTCATAACACAATCATTATTTCCTACCTGCTGGCAAGCTTAACACCATTGTAAGAGTAGCTGACCAATCAGAAGGGGAACAGATGTATTTTAAGAGATGGCAAAATATGGACATTGAAAATGAACATCGGTCATCTGTAGATGTTTGAGATGTAAACAGTTATTTGGAGTGGTTTGAATTGAAATGTCTCAACCCTGTTGTCTTATGGGAACCAGGGGTCCCAGTCTCTACAACATAAACATAGCCATTTTAACATACTACACAAAAACCACCAGAGTGTTTCTGTGCAATCCTGTTGAAGGTAAACAGGTGGTCCGTCAGATAAATACTAACCTTTGGGCACGGTTTTGCTTTACAAAGATCAGAGCAGGGGAGCTCCAGTCCTAGAGGGCCGGATTCCTGCACAGTTTGGTGACTCTCCTACACACTTGATTTAGCTTATCAGCTAATTAGTTTGTTTTGGTTGGGGTGCTGGAGCAGGAAAATAAACTCACCTCTGGACTCTGGCCCTCAGATGTCCTATGTATTTTTTTCTACTGTTTGTATTGTTTTAATATGGCATTTTCCAAAAAATATTCACTTTATAAAGACGTCCTCCCATTGCGCATGCAAAAAACCCACCCAAACAAGAACCAATTAAAGTTACAGTTCATTTTAGTTCATTTTCCACCTGCTCAAGAGGAAACGTTGACCATTATAATGACTGCAATTCAAGATTCAAGAGTTTTATTGTCATATGTACAGCAGAACAGGCAGTAACACTGTACAATGAAATTCTTACTTTGCTGCTCCTCCATTTACCAATAGATAAAGATAACAAATAAAAGAAATAAAAAAATATATACAAAATTGTAAAGTATATTGTAAAATATATATACAAAATTGTAAAGTATATTGTAAAATATACAAAATTGTAAAAATATATATATATATATATAGTGTCATATCTTCAGTATATAAACATTAGAGTAGCAATAATAATAATAATAATAATAATAATAATAATAGCAAGGTTACATGATATTAGTTCAATTAAGGCATCATATAACATATTTATAATCATAAATATAGGGCTTTAGACATCTGGTTACCATCACCAGCATTGTGAACAATCCCAGCTCTGTTTCTCTAGAACAGAGCACTTCAAACAACTCTCAGTGACTTTTGTTTACATTTTATCTACTTATTTCCACAACCTATTTTGAAAGATTGGTGGAATTCCCCTTAGGCTTATCCACTGAACAAAAAGTGATGCATTGAATGTAGACTGAAACGTGTCCATACTTTCCACATGAATTAAAGACTGCATTATATAGATTGCTAATGCATACGTTTAGAACTGAAGGTTCTTCTGGTTCCACAGGCCCAAATCCAACGTTCTGCTACGGAAATCCTAACATTATGACTCTGCTTTGCAGATTAGTGAGACGGCCGGCTTTGGAAATCACTCAGCGGTGCAAAATTCACACACCCACGCCCACCCACCCACACACACCCAACCTCGGTGCGCGGATATCGGCTGGGTAACGTCATTGTTCTACTGGTTTGCCACCATGCAACACAACAATGAGACAAAAGTGACTTGACTGAAGAACACGTTCTTGGGCGCCAAAACCAGAATTGGTTTGGTGTTACTGCGAAACCTCTTTAAACCACCCACCTACACACACACTCACGCACACACGCACAAAGGCCTACGAGCTGCACACAAACACACACACACACGCAGACACATACGCAGCACCGCCTACGCGTGCCCTCTCCGTTGAAGAGCGTCAAACAGTCTGTCAGCTGTGTGAAAGTGTGTGTGTGGAGACGCCCATTAAAGCGAAACTTCGGCGCAATATCAAACCTACACAATTTTCCCCGCAACTCAAATCGCAGACAGTCAGCCGAGACGTGCTGAAGCTCCTCAGCAGAGCTGTTCGACTAGTGTAGCTAACAAGTGTGAGATAATAAGAGAACCAGCCCTCATATCGTGAACTGACCACAACTACAGAGATTCACCAGCTGTGTTCACACGTGCAGTGCTTCCTTAATCAGTCAGATGAGAAAGTGTTCAATTGTCCTATATGGTCGAGTCACATTATTATGACCACACATTCATGCAGAAATCACTCTCAACTGATTTGGGTCTGAATCCATCCTTGCAGATCACGTACACCATACATGCTGATTGTCTTCCCTGGGGCGTTTGGGATCTTACAGTAAGACCATACAACACGTCACACGGCTGGAAATGTCCCACATTGGTTGGAGGAGCTCACCAACACTTCCAGGTACTACTTTGGACCCCTAGTTCCCCAGACTTGCTTGAACCCAATTGAGTATCTGTGGGACTACCTTGATCGTGATGTTGGCTCTATGGATCCTCCTCCACACTCCTTCCAGCAGCTGTGGGACACACTGCAGTCAGTATGGCACCAGATACCTGTGACAACCTACCTGATTAAGTCTCCCAGTAAGGTTACCCAGGATATTAGCTGGTGGTCATAATAATGTGACTCAAGTATGCATACATTATATATATAGGAGAGTCACATTGTTATGACAGCTAATATCTGGGTATAGGAGTGGGTTTCCTCCCACAAGTCCAAAGACCAAAGAACTGTCCATGGTGTACCCCGCCTTCACATGACGCTGGGATAGATATATATATATATATATATATATATATATTTGGTAGCTTTGTATGCCAGGCAAACAACTTCTTCCAGGAAAGGTAAGTGGTTCTTGGCCATTTGCCAATTTTCTTAACAGGAAACAAACTTAAAATATGAAAGTGGGTGAAACGGGGCATGGTCATAATAACTGTACATAATGATTAGAACTTTTAGGGTGAGGTGGCCCTTTTGTGAATCTGGATTTGTTGCCAAACTGTAAGGTTCAAGAATGCAGTGTAAACAGGTCTGCGCCATCACAGCTCTATGACAGCTTGTTCAACAACCAAAGAATGTTTGGTGTATGGTTACTGTTGGCTTTAAAGACTAAAAAACGCAACCTGTCAAATTCATACCATAGGGGGCAACATATCACCAGAGAGCCCTGGTAGACGTCTTTCATGCACCGTCTTCATATTCTGTTAATAATTTTAGTTTATTTTAAATGTTTTTCAACTACAAATTTCACATTGCACCTTTAATATCTGAAGATACTGAAGATATGGCTTGTAATTATTTCAATTGCACGTTGTCTTGGTAGATTGACTGCATTTAGGGTGAGGTGGCCCTTTTGTGAATCTGGATTTATTGCCAAACTTTAAGGCTCAAGAATGCAGTGTAAACAGGTCTGCGCCATCACAGCTCTATGACAGCTTGTTTAACAACCAAAGAATGTGTGGTGGGGGGCGGGGGGTAGGACAGTTTTGCATATAATTCTATATGGTTACTGTTAAAAGTAAATGACGCAACCTGACAAATTCATACCATAGGGGGCAACATATCACCAGAGAGCCCTGGTTTCCCTTCGTGTCAAAAGAAACAAGAAAGCTGTATTAAAACACAGTACAGGCTAGAATTAGCTGGTTAGCATGCTAATTTCAGTAGATATCTCTGCACCGTAACACATAGACATCTTTTTATGCACCGTCAAAACTGTTATTTCTTCACATTCTGTTGATGATTTTAGTTCATTTTAAAATGTTTTCAACTGCAAATTTTACATATTGCACCTTTAATTTCTGAAGAAACTTAAGATACGGCTTATAATTATTTCAAGTGCACGTTAATTGGTTTATTGACTACATTTAGGGTTAAGGGGCCCTTTTGTGAATCTGGATTTGTTGCCAAACTGTAAGGTTCAAGAATGCAGTGTAAACAGGTCTGCGCCATCACAGCTCTATGACAGCTTGTTCAACAACCAAAGAATGTTTGGTGTATGGTTACTGTTGGCTTTAAAGAGTAAATAACGCGACCTGTCATATTCATACCATAGGGGGCAACATATCACCAGAGAGCCCTGGTAGACATCTTCCGTGCACCGTCTTCATATTCTGTTAATAATTTTAGTTTATTTTAAAAATTTTACACATTGCACCTTTAATTTCTGAAGATATGGCCTATTATTATTTTAATGCACATGAGTCTTAATATGTCTCGGTTGACTGACTACATTTAGGGTGAGGTGGTCCTTTTGTGAATCTGGATTTGTTGCCAAACTGTAAGGTGCAAGAATGAAATGTAAACAGATCTGCGCCATCACAGCTCTATGACAGCTTGTGGCGATATGGGCAAAAGCCAAGCCTGACACTTACTTAACTCACCTATCACCCAGGACACATTTGAACATTTGACCTCTCGTTTTGTGTGTGAGGGTTGGTGTGTGTGCGCGTGTGTGGGTGGGTGTGGGTGCAACATCCTGTGGGACTGTGTGTTGGCGTGTGCGTTCGAGAGAATACCAAACTGTCTTCAGTTCTTCTCGTCCTGCCTTTGGTTGACTGGCTTTTATGTTGATTTGCAGGTTTTCTGGGTATGTGACCTGAGGGGCGTCGCCCAGAGCAGGATTTCTAACTCAAGTGAAAAAAGTGAGGACTGTCAAGGCCGGCCCCTCCTGCCATTGTGCAAGGCTGGCTTCTAGCTCAAAGTGATACGCTAAGCTAAAGTCAGACTCATACCGTGTGTTTATCTATAAAAACATATAAAATCAGAAGGTATGTGAGGAAAATAGCCCATATGATATTTTACACGGCCATTTACATTGCCTTGCAAAAGTATTCATCCCCCTTGAACTTTAACCTTTTGCCACATTTTAGGCTTCAAACATAAAGATATGAAATTTAAATCGTGAAGTGGAACGAAATTTATAGGATTTTTGTTTTTTTAGAAATAAAAAACTAAAAAGTGGGGCGTGCAAAATTATTATTATTATTATTATTATTATTATTCCAAATACCCGATTACAGCTGCAACTCGCTCGAGGTATGTCTCGATCAGTTTTGCACATTGAGAGACTGAAATTTTTGCCCATTCTTCCTTGCAAAACAGCTGGAGCTCAGTGAGGTTGGATGGAGAGCGTTGGTGAACAGCAGTTTTTAGCTCTTTCCACAGATTCACAATTGGATTCAGGTCTGGACTTTGACTTGGTCATTCTAACACCTGGATACGTTTATTTGTGAACCAGTCCATTGTAGATTTTTTTAATGTTTTGGATCATTGTCTTTTTGGAAGAGTGGAATGGCTTTCTGCAGTGTATGACTGATTGTTGTCCTAGGGACAGATTCTCCCACCTCAGCTGTAGATCATCACCTCAGCAGCAGTTCATCCAGAGTGATCATGGGTCTCTTGGCTGCATCTCTGATCAGTCTTCTCCTTGTTTGAGCTGAAAGTTTAGAGGGACGGCCGGGTCTTGCAGTGGTCTGATACTCCTTCCATTTCAATATGACCGCTTGCACGGTGCTCCTTGAGATGTTTAAAGCTTGGGAAATCTTTTTGTATCCAAATCTTTGGCTTTAAACTTCTCCACAACAGTATCTCGGAACTGCCTGGTGTGTTCCTTGGTCTTCATGATGCTCTCTGCGCTTTAAACAGAACTCTGAGACGATCACAGAGCAGGTGCATTTATACAGAGACTTGATTACACACAGGTGGATTCTATTTATCATCATCAGTCATTTAGCTCAACATTGGATCATTCAGAGATCCTCACTGAACTTCTGGAGTGAGTTTGCTGCACTGAAAGTAAAGGGGCCACATAATATTGTACGCCCCACGTTTTAGTTTTTTATTTCTAAAAAAACTTTAAAATATTCAATACATTTTGTTCCACTTCACGATTGTGTCCCAAAAAATTACAATTTCATATCTTTATGTTTGAAGCCTGAAATGTGGCAAAAGGTTGAAAAGTTCAAGGGGGTCGAAGGCACTGTACATTTTATGAATTGGTCCCAGAATGAAATGAAACTTCTTCGCTTTCCTTTTTCTGGTGAGTTTATGAATATTTTCATGAGCTCTGCTCTGATTGGCTGGTTTTCACAGCTAGAACGCCTACTAACACTGAGAAAGCCTATTTGATGCTGTCCAAGCTTTTAGAAACCATCTAGAGTGAAATTTGGAAAGCAAACCAATAACATCTTTGTAACGCTGTGCATACGTTGTTTAAACTATACCACGTCTGCTTACATTTGGGGTTGGGATTTATGAGTACGGGGTTTGGGGAGTACTACACACCAGGCCACATCTGAGTTAAGTCTTAAACAAGCCAATGGTCAGTAAGAAACATAGGATGGCTAGCACATCTTTTGTTTTATGACAGCTCAATGCTGTCTTAGGTCCAGTAGATAATGGTTAACCCAGTGTATAGCTGTAAAACGGGGTGTATAGGTAGGTGTTCATCAGTTCAGCAGTTCAACAAGTCTGACTGAATGCTGGACGCGAGCACTCAGTAAACTATTATCACGTTCTGGACTAGTCTTCTCTCAAATGAGATGGGAGCTGAAGTTGTGCTTCCTATTCAACAGCTTGTTTCGCGAAATTTCCATTCCACCTTAAATGGTGCAGTTACATTCTGGCTGCCTGTACAAGTTGTAGCATTTAAGGTGGAACAGAACATAGCCCACCACATAGTCCACCAATTACATTTTCATTCTTGGCTGTTGCTGGGTTGTTGTTGGCTTTCTGGGCTAGAACGTGAGCTGGCGTATGTAAATTATGGTGATGGGAGCTTAGGTTGTACTTCCTAATTACCAGCTTGTTTCACGAAGTTGTAGCATTTCCAGTTGTAGCATTTAAGGTGGAACAGAACGTTTGATTCATTAGTCATATGCATTGACAGTTCGGTTCCTTGGGAAGGGAATAAAAAATTGCTGACATCCTCTTCACAGTTGATTTCACGTAGTCCACCATGTTTTATTTTCATTCTTTGCTGTTGCTGGGTGGTTGTTGGCTTTCTGGGCCAGAACATAAGCTGCTGTAGGTAAATTTTGGTGACGCACATATTAAAGAGTTTGTTATGTAAGAGTTTAGGATTGTGGAGTCGACCTGTTTTACCGTAAATGCAGGATTCATCTTAGAAGGAAGACCAACAGGGTTTGAGATTCAATGTATGCAGGTTCTCGGTCTTCTCTCTTTATTTGGAGCCAAATGAGATGGGAGCTGAAGTTGTACTTCCTATTCAACAGCTTCCGCCTTATATGGTGCTTTACATTCTGGCTGCCTGTACAAGTTGTAGCATTTAAGGTGGAACAGAGCGTTCGATTCATTATGCATTGATTATGGAAAGTGCTGACATCCTCTTCACAGTCGATTTCTTTACATAGTCCATCAATCTTTATTATTATTTTCATCCTTTGCTGTTGCTGGGTGGTTGTTAGCTTTCTATGCTAGAACATGAGCTGCTGTATGTAAATTATGGTGACACAAATATTACAGAGTCTGTTATGTAACAGTTTTGGACTGTGGATTTAGGATTTAGGACGGTTTTACTATCCCTCTTTGGTAAATGCTGGATTTGTATTTGAAGGAGGAACAACAGGGTTTGAGGTTCAATGTATGTCTATGTAAGTTCTATGTTCTAAATTCTCCTTAGTCTACTATGAATTACTTAGTCTGCTAAGAAAACTATGTATTTATATTTATTACGCATCACGTTTTTCATTGCTGAACCCTCGGGACCTTCTAGGTCAGGGATATTTAATTAGCATTCAGTAAGGTCTAGTCAGAGGAAGTTTCCTCAGGCCAAGGTCCGGACCGAGTTTATGTTATGACTATAACTTGTGTTATAATTTAGTGCCATATACCATATACTGAAGTATCCTAGTAGTTCTATTAGCATTTTATGTCATCAGCCACTGAAAGATAAACCAAATTACAAATACCGTTCAGTATATTTTAACTATATTTACTGTTTTAAATGCTGAACTGAATTAATTATTTATAGAAAAGTAAATAAAACTTGCAGCTTCACATCTTGACCTGTTGGTTTGGAGCTGTCGGTCCATTCCTGGTTATGAAGTCGTTTTTCTTTTTTCTCACTTTATTCTCTGACTGTTGATCTGATTGGCTAAGGAGCGCCTTTGGTGATCATACAACACACGCGATTGGTCTATGAGCCCGTATACCGTAAAGACAAGAAAAGCTCCGCCGCTTAAAATAAACACTGTCAAAATTAAGTCGTTCTCAATACTTTATCGGTTTGGGTCCGCACTGGATGACATCTGGGTACGGATCCGGGCCATGGCCCAAATATTAGTAACCTCTGTTCTAGGTCTTTAGAGAACGCAAAAAAATCGAAAGTATCTTTAAAAAGTACTAAAGTGTTCTTGTTTCTTTTTTAATGTTTGGTTGGAAAGAAATTGGTTGAACTCTTAAACCGTGTGGTAAAAACTGATCCAACCAGGATTTTTTTTACCAGCTTTAAATGTTTGTGTTTTAATCTAAAACAGCCAAATGTTCATGTGCACCAGCAGTAGCCAGTGGTTAACATGGTGCTAGAGTCCTAAAGAAGGGAAGGGGTGAAATTAGCACTATTGTAGACACTTTCCTCCACATATATTGCCCTTAACTGAATGCCTAGCGGTAAAAGTCATGGTTCTCCACTGATATTTATCAACAACAGCACACTGTATATCCAAATGTGTGAAATTGGCACATTTTATGGTGAACCTGTTGCTGACGAAGCTTGAATAATCTTCATAGAAAAGCAACGATAATAGTTTGAAATGCTTCATGCATGAAAAGCCTAAGCTCACCAAGAGTGTCAGCTAGAGGGGTAGAACGCTAATGATCCAGCATCAGTACCTGCCAGTACTGCGATGGCACCCCAGTAATTCTTAATTGATTTCAGGATGTCTTCAAACCAGACTTCAAACCTAGAAACCATCCTATATAGCACTGAAACGGGTTCTGTTCTTGTCATGATGTTCATAACGTCATGCTTGAAGCGACAGAGGAACCCTTTTTCGTGCTATTTGGAACCATCCATCCATCCATCCATCCATATATATCACAGAAGAAGATACCAAAAAGAGTTCTGCTTTTGCTGATTTGGCAACCTTCAACAATGGAAGAACCACTTTTCATGGGGTTCTGTAGAGAACCATATACGCCACAATCTGAAGAATCATTCCACTATGCAAAGAATCATTTAAGCATGCAAATGGTTCATATCTAGAACTCATAGTTTTAAATTAAATCACTGCCTTTACCAAAGAAGCCTTGAAGTTCATCCATATTTGGGGTAAAGGGCTGCCTAGCTTGGCTTTGCGTCTAACTGAGGAAAGCCAAGGCTCACGTTTTGTGAAATACCCTCTTTGCCCACGCATGTGCCTGTGTGTGTGTGTGTAGGTGTGCACGCTCACACCTGTCTGACTCCAAGGGAGCTGCTTGTACTACAGGTAACCCGAGCTGGCTGAGTTGAAGCAGGTTGCCTGTGTTGTGAATGGCGGTTAGCTCTCTGCGCCTCGGGGGCTTTTCTGCACTCATTGACGTAATCACGGTCTCTGGCTCCCAAACCCATGCTGGCAGGCCCCGGCCTCCACCGCTGCCTTTTGCGTCTTCGGGTCTCTGCTGAGGCCTGCCTCCCCTCTTTCTTGGCACGCCCCTGTTTCTCTGTGACCGCAACGTCAATTAATCTCCCCACAAAATGAGTCATCGGCGGCTGAAGCATGACTCCGTGACCGACGGGGATGCGTTTGGCTTGTTTCAGGAGGAGAAGGCCGTCGGGCGGGGGAGGTGGAGGTTGGAGGGGGGTGCTGTTTTGATTTGACGCCGAACCTTAGTGTTATGAGTCAACTCTTTCGGCAGCTACAGGATTTGACATGTGCTGTGTGAGTTGTCGAAGCACTGGCTGGCGGAGGAGAGCAGTGAGCCTAGAAATGCAGTCCCATGCAACAGAGTGCATGTTTCCGTGTGGGCCTTTGTTTCTGGAGACAGTCTACCACTGTAAGGATGAGGAACGTCTAAGGAAAAGAAGTGGAAGAACCAAAAGTGGTGTGAAAAGTTACAAACAAACTGGGACTCCTAACAACCACCTGGAAGACCTGATAGACCTCACAAGTCCAGTGTTTCTGTCAAGCTCTGTCAAGCGATCAAGCTCCACTCTTACTACTCTTCAGATCTAATAACATCCTTCCACCCTGAGAAGACACCTTGGTGCCCTGGCTCTGAAAGGATGTGTAGCTGTTCAAAAAGCCAAGGTCCAATCATCATCACATCTTCACACAATGTATATGCCAGTTGCTGCTTTCATAAGATGTAGAAAAACAAAAATCAACAAAAGTATGCCGACCACCAAGATTCTTAGAAAGTCTGAGTGAAACCATGAAGTTACTCTCTCAGGAATTTATATTGAAATGCATATTCCGTCTCCAGCCTTGAGTGTTGAATTGTATCACTTTGTGCTGGAGGGACCAAAGCAGATCTGAAAAAATTCCAAAAAAGATATGATGACGAGGCTCCTGCACATCATACACAAGTCTCTACACGTGCACTCACACTGGGACCTCCAGCCGGAGGGATGCCGTTTCTCCTTCTTTTCTTTCTCTCCCGCTGTGTATCGCTTCATCTATATCTCCAAACAGTTGCACTTAAGCATTTCTATATCATATTATAGAATATCGGCACTGTCTAAAGAAAAACGAGTATCTCCAAAGTAGCAACCTTACTTAATCAATATACCAATATACAATATTAGAGTACTTTAATACTTAAGTGCAATACGTATAATGTCTAGTGGAATTGGATAAATAAGTTTAAATAAATAAGATGACATATCTGCACAGATACTGTTTATTTGCTCAGTTTAACATGCTGGAAAAATGATCCGTGCAAAAGTTTTCTGTTTTAAAAATTTGTTCATTAAAATTTGTAGAAATGCCATATTTAATTATTAAAAATACTGCAAAAAATGATGGTCAGCCAAATTTTGCAAAAGTTTAGGATCACTTTATAATTTCATTTCATGCAATTTTCATGCAATTCACAAACAATATTGTCCATTTCACAATTAATGTAAGTGTATCAGATGATTTTTAAAGAATAAAAATGTTTGTATTAAAGTCTATTTTTGTATAGAGGCTTATTTTGCATATAGTCCTATTATCAGCAATTCTCAGTCCTCTGTCTAAATCTCCTGGTACGACCACCAATCCAAGTTAAGGATGTTATTGGACTAATTGGTTGTTAGGACACTCTTGCTCAATTGTGATGCACAGCTGAAAAACATTCTACTAATAAGTGAGTATAAAAGGGAGAACAACATTCTAGGTTAGTTTAGTATCTGAAGCATCAGCAGTTGATGGCTTGCTGACCGACTCAAAATGACCAGAAAGAATCAACTTTCTTTAGAGACCCGTCAGTCCATTGTTGTGTTAAGGAAGAAGATACTCCATTAAAACAAGAACATTTCACTGTGATCCCAAACTTTTGAGCAGTAGTGTATATGTGTGTATTCACTATATGGACAAAAGTATTGGGACACCTACACATTTCACCTACAGGGGATTTTATACCTGTTTTTCTTTGTACAGCAAATATAAACTAGTATTTAAGTGGAGTGGGAAATAACTTGCTATGTTAAATATGTTATGAGTGAGAATGTAAATATTAAAGCCTGTTCAGCAAAAGTTATTCTAAATGTTTCATTCAGTAGTTCCAAAAAATGTGATCGAGTTATTAACCTTCAGCTGTGATCTCAGTTTTTGATCAATTTTAGATATCGTCACTGTCCAATGAAAAATCTCAGATCTCAATTTTCATCCATTTCCATTTTTCTACATAATTCAAACACGACAGCTGCCCTTTACACTGTGGGAAAGTTTTATGATGAACGCACCAATAGAAATGCTCCAAAATAGCTTGGAAACAATTCTGGTTCCCTTGACTTACATTGAAAGTAAAGACAGTTTTTGGCCTCTCCTGTAAAGTTACCAATTTAGAGATACTTGTTTTTCATTGGACAGCAATGATATTATTATTAATATTGCTCAAATATACAAACTATTTGAATTCTGTGATGTTACTGAAAAACTAACATATATGAATTCGATTTTTCTGCCACCAACTTTAATTCCAAACTTTAAAATGCTGCTGTTCAAAAGTTTGGGAACAAATATTTCTTGATTTTTCTGCACATCTCTGAACATTTTAACATCTAATTTATTTATTTCCCTAAAATATTGAATGAAACTATTTTGTTGCTGCTGTTGGAATAAAATCTCATATATCCAAACTGATAAATTTACAGAAAGAGGAAACGCATACTTCACATTTAATGCAAGTCAATGTAACTGAATGCTTATTTGTATTTTTGTGAGTGATTTGTTTTACTCCACTCAAGACGAGTCGGCAAGAGGCCACAGGCATTTTCAGAGAATGTCAAAAAATGAAAAATGACAAACCCGTTTCAATCTGGATGTTCTGTCAGTGTGTAGAAGAGATTAACCTGCTCGCGCTTGGAGCTATTTCTTTGGACAGGAGGTCAGAGTCCAGCATGTGCTACTAGTATAGAAGTGCATCTATCTCTGTCCGTCTGAGCTTTCTTGGTTCTTTTCCCCTTCTTCCTTCATTCCTCTCTCTCTCTCTCTCTCTCTCTTACTCTCTCTCTCTCTCTGTCTGTCTGAGCCTCAGACACAGTGCATGTTGTTTGCATTATCTCTAATTACACTTCCTGACTTAAAATGTGTGTGTTTGTCCAGCGCACTGGGCGGGAAAGCAAAACTGCCACACATACACATACACATACACCACTGCCTCCCTTACCACACACACACACACGCACACAGTCATTATATTAATCTTACATTAGTCTTGCAAACTAGTGCGCAAACAATATGAGACATGATGAACACGAACAAGGCACTTTCCTTAAAAAACAAATACAGAAACATTGTGAATGTACAAACAGACGCATTTGACTAAAGGTTGTTATTATATAGAACTAATGCCCTACAGTATATATATATATATATATATATATATATATATATATATATATATATATATATATATATATATATATATATATATATATATATATATATATATAGCAGCAGGTTTAATAGAACAATGGAAACATATATCGCTGCTGTCTGAAAAAAAAACACTATTTTTTTCTGCATCATCTGAGTGCAGCAGTTGTCGTTTACATTGTGTGCAAGTTTCATGATGAATGGACCAATAGAAATGCTTCAAAACAGCTTGGAAAGAAATCTGGTTCCATTGACCTGCATTGAAAGTAAAGTAGATTTTTGCCCTGGCCTTCCGCCAGTTTATATATATATATATATATTAACTGGCGAAAGGGCAGGACAAAAACCTACTTCTGGTCTCTGTCCAATGGAAAATGAGTAGCTCCAAAATAGTAACTTCGCATCACAGGAGAGGCCAAAAACAGTCTTTACTTTCAGTATAAGTCTATGGAACCAGATTTGTTTCCAAGTGATTTTGAAGCATTTCTATTGGTGCATTCATCATGGAAATTTTAAACAATGTAAACAGCAGCTGTCGTGTTTAAATGATGTAGAAAAATTAAAATCGACAAAAATGGAAAAAGTTTAAAAAAAGGAAAAATAACGTATAAAAACGTTACGTATAAAATAGTAGCAATTTGTAGTAAATATTCACTATATGCACAAAAATATTGGGACACCTACACATTACACTTAGAGCAGCATTTATGCCATCCCATTCAAAATCCATAGGTATTAACGTTGAGTTGGAGCCTCCTCTCTTCTGGGAAGATGCTTGTACCAGACTTTTGAGTGTGTTTGGGGGGAATTTTGGCCAAAGAGTGCTTGTTAGGTCAGGCGCTGATGTTGGATCTGTTCTAGTTCGTCCCAAATGCATTCAATAGGGTTGAGATCAGGACATGTGCAGGCCAGGCCAGTTCTTCCTCACCAAACTCACCCAAGCATGTCTTTATGGAGTGTATGAATTGTTTATTTTTTTTCCTTTCTTTTTCTCTTTATACTTTGTTACTCTGTTCTTTAGTTGTCAGGACCACCACAGACCAGGTATCATGTGGGTGGTGGATCATTCTTAGCACTGCAGTGACACGGACGTGATGGCGGTTTGTGTTGTGCTGGTTTGTGTGGATCAGACACAGCAGTGCTGCTGCTGGAGTGTTTTAGACACCTCAGTGTCACTGCTGGACTGAGAATAATCCACCAACCAAAACTATTCAGACAATAGCGCCCTGTGGGCAGCGTCCTGTGTCCACTAATGATAACTGTGCAGCAGCAGATGAGCTACTGTCTCTAACTTTACATCTAGAAGGTGGACCAGCAATTAGGAGTAGACAGTGAGTGGACACAGTGTTTAAACACTCCAGCAGCACTGCTGTGACTGGTCCACTCACACCAGCACAACATACACTAACACACTAAGTCACTGAAGTTCTGAGAATGATCCACCACCCATTCAATACCTGGTCTGTGGTGGTCCTGTGCGGCTCCTGACCACTGATTAAAGAGCTGTTATGTGGTCAGTGGAGCTAATAACATGGACAGACATTGTAGAAACAAGGAGGTGGTCTTAACATTATGGCCAACCTCTTTCTCTCACACGTATGAATATCTGTTTTTCCTTCTGTCTGGCCAGGACCCTGAGAGAATGAGAGCAATGCCCCAGAGGGAGGGTCACAGAGTGCAGGGCGCAGAAAGGCCACTTCAACTGCTCAGCTATGAGTGTGTGTATGAGTGTTATATGCATATGTGTGTGTAGGTGTGTCTGGGCAAGGGTGTGTGTGTGTGGTGTTGATCCTCCTGAGTGATCGGAGCTCATGCACACAGTGTTTTTCTACTAATCCATAAGAAGATAATGATAGAAGAGTTTCTATGTTGAAAACAAATAGACCAGCATGAATGGAACCTGGCGCTCTTCACAAGACATTATGATTAATAAACAGCTTCGGTTCGTATTTATTCAATTCAAACTCTCACTAGCATCACCTTCTTATAGGAACAACAGCTTGCATCTCCATTTTTGCTGTTGTTTTAGTTTTTGACATCATTTTTTAACTATCTTGCTTCACATTGTGTGTAAATTTCATGTTTTTTAATGTAAATTACTTGAGAAAACATCTGGTCCCATTGACTTACATTAAGAATACATGATGTGTTTATCTTCTCCTGTAAATGTACCATTCTGGAGATATCGGATCACCGACAGCAGTGATGTATGTCCTCTTTGACTGCTGATCGTTTATCATGGACTCCTGCTCTGAGAGTATAATCTGATTCCGTAATGTGAATTGCTTGTTATGCTTCCGCCCCTCGTTGACAGTAAGAGGACACTCTAGCTCCGCTGCAGAAACGCACTCGGCCCCGTATGATCAGTCCTAATCCTGCACCGACTCCTCTATTAGGGGGTGGGGGGTTTGAATTCTCCACTCTAAATGAAACTCTTCCCACCCGGAGCTGCTGGAGTGTGTGGGCTGCTGCTGCAGAACAAAGCCAGCCTGTGTTCAGCACACAGTGTTCAGAGATTTAACTCTTTTATGATAGTGTTTGTTTTTCACTGCTATGCTCACAATATGCTGTATAGTGCTGGTAACTGTAGCAATGTTGTTGTGATTAGTAATAATAATGTTTCAGATAATAATGACTATTATTGATATAATAAGTAATAAATGTATTATGTTGCAACATAATAACAACACACATATGCATAATAAATAATAATAATATAATAATAATGTTATTATTAAGCATTGGTAATATTAATATAGAATTATTATTAATAAAAATAAGCAAGTATTATTGCATTCCTATTTTTATTCTTTTATTATTTATATGTATACTTTGTAGATTTGGACCTATATATCTGTCCACAGAAAAACATGTATATCTCCAGTTTTGTCGATTTTTATTTTTCTATTTCATTTGAACAGGACAGCTGATGTTTATATTGTGTGGAAATTTCATGATGAATGGACCAATAGAGTATTAGTAAAAATTAGTACAAATAATAGCTCAAAGTAATAATTATAATTAATATACTTATTATTATGTATAGTGGAACAAATTAGCTAGGTTATTATTACATAATAATAATAAGGTAGCTATTATTTTATATGGCTATTTTATCATTTAGTTCATATAATTATTAATTATATAAATTATCTAATTATATAAATAGTATTTTTCATTTGTGTGCTGTAGTAAGTTACGCCAGTCCTGCGCCGCTACGCTGATTCTCGAATCACATTTACGAGCTTTTTTTTTTTTCTTGGCGCGCCCCCGGATCCGTGTAGTGAACTCGCGCCCATTGTAGAACCGCTACGCGCGCCTCTTCCTTTCTTTGCGATTCACTAACGGCGTTTGCGCGCGCCCGTCGATTTATTAATTCATTATTATTTTTATATTTATTTATTTATATGTGTGTTTTTGTATTTATTTATTTATTTATGCGCTTGCTCGGTTGGCGCAGGCGCCCGCGCGCTGCTTTGTGTGAATGAGGGGAGGTGACGTCACTCGACGAATGTCAACAACGCTGCGAGAGAGAGAGAGAGAGAGAGAGAGAGAGAGAGAGAGAGAGAGAGAGAGAGGGGAGGCGTAGCGCTTCATTACCAAACACAGGAGACGGAGAGCTTGCACGCTGCACGGGATCACCGCCGCCGCGCGCGCGCACACACGCACACACTCGCACGCGCGCACACTCACTCGCTCAGATACTACGCGGCGCGCACACTCACGCACATCAACAGACAGATAAACACGCGCGCGCGCGCACGCTGCAGCGGAGAAAGAAAGAGAAGCGAATAAAAGAAGTCCTGAAGTTCGCGCTCGAGAAGAGAAAGAGGGAGAGAGAGAGAGAGAGAGAGAGAGAGAGAGAGAGAGAGAGAGAGAGAGTCTTGCAGGCTTTGATCTTCCTGCACGGAGAGGCGCTTTAGAGGAGTCTGCAAGGAAGTCATCATGTGAGAGACACTGATTTTCACGAGCGCACGAGCGGGCTGGATTACGAGGGACATAAACAGAGGAAAGTTTTTTTTGAAGGTACGTAATGTTTCTGATCAATTGATTGATTGATTGGTTGATTGACTGACTGCGTGTTTGTTTTGTCCTCCTTTCCGCCGCGTGCACTTTTCACTTTCAGCGCGAAGCACTTCGCTTCCAGCGCGGAGCTCGAGCGGAGCCTCCTGTGCGCGCGTGCAGAAATGCCGTGCACTTGGAAACTCGGTGCTTGTGCACAGGAGATGTATGTGTGTGTGTATGTATATACATGTGTGTGTGTATGTGTGCTCAACGCTTTTTCGCCCATGCATTGCACTGACCACTGACCAAGCACCGTGCACGTGAACGGCGCGCGCGCCCATCGGGACGTGGCCGCATCCTGTTGTGCTGAGTAGCGATCGGCTGACTGCTGTTTTTGCAAAGGAGTTGGATGCGTTGCCATCCCGGAGGAGGAGGAGGAGGAGGAAGGGTGGAGGGGTTTTGTATGTGTGTGTGTGTGTTTGACGGGAGGTGGTGGGGGGCGGGGGGGTCAAGCATGGCTCTTGTTTTCGCGGAGGGAACAGAAGCTGTCATTCGCGGAAGCCTTAAAGCCTGAAATCACAAACACAGCCCCAGTGTGGTCACTTTCTGTGTCAGACACATATATATATATATTCTACATGGACGCTTGTAAAGTCTGCTCACAGCTATTGTTGTTGTTGTTGTTGTTGTGGTCACTGCTGCCATCGGTGCTGCCCTTATTGTGCCCAGCCGGTCACTCTTGTTTTGTGCTCATCTCTGTGGGAATGTGCTTATCCTGCTGCAGCCTGGCTTTTGTTCTGCCGTGCACCGCGCTCACCAACCCGGGGCCACCGCATTACAACCCCCCCCTCCCTTCCTCCCTCCTCCTTTTTAATCCACACAAATATCAGCAGAAATATCTGCTGTGTAAGGGGGGCTGCAGCAGCGGCAGCTCCGTTGCCTGAGGGCGCCATTTAAAGCAGCAGAGACCCCCTTTTTCTTTCGGTCCGTCGGAATGTGTGACACGAATGAACCAAGTAGTAGAAAAGCTGTGATGATATATATATATCAGAGGGGGGGGGGGGGGGAGCAACACACAATCACATGTGATCGATGACTGGTGATCAGATTAGGCGGAGCTGTGTCAGCGTGGATCCTCGCTTGTAAACAAGTGCGCGTAAAGCTCTCCGGAGCTCAGATAGCGGTTTATTTCAGCAAAGCTTTGTTTTGGGCTGTCTGCCTCCTGTCTGCCTGCCGCGGTGAGCTCGCTTGTTTATGAATGACTCGGCTTTGTCTTCAGCTGAGAGTATGAATGCAGCGTTAGCCGAGACTGGCCGTCAGCTACAGCAGCATCTGCTATGCTAATACAAAGCCCGCTAACGCTCCTCTCGTCTCGTCACGATTTGATCCGATTATCAGGGAGCGCTGTGAATAATGTGGGTGAAACGTTCTCCGGGAGCCCCGGAGTTGTACCGAAATTCGGTTCACATCCCAAAATCTGCCCCCCCTTACCCTCCCCTCCTCCTCCCTTCGCCCCTACCTCACTCCCCAATGCGGTGATGCAGCATTTTACGCCGCGTTGTTTTTTTCCTGCCCTCCCCAAAGCCACCCGTTTTCCAGCGAGGCCCCGCCTCCCGCGCCTTGTGATTGGCTGCTACTTCGTACACAGGGTTTCTGGTTGGCTGCCAGTATTGGCTAGCAGCGTACTCACAAAGCGGCCGGCCAATCGCAGCGCACGAGGCGGGGCTTGCCGGAAAACAGGCGGGGGGGGGGGGGGGGGGGGGGGGGGGGGGGGGGGTAAGACAACGCGTTCCAGCCTGCATTCCTTTGTCTGCCTGGCGCGCGGAGCCTGAACTCAGTCGCCGTTATTACTGCTATTCTTACAAAATTCATGAACAGAGAGGCTCCTATGTCGTAAATAAGCTCATAACAACTAACACGGTTGTTATTTTTATGCGAGAGAATGTCACCTATTATTTGTTTACTACTGTTTGTTATGTAAGTTTTTTGTGTATGATCTATCTATCTATCTATCTATCTATCTATCTATCTATCTATCTATCTATCTATCTATCTATCTATCTATCTATTGTTTAATTCCAAAACGTGGTGTATAGAACCGTTTCAATATAACCAGTTTTTGAAAATAATAAAAGCTTATTATATTAAACATTATAACATCATATTAATTCATTATTAATGATAAAGTTATTACGTATAGCACGGTTTTTGCTCTATCATATATCTTTGTAATGAACAAAAACAAATACCAGTTTGAAATAAAAAGCAAAAGGATTATATCCCTCTCTCCATATATATATTTACATTTGCACCAATAGAAATGCTCCAAAATAGTCTATTTATGGATTTATGACATAATTTATGATATATTGTATTAAATAAATCTATAAATAGATAAATAGGGTCAGGCGATTGCACTTCAAGCTTGTGTCCGTCTCTTGGTCCACCTCTTTCTATTATTTGGACGCGGTCATTTCACAAACGCACCATTAAAAGTGATCAGCAGGTTTAAAATGCGACTGATGCTGTTAAATGAATGTTTGACTAAAAGGAGAAGCGATGGTGTGAATTCCACGTCACGCGACTCGGTGCCTGCGACTTATCTTTTGTTAGATCTCCCCGTAAACACGAGCTGCACCAACAGTACAGAAGGCATCTATCTTTGCGTCGTACAGTGTGACTCGGTTAAGTGCGCCACGCTGCAGCTGTTAACGCTGAAGGCGTAATTTTTGTCCCGTCCTGCTTGTTTGAATAAGCCCACCAGTGCGCTCTCTGAACACAAGCCCAGGGCATGAAAACATGTTCCCATAGCCGTCCCACGTCAGCACAAAGGCATGTTTGACTGAGCTCCAGATTCTGACAGAGAGAGAGACGGAGCGGCAGTGTGTGTGTGTGTGTGCGCGCGGGCTGGAGCTCCTGAAGTTCAGACAGGGCTTTTGTTGTTGCTCTCTTACGTCGTGTTAGGATGACACCCGTGCCCGTTGGCATCATCAGTCACCGCTCGGAACCAGAAGCTTTTATCATCAGCAGCCAGGACCAGCTGTGTGTGCAGCAGTTTGTTTTTAGAAAATGTCAGGACGCAAGGTCATATATATGTCCCGAATGTGTTATACACCCATACACACACAAATATATATATATATATACAACTACCCATTTCATGCAATTTTCATTCATTTTGCATATAGTCCTGTTATCAGCAATTCTCAGTCCTCTGTCTAAATCTCCTTGTTCAGCCACCAATCCAAGTTAAGGATGTTATTGGGCTAATCTTGCTCAATTGTGATGCACAGCTGAAAAACATTCTACTAATAAGTGAGCATAAAAGGGAGAACAACATTCTAGGTTAGTTTAGTATCTGAAGATCAGCAGTTGATGGCTTGCTGACCGACTCAATGACCAGAAAGAAACTTTCTTTAGAGACCCGTCAGTCCATTGTTGTGTTAAGGAAGAAGATACTCCATTGAAACCAAGAACATTTCACTGTGATCCCAAACTTTTGAGCGGTGTGTATATATATATATTATATATATATATATATATATATATATATATATATATATATATATATATATATATATATATATATATACCAATGGTTGTTTACATTGTGTGAATGGACCAATAGAAATGCTCCAAAATAGCTTGGAGAAAATTCTGGTTCCATTGACTTACATTGATAGTAAAGTATGTTTTTGGTCTCTCCAGTAAAGTTGCATATATAATTCTGGCCTCTTCATGTACGTGAAGGTTAGTAAAACCTAGTTTAGGAAACAAGTAAACAGCATATTAAAAGGCTTAATTTGGAAAATATATATATGCCTTAAAAAAATAAATATCCTACAGAATTAACTGGGGAATCCCACTGGAGAGAGACGGGATGCTACTGTTGTGTGTTTACGATTCTCTCTCTCTCTCTCTCTCTCTCTCTCTCTGTGTCTCTAGTCTCTATCTCTCCCCCTTAATGCCTATCAGAGGCTCATCCCCCACTCATTAGCGTCTAATTGCGTGAAAGGCTCAGACTTACTTACAAACAAGTCACAGTTAAACACTGATCACTGGAGTTACAGCATGTGTGTGTGTGCATGCGTGTGTGTGTATGTGCATGCGTGTGTGCGTGTGTGTACCAGGTTTATGCCATATTGTAAAGCCCTTTGTTCCTGTGGGGACCACAGACTGGTCACCATGCTGTAAATCTCCAGGTCAGGATAAAGTTAAAGGTGGTGTTAGGGTCAAGGTTAGGCCAATGGTAGTTCTAATTAAGGTGTGACGAGTGAAGTTTACAAAACTGAAAATGAATGGAAGTCTGTGTAATGGCCACACGTGTGTGTGTGAAAGAGAGAGAGAGCGACAGTGAGAGAGAGCAAGACAGAGCAGTCCCGGTCGGGTCCTGTAATTGCTCAACTGTGCAATTAGGGGAGCTGTTATGCTCATTTTCAGTGTTGATTATTTTATTATTGCTGCTACTGTATATACAGATTATAGATTATATATAGATTAACATGCTCCACTTTTCCCAAAACACAGTATTTCTCTCATGCTGTACAACTGTCTTTATCATATATATTAAATGCTCTGCGTCTTTAAGCTCCGCCCCTCCTGATGAGCCCAGTCTGCTCTGAATGGTCAGCTTGTTCATTCTGTTCTACTGCGAGATTCCGCCCCCACATCTCTGTGGCTATTATTACAATCCGCTGTGTCAGTTTGAGTCCGAGTCCGATCCCGAAAGTGAGTTAGAACCAGCATTGCTAGCTGGACTGGGGCAGGACGTGGTCGGTTTTTACTGTTTTATCTTTCTGTACATTGTGTGATGGTGTGCCAAGCTTGCTGGTAGGCGGGTGGTTACGAGATGATGTCACCTCGTAACAGAGAAAAGGGCGGGAATATGCCGTTTCAGGTTATATACTTTGGGCTTTATTGTTTTAGATAGTTTACACACACAAACAGCTACAAAACATTAATAAAAAAAATAGTAAATAAACATGACTCATCTTAAAAATGTGCATAAATGATTCCAGTAGAGCAGAGGTCACTAATAGGCGGACGCAGACGTCGTCCAGTGCCGACCCAAATTGACAAACTACTGAGAACGATTTAGTTTCGACAGTGTTAATTTCGCCAGCGGAACTTTTCTTGTCTTATGGTATGCAGGCTTTGTGGTAAGATCACCGAAGGCGTTCCTCAGCCAATCAGATCTGAGCAGATTCGGGAGTGCGGCATGTGTGTGTGTGATAATGTGAGAAATTTCAGCCCAGATTTAAAGGCCTGGCTGGACAACCAAGAGCTCACTTCTCTCACTCAACGAGAGAAAGTGTGAGAGAGGAATACAAGAGGGAGATAAACTGAGTTAAATTGAGTTAACAAGACTCCACGTTTTATTTATTTTTTCTTTAAATAAGCACTTTATTTTCCTTTTTTTAAAGCATTTTTAATGTAGCCCTTGTTTTTACTCAAATTTTTATAAATAATTCCTTCAGTTCAGCATTTAAAACAATAAATATTATTAAAATATACTGAACGGTATGTGTGATGTTTCAGTAGCTGATGGTACAAGATGCTGATATTAGGCTACTTCACTATATAGGATATGTCATTGAATCATAACAGAAGTTAGAAATGATGATGGTCCGGATCTTGGCCTGAGGAAATTTCCCGACCATACTGAATTCTAATTGAACAGCTCTGCAGTAGAGGGTCATTTGGTTATTTTCATGAATGCAATTAATTAATGGCTGATTGCTTGTTGCATTTTTAGAGGTAATACCTGCCGATTCCATCCTTCATCCCTCAAATTCAAAGTGTAATTGAAAGCGAAGATGCTGGAAGTACTCAAAATACTCCACTGACAGTTCTAGATAGAGTGAGCACGTACTCAGAAGCGAAAATGTACTCAGTTCTTTAGTGAGACTCGTTTCATCATCCAGTATTTGATCTCCCTAATGTGTTGTTTTCAGATAGTACATATGCATAAGAGCAGTAACTGCAGTAGTAGAATCTCCTGGCGAGGGTATCTGAAGGCTTTGAGAAGCTCCTACAGCAAAGCACAGGGAGAGCAATTCCTCAGCTATGATCTCTGGCTTACAAGAGCCGGCCCAACTCACACACGTCAGAGGAGCTAAAAGTATTTGGACACTCCTCCAAGCACTCGCTCTTGGATAATAACACAGGCACTTACACTTTTTTATTGAAGGAAGGGCGCTTGCTCATTTTTCTTTTCTTTTCCTTTTTTTTTTTTAGAATTGAAACATGTGTTTGCATGGACAGGTGTGTGCTTGTGGATCTCATGCTTCCTCCCAGAGCTTAACATACTGCAGCTGCCGTTTTGATACACTGAGCTCTCTCACTTTCTGTGCCAATTAGGGCTGCAAAAGTGCATCGATGCATATGTTCTATGAGTTCTGGAACCATATAAAACTTTTTTAATAAGCGTGGGCTCAGTTTGCATCCAATGCAGGTTACCATGCAAAAAAAAAAAAAAGTTGGCGTCCGTGTTCAGCGTTCAGGTACCGTGTAAAGAGTTCGTCCAGTCATATTTACACTTCCAGTCTCAAATCAAACCAAAAGAATCAAATCGAAATGAACTGTTCAGTTGTTTACTAAAGAATCCAACTGAATCTCTTCGTCTGTAAGTGAATCCAGTGCCTATAATACAGATATTTTTTTATGTGCATATCTGCAGATGAGGATACATATGCATTCCTAAAACGTGTACCATGGGATAAAACTTATTAATTAATTGGATTAATGAGGGCAAAACGCTCTTTGAGTTCCATGTAAGTTAATGGAAATTAGTTTTTTTCAGAGCAGTTTTGGAGCATTTCTATTGGCCCAATCATTAAAAAAATGTTACACAATGTAAAGGACGACTATAGTGTTCAAATTATGCAGAAAACTGAAAATCGTAAAAAAAATTTTTGATGCTTGGTTTTTATTGGACAGTGCTGATATTTTTATTTTCTTAGACTTGCAATTACAGTGCCATTAATATACAAGCCATTTTAGCATTGATATGTTGTATTACACTGTATACTCTGTAGTACTAAAGTATATTCTGTAGTACTATAGTATACTGTGCTGTATTGTACTATACTGTAGCGATCTATAGTGCACTGTACTGCACTAATACTCAGCATCACTCTTCAAGAGTGCACCGAAAAGAGTTCTATTATTGTTACGATATCAAGTTTGTATTAATAGCAGGCAAAATTCAACACATTTTCTTCCCCAAGAGCCACTTCACCATTCAGATGGTTCTTTATAGAACCATTCCCTTTATTAGAGAACCCCTCATATGCCCAGCAGCAAGGCAAGAGAGTTACCCCACCACTGATCTTGGGCTGGGGCGGTTAGGAAATTACGTCGATTAGCATAACGTGCGTCGATGCGTCACAAAGATGGCTGCGCCTACTAAGAGGCATGGAAGTTGTGGGAGAGTTTCACACAGACACACAACAGTGTGGTGCTCTGTCAGCTCTGCACAGTGGAGATGATCACAACAGTACAACTGCTATACACGAGAGCTTGAAGCTCAAACATCCCGTAGAGCTTCATCAACACAGCAGCAGGACAGCACCTGTTTACCTGTTTATCTTATCTTAGCAGATTATTAAGATGTGTAACATGTTTCTTTCAGTAGTGTCTCTTGAAAAGTCTCATTGTTAACCGTTTCTTAATCGTCCAATGTAGAACCTAAGACTGTTCTCGATACCGCGGAAGCTTTAAAACACACGTAGATGCTTCTCAAACCACTCTCTAAAAGTCGAGTCAGAGCGTAGACTCTTAGTCTTTAACCATTTATAGCTCACATGCGTGTTTCCGATTCGATTCAGTTTAATATTGATTTATTTAGGGATATTTAGGGATATAATATGTTTTGTTTGTATATGAAAAGAGATTTTCAGAGAACTAATGTGGTAAATGTACAAGGAACACTCAACCTACCATTACTAAAAACATTAGTGTTTATATGTTTATATACCATCATAGTTTCTGAATTCTGGTCGATCTCGGGTTTATACGAATCGATATCGGATTATTCCCATGAAGATTGATTTCAATTTAAAAATCTATTAAACACACCCCTAGTTTAAGGTACCCTTTAATACCCTCTAGAATGGCCATACGTTTTCCTCCTCATGCTTCTGAGCCCCCCCACAGCACAATGTCATCAAGTCCACAACAAATTGCTACACACACACATATGTATCATCCATTGGTTATAAATCCAGAACAAAATAATACAAATTTTAATCCCTAACACACTCACATTAGAGTAATCTAAAAATGAGTTGTTAGATTAATTGACTAATTGGAAAAATAAAAGAATCGTTAGATTAATCGATTAAGAAATGAATCGTTAGGTACAGCCCTACTCTGATCTGTGTAGATGCCTTCAAAGTATACCGCTCTAGTGCTAACGTAGGCTGTTAACATGGTCTGATTAACAGCGCTCCAAGCATTTAGCCAAACTGACTTCTGGGAACTGTGACTATAGATATTGCTGTTGATACATAAATTGGCTTTTACAGTCAATTAACACGTTTCGGTTCCACTTTCTAAAACTGTCGATGCCGTGGAATTTGGAAAGAAAACCGCCTTCGGAGATTTCCAACCGAATGCCCTGTTTCCTAATTAAAAGAGCCAATTTTCCCAAATTCCTGCCGAATTCAATCATTAAAGTGGTGGAATTAGGATGCTCCGTTAGCCGGCGAGCGTGGTTCACAAGAATGTTCCACTTGTTCCAACACAATACGTCTGAGCAGTGCTTAAAGTGCAGTACACGAGAACGCTGCCCAGTGAGAACTTGATTAGAATCCACATCAGTTACAGCTCCTAGGAGTGTCATTGGGTTGAATCATGGCGCAGGCAGTGCCAGCGTTGTGTTGATCAGCCAGAGTTCTATTTTGGGTGATGTTCTGTATGTGCGCGTGTGGGGGCGGGTTTAGTCACCGGGTTATTTTTGGGAGAGTGTTGGTGCTGCTGGTTCTTTGTACCTCGCACCTATCCAGGTTTCTCACTTCTTCAGCAGCACTAAAAAGAAGAAAAAAAAAAAGCACACCACGTGCACAGTGTGAGTTTGTGCAGTTCTTCACCATGACGTGTCCAACAACCGCTGCATGTGTGAGTGTGTCCAGAGGCTAAATTTGAAGATCTCGCCCGCGTTGGCTTGTTCTAGGTGCAGAAACTCTAGCACATGTGATGAACAACCTCAAAAGCGCACTGACCACACGCTCATTCAGCTTCTTCCGCTCTCTTCATTGTTGGCTTCGCTGTGACGCGGTGCACCCCAGCCAGCGCACATGCTCGTCTTCATTCTGTCATTTAGCTCTAGCAAATGAGCTGTCAACCTGGAGTAATTTGGGAGTAGCACACTGTTTGGGAGTAGCACACTGTGTACTACACTACAGTATACTGGCCTGAATCATGCTGTACTATACCGTGTGGTATTGTAGCGTGCTGGGCTGTATTATACTGTACTGTAGTATACTGTGGTACTATGGTGTACTGTGCTGCTGTAGTATACTTTGAGGTACTGAGGTACTTCAGTATGCCATGCTTTATTAGACAATGCTGTAGTAATCAAGATGGTACTATAGTACACTGTATGTATTGAACTATACTGTGGGGTACTATAGTGTATTGTAGTATACTGTGTGAAAGTAGAGTATACTATGTTGTATTATACTTTGCTGTAGTATACTGTGCTATATTATACTGTACTGTGGCAATCTATAGTGTACTGCACTGCACCAATATTCTAGAGTACTGTAGTGATGTAGTATACTATGCTATACTATACTGTACTATGCTATAGTATACTACACTGTACTGTACACAAGGTTTACGGTGTTAGACTATAGTACACTATGTTGTATTATACTCTACTGAAGTGTACTGTGTGGTACTATGGTGTACAGTGTTGCTGTAGCATACTTTGAGGTACTAAAGTACTTTAGCATTCTGTGATGTTCTTTAGTATGCCCTGCCGTATTAGACAATGCTGTAGTAATCAAGATGGTACTATAGTACACTGTATAGTGTATTGTAGTATACTGTGTGAAACTAGACTTTACTATGTTTTATTATACTTTACTGCTGCATACTGTGTGGTACTATAATATACTGTGCTATATTATACTGTACTGTGGCAATCTATACTGTACTGATCTGCACCAATACTTCTAGCGTACTGTAATGATGTAGTGTACTATGTTATACTATACTGTACTATACTATAGTGTACTACACTGTACTGTACTGTAGTTTACGGTGTTGAACTATAGTGCACTATGTTGTATTATACTCTACTGAAGTGTACTGTGTGGTACTATGGTGTACAGTGTTGCTGTAGTATACTGAAGCCCTGCTGTATTAGACATTGCTGTAGTAATCAAGGTGTATTGAGTTATACTGTGGGGTACTATAGTGAACTTTGTTGGATTACACTGTACTGTAGTATACTGTGTGGATCTAGAGTATACTGTGTTGTATTATAGTGTACTGTAGCAATCTTTAGTGGACTGTACGGCACTAATAATCGAGGACACTGTAGTGCTCTGTGTGATACTGTGTGTACTATGTTATACTAAACTTTACTATAGTGTGGTACACTGTACTGTACTGTATATGGTGTAGAACTATAGTGTACTATGTTGTATTATACTGTACTGAAGTATACTATGTGGTACTATAGTGTACTTCTCTGCTGCATCATACTATTTGATGGCATAGTAAACTCTTACATACTATGTTATGTGGAACTGCAGAACCTGATGTACTACAATGTTCTAAGCTGTGCTGTATCATCAGTTCTGACTATCAATGCACAACAGGTCTGAAAAGCAGTGTTGCCCTCTTCAGTAGCCACACACATGCAGAGCCAAGCAGGCATGACAGTCCTTTGTCTTTATAGGACACACATACAGACACACACATATTGTTACACACACATACACCCTCAGTACAGTTTCTGAGGAAATCTTTGGGGGAAGCAGGGGTGTCACTGGCCTGTGTTGGCACAAATGAGTCATATGCAGCTTGGCTTGTTGATATTGAGTGTAGTCTAAATATATCCTACACACTGCACTGCACAGACTACTGAAGCACACCGTCTCTTATACACACACTGACAGGAAACAAATTGATGGCGTTGCACATTCCAAAGAGCACTTATTAAAAATCTAACCTAATGGAGTCAGAAACTCTCAGAATCCAGCGAAACTTCCATATGGAGGTTTCCACGCGTTAGTTTTAGACTGTGAAAGGTGTAAAATGCAGCGGTGAGTCTGATTTTGGTGATTGAACGGCATTGATTGGCAATGTCAGAATTGATTATAGTCATTTTAATAATAATCATATAACAACAGTCTGTATTCTATTGATATGTTAATAGATCATTGTTCATTTACAGAGTTAGTAAAGTTCAGTTAGTTAGTAAAAATGACTTACAAGCTGATTAACTGGTGTTCTTTTGTTTATTGGGATTATGTTGGGCTGAAGTGAAATACTAAATCTCTAAAGTTAAGGTTGCACTAATCTTATCTATAGATACTACTAAATTAAACAAACATTAAAATAACTATTTTAGCTAATTAAGCTAATTAAGTGAAATAAAAGAGTTATGAAAATGTAAAAATAATTAGGAGCTTAAAAATGAATCTATATTTTACTATAGTATATGTACTTAACTAGGTATTGGTTAATACCCACCCTTGTATAGTTCTCAAGTCTATATTCAAGATCAGTTTATCTATAGCCTAATACCTGTCTTTATCTGAGCCATCAGCCCTGAGATCAACTGTTGTTAATAACTTTATATACATTTCTTTCTTTTCACGGTCACTAATTGCTAAACCTAAACAATTGCATCTGTTTTATGTTTTATATAGAAAATATAGAAGAGGAAATGCTTAATTTATTGATAATTTGTTATAAATAGAAAAAATCTGAACTGCAGACTTAAATGTGCTAATACAGAATGCACATGCAATTCAACACATAACTATGTAATTAATGCATAATTACAACAACTGTAGAGCAAAATAACCACATAATTGTGTTGTGGTGTACAAGTGCTTATAAATTGGCCTACGAACTTGTATATATATATATATATATATATATAAACATGTATCTATATTTTTGGTTTTCTACATAATTTGAACACACCAAAGGGCATTTACACTGTGTGAAAATCTGATAATGAACGGACCAATAGAAATTTACTTCCACTGACTTACATTGAAAATAAAGTAAGTTTTTGGTCTCTCCTGTAAAGCTGCCAAGCCTTTTTTTATATATATATTAGGGATGCACCGATACCACTTTTTCCTTACCAAGTACCGATAAATATATATATTAATATATGTATATATTAGGGATGCACCGATACCACTTTTTCCTTACCAAGTACCGATAAATATATATATTAATATATATATATATTAGGGATGCACCGATACCACTTTTTCCTTACCAAGTACCGATACCGATACCAACTCTGACTTAAATGCTTGATATATGGCTATAAATTCTGATATTTACAGTGTTCCACTTATTATATGGTGTATTTTTTATGTTTTATCCTGAATAAGATATAATAACTTTGAAAGAACCATTTACTGGTTGAGTAACTGCACATTACAAAGTTTTAGAGCTATGAAAAAAAAATTGCCACAATGCAGAAACACATGCAGCCATTAGTCACAAACCTTCATGCTCTCTATTGCCGATACCGATACTGTGTGTAAGTGCCAGTGTCAGCGCCGATACCGATATCGTATTGGTGCAACAATAATATATATATATATATATATATATATATATATATATATATATATATATATATATATATATATATATATGGCGCACTGAATCTGTTGTGAGGCTGTAAATATATATATCTGTATGAGTGATGATCTGTATGAATAATGCCCTCCTGTCCCAGTTTAACCCCTAGGGGGGTATTTATACATTGTTGTTTTTTTTTTTTTTGACTGCGTCACATGCACTGCTGTGTCAAGGCTTATGCCAGGTGAACATACCACAGCTATGCAGTCAGTGTCTCCATCAACTTCACGTGTGCCAGAGAAATGGTTTAAAGCGTTTGAGCTGGGAAAGAAAGAGGGGAAGAAAAAATTCCATGTATTCCTGTACCTTGGCAACCCGTTTCATCATCAGATTCTTCGGTCGGCGGCCAACAATAACTCAGCCCAAGTGGGCGGGTCTGGTCTTTCTTTCTTTCTCTCTTTCTTTCTTTCTTTCCTGTGATGTCTTCCCGCTTCTCTTCAGATTGAATTACAGGGGTCCCGCGCTGGTCAACCCACCGCTAATTTAAAACAAGCCTGAGTGAAGCGGGTCCCAGTCATGCTCCACATATCAGCGTGACGTTTTGTGCCAAGGTCATTCTCTTTTTTCTCCCGTGCCCCCCAGCCCCCCTCTATTTTTTCCCAGTCCTCTTCCTAGTCTTTTTTGTGCACCCCCGCCCCCTCCTCTTTCTTTCCGGAGGCGATGGGAAAGAGTCACTCTAGTCCAGCAGAGTGGAGAGTGGAAGGTATTTAAAACAATCAGCGGATTCCTGGTAAGAGGGTGAGATCATTGTTTTAGAGAGAGAGAGCCTGAGAGAGAGAGAGAGAGAGAGAGAGAGAGAGAGAGAGAGCAGGATAGTCATCTAAACTCATACAGTTTTGTTTCTTGTGTTGTTTTTAAATTATAGGGAGCTAAAGAGAGAGAGAGAGAGAGAGAGAGAGAGAGAGAGAGAGAGAGAGAGAGAGAGAGAGAAAGCAAGAGAGGGGGAGAATATTAGCAGGAAAGAGAGAAAAAGAGATGAAAAGAAATAAAGGAATGGAGAGAGAGAGAGAGAGAGAGAGAGAGAAAAGGTGGGCAAGAAAGTGAAATAAGAAGAGAGAGAGGAAAGGATGGGAAGAAAAAAAGGATAGAAACAGAAAAGGAAGAAAGATGGGAAAAAGGAAAACAGGCAAGAAAGAGAAAGAGGAAAAGACAGAGATGAGATGTGTGTGAGAGAAAGAAGCAGATAAGACAAGAGAGAGCAGATGAGAAAGAGATATAGAATGAGAAAAATGGAGAAAGAGGATAAAAATAGATATAAAATGATAAGCTAGAGCGATAGGATGAGAAAGAAAGAAAGAAAGAAAGAAAGAAAGAAAAAGAAAAATAGGAGGAGAAAGAGAGAAAAAGAAAGATTGTAAGAGAAAGAAAAAGAAACAGACAAGAAAGCGAGAGAGAGAGACAGAGAAAAGAGGAGAGATAAGATGAGAAGGTGTGAAAAAGAAAGAGAAAAGAGAAGAAATAAGATGAGAGAGAGAGAGAGAGAGAGAGAGAGAGAAAGAGAAAAGAGGAGAAATAAGATGAGAAAGTGAGAGAGAGAGAGAGAAAGAGAGAGAGAGAGAGAGAAAGAGAGAGAGAGAGAGAGAGAGAGAGAGAGAGAGAGAGAAAGGGAGCGAAGAAGAGGAAAGAGCAGAGATAAGATGAGAAAGTCAGAGAGAGAGAAAGAGAAAAGAGGAGAAATAAGATGAGAAAGTGAGAGAGAGAGAGAAAGAGAGATAAAAGAGCAGAGATAAGATGAGAAAGAGAGAGAGAGAGAGAGAGAGAGAGAGAGAGAGGAAGGGTGATGAATGGCTATATGAATATCATACAGACGTTGATCCAGTGAATCATGTCTGATTAATAAACTCTGCTCAGCGCTGGAACAAACAGTCCACACTGCTGAACACTCTGAGCGAGTGACGGAAGAAATAAGGAGTGAACTTCCACCACTGAGCAGCTGCTGTCACCCGTTATTTATGTGATTAAGACACAAAGTAGTAGTCGTTACTGTGAAGTACATCACAGCCGCACTAAATCAGTTAGAAGGGAAAGCTTGATTACGCTCCTGTTAATGAGGGCAGGTTTCCAGGCGAGCAGCAGTGACTCTAACCTACAGGCTCCAGAGTTTTCTAACCCAGCCTGTATCTGCTGCCTGTGTGGTGTACACGCCGCTACCAAGGACAATGAATTTGATTCACTTCCATGTATCTGAAAAAAAAAAGAACAGAAAATCAGTTGACTGCGGTGGGATGTTGGTGGTGGGCTGGTAGAAAGAAATTGTACAGTAAACTTTCCAGAAAGAAGTCATATTTAAGTTCCCTGTACAGGAAGCATGAGCTTATTTTCATCCACCAAACATGTTATTTTACAACTGTTGCATTTGCACTGTATGTGTTTATATGAACTGAACTGAAGTGCTTTGATGGACAATGAACTTGTTAAGCTTAATCTTTACATTCTGTGGGATATATATATATATATATTATATATATATATATATATATATATATATATATATATATATATATATATATATATATATATATATATATACTACCAGCTAAACGTTTTAGATACACTACCAGCCAAACGTTTTAGTACACTACCAGCCAAACGTTTTAGTACACTACCAGCCAAACGTTTTAGTACACTACCAGCCAAACGTTTTAGTACACTACCAGCCAAACGTTTTAGATACACTACCAGCCAAACGTTTTAGTACACTACCAGTCAAACGTTTTAGTACACTACCAGCCAAACGTTTTAGTACACTACCAGCCAAACGTTTTAGATACACTACCAGCCAAATGTTTTAGATACACTACCAGCCAAATGTTTTAGTACACTACCAGTCAAACAATTTAGATCACTACCAGCCAAACGTTTTAGATACACTACCAGCCAAACGTTTTAGTACACTACCAGTCAAACAATTTAGATCACTACCAGCCAAACGTTTTAGTACACTACCAGTCAAACGTTTTAGTACACTACCAGCCAAACGTTTTAGTACACTACCAGTCAAACGTTTTAGTACACTACCAGTCAAACGTTTTAGATCACTACCAGCTAAACGTTTTAGATCACTACCAGACAAACGTTTTAGATCACTACCAGCCAAACGTTTTAGTACACTACCAGTCAAACGTTTTAGATACACTACCAGTCAAACGTTTTAGATACACTACCAGCCAAACAATTTAGATCACTACCAGCTAAACGTTTTAGATCACTACCAGTCAAATGTTTTAGTACACTACCAGTCAAACAATTTAGATCACTACCAGCCAAACGTTTTAGTACACTACCAGTCAAACGTTTTAGTACACTACCAGTCAAACGTTTTAGATCACTACCAGCTAAACGTTTTAGATCACTACCAGCTAAACGTTTTAGATCACTACCAGACAAACGTTTTAGTACACTACCAACCCAACGTTTTAGTACACTACCAGCCAAACGTTTTAGTACACTACCAGCCAAACGTTTTAGATACACTACCAGCCAAACGTTTTAGATACACTACCAGCCAAACGTTTTAGTACACTACCAGCCAAACGTTTTAGATACACTACCAGCCAAACGTTTTAGATACACTACCAGACAAACGTTTTAGTACACTACCAGTCAAACGTTTTAGAACACTACCAGCTAAACGTTTTAGTACACTACCAGCTAAACGTTTTAGATACACTACCAGTCAAACGTTTTAGAAACACTACCAGCCAAACGTTTTATTACACTACCAGCCAAACGTTTTAGTACACTACCAGTCAAACGTTTTAGATACACTACCAGCCAAACGTTTTAGAAACACTACCAGCCAAACGTTTTGCTGTCCAAACTTTACACGAGAGGCCAAGAACGTACTTTAATTTCAGTGTTAGTGAATTACGGAGCATTTCTATTGGTCCATACAAAATGTAAATTGTCTCACTATGTAAACGACAGCGTTCACATGTAGAAAAGCATCAATTGACAGAAAATAGAAATACATGTTTTTCTTTGGACAGCAGTGAGATGTGTTTTGCGGCAGGTTGCATGTCTGTGTGTCAGATGATCTGTAGTTTTGGGTAAACCGGTGATTTGTGAGGTAGCAGTGGTGAGGAGGAGGGGGGTGGTGATGCTGAGGGGGGGTTTAAACAAAAACAAGTACATTGTGCGGTTTTACTCTTTTTGCAGCTGGAGGTGTTCATGTGTGTGTGTGTGGGGGGGGTCTTTGCATGTATGTCTTTGTGTGCGTGTGGGTGTGTGTGTGTGTGTGTGCGCGCATGCATCCTGTGGGACTGGCGCAGGTGGCAGGGGGGAGGGGTTAGAGGCAGGCGTGGAGGCTCATGACCACTTCCTGATTCTGAAGTACAGTAAGTCTCTTGGCTCGCACCCAACTGCGCTCTCAGCGCTGCCTCAGCTCGGCTGCCATTGGCTGATCTGACGTGGTGTGGGTCGCTGTGCGTGTCTTCTTCTGCTTTGTTCTTGTTATTGTCATACTACGCTGAGGTTTTATATGCACTGAGCAGGAGTCATAGACCACCTTTTATTCATCTCATTTTCAGTCATAACAACCGTTACATACACATCTGGGGGGCTTTGGGAGATGTTTCTGGGGAGGTCAGGTGGAAGATACTCCACACTAAAAGAAAGGAGAACAATATCAAAGTGGAAAAACAGGAGTTTCCAAAAGTGGAGTTAAAAAAATGATTAAAGAAGCTACAGACTCCTAACAAGCACCCCAGAGTGACCTGGTAGACCACCAAGACTGTCAGAAACACACCACGTGAAACTTTCATCTTTGAAAGAGAGGAGAACATCAAGCTCTACTCCTGCTTCACGTCCACAGGTTGTCCTGGGCATCCTTTCACTGTGAGAAGACACCTAAAGGTCTTAGAAGAAAAGTCCTTCTAATCCAGTTGAAACTTTTTTTTTTTTTTTTTGGGGGGGGGGGGGGGGGGGGGGGGGGGGTGATTTTCCGGGTAATATGAAATCAACAACAGCCTGAATCACTAAACAGAGAAGAACACTTAAGAACACGGTAGATTAACGGTACTTCATTGGAGCTTAACAAGCTGCACCGTCAGCAGTGGCAGCGGATTTTGGGGGGGTTGTCGTGGTTCCATCCTCCAGAATACAGGATCATGGATGTACATATCATATCAAAATATATCATATATCACATATCAATATTTCAAAATCTTTACATACCTAATAGTTACTGAGGAGCATTTGCAAACCAAACAAAGAAGCTGCTAGAGTTCTCTGAGGAATGGACTGACCACTCCAGAGTCCACAACCTCAACATCATGTGTTTGGGATGTACAGATAATGCAACTTCTTAGACCGAACTTTTCATCCCTGCAGATTTCTTTAAAAATTATATTATATTATATTATATTATATTATATTATATTATATTATATTATATTATATTATATTATCTGTTTACCTTGGGTGACAGGAAACACCCTGGACAGGCCGGCAGTGCATCACTGTTATATTATATTATATTATATTATATTATATTATATTATATTATATTATATTATATTATATGTTTACCTTGGGTGGCAGGAAACACACTGGGCAGGCCACCAGTCCATCACTGTTATATTATATTATATTATATTATATTATATTATATTATATTATATTATATTATATTATATTATACATCTTCTAAGCCACTTTTCTGCTTAGCTTGGCCTTGAGGAAAAACCCTGGACAGGCCATGAGTCCATCACTGTTATATTATATTATATTATATTATATACTTAATGTTTTTAGAAATTCAATTAAACAAAGATGGTCTCTGACTTGCATGGTGCATGGTGGTCCTATACCGTTTGGTAAACTAATGAACAGCTACGTTTTTAACAGTTCAGGTTATGGTACAAAAAAGTTTTCTTCCTCAACTAATGCTCAAACAGAATCCCACATTTATTTATCAAACTTGGTGCAAATTTCAGTTGTTGAAGTGTAAACAAAGTGTTTGGCTATCTTTTTAATGGTTATGACATGAACCAGGGGTCTTGATAGAGCCAATATAATCTAATTACTATGAAAAACTTGACTTTGTCTCCTTTATAGTTTATATGTGTGATGTTAACTCTGATGAAATATGGGTAATAGTCTTTATTGAGCACTTTACCGTATCACTGTAAAAAAAGTGCTTTGTTAATTAAATTGAACCCAAATAAGCACCCAAACAATGTCTCAGGCTTATATTTGGAACAGTTTTATGTACCAGTGGCTTTTCAGATGTATGAACCGCTCAAGCCGTTCGGTTCCTATCAGCACCACTGTGAGCACACTTGGTAGGTTGGTCTAGATCAAACCACCCCAAGTGCTTCTGCCAGCTCTTAATGACTAAAACATGCAAAAATTAACCTTTAAAGAAGCATATTGGCCTAAAAGGGAAAAAGCCTGAAAAATGAGAAGGGCTGATGTCGCAACAAGGGGGTGAAACGTGGGATAGTCGTCGGCTGGAGCTCGAATGACTGGCAGTCTTTTATTCAGCATGCAATACAAGCCAAAAAAGACTCTTTGGATGAAGCTACATAGAAGGAAGTGAAGTAAGGGCAATATAATGGTTTAATAACAGCATAAGATAAGATGTGATGGCTGCTCTTTGAGCTGAAGGCATCCTGTTTGTATTTGCTCGCCGACAACAGCTGTGGTTACCGCTCATTAGTCACATTGTCTCGTTTTTTTTTCTGAACGATTCACTGGAAAGAAAAACAAATAGAATTAAGAGGACACGCTGTGAGGTCGGAGGAAGCTCTTCACAGGCTTGTGGGGCAGAAAACTCAACCCCTGAGTCTGCAAGAGCAGGTCGAGTTATGGAATGTTGCCCCGAGGAGAGAGGCGTCAACGTATTTTTGCGTGTGATCCTCAACCTGAGCCTCCGCAGGCCTGAACCGCAGACCTCAGCATCGCAGGATGTTTTGTGCATATGTCACAGAGCACAGTGACCACAGTGGTCCGAGTGACCAGGCTTTTATGAATGGATCTTTAAGCGCATCCGACCGCCCACGGCTCAGAGAGAGGGCTGATTTATCTGACAGGAGAGGGGCCGTACTGAGGCTGGGCTGGATTTATAGAGGTGTAGACACGCATTTCAGTCAATCGCTATGACCTCAGGCTAGTGTCAACAAGGGGCAGAGCACAGAGGGCAGTAAGTCCGAGTCAGCGGTAGGCTTTCTTTGTCGACCAGTAGGCTCAATCACTGCCCACGCCCTCAAAAAACAAAAGGCTACATTAATGAATGAGTGATGTTCAAGTTCAAGTAACTACAATCAAAGAAGTGTTCTTCAAACCCATGAGTTCTATTTAGAAGCATTTGCATGCTTGCATAGTTCTTTGAGTGGTGAATCACATCCTCAGATACATACAACATCAGTCTGAAGAACCAGTTCTCCATGCACAGAACCATGCACATGGTTCCTTGAAGTGTTAAGAGTTCAATATAGAGCCATTGCCTTTACTGAAGAACGCTTGGAGAACCATGTGTTGATCTCACCAAGTGCTTCTATTTTGCTACAGAATAAAATGAGTAAATAGATGTTTGTAAAATTATACCATCTGGTTATTTACCGTTAGATATTTAATTAACTCAGGTCCAGGTTTTTCTTGTATTGTGTTTTAACACTACTGTTTTCCAGCCAGAAGGAATGTCTGTGGTTTTAGGACTGATGAATGCAAACAAGCTCTACTCTGATTGGCTGTGGCTCATGCAGAAGGCATACAGAGGTGAAACACTGCTTAGAACTTTAAAAGCCATCCAAAAATGATTGGATCCCTGATAAACAGCAGGTCTCGTTTTCATTGTGGTTATGTTTTGAAATCTATCTTTTCTGGAATTCCTGGTGATATGCAGCAGGAAGGCCCGCTGTTTGTGCTAAAGTATTAAGGACACGGTTTGTTTGTCGGCTAATATTGATGCAGACATGCAATAGAGTGCACCTTTCCACTTGTGTTTACGTTTTTTCCAATGCAAATAGTTTCCCAACACTGAGGAATGATAACCTTTGTGCACAGAGGTAGATAGCAGACAGCATTCCAGCGTCCAGATATTTAAACAGTTAGAAAATGAGTGACAGAATAATGTTGTGTAGAATAATTACAGCATTGCAAATCTCATTTGTGATGGTTTCAACTACAGTTATTACACTTTAGAGATGTGAAGTGTTGTTTTAGATGACTAAAATTATAATTTGAATCAAGATTTAATTTAATTGTGAACATTTAACGGGTTAAAACATCTTGATTATATAGAATAATAAACAGAATCCAAATCCCAATTAGACTTTAAAACAAAATATTAAAAAGTAGCTTGTCCTGTTTCACAAAACAGAGCTAACCAATACAAAAAACAGCCTTTATTTCAAACTATATTGAAATTGAAATTAAAATATGATCACAACACAATAACACAACTGTAGTATGTGAAATTCTTGGGCTTGAGACAATTGATTGATTAGGCTCCTCAAGGTAGGGACCACCAGAACTTACCCTAACCCCACTCAGAAAACAATTCTATTTTTAAATTTAGTTCAAATCTCACAAATAACATTGTTTTGTCGGTCCACCATAATTATTGTGCTTTAGCCCAACAGCAGCATGAAACCACCTAAAGCTTGGCATCCATTTATCTCGCAGGCCATTATTAGAGGTGATCTTTAGCAGCTTACATTGTTTTTTTAAGGTGGAGAAAGTCAGGAGGACGTTCTAGACTTACTATGTAATACTGGGTTCTTCTGTAATTCAGCAATGAGACGTCTGGCGTCTGTGATTCTCAAAAAAAAGAAAATTTGGGTATTGCACTACTGCATTGGCTGTCATTCAAACATAGTATCAGTGTTGGCTCTATCATCGGGAGATCATCACTAGGTGATGCCACAGCAATCCGTGTCTAGGAGTTCCATCAATCAGCCTGATGATAGTTAATGTGGGCATCTGTTAGTCTGAAGATATAGCCATCATTATCATTATTCCCACATACTCACTCACATAAGTAGGGACATTGGAATTGGAATTTCATGTACATGTCTACTGATACTGATACATAAACATAAATAAATAGTAGGAATTGGGACAATGTCCTCCTGCATTAACTATAAATCTAATATCTATTTCTATCCGCTTACAACTTCTGGGAAATTGATAAAAAGCAAATATCTTAACATTGTAATGCAGCATCACTTAAACATTCCAGTTAGAATTCGAATCTGAGTTCCACCAAAGTGTTTTAGCCGGGGGCCACCCAGCCCCCGTCATCATGACGAACAGTCCAATAGGAATGCTCCAAAATTGCTTGGCAAAAATTCTGGTTCCATTGACTTCCATTGAAATTAAAGACCTGTCCTCTCCTGTAGAGTTGCTATATTGGAAAAAAGACTTTTGGATAGCGAGGACATATCAGTTGTATAGGTACAGTAACGATAACCTTTATGGTAATAATAGCCAGTTTAATTCTATGGGATGGAGTCAGCTTAGAAAATAGGCATGGAAAAATTTGGAATTTTGGGATCTAAAACCACAAGTAGAGCTTAATTGGACTGGGATATAGACTTTCCCCCCGACTCTTGAGGAAAATAACAATGCACTGAGCAGACACATGAAGACGTACTTACGAACAGGTGTCTGTGACCCACTCGGGGTTTTTTTTTTGTTTTCAGTTGTATTATGATGCACAAAGGATCCAGGAGGTGTAGAATCACTTGAGTAATGTGTGATCTCTGTAGTCATTTGGGCGACAAACACGCAGTTTATGAGCATAGATTAAACGAGGAAAGGAAGTTACGACCGAGGTTTATCGTAGATGGAGGTTGGGGTAGGGGCTTAGAGGTGGAGCTCCAAGCTGCAGATCAGAGACGTCTTCCCGGCAGACGAGACCTGTGACACCCAGGCAGGTCAGACTCGCAGGCTGCCAGTCATGAACACCACACCAATACGCACATAGACGCTGAGGCGCATCTCCACATGTGCTAGCGCTGCTGGAGCTGTCACTCAGAGCACCCCTCAGAGCACCCCTCAGAGCGGCCACTGTGAGTTACCACTGTTGCTTTCGCTTTTTATTCGCCGCTTTTTTATTCCTGGGGCCACGTGTGTCTTTCCTTAGAGATAACGAAGGAGAGCTCGCTTTTTCAAACTTATGTGTGATTAGATAGCTGTCAGGGGAATACAGAGCATCTCGGCTGAACCAGGATCAGGTGTAGGCCTTTACGTCATGATGTTGCTGCTGTATATAAAAGCCTATGTCTATAGGAGATGGTGGAAACGTTAGTGAGAATACATTTTTAGTATATGGAGATGAGATAAGAGTGTTTTTGTGCATATTCAATGGTGCATTGGTTAAAAAAATGCTTTCTTCTATAAAATACTATGACAAAAACTGAGGAAGCCATCATAAGAACATTGAGCGTGATATAATTATATGACTAGTGGAGCTGATTTTGGTTCTGCCTTCTTCTCGCTTAAAATAAATGGGCTAAAAAGGATTCACTGCCGTAGAAGAGCCACTTTGGGCTTGTACAAGCATTTCTAGGAAGATCCGTTTCACAGTGGTGGTTATAGGAACCAGATATCCAAGGCGTTTGAAGCTACTTCACAGAATCCTATCAACACATGATGGTTTTGAATGTGCTGCTTGATTCTGCTTGATTGTGTTTTCCATTGTAAGCATTATATACCAAACTCAAAAGTTTGGGATCACAGTGAAATGTTCTTGTTTTTTATGGAGTAGTCTTCCTTCCTTAACACAACAGTGAAAGAAAGAAAGAGACCCGTCAGTCGGGTCTCTAAAGAAAGTTGTTTCTTTCTGGCCAATTTTGAGTCGGTCAGCAAGCCATCAACTGCTGATGCTTCAGATACTAAACTAACCTAGAATGTTGTTCTCCCTTTTATACTCACTTATTAGTAGAATGTTTTTCAGCTGTGCATCACAATTGAGCAAGAGTGTCCTAACAACCTATTAGTCCAATAACATCCTTAACTTGGATTGGCGGCCGTACCAGGAGATTTAGACAGAGGACTGAGAATTGCTGATAATAGGACTATATGCAAAATAAGCCTCTATACAAAAATAGGCTTTAATACAAACATTTTTATTCTTTAAAAATCATCTGATACACTTACATTAATTGGAAAATGGACAATATTGTTTGTGAATTGCATGAAAATTGCAAAAATATTTATAAATATATATATATATATATATATATATCACAACTGTTGGGTAGCTTCACTAATGGATAGTTAATAAAATAGTAGATATTTATGTTGTACGTGTCTTGGACCCCTGGTTCCCATCGCCACCTCTGTAAATTCCTCAAAGGTTTTTCACACTTACGAACCTCTTTCTTCAGCGAAAGTGCTTCTTCTGTGGCTTCGCTCAAAGAAGGAAAGAAAGCCTTTACAGCGTAGAAGCATCAGAGCATCGCCCTGAGATTACAGGCCTGTTCTCGTTGTAGTTATACATGGAGCACCACGGCCTCTTATTGGAGAAGTTGGTTAAAAGCATTGTACAGCAGAGATCAGATTCAGCCAAGCGACAACAGGCCGGGCCATGACAGGTAAATCTTTAACAGGAGTCATGTGACCCCCCCACCACCTCCCAGAAAGCTGAGAACGAAGACCTTGAACCCAGCTATGGCCAGCAAATCTCCATCAGACAGGGCACCGGGGTCCGATCATGGCTGGAACGTCTGCCGTCCCAAAGCTCGGCCAAAAGCCGGGCTTGAACTACAGGCCTCGGCTCTGTGAGCTCTATGTTTTGCTTAATAGCAGCAGCTCCAGAAGAGCGTTTACAAAGGAAACAAGGCTTCCTTTTCATGACTTCCTCTGCAGGTGGTACAATATCAACCGTACAAATAAATATTAACCCGCAGAGCAACTGAATCAGCATCGCGTGGAACAAAGCTGTTTTACGTTGGTGATATTAATCCCCGTCCAGATAATCAGCTACGTCGGTGGTGCTACAGCAGCAGAAACACTGCGAGAGCGCGGGAGGACGGAAGGTTGCCATGCTTTTGAAACAAGGCTTTATATAATCCTAAAGTAAAACATGCCTATACGGGTGCGAGTGGATGTCAAGTCAGGCCTCATATCCCGTCATGATTAGAAAGCTGTTACAGGAGCACAAAGGCCAGCTGTGTCTCAGCGCTGCTCTGGCAGGCCTGAAGGGGAAGGCTAGAGTTAACGAGGCTGCGACAGGAACCCGAGAGCTGGCAGGTAAAGTTAGGCTTGCCTGGCGGGGGTCATGTGCAGCTGGGGTCATTCAGAATTGAGGGTCACTCAGGTCACTCAGGTCGCGCCCAACAGCAGAGTCAATGGGCCCGTTCCAGCCAAGGCACCCACCTGCGGGGGCAACTGAGGATGTGTGAGTGTGTGTGTGAGTCCATGTATAGATGCCAGAACAAACATTGGCACTGAAGTGAAATAAAGCTCAATAGCATCCTCTGCAGAGAATGTACTGATTTTGAAGCTATTGTTTGGTTGTTATTCAGTGAATGCTGAAAGACATATTTATAATAACGTTTCAAGTTTCAGGTTTATTTGTCATTTGCACATCATGTCAGGACATACATGCATTGAAATGTTTGGGCTGAGGCTCAGATAATAACTCTACAGCTGGGCAAACATATGCATAAATTAATAACTGAAATATATAAAGGAATTTACAAACAATATACATAAGATATACATAAGATATACAGAGGACGTATGTAGAAACTATGGAGAAACTTTTGCATAGACAGGTTATCTAAGAAGATGAATATATTGTGACTGATATAGAATAAATAATACAGCAGTGGTGAGTGAACACTATTGGTTTATAATAATAAAAATGTTTTACTATTATCTAATTTTTTAGGAATATGCAGGTCTAGAAATAAGTTTACAAAATATGTACTTTGCAGGTTGTAAATTAAATTTGGCAGCATGTTTTTGCTACTGGCAGGATTTCTTAGTTAAACGACATGATCTCAAAACTGGCCATGGTTATTTAAAAAAATTGTAATTTTTTAAACACATCATGGTCATAAATTTCCAATTTTTATTCATTTTTTTCATTCTTATCTTAAACAAAATTAATTTAATTTATTTCATTTAAATGTTTTGTTTGAACAACACAGTCTCCAATAATATATTATATAAAATATATATAATTAGATTTTTCTATAATTATTTTTATCATTAAGGATTTTTTCAGGTTACAAATATAATTTCAAAACAAAATTTGGCCAAAAAATTTTCCTGCTGGTAAATTTCAAAGCATTTTTATGTAAACAATGTAAGCTTAAAACAAAATTTGTCAATGCATATTTTTAGATTAAGTATAAAAAATATTTGGCTTTTTTATATAGTTAAAAAAAAAATTTTTACAGGTGATTTTCACACAACCAATGTGTCCACTGGGACAAAATAGAATTTCAAGAAAACAATCTCAATACAACATTTTGCTAAATACTTTGTTTATTATTATTATTATTAATAATAATATTTTGTTATTGACAAGTTTCAAAACATTTATAAGATAAATCACATGATCTGGATGATAAATAAAAACAAATTAAACAAAATAAAACATGCCGTATTTTTTTAAATACATATTTTTAAAATATATTAACAAAACTAAATAATATTTATTAAAATCTTAGTTGTTATTAAATTACTATCTGCTTACTCACTATAACAAATTCAGAGAAAAGGAGGAACAAGAAAGAAACCTGGCCAAGTAGCCAAAATATTGGAATATTGCTCAATAATACAGGCACATACATGTTTGGTTACATCCAGTGTATTAAAATGATATATTATTTTTTAATATAAATGAGAATGCATTCTTTGCAGCAAGTGGACACATTCAATACCTGTTCAGATCTTCAAAAATCAGCACTCTTCAGCTTTTTATGTGTTTAAACACACAAAATGCATTTTAGCTATAATGTGGTTCCATGTTTTTTGGGTACCCTGCATGTATCCCTCCACCACGAATGTGTTTAGAGCAAAGGTTAATCTCAAAACTATCATAAAACAACTGATCAAGCTGGCAGTAATCAACTGTGGTCAGGGGAGGTCTTAGAATGCATAGTAAAAGAGGAGGTCGCAGAACGCATGATGATGTGATTAGGACCAATCCCAGTCAGGGAGAGATCTTAGAAGGAATGACGAGGGCATCAGGACCAACTGCAGTCAGGGGGCGGTCTCAACAACGAAGTGATTAGAAAACATCACAGTTAAGGAAAGATATCAGAATGACTGACATGATAATTAGGTCTCAGAATGAACAGCAAGGTTACTAGGAGCAGTCACAGTCAGGCTGGGGTCTAAGAACAAATGATGTGGCGATTAGGACCAATGACAGTCAGAATGAGGTCTCCAAACAAATGACATGTTAATGTGGGGTTGGGTTATTAGGTTCAATCACAGTCAGGGGAGCTGTCAGAATGAAAGTTGTGGTGATTAAGACCAGTCAATGGAAGATTAAGACCAGTCAAAATGATGTACATGGTTCTAAGGTTCAATCACAATCAGGGGGGGAGTCTCAGAAGAACTGACATGGTGATTAAGACTAATCACAGTCAGCGTGAAGTCTAAGAGCAAATGTTGTGGTGATTAGGACTAATCTTAATCCGGGGGAGGTCTCAGAACAAATGTCCAGGTGATTAGGACTAATGTCTACCAGCGGGAGTGGTCAGAATTAATTGACTAGTTGATTAGGACCAAGAGCAGTACAGGGACAGGTCTCAGAACAAGCATTGGCACCAATCGGAGGGAGATCTCAGAATGAATAACAAGGTGATTGGGACCAATCACTGTCAGGAGGTGGTCTCAGAATGACTGACATGTTGATTAGGACTAATCACAGACAGGGGGATGTATCAGAACCAAGAACAGTGTGATTAGAACCAACTGTCCTACAAGTTGTGTAGTAATTAAGACCAACCAATCCTAGGCTGAGGGAGGTGTCAAATAAAGGATGCTATGACATGCGTCCATCCATCATCTTCTGCACCTTATCCTGCTAGTCGGGGTCACGGTGGGGCTGCGGCCAAGGCAGGGTACACCATGAACAGGTCACCAGTCCATCGCATGGCCAACACATACTCACACCTACAGGCAATTTAGAGTGAGAGATCAACCTAACATGCATCTGTGGGATGAAACCGGAGTACCCGGAGGAAACCCAATCCCATTCAAGCACGGGGAGAACATACACACTCCACATAGAACGGCCCAGACCGGGAATCCAACCCAGATGCTGATGCCATAACTTTTTGGACCAAAAGATTTACATAGAGCGTGATAGTATTAGGCAGCATGTAGGAACGTTGGAAGTATGGTTGCTATCACCGCCGATATGAAGGACTTGTTTCTCTGGGATGGAGCATTCCCAAACCCAACCCCTTCTGAATGACTTGCATGTTTACGTCTTAACAGTATAATTAGGCATACATTCCGAAAAGTCCCCTCTAATTGAGGAGTCACCGCTGACTTTCAAACACACGCTCCACAACTCGGAATAACTCGGCACGTCCGTTAATAATCGTTTCTCGGAGGCTTCACCCGGATCCCGAATGCCTCCCGAATGTGGGGCAAAGACGTAAGTAGTACCATATGAACGGAGTTACTCGAAACATGTGACTCTGGAAAAGCTAAAGTGACATGGCATGTGTGTGAGCAGTCTGCCTTGTCCATCTCCCAGCATGCTCCCGGAGTAGCCAGGGGTCGGGGTGGGTTGGGAGGGGGGGATCGAGGAGGTGGGGGTCGATCTCTGTGAATGGAGGCCATTGTAGATGTCGTAGTGAGGCATGTTGCATGCACTTATAAGTCTGAGTGGGCTGAATTTCCCCCATCATGCTCCAGGAATGCCTTTGAATGAGCGGATTGTGGGACAAGAAAAGCAGCACAGTCGCTCGCTGACTCTGTTTTCGTTTGGAGGGTGTTGGGGGGTAGGGGGGTGGGGTCGGTGCTACATTCGCTACGTAACACTCCCCTATTTATTATCGTTGACTAATGTGATTGTGGAGTGGCGCTCACGCCGGAGCCGCAGATGTTTCATATTAAATGGAGCAGTGAGGGGTTGAGGGGGTGGGGGGGGAGAGGGGGTCTCAGAGAGAAGCTAATGGAAAAGCGATTTGTCCATCATAACAGCGAGCTCTTGAAGTTGGCGGTACTTCTCGTTTTCTCCCAGAAGCAGCAGGGCCGCTCCGCACCGTGACTCAGACGGGCCTTGTTTTTGAGCCGGAGAAGGACCACCTCCAGAGTGTGATTCACAGGCCTGTAGCTTTTTTTCTTTTCTTTTTTTTTTCTCTTTCTTTTTTTTCTCACTGGAGACTTCTGCTTTCGCCTCCCCGACACAATGAGCGCCATTCAGGAGTCTTTTTTTTTTTTTTTCGCCTCTATTTTCTGGCTCAGAGGCCATTGATCGATTAATGTCTAGCAGCGAAGGATTCCTTGGCCATCAGGGGTTCCCTGTCCACCGTGATGTAATGGTCATAGTGCTTAAAGGAGAATATTAGAGCGGCTAATCGTGCAAGGTCATGCCCAGCGCTGGGCAAAAGGCATTTGTTTATTTTTTCAGTCACAATGACGATTAGAGGCAAGACAGAAAACACATACTTAACAGAAAATGACCCAGAATTATATAAAATATCAGTTCAGCGTTTACTGTGTCCACCTTTCTTTTGGCTCTCATTCCTACAAGAGAACTTTCCGCAATTTGAAGAAACCTACAAGAAAATCTCTCCACAAGTTTCGCTGTAGACGTTGTTTGCGGTTTCCCGTTTTTAAGTTCAGTGTAATCATATTTAGAATCAGTTCATAAAACCTCTGAATGTAGGAGCTACAACCCGGAACTATTTGCCACTTGGCTTTCCACACAGAGCAATTTGACCAACGCATTTAACCCATCCATGCAGCAAAGCACAGACACACACTAGGGGGCAGTGAGCACACTTGCCCAGAGCTGTGGGCAGCCCTATTCACAGAACCTGGGGAGCAGTTGGAAGTTAGGTGTCTTAAAGGAACTTCAGTCGCGTCCTGTGGGGTTCAGGTTCAGATGGTTCAGACCTGCGTACAACCTGTTGAGCCGTTGGGTTTAGTGTTGTGGTGCAACTACTCTACCTCTCCCGACAGCTGCAAATCCTTTTAGACGTTGAGACATTGCGCAAGAGGCGAAATATGGGGTCTGGCACCCCCTAATTAAACCTTTGGAAACCCTCATGTCTCAAATGTCAAAAAATTCTGGGGGGGTTCCTAAAAAATGATTATGATGCTACGCTGTCTGTAAGGTGGTGCTAAAATTCAAGGCCAGGGAAAGTTCATTGTTTGACCTGCTTCACCTACAAGCTAAGGCAAGCTTCTGTCTTTGGCGCTCTTAAATAACTAGTGATGCAGCACTGGTGTGCCTCAGCTGTGTTCCTGAATTGTGAAACAGTCAGAGGCTATGTTTCTGAATTGTGAACCAGTCAGAGGCTATGTTTCTGAATTGTGAACCAGTCAGAGGCTATGTTTTTGAATTGTGAACCAATCAGAGGCTATGTTTTTGAATTGTGAACCAATCAGAGGCTATGTTTCTGACCTTTCAACCAATCATAAGCTATGTTTCTGACCTTTCAACCAATCATAAGCTATGTTTCTGACTTTTCAACCAATCATAAGCTTTGTTTCTTACTTTTCAACCAACCATAGGCTATATTTCTTACTTTTCAACCAACCATAGGCTATATTTCTTACTTTTTAACCAATCATAAGCTATGTTTCTTACTTTTCAACCAACCATAGGCTATATTTCTTACTTTTCAACCAATCATAAGCTATGTTTCTGATTTTCCAACCTATCATAAGCTATGTTTCTTACTTTTCAACCAATCATAAGCTATATTTCTTACTTTTCAACCAATCATTAGCTGTTTCTGACTAGTTAACCATTCAGAGGCTGCATTTTTGACTTTTCAACCAATCAAAGGCTATATTTTTTACTTTTCAACTAATCAGAGGCTATGTTTCTTACTTTTCAACCAATCATAAGCTATGTTTCTGACTTGTCAACCGTTCAGAGGCTGCATTTTTGATTTTTCAACTAATCAGAGGCTATATTTTTGACTCTTCAACCAATCAGAGGCTATGTTTCTGACTTGTTGACCAATCGGAGGTTGCATGTCTGACTTCTCAGCCCATCAAACGCAGTGTTCCTGGCTTGTCAACCAATAAGAAGTTGTATTTTATGAAAACAGTGCTACCCTTCGAGAAAAAATAAAAGTAAGCCTCGACACATTCGTAAAATGTTTAATCTTTTATATATGGCGTCCCGTGACACCAACACCATTGACCTAAAAGGGTTAACTGCTGTTTTGACTGGAAATGGACTGGAAATAAATGGGTTGTCTTTCAAAATGGTCACGTTTTGTGGTCAGCTTTGTCATTTAAAGCCTTTTAAAAGTGCCGTATTCAGTATCACCAGTTGGTTTTCTGCCCTGCGAGCAAAAGAAGGACATGACACCACCTTCTGTCCCTTCTGGGCGAATGGCGGGTTCTGTTGCCCTCGCTCGCGAACCTGGGCTTTGTGGCGTCTTTGGGGCTGTAACAGGAGCTCCGAGCGCAGAGGTCATAAAAAACCAGCCACATCCGCCAGGAGTGAGAGAGAGGGAGAGAGGGAGAGGGAGAGAGAGTGAGAGAGAAAGAGAGAGAGAGAGAAAGAGAGAGAGAGAGAGAGAGAGAGAGAGACAGAGAGAGAGAGAGGTGTCTATTTTTGACCCTGCTGTATCACATATCGCTTCTTGCCGTTTTGGTCTTTTGTCAGCAGAGCGCGGGTATTTCGTATTTCGGGATGCTCTCAGGTAGCTGCTACGGCCGAATGAGACCAGGTCTGCTCCTCCTCTCCTCCCCAACGGCTGTGAATGAACATTTCAATCATTTCTACTAAACACTTAACACCACAACTGCATATTAATACAGAGTTATTAGTAAATACAGATTAATAACTGAGTAATAAGCCTGTAATTATGTATTAAGAGGTTAAACACGTACTAGAACCCCTTACCTCTTCACAGTGTTCCACTATGTTTACCCTATTAGCCTGGTTCTAGAATGTTCTCCCATTCACAATGTTCTATTCTGATGAACCTGTTCACCTGGTTCTAGAATGTTCTCCCCATTCTCAGTGTTCTACTATGTTTACCCTATTCACCTGGCTCTAGATGTTCTCCCCATTCTTAGTGTTCTACTATGTTTACCCTATTGACCTGGCTCTAGATGTTCTCCCCATTCTTAGTGTTTTACTATGTTTACCCTATTCACCTGGCTCTAGATGTTCTCCCCATTCTTAGTGTTCTACTATGTTTACCCTATTGACCTGGCTCTAGATGTTCTCCCCATTCTTAGTGTTTTACTATGTTTACGCTATTCACCTGGCTCTAGATGTTCTCCCCATTCTTAGTGTTCTACTATGTTTACCCTATTGACCTGGCTCTAGATGTTCTCCCCATCCTCAGTGTTTTACTATATTTACCCCATTCACCTGGTTCTAGAATGTTCTTTTCATTCACAGTCTTTTACTATGTTTACCCTATTTACCTAGTTTAAGAATGTTCACCCCCATTCACAGTGTTATACAATGTTTACCCCATTTACCTGGTTACTAGAATGTTCTTCTGATTCACAGTGTTCTACTATATTTGCCCTATTCACCTGGCTCTGAATGTTCTCCCCATTCTCAGTCGTCTACTATGTTTACCCTATTCACCTGGCTCTAGATGTGTTCTCCCCATTCACAGTGTTCTCCTCTATTTACCCAATCACCTGGCTCTAGATGTTCTCCCAATTCATAGTGTTCTACTATATTTACCCTATTCACCTGGTTCTAGATGTTCTCCCCATTCGCAGTGTTCTACTATGTTTACCGTATTCACCTGGCTCTGAATGTTCTCCCAATTCTCAGTGTTCTACTATATTTACCTCATTTACCTGGTTCTAGAATGTTCTCCCTATTCTCAGTGTTCTACTATGTTTACCGTATTCACCTAGCTCTAGATGTTCTCCCCATTCTCAGTATTCTACTATGTTTACCGTATTCACCTGGCTCTAGATGTTCTCCCCATTCTCAGTCGTCTACTATGTTTATCCCTATTCACCTGGTTCTAGAATGTTCTCTTCATTCACAGTATTCTACTATGTTTACCCTATTTACCTGGCTCTAGATGTTCTCCCCATTCTCAGTCGTCTACTATGTTTACTCTATTCACCTCGTTCTAGAATGCTCTGCCAATTCTTAGTGTTCTACTATGTTTACCGTATTCACCTGGTTCTAGAATGTTCTCCTCCATTCACAGTGTTCTATTATATTTATTCTCAGTGTTTTACTATGTTTACCCCATTCACCTGGCTCTACCCCTTCTCAGTTTTCTACCATGTTTAGCTTATTCACCTGGTTCTAGAATGTTCCCCCATTCACATCATTCTACTATGCTTACCCCATTTATCTGGTTCTAGAATGTTCTGCCAATTTATCTGTTCTGCAAAAATACACACCCAAACACACAGTTCCAAAATGTTTCCCTCAATTACAATGTTCTAGATTATTCTCCCTGTACTATCTGCTCTATAGAATGTTTTTACAGCTCTTGTTCTTACAGTTCTAGAATGTTCTCCCCATTTACATTGTTCTAAAATATTTTACCAATTCCATCCGTTCCATAAAATACCTAACACACCCAAACTCACGGTTCAGTCCGAAATGTTCTTCCTAGTTCACACTATTATACACTGTTCTCTGTCATGCTATTCTAGAATGTTTCCCTTGTTCTTACAGTTCTGGAATGTTCTCCCTATTCACAATGTTTTAGAGTGTTCTAGAATGTTTTGCTCCTTCTCACGGTTCTAGATTCATATTCAAATTGTTGTACAATATTCGGTCCCCCCAATTTGGTCTGCTTTATAATATACACGCCCAAACACACTGTTCTAGAATGTTCTCCCAGTATACACCATTCTACCATGTTCTCCTCATTCATACTGTTCTAGAAAGTTTTCCACCCTCACTCGGTTCTCTCCGTCCACTTTTTTATAGAATGCTACGTCTGATTCACAATGTTCCCTCCAGTTCTAGACTGTTTTCCCACCATTCTTTTCATCTGGACCATCGGTTCTTCTGTGTGTTTGTTGCAGATAGTTTGGTCTGTGAGTTTTAAACATGTTTGGTTTGGTTTACTCGCGGAACGTCAGCACTTAAAGGGGGTTCTATGTTGTGATTTGACAACGTAGACCCTTTTGAACTGCGTGTGAGAGGCGTTATGGGTCTCAGGTTAGGGCGTTCCTCCTCCAGGAGGCTGTGGATAAGGCCGGTGTAGCCCAGGTCTCTAGCACAGCTGGATCTGCAGCCCCAGACACGAGCCAGATGTGCGGGTGGAATGCTCACACACAGCTCAGACGCACCGGCTGCACGTCGGCAGAACAGTGAGGAAATATTTGGTGTATGTGCTGCTGCAGCAGGAACGACAGCAGGGAATATTTAGGGAAGCTCCGGAGAGAGAGAGAGAGAGAGAGAGAGAGAGAGAGAGAGAGAGAGAGAGAGAGAGAGACCACATTAGCAGGACACTGTTCACTGTAACAGGTTTAAAAGTTGAAACCATATACAGTACCGCACCAGGCACAGTGACCTGAGACTGACTCTCTCTCTCTCTCTCTCTCTACTTTTCTACTCTATCTCTCTATCTCTCTCGCTCTCTGCCTCGTTCTTTTTCCTGAAGTCTTGTGTGAACTACAGCGTCTGTGTGAACCGGGAGAGGAAGGAAGTGAGTGAAAGTGCAGGGATTCCCGCTCTTGGATGTGTTGTGTTCCTCCGTGCCCCCCCCCACCACTCCCCTCCTCTCCTCTTTATCTTTCTCTCGCTCTTTCACTCCTCTTTTCACTCGCCGTCCCTTTTCTCTCCGGAGAATGGAAGCGTTTGTTTCTGGAATGCGGCCCTTCGGGTCGTGCCTGGCATCCGAACATCTTTGATGGGAAAAAATGAAGAGAGAAGGGGGTGCGGAGAAAGAAAAGAGGGGCTGCAGAAGAAGAAAAGAGGGGGTGCAGAGGAAGAAAAGAGGGGTGCAGAGGAAGAAAAGAGGGGGTGCAGAGGAAGAAAAGAGTGAAGTGGAAGAAAAGAGGGGTTGCAGTTGTGGGGGCTGGGGGGCAGAAGGGACTGTTTGGTTGTTTTTGGGGGGAGGTTCATTCACCCCACTGTGGCGGGACCCCTTCTTTTATTTTCAGCCAAATCCATCAGACCTGACAAGCGGGTAATTTAAGCCAGTGCTAGAGACCCCCCCACACAGTTCTCTCTCTCTCTCTCTCTCTCTCTCTCTCTCTCTCTCTCTCTCTCTCTCTCTCTCTCTCTATATATATATATATATATATATATATATATATATATATATATATATATATATATATATATATATATGTCTTCCTCTTTCTCATTCATTCTCTATCTCACTCTCTCATCTCTCTTCTCTCTCTCTCTCTCTCTCTCTCTCTCTCTCTCTCTCTCTCTCTCTCTCTCTATATATATATATATATATATATATATATATATATATATATATATATATATATATATATATATATATATATATGTCTTCCTCTTTCTCATTCATTCTCTGTCTATCTCTCTCTCTCACTCTTTCTCTCTTTGTCTCTATCGCTCTTTTCCTTTGTCTCTCTCTGTCTCTCACTTTCTCTGTCTCATTCTTTCTCCATCTATCTTTCTCTCTCTGTCTCTCTCACTTTCTCTGTCTCTTTCTCTCTCCATCTATCTTTCTCCTTCTCTCTCTGTCAGTCTCTCACCTCTCTTTCTTTCTTTTCCTGTCTCTCTTACTCTCACCTCTTGCTCTCTCTGTCTCTCTTATTCTCTCATCTTTTCTCTCTCTCTGTCTCTCTCACTTTCTCTGTCTCTTCCTCTTTTCATCTATCTTTCTCTTTCTCTCTCTGTCACTCTGTCTCACCTTTCTTTCTTTCTCTCCCTGTCTCTCTGCCTCTTTCTTTCTTCTTACTCTCACTCTCGCTCTCTCTCTGTCTCTCTCATTCTCTCATCCTTTCTCTATGTCTCTATCGCTCTTTCCCCTTGTCTCTGTCTGTCTCTCCTACTTTCCCTGCCTCTCTCTTGATCTCTCTCTCTTTCTGTCACCTCTCTTTCTTTCTTTCCCTGTCTCTTTTCCTCTTTCTTTTTCTCTCTCTGTCTCCCTCATTCTTTCTGTCGCTTTCTCTCTCTGTCTATCATTTGCGTTTTCTCTGTCATTCTGTCTCACCTTTCTTTCTTTCTCTCCCTCTCCCTCTTTCTTTTTTCCTCTCTTGGTCTATCTCATTCTCTTATCTATTTTCTGTCTCTGTCACTCTTTCCCTTTGTCTCTCTCTGTCTTTCACTTTCTCTGTCTCTTTCTTTCTCCATCTATCTTTCTATTTCTCTCTCTGTCAGTCTCTCACCTCTCTTTCTTTCTCTCTCTGTCTCTCTCACTTTCTCTGTCTCTTTCTTTTTCTATCTTTCTCTCTTTGTCACTCTCTCACCTCTCTTTCTTTTTCTCCCTGTCTCTCTTACTCTCACCTCCTGCTCTCTCTGTCATTCTCATATTTTTATCTTTTCTCTCTGTCTCTGTCACTCTTTTCCTTGGTCTCTCTCTGTCTCTCTCACTTTCTCTGTCTCTTTCTCTCTCCATCTATCTTTCTCTTTCTCTCTCTGTCACTCTTTCACCTCTCTTTCTTTCTCTCCCTGTTTCTCTTACTCTCACCTCTTGCTCTCTCTATCTCTCTGTCTCTCTCATTCTCTCATCTTTTCTCTCTGTCTCTGTCGCTCTTTTCCTTGGTCTCTCTCACTTTCTCTGTCTTTTTCTCTCTCTGTCTATCATTCTCTTTCTCTCTGACCCTCTCTGTCACCTGTCTGTCTTTCTCTTCCTGTCTCTCTCACTCTCTCCCCCCTTAAGCTCTCTTTGTCTCTCTCATCTTTTCTCTCTGTCTCTATTGATCTTTCCCTTTGTCCCTCTCTGTCTCTCTCACATTCTTTCTCTATCTCTCTCTCTCTCTCTCTCTCTCTCTCTCTCTCTGAACGTACTCAGTAATTAACAGCAGTAATCATAGTAATAATAATCATAATAATGAGGAGGGAAGGAAACGGCGGTGATAAACAAACACAATCTGTTTATTTTTATTTTAAACAGATTCATATTTACACTGCTCTGTTTTTTTCTTTCACTTCTCCAGCGTTATTCTCTCTATCTGTTTCACTCCTGCGTCCCTCCGCTGGGAAAGACTCGGATGAACTGTGTCCCCCCTTCAGATCTGTTGAGTCATGTGAGCTCATGTACACACAACTCTGCATTCCTAGAGTGGGGTGGGGGGGGGGGGGGGGTGGGCTAGGCCATGGGGTGAGAGAGCAAGAGAGAGAGAGAGTAAGAGAGATAGAGAGAGAGAGGGTGTCAGATGAAGGGAGGGGGCGGAGTCCAGCGAGTTGAGGGTCAGGGCAGCGTGCTATGAGAGTCAGATCTGTGAGAGAGAGAGAGAGAGAGAGAGTGTGGGCGAGAGAGCAGCGGTATGCTCCCTAGTGGGTCTTGTATAAGGTAATGTCTAGCGTGTGTGAAGGGGAGGGACGAGCGCGCCCGATTTATTTTAACACACACCAGGCAGGCAGAGGGCATGGGAGGGGACGAGGTGACTGCCAGCTCTCTCTCTCTCTCTTTCTCTCTCTCTCTCTCTCTCTCTCTCTCTCTCCCTCTCTCTGGTTCCCTATCCCTCTCTCCCTCCTACCCAGTCCAGCATTTGCAGCAGAGCAGGAACGTAGCAAAAAAGCAAAGCCGAGCGAGACCGAAAAAGCACAGCCACCGAGAGGCAAGTGTGCGTCCCCCACTTTGACCTATTAACCCTGCATGCTAACGTCCAAGCGCTTAGCCGTGCTTTGCATTCGCGTAGCCGGGCCTGGTCGCTTCTGCTGGCCGCGAGGTCAGATATGGAGGTGCTGTTGGGAACCGTGGCGAGCGAGCGCCCCTAAGATGGCTTCGTGTCATTCGAGTCGCAGCGTCACGTTTCCGTCCAACTGTGGAGTCTTGTCCACGCGGTGATTAAAGCACGCTACAATGAGATGAGTCATGCCATGCAATATGTGTCGGGTGTCTCTCTTAGGGGTCGCATGAGTGAAACAAATCAGTGCAAATGCGGTTCTGCTTGAACACGTGTTCATTCTGCTTGAGGGGAGAGTGTTGTGTAGAGTGTTGAGCTGAAATGGCAACATTCAGGTTGGTTGGCTTTTGAAAGGGCTTCTGTTGGAGAGACGTGATGGATGGGTTGGAAAGCAGACCGGTAAAACTTCACACTCTAGGTGACCAGCTATATAAAGTAAGGCCTATTCCCCAGTTGCTGCTGTCGGAGCCGAACCTCATTTTTCAGTTTTTGACATCGTTTGGAAGCACTTGTTTCCCTTTATACCGTGTGTACATTTCATGATGAATGGACCAGAAGAAAGGCTCTAATGGTTTTCAGAAATACGTCTGGTTCCATTCACTTACATTCAAATTCAGATTTTTCCTTTTCCTGTAAACTTAGCATATTAAAGATACAGAGTTTTGTTCTGATATATTTGTGCATAGATTCTTCCAAAAGGCCATCCAGGTCAACCAACACTAGGGCTGTGTATTGGCAAGAACCTGGTGATACAATACGTATCATTATACAGCAGCCACGATTCAATATATTGCAATATATTGTGATATTAAAGGCAAAGTAATATATTGCGATTTTTCAAATCCTACTATTAAACACACCACTATATGAACAGGTTTGCCATTGCTTACAATAGCACTGCACCCTTGTGCTGCTTGTTAATGTTGGAGTGAAGCTGAAAATGGATTACAACAGGTTTAAACACAACACACAATGATTCACGGTCTGCCAGGAATCTGTGTAAAGATACTGTGCTTTTGAGAATCGATACAGTATCACGAAACATAATATCCCGATATTTGATGTTTCGATATTTTCTTACACCCCTAACCAACATGGGGTGGTAAAGTCAGCCACATCTTTCATTTCCACTCACCAATACAGCCATTATGTACAAGTTATTAATTCTTTGAGATTGGATATCAGGTATAAGATACAGATTTAAGTTTCCAAATCTTGAGTTATTATAAAATATTATTATAAGTGATAGGAAAACGAATCTTCTGACAAGACCTGGCACACCACCAAAGCTGTCGCCAACAGAACATTGTTTAATAGATATTCAGTGCAGTCGTTTGAGAGATAAAGGAGAAAATCAAGCTCTACTCTTGCTTCAGATTTGAAAACTCGCACAAGTGTTTCTGCCCATCTTTCCATAACAGTTGAACACTATGGGCCTGAAAGGATGCAGACTTTTCTAAGTAAGTAAGATACTAAAATTATTCCAGATAAACTAAACAAAACTTGTTGTGTTCTCAGAACAATGGCATGGCCACCCCAGAGTCCAGACCCCAACATGATGGAATCTCTTTGGTATACTGGATCCATGTAGCGAGGTTTTAGGACTGAACTTGCGGGTGTGGTACAAATATTCCTGTAGATTTCTTTGGAAGTGCCAAAAGATTGGAAGCTGTAGCAAAGACTCCAATTCCACCATCCCTAAGTCGTTCTATTGGTTAAGATTCGGTGACTGAAGCCAATCCCCATGTTTCATGAAACCCGTTGGAGATAACATTTAATTTGTGACATGGTGCATTAACGTGCTTGAAGTAGCCATTAGATGACGGTCAATGGTGGAGATGAAGGGATGCACATAGTTAACAACACTCAAATAGGCTGTGGCATTCAAGCGATGATTAATCGGTTTTAACGGCTCAACGTGTGCCAAGAAAACATCCCCCACACCATTACACCACAGCCCCCAGCCTGGACTGTTAACATAAGCCAGGTTGGGTCCATGGATCCATGCCAAATTCTGACCCTGCCATCTGTGTGCCTTGGCAAAAACCGAGATTCATCAGATCAGGTCACATTTTTACTGCTTTCAAATGCTCAGCCCAACTGAGTTATCTGTTTGAAGTAGAACCCGACCTTGTCTTCGGCTGTTGTAGCCCATCCACCTCGAGCTTAGATGTGTAATACATTCTGGGATGCTTTTTTTTAACTCACCACAATTGTACAGAGTGGTTGTCTGAGTTACCATAGCCTTTCTGTCCACTAGAACAAGTCTGGCCATTCTCCAGTGACCTCTTTCATCAACTAGGCACTTCCATCCATAAAGCTGCTGCTCACTGGATTTTTTTTACTTTCCTTTTACTTTTTTAATTGCACCATTCTGAGTAAAGTCTGGACAGCCAGCCCATCTAGGATAGTCTGCTGACCCATATCTGCATGATTCTATGCACTGCACTACTGCCACACTGCATAAATGAGCATATAGGTATAGGTTGTACTACACAGCGAGTGTATATACAGTGGGCATTTCTTTGTTGTTCCTTGTATGATCCAAGCTTCCAAACCCTTGTAAATATATCCCACATGGCAGCCACCGGGGTCTTGGATTGGCAATATGCACCTGTTTTGAGCACGCTCCGTAGGTAGCTTCTGAATTTGTCCTTGAGAAGGACAAGGGAGGTCCCTAGACGCGCAGCGTGTGGGAGCAGGCGAGTGTAACTACAAGCGATCGTCTCTCTCTGGGTACGTTAGGACGTGAAAGCGGGTTAAGGAGAAATGGGTCAGAGCCACACAGCCCACTTCTGCCTAGTAGGGGTGGTCTATATTTGATCAGGGATGCCAGTGGAAGGTAGTTCTGGATTGATTTCTTAGACCGCTGGAATGTAGGTCTAAAGGAACACTCATTGCTTATCATTGCTGTCCGAATGAAACCAGGTATCATGTAGTTTGTACATCGTGCATTGTATAAATGGATCAATGGAAATGTTCCAAATGAACTTGGGAAAAAATCTGGTTCCATTGACTGACATTGAAAGTGAAGTGGGTTATTGGGTCTCCTGTAAAGCTGCTATTTTGAAGATACTTGTTTGTCTTTCCTGCAAAGACTTTCCGCTGGCTTTCAACCCGTTTACCCAAGAGGGACGGAGAGAGTTCTTCAATTTCTTGGTGCATATTGATATGTTAGTTTAGTGGTGCAACAAATGCACCCTCTGAAGTGAAACCGTTCCAGGTCCTCGTTGCAAAACAGCTGGAGAGTTGGTTTGCGCCGAAGAACACAAGTCATCTACAGATTACGAAAGCTGAGGCGTGATTGAAACCGATGTTATATTGCATCTGAGAGCTCTGTCGAAGGTGGGACGACGACGTCTAGTCATTTGAAGCCCAGGTTTACATAATGTTGCACCAGAGAGCTGGAGAAAAAGCCATTCTGTTGAGGGGAAGGAGTTACGTGATTTAAATAAGGGTTAAAATTACACATGAAACCCCTGTCAATGGAATGCAAACGTCTGAGGCTTCTGTTTGTGATGGGACAAAGATATGGAGTCATTTCTACTCTCTTAGTTTCCATAGCTGCAAGTCGGCCGCAGCCGTACTGGTGTGGGGAAAGAGTTATGCAATTTATATACGAGTAGAATAACCGAAGGTATTACTAAGCAGTCAGGGCCAGTGAGTCAAGCTTTCTTCCATCATGCACAGTGTGCAACCATGAAACCACAGCAGAACCAAACACCACCGCTGGTTGGAAGGTTTATGGGAAACACATTGAGAACTCCAGAGTTATACGCCAGGGCTGCAGTGGTTGGTCAACAAAGGTTAGGAACAAGTATCAATGTTGAAAAGCGCTCTGTAATGCTGTACAATGTTTATATGGTCCACATAGACTGATTGTGATGTTCTGCAGAAAGTCAGAGACCCTATGTCAGTTCTACTGATTCTTTCGTTGCATCATGAAAGAAACAAGTGTTACTCATCCTGTAGGTCCCTGCTGCCTGGAAACTGTTGGAAAAAGTATAAAAATCTTACATTTGTTTCTTGGTACAGTAATCCAGAGTTGCAGCCCTTTGAAACTCCTGGCTGCCCAATCAGCAGCTTGACTTTAAGCTAAAATGCCAGGATGAGTATCTATACTAATGAAGCATTCTAGAGTAGATGGATCACTGTAGCTACTGAACCCACTATTTGTAATTATTCTATGGGAGTGCTGGCTGGCCCAAGCAGTTGTCCATACATTGGGACTGTGGGGGCCTGGACAGGGCAGGCGCACTCACACTATGGGGGTTGTGGACGTGCAAGAATCAGGGTGGGGGGTTGGGGAGTTGTTCTGCCAAAAGCACAAAACAACTCTTCACTTAAAGTTGCAAAGACCTGCCCCACGGCGAGGTGGAGGAAATCTTGGAGTTACTTCTGGGGTGGACAATCAAATCTCCGGGCGGGTGCTGGCCACATAGCTTATTTTTTGACAACAAATTGTTTGGTTGGCTGAAAAAAGCTGCCATTTCAAAGGGTTTGGAATCTGGGACTGTCCCAGAACATCCTAAAGGGTGGCCACCCACACTCACCTGAGTTGCTATAAACATGTTGGGGTATTTGTTTTGAACAGGGTTGCTATTTTTAGCATTTTGCTTAAGTTTCATTTTTAGTAGCACGGTGGAAACGTTTGACTCTCGTCATGTAGCGATCAGCAGTTGTGAGTGGGTTTCGGGAGATTGCAGCAGCATCAGAATCACTCAAGAATTCCAAAAATGGCCCTACATTTAAAAAAAAACGTACACGTTGCGTGACACATGATGTGTTTGTTTTCAGTGAGTAGCTCGCTGGTGAGAAGTCACTCGACTTCATGGCGTTCTGGGTGTAAATGGGAGTTTATTTTTGAGATTCAAGGAAGAGTTTGTGAAGACAATATAAAAATAACTGCAGGGAGGAGAAAAAACAATAGGAGAAAATAATAATAATAATAAAATCAAAATAATAAATGGGGTGAAGACTCACTTTTTAGTTGGCAGCACTGGTAAAGCAGGTGAAGGAGGTCAGTATGTTTTTGTGTTGAATGAATGTTGAAGGCTGCCTCCAGTGGATGAGCCAATGAGCTTATAAAGGGGACCTGTGTCAAGGTGGATGCTGGTCAGGACTTGCTGTCTTGTTTATCTTTGCATTGCTTCTGAATCTATTTAACATCAGCTAGATTAGCTAACCTAGTGACACCGTCGAATGATCCCTTCATCCGTAGTTGTAGCGTTACATTACGCATCCCTATTTCCAAGCTATCTTTATGATATAGAATCAAACATACTATTATTATTTATTTTTTTTATTGTTATTATTATTATATTGGGTATTGTTCATATAAAAGCAAATATATCCAAAATAGGCCAAAAACTTTCTTTACTTTTGTTGTAAGTCAATGGAACCAGAATTTTTTCCTGAATGATTTTAAAGTATTTCTATTGGTCCATCCATCAAGATACTTTCACAAGATATTTAAGAGCAAATGATATAGATAATACAAATGATATAGAAAAATGAAAATGGACAAGATAGATATAATAGATATATGTTTTTCTTTGGACAGCAACAATATTTACTTTATTTTTATATTTATGAGTAAGACCACCACAACCTGAGTCAAAAGTGACCTGACTGAGACTTTATGTTCTATATCTTTGCAACAAATTAAGTGATTTGAAAGCTGATTTCAGCTTCATTTTTTAGGTTTTTTATAAATATAATTATTGTATGGGTCAGAATGAACCCTTATGTGTTCTCTATGGAATTTGATAGTGACATTTTTAAACATTTGCAGTCAGAAACATATTTACAAACACTATTTTTGTTATTGAAGTAAATAGATAGGAATTAAAATAAATATTTAAAATAAATAAATATATAAATAAATAATAATAAAAAATACATATATAAAAAATAACAAAATAAATATATAAATAATTATTTACATACAATAATATAGGAGTCAGGTTTGAACCTAATGTGCATTAGAGGAGATTTGCTTAGCTTGTGCATCAAAGGGTTAATGATACATAAAATAAACCTGTATTCAGTATTCAGTATTCAAACTGGTCGAGTAGATCCCTAAAGTAAACAATTCCAGGATGCATTGTGAGTGGATTACAATCAGACCACTTAAACCACATTCAGTGGTGGTCAAACACAGATCCCACCCACATTTGAAACAAGTGTAGCTGAATCACAGTTTCATATTCTTAAAAACAGTCCATTTCACATCAGACATCAGTCCAGTTTCTATCACTGCTCATGCTGCAAAAACCCAGCCTGTGCAAACACCATGGGCTTTTCTCTGGGGGTTCATCTCGGTGGTCTCCCATCACTGTATTTGCATCCTCACACACTGTGTGTCTCGTTGTGTTGCAGCACTCGTCTCCACCTTCAACTCGAATCGGCGCATGTTCCCTCACAGCTCGTCTGAATGATGATGTTAGGGGCAGCTAGGGTCAGAAAACAGCCCACGGGGGGCATGAACATGTGTTAAGATGCTGTAAAGATGACAGTAGCTGTCCAATCGCGTTCTCTCTCCCCTGTTTGTGACACGAGCACAGAGACCGTGGACTTTCAGGAGGGTCTATATTTAACACCATCTGACCACAGTGACATAACGCTTTAAAACTGCTGCGAGGTGAACAAGAGCAAGTAATACTTTAATAAAACATGAGCTCAGATTATATTAAATCTGGTTTCTATAAGAAAAACATACATCTTTATTTTATCGATTTTTATTTTTCCACAGCAATGGAACACAGCTACTGCCTTTGACATGATCTGAAAATTTAATGATAAATGGACCAATAGAAATGCTCCAAAATAGCTTAGAAAAAAATCTGGTTTCATTGACTTACATTAAAAGTACAGTAGGTTTTTGTCCTCTCCTGTAAAATTGTACTTATTTTTCTCTGGATAGAGACGATATATATATTTCAACCAGAACTTGACTGATATATTAGTGGACCGAAAATATTGGTCAATATTGAATATTAAATATTATTAAATAATAAATAATTATTAAATATTAAGTATTTAATATATTAAATAATTTAAAACAAAATATGTTACTGGAATTGAAAGTCTTCATATCACCCAAACTAAATAGTGAAATGTGTGATTTGAATAATAGTTCAGGGCAAAATTGTATGTTTAAGCAGTTTTATTTGTTTTATTTGTTTGCATAATTTTCTCTGTTATTAGACATACTGAAATTTATGAGATTTACATTTACATTTAAATGTAAATAAACTTATTTACATTTAAAATAAGTAAACACACCCTCCACATAGGTTTATATTTTTATGTTCATTATAATGCACAGTTAATCCTTATCTATTCAATTTAGTATACTAGAAAAAAATAGCCAGTACAAAATTCAATTTTTTTTTAATTGTAGTGTTTCTTTTAATAAGTTAAAATCAGCTAATTTTTAAACCAACATTGTTAGTGTAAAGCTGTAAAAATAATAAATAATTATTTGGCCAATTGCTTGTTTGGATCTTAATGTGTGTCAAAAATTTTAAAAATTCTAAAATCTTCTGATTTTAATCGAAGTGTTTCTGGAGAATTTCTATTCATTTGAAACATGCTGATCTCAGTTTAGGCAGAAAACTAAAAATTGCAACCAACAAATTATGTTGTTATTATATATATATATTACATGTATTGTTTTATATTGTTACTGTTCAAAGAAAAACATGTAGTTTTGTCAATTTTGATTTAAACATTTCATGATGAATGGACCAATAGAAAGGCTTCAAAATAGCTTCCATTGCATTACATTGAAAGTATAGTAGGTGTTTGTCCTCTTTTGTACTTTTTACAATAAATTAGTAATATATTTCAACTAGAACTTGACTGATATATTAGTTGACTGGTTAGTAATGAGGAGAGCTGGACATAATGGTATTGAGGCACTGCTTAACTAAGATTATCAGGTGCCATATATATATATATATTCACAGGATTTTTATCATATTCATTGCTCTAAATAACCATTTAAAGTAGATTCAAGTAGAGGGAAGAATTTGAGTTCTATATTAGATTATACAAGCTTGTTTTTTCTCTCTCTCTCCTTTTTTTTCTCACACTTCCTCTTCATTTCTTCACTCGGTGCTTTAACCCCCTCCCCCCTTTATTTCTGTTGTTTCTGCTTTTTTTTCTCTCCCTCTGCTGTAGTAACGTTTTGGCTCGGTGCCTGCGCTTCCCACCTATCGATCGTGTGCTCTCGCTGTTATTGGGTTTTTGTTTAGATATGGTTTGATTCAGCAGAAAGCGTGAAGAGCGCTGCTTTCAGTCCGCTCCACACTCATTTATTTGCCAATTATTTCACACCCGGGTGTGTAAGTAGCCCCAAGACTGCTGGAGCGGTTCCAGGCGCCCCTATCAAAGAAATCATGCAGAAACAGAAAGAACACACACACTTTTTAATGTTCGCAGCAAAAAGATCACAACTTTTTTCTGACACCTTATGCTGTAACTCCATTTCACTGGTGTTAAAATACTGGTTCCTGCTAAAGTTTCCAAAGTTTCAGATAGCTATGCTTTTTAGTACTGTATATGTCTACACGTAGTTTGGAATGACTGTTTATATCTTTATATAAAAGCAGCTTGGTGGTGAACAAGCGTGTCAAATAGTTCATGTTTATACGTATATAAGTAGAAGATTCTACAATGACAAATGGTGCAGTATATAGTGTTAAGTTATTATACTGATATCATAACAGTGTAAATAATTGATATATTATATAATAATTATATAATCATTGATATAGTGTATTATAGCATTTAATAACATCAGTATCATCACATAATTCTTGGTATATTTAATAAAACATCTAAAAATATATTTGGACAACGGTTCTTTTGTTTATGATGTAGGTTTATATATGATATATATTTATAGTTATTTCGACAATAATGGCATAGAAAAAGCTTATATATAAATAAAATAAGAAATAAAAATTAAAAACTAATATTACATATATAATATTCTAATTACATTACCTAGTTGTTTATAATATGACATTATATATATATATATATAAACATTTAATATAATTACAATAACATTATAGATATCTAAATTTTTTTATTTAAATTTTTACTATATTCAATATCATTTAAACTCAGCTGCTGCCTTTGGACCAATATATATATATATAAATTTTTTTTATTTTTTTAACTTTTTTTTTAAGCTACAATCATACTTTAACTTCTCCAATGAACTTCTTTATTTTTAATGTAAGTCAATGGGAAAATTAGAAATGCATATTTTTATAAGTTTAATGACAGTCTAGTGACAATTTTCCACCAATTTTAGTGCATATTGTTTATTAATTCTAATTTAAGCTAATATTATAATAATATAAACTTAACATACCTAAACTTTACTTAATCGTACATGACCTTTATATCCAACTATACAGTTAAACTATAAGTTTGAAAAGTTTTTTTTCTCCTGTAAAGTTACTCTATAGGAGCTCCGAGGCTTTAAGGCGCATGCCCTGCGAAGCTATAAGAAAGCTCTAAATGCCATGTTACCGTCAGCGCTCTCATCCGTTCCCCCATTCAGTAGGAGAGCGGCACGTTTTGCCAAACAGTGTTTTCTGTGGAAGTGGCCATGCTGAAGATGTCATGAGCCTTGTCAAGTCCCGCTGTGTGCTCAAAAGCCAAAGGCTGAATGGATGGATTCCCATGGGAAAGGGGCTATAGGAGCCTCTGGGGGACTGGGCCAGCACACAAGGGTAAAGACAGCTCAACAAGAGACTGGGAATGTAAATAAAAAAAAGAAAAGAAGGCAAGAACACAAACTTGGCCAGAGGCGCTTCACATGGCACTACACCATGTATAGTAATAATGCAAACATTTACCACATAGTGATATAAAGTAAAATAAATATATAGTAAAATAAATTGAGCGTGTTCTGCTCACCAAAGCATCATGTTCTTTTTCTATCCTTCTTCTTTCCTTCCTTCTTCTATCCTTCACCACATTTTCCCTCCGACGAACGCACAGCACCCCTTTCTTTCTTACGTCGAGTGTTGGTGGTGGTGCAAACCAGCCTGGAGATCGCTTTGTGCCGTAAGTTTATTATTAATGGCTGCCACCTTGGAGCCGAAGTGAGGATCACCATGGTTACAGCTATATGTGGCAACTGGCAGCCGCGGCGGATTTCTCACTCGAGAACGTGTTAGCAGTCTCCGAAGGCCCAGCGCTGATCCTGTCAGACCTTCTGTAATTAAGCCCACTTTGCTCCGCTTCCTTTCTGAAGCGAAGGCCACGCAACGGAGCTCAGACACGTCCCTCCGCTGAACATGTGTTCAGCTCCAACGTTGGCGTAACCCTTCACTTCCATGGGCATTCGCTCAACCGAGTCTCACCGAGCAGATAAAGGCAGAGGTGTTGGGCTAGTGAGGTTGGGTAGCTGGCATCTCTGCTGGGCTCGTTACCATTAGGTAGTACAATGCCGATACCTTGACTTCAACACCGGGGGCTGAACTCTACCTGCTTAAAGGTGCTGCCTAAGTGAAGAAATGTAACCATGGCTTCCTCTGTGGTACGTACTCCCAACTACTTCAGTGGTGCCACTAGTCTCGAGAGCGAGTTTATCTGGTTTAAAGACTAGAGTAACCCCTGATGTTACTGACTATTGACTAGCTGACCAAGGACAGATTGAGGATAGTCTCTCAACTCTTTGCTCTTCTCCAGGGCATCCTGGTAGGGGCTCTACTTAACAGGGCCCTCTAAAATTATGCCCCTCTCTTTCCTAGGATAACCAAAAGTCCAAGTCAGAGCAGTGCGACAACGCCTCGTCCATTTTCATAAGCATGCCAAGGGCCCAAAAGCATGGTTAGGGGCCCCAAAACTATGGCTAGGGCCCCCAAGAGGCCCTGGGGTCAAAGCCCCTAAAAGTGAGAGCATCCTTAAAATGGAGGGCCCTTGGAAATGAAAATATATTGTATCATAAATGTTGATGCATCGCAATCCCACTGGCCCGGTCAGTAATCCAGCTATGTAGCTGACTAATACACAAGGAAGCCCGATTAACCGTTTGATGCACAACCCGGGCCCCACTGATATTTTATCTTCTATATCTGTGCAATAAATTAATTTCATCATTCAAGCTTCCATGAGTTCTTGTTTTTGATTATCACACATCCTTATTTCAGCTTTTTTTTTTGCTTTTTTTAATAAATAAATTTGTATCACTGCTCTTCTAACACACAACATGAGTTGGAATCGTGTGTTTATCATGGATTTGGAAGGAACTCTAAATAGGAATGAAAATAATGACTCAAGAGAATCAAAAATAAGAATTTTAATGAAGACTTGAAACATTAAATAATGAAATAAACTGATTTCAATTGATAAACCAACAATACTCAGCAGTATATAAAATAATTTAATAAAAATAAAATAAGGGCAGTCATGGCCTGAAGGTCGCTGGTTTGATCCCTGGGACCGGCAGGCCATGACTGAGGTGCCCTTGAACGAGGCACCTAACCCCAACTGCTCCCCGGGCGCAGTCCTTACTGACCCCTAGTGTGTATGTTCACTAGTGTGTGTTAAATGCGGAGGTCAATTTCTGCTGTGTGCAAACACATGTGGCTAATTCTAAAAATTCTACATAACATAGGAAATGAATACGACTCAAGTTTGACCCATATTGTGCATTAGAAGGGGTTTGCTTAGCTTGTGCATCAAAGAGTTGAACTGCTTAGTCCTACTTTCAGTTCTACCATCAGCCAATGGAAAATGACAATTCTAGTGGATTCCTGAGTGGCAAACCTATCCAAATGTTGGCCAATCTCGTTGGGAGATGGTGGGTCCTTGGTTCTGCCAAGGAGTCCAAGAGTGGCCTTCTTCTTTCTCTGAATCACTCAACGCGATGATAGCCAACTTGGCTAATGTAACAGAATAAGCCTTTAGCATTCCCATCCAATGATATTGGTTTAATCTAAAACAGGATTAGCAGTTAGTGTCTTCTGAGCATGGCGTCCAACGGCATTGCGTTGGCGCTGGTTTGAAAAGATGTGGGTCTCAAAGGAAGCACATGCTGGCCTTCACCTCCCCAGCTCAATAAGAAAGATCTAACTACCCGCTTAACCCAGACACGACTACGACGGGGAGAATAACTCCAGTAATGATGTGCGGATAGTAATCAGGATGATATAACGACAGCCGTGACTGAAAACTTCATTATCGCAAACATCCATTCAGTCGGGTGTCCCAGCCTTGCACTGGATGTGAAGCGTATCTCAGGACTCTGGCTGTAAAGCATTAGCATACTGTAGTGCTTTTGTGTTGCATACTGGAATATCGTAATGTCTCCCAGAGGCTCAGAGGTCATGATGGGGAGCTCGCTATGAGCCGATGCTTTTTATGCTCCTCGGCGGCGCCCGCTGCCCTGCGTTCAGTCTCGGAATTGAATTAGCCCTCAGGCTGGAGGGCTTCGCTATTGGCCGGCGATGACTCAACCCGGCCTTATCGACTGGAGAGTGAGTAGAATGCAGAGGCTGCAAGTCAAGGACCCCGTGCCCTCCAAACACACACAGATGCACACACACACATATATGCACACACATTGGCGCACACCATGGAGGGCAGTGACCTCAGAAACATGGATCTGTGAGCTGATGAAGGCTCAATGCCAGCGCTCCCTTGATGAACTTTAACTGGGAGACTATGCATTCTTAAATCAATCACATGAAGTTCCGCGCCTCAGCTCGTTATTCAAAAGATCATAGACACGAAACAGAAGCTGGTAACACTTACTATCAAGCTGGTGTTAATAATACTTGCATTTATGAGGCATTATATGACAAACACAGTGGCTTAGAATGTCTGTAGTAAGCTTTTATAAGGGCTTATACATTTGGAAATGTTTGACCTCTGTAACTGGAAACAAAGGCTACTTTATCAAATATTAACACTGATTTTTACAGGTGTTCAAATACTTATTTGTACTTCTGTTCAGCTGCTCAGGTGTGCTTATATAATCGTAGTAAGATATAACCAAGATTAATTGTAGTACAGATGAAGACCAGTCAGAGTGATGATGACAGTAGAGTGATGCTGACAGTAGAGTGATGCTGACAGTAGAGTGATAATGACAGTGTGAATAACAGCTATTATAAAACAGCTACTTATTATACAACCTCAGGCTTGGCATCATGTATGTCATGTTACAGCTTATTAATGCAGTTGTAATGCATTATCAATACAGAATCCATATGAAGCATCACTCAGAGTACATACCAAATACATACCGACTCCTGTCCCCCGACACAAGGACTTGGAGGTGAAGAGAGCAAATAATCCTTGTGTTTTCACACCCGGCGTGCCCTTAAGCTACGTTAGCAGTGGCGCTAAAAACAGCCTTCCGAAAAGCTCCACTACCCCATCTGGCTTGAAGTGATTAGCGGAAGGTGGGGCAGATGGCGGTGCAGCTAGGAGTCCTCCTAGCTTTGGGGGTCTGTAATCTGCGTTTAAACCTCCCCTACAGCCTCATCGAGCCCGCTTTATTCTGCTAATTTGTTCTGGTGGCGCGGGCTGGTGCTGATTAAGTATCTGAGCATGATGATGCTCGCTCTTCCACGACAGTGCTAGCGGTGCTTACAAAGAACATCCTATTCTCTTCGCACCCAACACATTGTCTGGTGTCGTTTCCTCGCTTCCCGTGGCGGAGCCTGGAGCAGGCCTGTGCTTCAGGATGTTTTTGTTGAGACCCCACCCCTCCCCCCATGTAAGAGGGACGCTCTATAATGGGGCAGGAGGTTTAGTCCGTGGCAGTTTGGTGACACCTAGGAATGAAACAATGTGTTTGTGATTGTGGGGCTTCAGCCTGAAGCCCACGGTGATGATTGGAGATTTAATGGGTTGTAGAATCTATGAATCCTGTGTTCATAATGCTTTAATAAGGTGTTACATGACATACAAAATATCAAATGATGCCAAGCTTAAGTTTTATAATAACTAGATTAAGATTGTTATTATTAAATGCATACTTTACAGGAGAGGATAAAAACTGTGTTCATTTCAATGCAAGTCAATGGAACCAGAATTTTTTGGAAGCTATTTTGAAACATTTCTATTGGTCCACTCGTCGTAAATTATTCACACAATGTAAACGGCAGCTGCTGCGTTTCAATGAGGTAAAAAAATAGAAATCGCCAAAAATGGACATGCAGGCTTTTCATTGGACGGCGACGATATGCGTCCATTTATGTAACAGCAACGGCTATTTTCTAATCTCTCTTTAAGCCTTAGGGTTAACCATGCATCGTTGTCTTATGGTGGTGTTATGGTGCTCTATTGACCTTCATTCTAAGTTGAGAATGTTTTCTGACATACGTGACATGTACAGTAAATCTTCTCTGTTCTGATTGGCTCAGCATTCAAAAAGCAGTCCAACACTAAAATACTCCCTTTAACTTATAAGCAGTATATGCAGATATGTGTTGGTTCTTGTGACATCACAACCACACATTTAGGCAGGCTTCTTTTCCAGTCCGGTCACTTTCAGGCACACCAGTGGCTCCCAGCTCCAGGCGTCTGCATAGTTTTGTGCTTGAAAGCAGCAAAGTACTATCATTAGCTTTTCACCAGCCGCTCGGATGTTGTTAAAATTTCCTAAAGAATCATAATTGAATCGCTGTGAGGTTAGCACCTATTAAAGCTGGTGACTCACTGCCGAGACGAATCAGGAGTGTTAGAGCGAGGGAAATCACCGAACTGTGCTGGAGCCGGACGCTCCTGCTGGACAGTATAAAAGCCGCAGTCTGTGGCCAGAGCCGTGAGACTGCAGGCGAGTCTGGAAATGTTGACACAAACACAGAGAGAGAGAGAGAGAGTGAGAGGGAGAGAGAGAGAGAGAGAGAGAGAGAGAGAGAGAGCAGGGATCACCCTGAAGAAGGGCCGGCTGTTGGCTGGGAGGAGGGTGTGAGCGAGAGAGAGAGAGAGAGGCTGTGGAATGCGCTGGATGTAGTCACTTATTTACACACTGCACTCGCTGAACTGTGCCTGAGTCAGCGACTTCCCAACCAGCGGCCTAGACTCCACCTCGTCCTCTCTCTTGTCCTCTCTCTCTCTCTTTCTCTCTCTCTCTCACTCTCTCTCTCTCTCTCTCTCTCTCTCTCTCTATATATATATATATATATATATATATATATATATATATATATATTATTATTTTTTTTATTTTTTTTTTAAATATATATATATGCAATAAAATGCAGGAGTCATAGACCCATCATTTATTTATTTAAATTCCAGTCAGAAGTGCAAGTTATTCATTTCTCGGCATCAGGAATAAATTTTTTTATGTTTGTTCAGAAGCCTCAGTAACTATATAAGGATGTATAATAAACTATATAAGACTGTATAATAAATAGCTTAAAATTGTTATCATTACATGCATACTTCACAGGAAAGGATAAAAACTGTATTTAATTTCAATGTAAGTCAATGGAACCAGAATTTTTTGTAAGCTATTTTGGAGCCTTTCTATTGGTCCGCAAAAAAATAGAAATCGACACAAATGGACACGCATGATTTTCATTGGACGGCTACGATATGGGTCCATTAAAAAAAAAAAAAATAAATAAAAAAGTTTCATGTTTGCTCAGAAGCCTCAGCAACTATATATAGTATCATATTCTGTTGTTAACACGTCCTATAAATATTCATAGACTATATTCATAATACTTTTTAAAGGCATACATATGGTGGTTGTTTGGCATATACAGCATATTTCAATGCCTGTCGAAGCTAAAATAAAAAGTAGCTTCATAATGTGGAGTTTCAAAGCACTATATAATATCTGCTCATAAAAACATCTTGTAACACTTTCCGTGGATCCCGTGTTTATAATGCTTTATAAATGCATTCATAATGTGTTGTATGATATGCACAGTGTCTTTCAATGCCAATGTCATAGGCTAGGAGTAGCTTTTATAATTCCATAGCAATATCTATAGAATACCACGTAACACTTCCTATGAATTTCTTATACATAATGCTTTATAAAGCATTATATAGCTTGCATGACATCTTATTGTGCCTGGCCTGTACCTATATAATTTCTTATATGTAGGTCGTATCACATGCATAACTCTTTATAGAGATCATATGAATTTACAATGTTGGGTTTAATAACACATTATAAATGCGATTTATAAAAGTGATTTATGTTAGCCAGGAGAGCAAACAACAGCAGCAGGTTATTAATATAGCTGAGATTAGTAATAGCTTCAGAACAGCTTTGCTTACTTCTTGTAAGTAGTGTATGTCGCTCCACTGACGTAACACTCTATAACATTAGCACATACAGTGTTGTATTTAGTGTTCTTATGAACAGATATAATAATGTGTTAAGGAACCTGATTCTAAAAAGTCATATGCTTCTGCTTTATAAATTACTACTGTAATTATATACTATAACTCTTTATATCTATATTTAGTTTACATTACTTACAACTTTCATAAATTTCTAAAGTTTTATTTATTCATCTTAAACCCATTCACTGGGCTCTATGGTGGCCAGTCTATAGTAATAATATAATAACTGCTTTTTAGTAATCATAATATTTATTTATTTATTATATTTTTATTCACATAGTTAACCAGCATTGTGTATTTAGTGTTCGGAATCAATTTGAAAAGAATCAAAACAAACGGAGTCATTTATTGAATCATTTCCTAAAGAATCTGAATCAGAATGAATCATAGTAAGATCTACTATACACACTATCTCTCTCTCTCTCTCTCTCTCTCTCTCTCTCTCTTTCTCTCTCTCTCTCTCTCTCTCATTCCTTCTTGCTTATATTCACCCCGCCCCCATACCCCACCAAAAAAAAAAAAAAAAAAAAAACACTGCCTCCATCTGATTGGATGAGCACTGGCTCAGTGTCAGAAACAGCCCCTCCCTCCAGCCGACCCCTCCTCCTCTCTGCCTCAGCTCTGAGCTGAGGTCATGTTCAGCATGTGCTGGAAGCGACTGGTGGAACAATATCTGCACACTGGACTGGATCAGAACCAGGTCCAGTGAAGAGGCTGAGTGATAGGAGCTAGTAATGGAAAGCAAAGCCCAAACCCGCCAGCGACAGTTTGGGTTTATTTGTTTTCCACCAGACACGTCAAGCCCCCTTAACCTCCACCAACCCGGATAATCTAGTCCCTGACCTTCTCTCTTTTACTCAGTGTCTCATATTTTCTATTGTGATGTCAAACAAGCACCATGCTGCCTTTACTGTTAGTACTTTCTGAGTACTAACATGAAAATAGGTTATGTTTTCCAAGCTCAGTGCACAAGTTCAGTAACCACAAAGTAGAGTCTGATGTGCTGAAGTACTTAGTGGTGGTGATGGGAACCAGTGGTGGTGATATCTACAATGCAAATATGGCCGGCTATCCAAAACCACCAGTATGACTACACGTCTATGTTTGATATGTTGACTTCTTTGGGAACTACATTGCCCTAGAACTTCCTGCATGTACCCTTCCACCATGGATGTATTTGAAAAGTATGTTTGGTGGGTAGTGAGCAAGCCATGGAGTTGGTGGTGTTTTTGGCAATGTATATATATATTGAATGGAAAAGCAAACCATGGCCCCCCCACCCTCCAACTTCTATGGCTCAGGCCCAAAACCCCAATTGCTAAGCCATCCTAATGTTTCTGGCATCAGTCCATATACATGTATTGCATAATAACTTGAGGGACCTTGCATTGATGTTAGAACCCTTCAGACGTCTGGTTACTATCACCACCACTGTAAACAATCTTGACCAATCAAGTCACATTAAATCACTGTACATTTATGTGAGTAAACATGTAACTTGGACTGGAATATTTGTGAAAAGCATCTCCATTTTTGTCCAATTTTATTTTTCTACATTGGAACACAGCAATGGCCTTTTACACTGTATGGATATTTCAACATATATGGACCAATAGAAGTGCTCCAAAATAGCTTGGAAAAAATTCTGGCTCCATTGACTTGCATTGAAGGTAAAGAAAGTTTTTGTCCTCTCCTGTAAAGTTACCATTTTTCAGATATTTGTTTTTCGTTGGACAGCAACCATATATATATATATATATATGCTATACTTGGTGAATCCAGCGGTTCAGTCTGAGGCGTCTCTAACACGCCCCCAGCTTCAACTTTCTGAAGTTAATTAAAGACATGAGCAAGTCCTGTATATCATCCAAATCTGTACATTACTGTTTACACCATCAAACGGCCATTCATTCCTCTGCGGTACTGACTGACGCGGACGCGTAGGAATCACAGCCGTCTTGGATTAAACGATTCACTCCTTTATTGTCTTCAGAAGAGTGAAAAAGTGCACCTCGGAGATGTCATTTCATCTGGATGCTATCACGCTGCTTGATGAATCCTGTGGCACATCGTGGTCCGTCTTGAAGAACTTGTCAACATCCATCTCTGATCCATTTTCTTTTCTTTGCTTTTCTTCTTTTCTGACATTGAAACATTGTGGGAGGTCTGCATGCTTGTATGCTGAAGCTATGTAATGCATACGATTGCATCCCAAACAAACATAAAGAACATACTGAAGAACTTATTTCTTCACTATAGGCTAAATACAGATTGGGTGTGCAGGGTTTATCTTCAGCAGTGGCTGTGACCCAAAAAAATCTTTAAATGTAAAATGGAAAAATTCTGTTTGCTGTTTTTAATAGAAGAGTTTGATGTAATACGTAAACACCATTCTATACAGCCCATTTAGATTAATCAAAGAACATATTAGCATACACATAAATCAATTCACTCTACATCAGTTTAGCCCCTTGAGTTATAAGCACACTGTTTTCAGCCCAGACTACTTCTTGATTTAGAGTTAACACAAGACCAATCAGAATAGAGGTCATTTCCAGATAGATGTAGAAGTTAGTAGAGTTAGTTAGTTGAGTTAGTAGATTTTGAGTTAGAAGATGTGTTTTAATCACTGTACTAGTGATGTTCAAGCTGAATCGATTAACAATTAATTGATAGAGCACAAGTATTTGTCCAATGTTTTCAGTTAAATCGTGTATTTAGTTACAATAAACAACAGATATTTTAATATTTATATTTTTCTTACATTTGTGTCCACGTTAAGCTTCAACTTGCATATGCAGAAGTGCATATAACAGGAGGACCAGAGATTAGTTTTCTGGACTGCTCCCAGAACAACAAACAACGTTTACTCCTGACCAACTGCACCATACTTTTAAAAGTGAAAAAAGAGACCATATTAACCCTTTCAACAATGCAAAAACAGACTGTATTAACCCCTTCACTAAAGCAAAAATAGACTGTATTAACCCCTTCACCAAACCAAAAAGAGACTGTTTAACCCCTTCACCAAACTAAAAAGAGACTGTGTTAACCCCTTCACTAAAGCAAAAATAGACTGTATTAACCCCTTCACCAATGCAGAAAGAGGCTATATTAACCCCTTCACTAAAGCAAAAATAGACTGTATTAACCCCTTCACCAAACCAAAAAGAGACTGTATTAACCCCTTCACCAAACCAGAAAGAGACTGTATTAACCCCTTTACCAAACCAGAGAGAGGCCATATTAAACTCTTCACCAAAACAAAATGACACTGTATTAAACCCTTTACCAAACCAGGCAGAGACTGTATTAACCCCTTCACCAAACCAGAAAGAGACTGTATTAATCCCTTCACCAAACCAATAATAGACTGTATTAACCCCTTCACCAAACCAAAAAGAGACTGTATTAAATCTTTTACCAAACCAGAAATAGGTCATATTAAACCCTTAACCAAACCTAAAATAGACTGTATTGACTCTTTCACCAAACCAGAAATAGGCCATATTAGCCCTTTCACCAAACCAGAAAGAGGCCATATTAACCCCTTCACCAAACCAGAAGTAGACTGTATTAAACCCTTCACCAAACCTAAAATAGACTGTATTAACTCTTTGACCAAACCAAAAAGAGCCCATGTTAACCCCAACACCAAACTAGAAAGAGGCCATATTAAGCCCTTTACCAAACCAGAGAGAGGCCATATTAAACCTTGTATCAAACCAAAACGAGACTGTATTAACCCCTTCACCAAGGCCACAGCCCTCCGGTGGACCCAAAGTGTTACTGCACCACACTTACTACAACTACACTTCTATAACCAGGTTTGAACTGAAGTTAGAGAATAATAAGTATCAGTATGTAATAAGTCTGGGACTTTAACTCATTTAGGTGCTGATAATGTTCTGAATAGTGACCTTTTTTTCAGAGAATCACTGTAACATTACTCGGTCAAACCATTTAACCGCAACAGGAAGCCTTACTGTGGGTTAAATCAATACATGTGCTAACACTAGAGTTAACCATTTAGGTTCAGATGAGAGGGGATATATGTGAGGTGATATCATTCCATTCTCTGCAGCATGAATTCCATTGGAATCATGTTGGCTTGTCCAGGTCACACAGAGAACAGAGAAACAGCTATCACGGTCAGCCTAGCCGCACTCCACGTCTCAGTCACGTCTGTGGCAGGCTGAGTCACTCATGGTTCATAGCGAGAGACTTCATTGAGCAACACAGCACTAGTCTCAGTGATGAAATCAAGGAACTTAAGAGCTTCTCAGCAGCAGTGAAGCAGTTTAGCGTGCACGGGCAGTGAAGTCTAGCGATTGGAAGTGACACAGTGACACACATTTTTGAGTGTGTAGTCTCTGAAAGTGTGTGCAGTCTCTATATCCTGAAACAAGGACCATACAGAAGATGATTCCATAGGAACGTTGCAGGGAAGGAAGCCCACCTAAACTCATATTCCACGTCTATATTTGTTTCCTGTGTGTTGACTTGCTTTCACTTAGAGAAGGAGAGCACTTAGCTGGTGCCGGTAAAGGTTAACGTGAGGTGAATGGATGTGTTGTGAGTGTGAGGACGTTGCTGAAGGCAGGTGGTTTCTGTTTTTTTGGCCTGGCAGCCGTGCGTGCCGATGTTGTTGTTGTTTGGGTTTGCCGGGATGTGTTTTCGCTGTTCGTCTGTGTGTATGAGAAGGTAGGTCAGTGAGAGGCTTGTGGAGAGAGGTGAAGTATGAGGCAGCATTTTTCCTCTGTGTGTGCACACACACACACACACCTCAGCGTACACACAGGCCGTGGCCCCCTGCTTCAGGAAGTCCGCTGCACAGGAGACGTTAAACACTCAGTTCCTGTTTGACATACGTTCCTACCAGAGCCAGGCAGGCCAGAGTACACTCACACTTACACAGGCAGCCACACTCGCCCACAAGGAGGTGACAGGGTGCACACAGACACAGGTTTGGTTATATACAGTGTAGGGGTGTGCCATATGGTATTGTACACAATAATATTGCCAACATTTTCGATATTATACCCTGAAATATCGTGCCATATCACTCATCCCTAATTATCACATCAGGTACTACTTTTACTGTTTTTAGCAAAAGAAAAATTCTCACTTTTCTCATTTTCCCATTATATATCTACTAGAGACAGATTTTATCTGTCCAGTATCATTCATTTTACTTCAGTCCTGGATATATGGAGATATTTGGAGTGCATTATTTAGTATTGCGACATTCTGGATCATTGACTTCTGTTACAATCTGATAAAAATTCTTGTATTTTGTAATATTTCAGTTAGGGGTGTGGCATATCATATCGTATACAATAATAAAATTTAATTTTCATTTTGTTGCAGTAGTGTATTCTTAAACAACTTTTTATCATATCGCCAAGAATATCGATATCGCAAAAATATCATAAAATATCGTGATATTATTGTAGAGCCATATCGCCCACCCCTAAAAACAGTGTCAGGACATACATATCTATACATATCATGCATATGCATCTATCTCTCTCTCTCTCTCTCTCTCTCTCTCTCTCACTATTGCTTTTGACTGCATGTGCATTGGAAAGTGGAAAACTTCTGCACACCTTGTTAGCCCCCTTGGTCAGGACCCCTACAGGACCACCCCAGAGTAGGTACCATTAGTGTGTTGGATGATTTACAGCACTGCAGTGACACTCAAGTGATGGTGGTGTGTTAGTGTGTGTTATGCTGTCGTGAGTGGATCAGACAAGTGTTTAAACAGTGTATCCACTCACTGTCCACTCTATTAGACACTCCTACTACTTGCTGGTCCACCTTGTAGATGTAAAGTCAGAGACGGCAGCCCATCCGCTGCTGCACAGTTTGTGTGGACACAGGATGCTGCCCCCAGGACACTGTTGGCTGGATGTAGCTGGTTGGTGGACTATTCTCTGTCCAGCAGTGACACAGAGGTGTTTAAACACTCCAGCAGCACTGCTGTGTCTGATCCACTCACACCAGCACAATACTCACTAACACACCAGCAGCATTTCAGTGTCACTACAATGCTGAGGATGATTCACCTCTCTAATAGTACCTGCTCTGTGCCTTCCAGGACTGTAGAGTTCTTCTCTATGATAAAAGAGAGGTTTCTAATAAGATGCTCAGTACAGGTATATAAGACTAAGCCTAGGCTTAACTAGGGGTGTGTTTAAAAAAATGGATTTTTCGATTTAAATCAATCTTCATTTGAATAATCCGATATCGATTCGTATAAACCCGAGATCGATCTTTAAAATTACTATTCCAGCACATCAGTTAAGCATGGCTGGAGCACAAGTAAAGGCGCCCCAGAACTTGAAAGCAGATGTCTGGCTACATCTTGGATTCAGAAACCAGGACGATATATAAACATATAAACACTAATGTTTTTAGTAATGGTAGGTTGAGTGTTCCTTGTACGTTTACCACATTAGTTCTCTGAAAATCTATTTTCATATTCAAACAAAACATATTATTGTAACTGAAATATCACTGAATGAATCGATATTGAATTGAATTGAATTGAATCTGAAATCGAATTGAATTGGGACCTGTGAATAATAATAGCATAGCATTGTGAATCAGTGGCGATACCCAGCCCTAGGCTTAACCCTTTAGGTCACTAACCCAAAGGCATTGGTTTTGCTCACATGATGCTTCTGTAAATCACCTTATCCTCAAAATGCATGAAAACCAACACGTACCCACCCACCAACACACACACACCCGCTCCCGTCTTCACAAGGCTATGAAAAAAAGCCACCGCCACTTTTCAGTTGAACTGCTCTGTGACCCCTTCCTCCCCTCCGCCTCCTCCTCCTTCTTCTTCGTCTTCTTCTTTTTCAAAAAAAAAAAAAAAAAGGCCCAAGTATTCGGCTGACGTGTTTGGAGCTTGAGCCTGCGCCCAGAAAAACGAAGGCAGTGGAGATAGGATCACGCCTGACAGGTTCCTGCACGGGCCGGCTCATACACTGCTCCCAGTAGACCTTTGGGGCATGGCAGTCATTACCTACACTAACAGTGAGACAGTGGGAAAATGCAACACTCTCTCGTTCTCTCTCTCTCTCTCTCTCTCATTCTCTTGTTCTCTCTCATTCTCTGCACAGCCAAGCCTCAGACAGAGTGAAAGAGGGTGTTTATCTCCACACTGCCTCGATTACAACACAGCAATTATGCAAACAGAATATCCCATCCAAGACAAACTGGTGGTTAGAGTAATTAGATTTTGGGAGGTGGGTGGGGGGGGTAGTGGGGGAGAACAAGGAGGGAGGGGGGGGGGTGCTTTTGTTTTCTTTAAACTGTTACAAGAACAAATAGAGGCGCGATCCATGATTGTGCAAATCGTTTCGGAGCTAAGTACTGTAATCTAGACGCGCTCGCCCGCCGCTCTGAATGGGATTTCTGAAAGGGATTAGAACTCAACCCCGCACAACTATTCATTCACATGTGTCGCCGGCCTCGCGCTGTAATTTCATTCTCCAGAAGATGGATAGCGCTATGCGATGAGGTCAACTCGCTGGAGAAATAACAGTGCTCCTGCCTCCGCGAGTCTGTAACGCAGGCCGTGAGAAAAGCAGCCCAGTGTTTAGTTTTTTTCTTTTCTGGCTGAAGCACAGGTTTGCCGCCGGTTCCGGTGCTCCTCGGGTTTCTGGTGACGTTCGAGTTGCGTCTTTCGGCATTGTTGTTGCTCCCGGGGTCCGTTCGGATGGGTATCGTGTTTACTCTGCGCGGCAGATGAAATCCTCTCCCCCTGCGCTCCTTCTCGGGCGTCCCGGGGCACGTGCGCCCGGGGTATTTTTAGCAGCGTGGATCGTGTGACGTGCCAGGCGAAACGGGACCGATTACGTGAAACGGGAGCTAGAATGGGTGGGAGGCTGGACGGGCGGACGGATGGTTGAAGGGAAGAAGGGCAGAGGAGAAGCGTCCTTGCGGCATGGATGATGTCATCACCCAGCCTGAAAGAGGACACTCAGCCAGACGGTAATCGGGCAGTAGGCCAGACAGTCCAGTGCTGCAAGGGCGGTCACCCAGCAGTGCTTAGCAAGGCTCCCCGAGAGCCATCACTCACTCGGAGCAGCGTATTCCAGACCTGCAGTGTCCAGCTTCAATCAAATCTCTGCACTCATTAGCTTTTAACTGTCTTTAACCCTCGTTGTGAGTTATTATAGCTGTACGTTTCAGATTATTATACCATTAATAACACAGTAATAACACAGTAATAAGACAATGATACATTCCAGGTGGTTGCTAAGACGTTGCTAGGCCTTTGCTATGGGGGTTATATGCTAAGGTGCTGTTAGATAATTGCTTTGGTATTCCAGGTCATTGCTAAGGTGTTGCTGGACCATCACTATTGTATCCCAGGTGGGTGTTAATGTGATGCTAGAGCATTGCTATGGTATCCCAGGTGGGTGTTAATGTGATGCTAGACCATTGCTATTGTATCTCAGTATGGTATTAAGATGATGTTAAACCACCACTATCGGATCCCAGGTGGGTGTTAGGATGATGCTAGACCATTGATATTGTATCCCAGGTCATTGCTCAGGTGTTGCTGGACCATTACTATTGTATCCCAGGTCATTGCTAAGGTGTTGCTGGACCATTACTATTGTATCCCAGGTGGGTGTTAATGTGATGCTAGAGCATTGCTATGGTATACCAGGTGGGTGTTAAGGAGATTCTAGAGAATTGCTATGGTATCCCAGGTGGGCTTTTAGGTGTTGCTAGACCATCACTGTTGTATCCCAGTATGGTGTTAAGGTAATGCTAGAGCATTGCTATGGTATCCAAGGTGAGTTTTAAGGTGATGCTAGATCATCAGTATGGTATCCCAGGTGGGTGTTAAATTGATGCTAGACCATTGCTATGGTATCCCAGCTGGGTGTTAAAGTGATGCTAGACCATTGCTATGGTATCCAAGGTGAGTGTTAAGGTGATGCTAGATCATCAGTATGGTATCCAAGGTGAGTGTTAAGGTGATGCTAGACCATTACTATGGTATCCCAGCTCTGTGTTAAACTGATGCTAGACCATTGCTATGGTATCCCAGCTGGGTGTTCAGGTGATGCTAGAGCATTGCTAAGGTATCCCAGGTGGGTGTTAAGGTGATGTTAGACAATCACTTTTGTGTCCCAGTTGGTTGTTAAGATGTTGCTTGATCATCGGTATGGTATCCCAGGTGGGTGTTAAAGTGATGCTAGAGCATTGCTATGGTATTCAGGTGTGTGTTAAGGTAATGTTAGCCAATCACTATTGTATCCCAGGTGGGTGTTAAGATGATGCTATACTATTGCTATGATACTCCTGGCAGGGGTTAATGTGCTGCTAGATAATCACTATACTATCCCGGGTTGGTGTTAAAGTGATGCTAGACCATTGCTATGATATCCCGGGTTGGTGTTAAAGTGATGCTAGACCATTGCTATGATATCCCGGGTTGGTGTTAAAGTGATGTTGGACTATTACTATGGTATCACAGGTGGATGTTTAGGTAAATATGAGGTAAATAGCAGTTTCAGGATGTTTTCCATTTTCCTATTTATTCCTATAGAAAAATAAAAACACTATACAATGACCACATTGGTCAATTTGATTAAAAACTACACAAATAAGAAGATGGGCCCTGTGTGACTGTTTATACCAATTACAGCTAGAAACCTTGAGTGAGTGGGAATCTCCCATCCAAGTACACTTTCATCAGCTCACGCAGTAAAACATAATGCCACGGCTGAACAGTGCCACTGAGGGCCGTCCACTTTACTAAACAGCAATAAACCTTGAATTAGCTGATCACTATTATTCTTGTTATATCACTGAAACAGCACGTTTGGCCTGCTGCGTTGTCCCCAGACTGTTTGTTTGTTAGATAAAATTTTCAGCAGTTTAAGACAGCTGCTGCTTTATATTTGTTATCACCCTCATGGAAATACTGAGGGTGAGCCACAGCCCACACTTCCACTTTGAATACTCTCTCTCTTTCTCTCTCTCCGTCTTTCTCTCTCTCTCATAATTCATTAAATGTTACCGAGGGCGGCGCAGAATTTCCATGGCCGTGTGCTCGGGTGCCTTGGTCTTTGAGTCATTTAAGTGAGCTCCAGTTCACTTTGCGACAGGAATGGAAAAACGTCTTGGCATTTTAATGGGCCCGCTTCTTTTTTAAATCCCACCGACACGCTAAACTGTACAAGCTAACTGTAGGTTGCGTCGGAGCGTGTTTTCCCATTACAAATTAGCCCCGTTTCAAAGACACTACATTTCGCCCCGGCGTCTATGCAGCTGTGTATGCAGTCATGCTGTGCTCAGAGCGCGGCTGTGGGTGAGGCTGTGCAAAGGATAAATGATGTGTTTCTTTAGTTTTACTTCATGGGCTCATGTTTTTTTTTGTTTTTTTTTATAGGACTTGTCAGGCTCATCAATTGCAGTGTTGTTCTACAGCTGCTTGCACAAAACGTAAGAGACAAATGAAGTTATGCCAGCCCTAAGGTTGTTCCCGTAAACTTGTTATTGGCCTTTATGTGGCACATTGACTCAACGAGGCGCCGCTAACTAGCGCTAATCTGACGCCGGTGGGGGCGGCCGACGTAGCGAGTTATTGAACTCCCATGCAAATGAACACAGGTGCAACTTCGTAATTGCCGTAATATGACCAGCGCGATGTAATAAGGCAGTGAGCCACCAGAGGCAGTGCTTCACTGCGATGTTATTATGAGGAAGAGTGTTTTTTTTTCAGGTACAATGTTAAGTGCCGCACCAGCGTAAAATATAATAAAATACCAAATTTTGTTTGAAAATTCGTAAAGTATGGTAACACTTAAGGTATGATAAGTATTTTTGGGCATTATATTACCGCCACACTGGTTTTCCAGTATGATCCTTTTATCTTTTCATTTATTTAAAACTTTTGCACGTCTATCAGCTGGACTGGGAACACGGTTTCCCCACCGAGGAGCTAGAGGATGTGGCTGGGGAGAGGGAGGTCTGGGCTTCCCTGCTTAGACTGCTACCCCCGTTTTCTGTTGTTCTGTGCTGAAAACTGTTATTGCTGTTGTTAGCATTCGTCCACTGCTGCTTTCCATTGACCAATCCGAGGATGTGTTTCTGACTTGTTAACCTCTTAGAGGCCCTGACTCGTCAGCTAATTAGAGGTTGTGTTTTTGACCTGTTAACTAATCTAAGGCTGTGATTCTGACTTGTCAGCCAAACTGAGGCTGTGTTCCTGACTTTTCGGCCAATCAGAGGCTGTGTTTCTGATTCGCCGACTAATTAGAGCCTGTGTTCCTGACTTTTCAGCCAATCAGAGACCAGAGTCCCGACTTGTCAACCAACCGAAGGCTTTTATATAAAAATATGTGCTGTAGGTGGGAGTAGGGTGGGCAATGCTTATGAGTTGCCATTAAAATATGAAGACAAAGGTGCTTATGGGCACTGACAGATGGCCGCAAGGAGGTTCTTTAAATCACCTGCCAGGGCTACTTTTGCTGAATTCGGCTATTTTTTAACTGGACGCCCACCGATTGCACCGACAAATGCGATTGTTACATAGCCCGGTCATAAGGAGCAGTCACTTCAGCAAACGTGCATCATTTATTTTGATTTGTTTGTAGGGCTGAGTATTGAAATTCAATAACCTCTCTGGCACTTTCCATACTACCATGTCATTCAGCGTCTGGGAGCATGTCTTGATTTATATGGGTCTGTAAATACTCCCACTACTCACCTTTGTGTCTTTATTCTTCCCAGAATAAAAGCATGTTGTGCATGTATCTGCAAACACGTCGATTCCTCTTCATCTATTGGTAATGTACGTCACTAGTGGACCCACTGGTGTCCCCCAGCAGTGAGTGTAAATCAATGTTTATAGCTGGGCGAGGAGAGAGTGAGGGGAAACGAGTGGATCTGACCAGATGACATCTCGCCGGAGGCGCCGTGGCGCAAAGCACAGGGCTGGTAAATTCGCCTGTCTGGGAATAATCCAGAGCCATCACTGGAGATTAGTAGCTCTTAAAGCTTGGCTGAAGCCTCCAGACTGCCTTTAGCCCTGTGTAAGACATCAGCCTTCCGGATAGGTGGCGGCGGTGAAGGCGGGGGGAAGGAGCCGGGGGTTTGTGCCCGGACGAGCCCCACATCTGTCTGAGCACAGAGACGAGGATGAATTATGGCTTTTCCCTTTATGTTTAGTTTGGATTATTCCAGGAATGTCCTGCCCGTGGTGAGGTGTAGAACCTCCTGAAGAAAGTCTGCATTGTTTCAAGCGACCGCTGGAGAAACACCCGGTCAATGGTTTCCCCCTTAACAAAACAAAAGACCCCTTTCACGTCTTCTGGATTATTTCGAGCAATCGTTCAGCGAGTCAAATTTACCCCGTCGCCACAAGCCAGCCACCTAAGGCATGGTTCTGGCTTCTGTAGGCCCTGGAGCTTCCAGGACGGTGTATTCAACAAGCCAGACTTCCGCCTGTCATCAAGAGGTTCATAGGCCGGCTTCCACAAAGGCTGTTTGACGGACATGCAAAACAACGGAGCGCAGACTGTTGTGTTTGAGCCTGTTTACACTTCGCATTAACATGTGTTTCAAGTCTAGATGGTATCTGGAGGTGCTTTGGCTGGATTCCGTTTCCACGAAATGGATCTCCACTTCCACGGGATGACATCCGGTTTTACTTTCCCACTTTTCTATTTAACCTCGTTTTTCCTGTATTGGCTTATTGGCCCAGGAGGCATCTGGTATGGGGAGAAGGTCCAGCCTCATCATTTCGTGGTGATGGAAGGTGTGATGTGCGATTCTTACAATGTGCCTTCAACAAAGCTCTGAGCTTTAAATGCATCACAACAAGAGGTTCTACACGTAGGGTGGTAACCTCAAGGCTTAAGGAATGTGATTGCGCTCTAATTCATGGTGGTTGTGGTTTTGGGGTGTACTGGCTCCGCACTAGCCTGACGTGTCTCCAGGCCTTTTGTTTTATTGTGGTTAAAAAAAGTAAGTTATGAAAATCTTGACTCTTCCTCTGAGAGAAACTTGTTTAAGGTACACGAGGGATCCCAAAACCAGCTGTGTACCGCGCCGTTCGTTTTTCTGACAGTGTGGGACCCTCACTGCCTTCAGGAGTAAATACAAGAGGAAGTGGCTCACAAGTAGCAAGTATTATGCCCTAACTGAACTGTTACTCTCTTTCTTACTCTCTCAGTCTTTATTACTCTTTCTCCCTCCCTCCATCTCTCTCAGTCTCAGTTGCTGTCTTTCTCTCTCTCTCTCTCTCTCCCTGCCTTTATTTCTGTCTCTATCTCCCTCTATCTCTCTCAGTCTCAGTTGCTGTCTTTCTCTCTCTCTCTCTCTCTCTCTCTCTCTCCCTGTCTTTATTTCTGTCTCTATCTCCCTCGATCTCTCTCAGTCTCAGTTGCTGTCTTTCTCTCTCTCTCTCTCTCTCTCTCTCTCTCTCTATCTCCTTGTCTTTATTTCTGTCCCTATCTCCCTCTATCTCTCTCAGTCTCAGTTGCTGTCTCTCTCTCTCTCTCTCTCTCTCTCTCTCTCTCTCTCTCTCTCTCCCTGTCTTTATTTCTGTCCCTATCTTCCTCTATCTCTCTGTCTCAGTTGCTGTCTTTCTCTCTCTCTCTCACTCTGTCTTTATTACTCTCTCTATCTTCCTCCATCTCTCTCAGTCTCAGTTGCTGTCTTTCTCTCTCTCTCTCTCTCTTTCTCTCTCCCTGTCTTTATTTCTGTCTCTATCTCCCTCTATCTTTCAGTCTGTTGCTGTCTTTCTTTCTCTCTCCCTCTCTCCCTCTCTTTGTCTTTATTGCTCTTTCTACCTCCCTCTATCTCTCTCAGTCTGTTGCTGTCTTTCTCTCTCCCTCTCTCTCTCTCTCTCTCTCTCTCTCTCTCTTTGCCTTTATTACTCTCTTTATCTCCCTCTATCTTTCAGTCTGTTGCTGTCTTTCTTACTCTCTCCCTCACTCTCTCTCTTTGTCTTTATTACTCTCTCTATCTCCCTCTATCTTTCAATCTGTTGCTGTCTTTCTTTCTTTCTCTCTCCATCTCTCCCTCTGTTTGTCTTTAGTACTCTATCTCTCTCTAACTCTCTTAGTCTGTTGCTGTCTTTCTTTCTCTCTCCATCTCTCCCTCTCTTTGTCTTTATTACTCTATATCTCCCTCTATCTCTCTCAGTCTGTTGCTGTCTTTCTTTCTCTCTCTCTCTCTCTCTCTCTCTCTCTCTCTCTCTCTCTCTCTCTCTCTCATGCTCTCTTGTTCTTTCTGTCTCTCGCTGTCTCTCTCTTGGTCTCTTTTGTTGTTTTTTTCTCTCTTTCACTTTTCTGTTTCTCCCATCACTGTATCTCAACTTGTCACTTTCTCTCTGTCTCTCTCACTTTCTCTCTGTCTCTCGCCCTATGTTTACTGTCTCTCTCTTTCTCTTCATCCTTATTTCACACCATCTCTATCTCTATCTCTCTCTCTCTTTCTCTCTCGTGTTCTCTCTGTCTCACTGCCTCTATCTCTTTCACTGGTTCTTTATGTTTTTCACAGTTTTTCATTCTTTCCCTGTATCACTCTTTATCTGTCTTTCTCTATCTTTATCTTTGTTTTTTTCTCTCGCTCTCTCTCTCTCTCTCTCTCTCTCTGTCTCGTGTTCTCTCTTGGCTTTTATCTGTCTCACTGCCTCTATCTCTTTTACTGGTTCTTTATGTTTTTCACAGTTTTTCTCTTTCCCTATATGACTCTTTATCTGTCTCTGTCTCTCTATCTTTGTTTCTTTCTCTCTCTCTTTCTCTCTCTCTGTCTCAAAGTCTCTCTCTCTCTTTCACTGGTTCTTTCTCTCTTCTTTCACTTTCTCTGCCTCTCCTATGAATCTTACTCTCTCTTTTTGTCATTCTCTTATTTGCGCTTGTCCTCTCTTTTGTTGTTTCTCTCATTCTCTCTCTCTCTCTTGCTTTTTGTCAGTCTCTCTCTGTCTCTCTTCTTTTACATGGTATCTTTCTTTCTCTCTCTTTCTTTTGCTGTAACACTCTCTCCCCATCTCTCTCTCTGTCTTACAGTCTCTTTCTCTCTTCCATTGGTCCTTTCTCTCCCATTAACTTTCCCTGTCTCTCCCCTTACAGTGTCTCTCCTCATCTCTCGCTTTTCCACAGTATCGCTTTCTCTTGCTATCTCTGTCTCATTGTGTCTCAATCTCTCTCTCTCTCTTTTACTGTACCACCCTCCATCCCAGCCAGCCCCCCCTACACACACACTCTCTCTGAGTCAGTGCTCTCTGGTGTGCAGCAGTCGGGGGAACAGGCCTGAATAGATGAGCAGTTTGGACGCGTGTTTGGCCACGCCCTCCTCATCAGCTGTGCTGGGGCAGTGGGGAATGCCTGCTGTAATTAGCAACTCTCTCTCTCTCTCTCTCTCTCTCTCTCTCTCTCTCTCTCTCTGTATTTCTTATTCTTTGAAGTCACTCACGTTCCCCCTCACACTCTCGACGAAACGCCCAGCACTCAGCGAAAGGCCTTTCTCTCTCTTTCGGCCGCAAAAGGCAATTAATTTCACGCCCGGAACCGAATTCCGAAGAAAACAAGGTGAAAGAGAGGCGCTGGCGTCGAGGGGTTTCTTCTCGTCTATTAGCGTACAAAGGGAAGCGATACTGTTTGAAGCTCTGAGCTTTGTAGCACTGATACAGTAGTACGCGCTGTAGGCCCCTGGCGCAGAAACCCCAAAATAGACGTAGGTTGATTGGGACAGTGTTCCTTTTCTCTTCTCTTTTTTTTTTTTAGCACAGTCGAGTTATTTCTTCAGAGAAAACAGTAGGGCTACAGCACGGATACAGTGGCCTTGATTCAAAGCTGGTAGAAATATGAGTAGCGTAACGTGGAGAATCATTCATGCGGTCCTATTGTGAATGCGCTGTCGGGGTTGTGGAACATTCTCTGACTCATCTCTGGCATCCGCTGCAAAACGATGACTCAGAGCAGGAGGCACACACATTTCACAGCATTCTGTGTTGTCTGTGTGTGTGTGTGTGTGTGTGTGTGTAGGGGGGGGTGTGGAGGGAAAGAAACGAGTTCACAGATTTCCATCTGCAAGACAGACAATCATAGATACGGGCTGAAAAAGGAAAGACACTACATTTGCTTGCATTAGGACCAGCAGGCTGTGAACACATCATGATAGGTGCATGAAAAGCCTTTGGAGAACAAGCGGACCACTAACCACGTTCAAGTCTCAAACTGTTTACAACGATGTAGTTACAAAGCAGTTACAACATGTATACAAAGGTGTCAGAAGTATTCACATTCATTACTCAGGTAGAAGTATAGATACTAGGGTTTAAAAGTTGAAGTATCAACTCAAACTTTTTATTCCAGTAAAAGTGTAAAAGTACTGCTTTCAAAACTACTTAAAGTATAAAAGTAAAAGTAAAAAATGCCATTAAGTACAAAAGCTTAGGCCGCACCACAGGGGTCTATAGCGCACTAGCCCACCTCCCCCCAAAAATCATTCTTCTAAAAGCCATAATGACTATAATGTTATATTAAAATGTTAATGTTGATAAATTTGGGATGTGATAGACTTCCTGTTTCAGCCGATTATTCGCCCATTGAACATGAATGTATTTTAGTACAATGTAAATATATTAAAGAAGCATATCTGTGTACTACTGAACATTAACATATGTGTAATGGAGCAGAAGATATGATGACTAGTTGTCTATAAGTATTGTAACGGTGCACAAAGTCAAACTTCAAAGGCATGTTATCAATAATCTTTACTGGAATGTAAATGTACATAATGAAAACAAGCTGTAATGAAATAAGAGTAACGAGACTATGTTTAAATGTAAGGAGTAGAAAGTACTGATAATGGAGTGTAAATGTAAGGAGTGGAAAGTACTGATAATGGAGTGTAAATGTAAGGAGTAAAAGTAAAAAGTAAGCTGAAAAATAATAACTCCAGTAAAGTATGAAGTATGAATAACCAAAATTTCTACTCAAGTAAGGTAACAAAGTATTTGTACTTCATTACTTGACATCTCTGTGTACATATATATATATATATATCTTCAGTTGTGTTGACACTTGTGAATTCCCCAAATACCAGACTCTTGACTGCACACTTTCTGGTAGTGGGGGACCACTACTATATTCACACTCTCCCCTCACCCTCTTAGGGGTCAGTCATGGGCTGAAGGTTAGGGAACCAGCCTTGTGGCCAGAAGGTTTGAGTCCCAAACCAACAGGACAGAATTGAAGTGCCCTTGAGCAAGACCCCCAACTGTTCCCAAATAGAGCTGTGGCTGTGACTGCCCACTGCTTTATGTATTTGTGGGTGTTTCACTGTATTGATAGGTTCAATGAGGGGGGTTAAATTCCTCTGTGTGCAAACACAAATCACAAAGAGTTCTGAATTCTAACCAAAGGTACATAAGAGCAAAGCTGTTCTTTAGTTTTGAACTAGTTTAACTCTTCATTTACTCAAAAATTCTCAGCAGCTCAGTTTAATGAAGAAGGTAGCATTTGTTTTGGACTCCACTAGCTGCTGGTGCTCCTGCTTACGGATGGCTGTGGAAACACTATGGTTCAACCTCACCTCCCGACGCTGGAGTGCATGTGTGGGAGGTTGAACAACTCAGAGATATGGATACATATAGGAACGTTAAAGGTTTGGGCACCCCAGTCCAACTGTGTTGTGTTGATGTTTAAGCACAATTACTGTTTATTTGTTGAATGAATCTTAATGAGTGAAGAAGATGTTCACTGTATGTGTCTGTAGTGTTATTACTTCCTAAGTTCCTAAGTTAAATACTAAAGGAAAGAATGCTGTGGTTGCTTATGTTTGCAAACATCCTGGTGAACCTTCCCAGTACACTGAAGTATACTTTATTTAAGTGCACCAAGTATACTTCAATGCACTCATGATTAATGTTGTACTTAGTATGCTATAGGTATGTTTTATTACTTATATTAAATACATCTAAATATACTCAACTGTACTATTTTGAGACACCACTAAGTATATTTAAGTGTGTCTGTATTTTTAAGAAATATACTTTGGGTCAGGTATTTAGGATAACTATTATTTAGTATTCTAATAAAATAAAATAAATATAAGTATAATTAAATAACAACATCTAAACCATATGTGATAAATACACTCTGAGTATGTTCATAAATATATATTTAGTTGGAACAAAGAATATTTTAAAAAATACTGAAAAACATGTAGTTAATTACATTTAAACGTGTCATAGCGGCATCACAAAATAGTACAATTAAGTATAATTATAATAGAATTAAGTATATTTTAATAGCGCTATGATATTTATTTAGCATATTAGTACATAGTATACAAAAATAACACACTTTGATTTTGTTATTCGTAAGTGCATTAAGTATACTTCAGTGTACTATTTTTTCACCTGAGGATACTTAAGAGCACTAAAAGTCTATTTAGAAATGATGAAATCAAATTAAATAATTCTTTTAAGTATACTCCTGTTTCCCAAAGGCTTGATCTTGAGTTTGAACTCTTTTCATCACCATCCTTGAATAAAAGCTCCTGAAAGTATCATCTCACTTTATAGCTTCAGTAAAACAAGAGTGAACTGAACTGAAATAGAAACGCCGCGTGTGTTGATATGTGAAAGTAAAGCCAGATCTCATCCAGAGCTCATATATAAAATCATCCAAATACATTTTTTTCGGCTGCATATGCTCACATAAAGTAAAGTCAGTGCTCTACTTTTATCAACACACTCATGTTTTTATGAGCATGTGTTTGGATCAGGTTTTTTTCAGTACAGGTTTAAATGCATATTAGTCCACCCCCTCCCCCCACCCCCCCCCAAAAAAGCCAACCTTACCTCACTGTGTGTGCGTTCGCGTTTTTCCATGCGCCGGTGTGTTTATGAGCACGAGTGTTCCCGCCTCCTCTGGTATGCTGGTGGGTGTGCTGCGTTTATGGGCTCCTTTGAACGAGGGCTGTGGTCCTAATTACGTGCGAGCCCCTGCTTTATGCTCAGCCTGTCCACCCCAGAGGAACAGAGTAACCCCAGAGGAACAGAGTAACCCCAGAGGAACAGAGTGGCAAACAAGCAAATGCATGCAATCCTACCGTTGGTCGAGACGGAGGCGAACAGCCAAGGCATGCACAGTGTCTGAAATTTGGTTCTGTAGATTTGTGCTGAAGCCAGTTACAGTTACTTTGCAATTGCTTCTGAATTAGATTGCAGGCAACATAACAAGTTGCATAGAAGTCTCATCGTGCTAAGCCAGCCTAACACTTGCCTGTGGCTGTGTGTCAACAGAAGCTCTGTTAAAGGCTGGTTCAACACGGTAAACCTTTTAATGAACCTCTCGAGTTGCCTGCAATGTAATTTTGAAGCATTTGGAAAAGAATCACAGTTGCATGCAAGTTATTAGATCCAGTAACGATGAAGGTACTTGTAAATGTTGAAGCAACCACCGGATGCATTGTCAGCTTTTTGATTGGCTCGAAACTTGGTCCATAAAGTTGAGATGCTTACAACTGTTGCAAGTTAAGTTTCCAATAAGTTGCAAAACGCATTCTGTTATGCATTTTAGTTTCATGTAGTTGCTTTCAGGTATAACACTGTTGGAATATTTCCAAATGAAAGTGTTTTGCTGAGCAAACTAAAGCTTCCTGTGTGGAAAATACAATGTCGGCAAGTAACCATCCAACGACCTTAGTTTTCCAAGCTCTTAGGCCTGAGACTGTATCACCTGTGAGTTTGAAGGCAACAAGCCAAAAGGCCATGTATTCCTGGAATTGGTGTCCTCCCTCTCCCTCCTTGACAGAGAACCGAGCCTCTTTTCACACATACCCTTTCATTGTGAGTGCAAGCCGGAGTCGAAATCCCGGAAACATTGACGCAGCAATTACCTGCATTGAGACTTAATGCAGTTCCTGCGAAGAGCTTGTGTGTGTGTGTGTGAACTTTGGAATGTTGAGTAAGGTATCAGCTTCTTGCTTTCGCAATGGCCCATTATTCCGCCAGGATACAGGTAAAACGAAACAGTTCCTTCACGCATGCCTGGATGCCACTGCACAAAAGCATGACCACCTACAACAAACTTTTCTCAGACACCTTTTAGGTTTCAGACTTGAACTTTGCACACGATTCAGAAGCCAAGGCACTCTTATCGGCCTTCCACTTAGGAGGATCTCAGATTTTGTTTAATGGGAATTCACACATTCCTGAGCCAAGGCTTAAATGGGGACCATTTAGATCAGGGGTGTTTAATTAGAGTTTAGTAAGGTCCACCTAGAGGAGATTTCCTCAGACCAAGGTCTGGACCATCATCATTTCTAACGTGTGTTATGGTTCAGTGGTGTATCCTGTTTACTGAAGTAGACTAGTATCTCCATCTTATACCATCAGCTACTGAAACACCAACACATCACACATGCCCTTCAGTATATTTCAGTATATTTACTGTTTAAATGCTGAACTGAATTAATTATTCATAAAGCTCCAAATAAATGTTTTACTCACTTTAGGTAAAAACAAGGGCTACATTAAAAAAAAAAATTGTTAACTCAGCTTCACAGATTGACGTTGGTGTTCCCCAAAACTAGACGAGCAGGTCCGTTCCATAACTGTTCTTGTCAAACAGTCAGTTTTCACTGTTGACTTTTCTGTTTTTAGAGCTTGTTATTCTTTCTGACTCGCTTTAGTCTCCGGCTGCTGCTTCTCACTTCGTACCTCGCCTGTGTGTGTGTGTCACACGCCCCAATCTGCACAGATCTGATTGGCTAATTAGCGCCTTCGGTGATTGTACAGTGCACACGATTGGTCTCTGGGTTCACTGCGCCGTAAAGCCTGTATACCGTAAAGACAAGAAAAGCTCCGCCGCTTAAAATAAACACAGTCAGAATTAAATCATTCTCAACAGTTTATCGGTTTGGGTCCACATTGGACAACGTCTGGGTCTGGGCTCGGACTGTGGCCCACCTATTAGTGACCCCTGATTTAGTGGGACAACAAATCACCATGCCTCACTGTTTCTATGGTGTCGAGCCTCAAAGAAGATTGAAAGTCAAACGGCATTCACAGTTTCTTGCATATGTCTGGTATACATGGCTGCTTAGATTACAGGGGTAGGCTTTGCATTGGCTTCGTATTAGGGATTTCATCAGATGTATTAGGGATTTTAGCAGACAGATTGCCAGAATTGATAGTGACTCCGCTGAGAATCTCTGTTGTTCAACAGATTTCCCACTCTATATGTCCCTTAACTGTAACCTTCATTGAAAATATGTATGCAAATATGCATATGCTATTGAATTAGCTTTCCCATATGGGACTACAGATTCCAGATCATAGTCTGGATAGTTGTGGTCTTTGGTTGTAGTAGGGGTGTAAGAAAGGCTGGCTCAACATGGTTGCCTGCAATGTAATTTTGAAGCATTTGGAAAATAATCACAGTTGCATGCAAGTTACTAGATCCAGTAACTATGAAGGTACTCCTATAAATGTTGACTTTTGAAGCAAGCAAGCCTGAAGGCTTAACAGGCAGTAGGAATCATCAAGCCCCACTAAACCCATTGTTTTGTTCGTGCTTCTATACTGGCAAGTGGTGAGAAAGACTGGACTGCAGTCATGCATGCTTCAAAGCTCTGGAATGATGCAGCACTTTGTGCAATTAAGCCCTAGTTGTTAACACATCACTTGAACCCCACTACATAACATCGGCTTAACCGTGTCATAAACATGTCAAGCCGTTTCCGACTCCTGCTGACCATATGGAACGTTTTCCTCCAGAATATCCTGTCTTCTGTAGGGGTCTTCTGAATGGCTGGGTCAGGCTTGTATCCTGTGGCTGGTCTTCCTTATCCTCTTCCTCATTCAACACTTCTAAGATCGCCAAATCTTCTCTAATGAAATAGCTTTAGTTTGGTGGTATAGGCTTACGAGTCAGAGGTGGGGCTTTATTTGGTTGAGGATCCATTTGATTGTTTTCCATCTATCAGTATTTTTCCAGTCTAACTTTCACATCCATAGAGGACCTGAGACTTTCATATAGGACTACTGGTCCCAGTTGGACAGTTGTGGTATTTGGTTGTAGTAGGGGTCTAAGAAAATATTGAAATATCGAATATCAGGATATTATATTTTGTGATACTGGATCGATTCTCAAAAACACAGTATCAATACACAGATTGAATCATTGTGTGTTGTGTTTAAATCTCTGACCTCTAGATGGCAGTGTTGTAATCCATTTTCAGCTCCACTCCAACATTAACAAGCAGCACAAGGGCGCAATGCTATTGTAGCACTGGCATCTAGGGCTGTGTATTGGCAATAACCTGGTGTTCCAAAAGTATCGTGATGCAGCAGGCATGATTCGATTTATCGTGATATATTGTGATTTTTTCAAATGCTACTATAAAAACACACCACTATATGAACAGGTTTGCCAGTGCTTACAATAGCATTGCGCCCTTGTGCTGCTTGTTATTGTTGGAGTGGAGCTGAAAATTGATTACAACACTGCCATCTAGTGGTCAGAGGTTTAAAACAACACACAATGATTCACCGTCTGCCAGGATTCTGTGTATCGATACTGTGTTTTTGAGAATTGATACAGTATCACTAAACATAATATCCCTATATTCGATATTTTTATATCTTCTTACACCCCTACGAGCAGCACTGTTCATATAGTGGTGTGTTTTAATACTGGGGTTTGAAAAATCACAATATATCACTTTGCTTGCAATATCGCAAATATCACAATATATTGATATATTATATATATTGTATTGCAAGGTTCTTGCCAATACACAGCCCTAGGTTGTAGAGAGAGATCATTGTATTTGGTGATCTTTTCAAGCTCTTTCTTCCTCGTTCTGCTGAGCGTCAGTCATATTTCTTGTCAGTAATATGAGTAACTATATGAGTAGCTACCATTGCTGGTGTCATAATGTGTAATTTCATGGCTAACGTTAAGTAAGCCTAATTTAGTTAGCCATTACCAAACATATGCCACACAATAGAAAGGGCAGCACAATGAAAAAAACCACTGAGGTTTGAACATGAATGCTGATCTATGCCCACCCAGACCAGTGGTAAACCAGGGGGTGGCATTTCTGGTCAGGGCTCTAAAGAGCATCTTGTAGGCACTTGCCTTGCGAGACCTGGGTCTGCGTCATTGTTCGCCTTAGGCGACCCGCAGGTTCCCAAGCGACTCATTCAGGGAGAGCGTGAGGTGACTCACCGCTGGAACACTTCAGACAGGTGGAGAGGTTGTGAAAGCGGCGCTTTTAATAAGCTGCGCTCATAATAAAAACACCAGTCATAGCCCGACGTTGGGTGACTAAGCCTCCGCTCGGCATGCCTGTTCTCAGCATTCCTTTCAGACACACTCACACTCGTGCTTTTGTTGGAGCCCAGGTCATTTAAGAACTTGGCACAAAAGTTGGAAGGACTTGAACTCCAGTCTTACTCTGCAGGCCGAGTTCACTGGCCTACTCACCCTCAGCTACCGGTCACTAATGTCAAGGCCGTGACACGTGTTAGCATAGAGTCACATGTAACGTATTATCGAGCGCTCGTGGCCGTGGAACAGGCAGGTTCTGCTGTTTATTGAACTGGACAGCCAGTTGATGCAGACAAGCTATAGGATTGGCGAGTTGATGAATTGGTCAGCAATGTATGTACGTGCTCTTAAATACGGCAAGTTCAACGAGTCCATGGACCCAGAACACAGGCTTAGGCTAAGGATTTGGTGCCTCTGGTCATGTGTTTTGTTGTATTTTCTCAGTGAAACTAGCACATTCTGCAAAGAGAACACACTTAAATATATATATATATATATATATATATATATATATATATATATATATATATATATATATATATATATATATATATATATATATAAGGAGTAATAAGGAGGTCATGGCATAAACAGAAACTGTATTTTTAAGTCAATTTAAACATCTGGAATGTTTACAAATTATTTTAATAGTCTTATTAGTATTAGATACATATCAATGAGATTTTAGATGATTGTATTTGACAAGATATAATTTTGCTGTGTAATATGGATTCATTTGAATGGCCTTAATCAGAGGAAACTTAATTTTCCTCACTATATTGTCGTGTTGTGTGGTTGGTATAGTGTGGTTGGTCGAGTTTAGTGGGTAACACTGTGAAGTGGTATAGTGTGGTTGGTATAGTATAGTGGGTTATACCATTTTGTTATATCGTGTGGCTGGTGTAGTGTAGTGGGTTACACAATGTAGTGATATAGTGGGTTGGTATAGTGTAGTGGGTTACACAATGTAGTGATATAGTGGGTTGGTATAGTGTAGTGGGTTACACAATGTAGTGATATAGTGGGTTGGTATAGTGTAGTGAGTTACACAATGTAGTGATATAGTGGGTTGGCATAGTGTAGTGGGTTACACAATGTAGTGGTTTGGTGGGTTGGTATAGTGTAGTGGGTTACACAATGTAGTGATATAGTGGGTTGGTATAGTGTAGTGAGTTACACAATGTAGTGATATAGTGGGTTGGCATAGTGTAGTGGGTTACACAATGTAGTGATATAGTGGGTTGGTATAGTGTAGTGGGTTACACAATGTAGTGATATAGTGGGTTGGTATAGTGTAGTGGGTTACACAATGTAGTGATATAGTGGGTTGGTATAGTGTAGAGGGTTACACAATGTAGTGATATAGTGGGTTGGTATAGTGTAGTGAGTTACACAATGTAGTGATATAGTGGGTTGGCATAGTGTAGTGGGTTACACAATGTAGTGATATAGTGTGGTTGGTATAGTGTAGTGGGTTACACAATGTAGTGATACAGTGTGATTGTTATAGTGTAGTGGGTTACACAATGTAGTGATATAGTGGGTTGGCATAGTGTAGTGGGTTACACAATGTAGTGATATAGTGGGTTGGTATAGTGTAGAGGGTTACACAATGTAGTGATATAGTGGGTTGGTATAGTGTAGAGGGTTACACAATGTAGTGATATAGTGTGGTTGGTATAGTGTAGAGGGTTACACAATGTAGTGATATAGTGGGTTGGTATAGTGTAGTGGGTTACACAATGTAGTGATATAGTGGGTTGGTATAGTGTAGAGGGTTACACAATGTAGTGATATAGTGTGGTTGGTATAGTGTAGTGGGTTACACAATGTAGTGATATAGTGTGGTTGGTATAGTGTAGAGGGTTACACAATGTAGTTATATAGTGTGGTTGTAATAGTGTAGTGGGTTACACAATGTAGTGATATAGTGTGGTTGGTATAGTGTAGAGGGTTACACAATGTAGTGATATAGTGTGGTTGGTATAGTGTAGAGGGTTACACAATGTAGTGATATAGTGTGGTTGGTATAGTGTAGAGGGTTACACAATGTAGTGATATAGTGGGTTGGTATAGTGTAGAGGGTTACACAATGTAGTGATATAGTGTGGTTGGTATAATGTAATGGGTTACACAATGTAGTGATATAGTGGGTTGGTATAGTGTAGTGGGTTACACCATGTAGTGGTATTGTGTGGTTGTTATAGTGTAGTGGGTTACACAATGTAGTGATATAGTGGGTTGGTATAGTGTAGTGGGTTACACCATGTAGTGGTATTGTGTGGTTGTTATAGTGTAGTGGGTTACACAATGTAGTGATATAGTGGGTTGGTATAGTGTAGTGGGTTACACAATGTAGTGATATAGTGGGTTGGTATAGTGTAGTGGGTTACACAATGTAGTGATATAATGTGGTTGGTATAGTTTAGTGGGTTACACAATGTAGTGATATAGTGGGTTGGTATAGTGTAGTGGGTTACACAATGTAGTGATATAGTGGGTTGGTATAGTGTAGTGGGTTACACAATGTAGTGATATAATGTGGTTGGTATAGTTTAGTGGGTTACAAAGCTGCCCCTTATGCTGTAGACTGGGATTTAATTCCCCACCTGACTAATTACCATAAACTCCATAAGATCTTGGACAAGAGTGCCACTACTTTCACCTACAAGCGTATATGTGAACTGTAAGTGCCACAAATTGGTATCATATTATGTTGTTAAAGTTTAAAAATTCCCAGGTGTTAATTAGTCAAGCTGTTTGGTGTCTGAAGTTTGCATCTTAGGTTTTTGCACTGAAAGTACAAAACTAATGTAAGGAGCAATGATAGCATTGAAAGCTCAGCAATAAGCATCTACAAACTTGCTTATGTGGTTGTTCACACATTAGAGAGAAACTGCTTGAATTCATTTCTTGGCTCTATTTAAGAACGCAGTCATGTCTCCTGTGGATGTGTTATGTGGGCTTTGAGAAATTGGAATACTTTAGTACACCTGGAGGAATGGTGAGAGGAAAAGGCACTTTTGATTATGGCCTCAAGACCTCACATGGCCTATGGTGGGAATTCCCATCCCTGTTTAATAAAGAGCAGATTAGCAAGAAATCAGTGTGTCAGCTAGTATTTAGTGGAAATGTGCTGAAGTTTGAGAAAGATGTTAAACCAGTGGTACAATACAAGCCAAGAATAAACAATATTAATGGCTCTGTTTAAACTTGTTTAAATCCACCTTTTCTTTTTGGTGTGTTGGTGTGGTGTAGTGGTATAAGGTGACTGGTGTAGTGGGTTATATTGTGTAGTGGTATAGTATGGTTGGTAAAGTGTACTGGGTTACAACGTGTAGTGGTATAGTGTGATTGGTATAGTGTACTGGGTTATATTGTGTAGTGGTATAGTGTGGTTGGTAAAGTGTACTGGGTTACAACGTGTAGTGGTATAGTGTGGTTGGTATAGTGTAGTGGATTATATCATGTAGTGGTGTAGTGTGGTTGGTATAGTGTAGTGGGTTATATCGTTAAGTGGTATAGTGTGGTTGGTATAGTGTAATGGGTTATATCGTTAAGTGGTATAGTGTGGTTGGTGTAGTGTAGTGGATCATATCATGTAGTGGTGTAGTGTGGTTGGTATCGTGTAGTGGGTTATATCATGTAGTAGTATAGTGTGGTTGGTATAGTGTGGTTGGTATAGTGTAGTGGGTTATATTGTGTAGTGGTTTAGTGTGGTTGGTATAGTGTAGTGGGTTATATCGTGTAGTGTTATAGTGTGGTTGGTATCGTGTAGTGGGTTATATCATGTAGTAGTATAGTGTGGTTGGTAAAGTGTACTGGGTTATACTGTGTAGTGGTATAGTGTGGTTGGTATAGTGTACTGGGTTATACTGTGTAGTGGTATAGTGTGGTTGGTATAGTGTAGTGGGTTATATCATGTAGTGGTGTAGTGTGGTTGGTATAGTGTACTGGGTTATACTGTGTAGTGGTATAGTGTGGTTGGTGTAGTGGGTTATACTGTGTAGTGGTAAAGTGTGGTTGGTAAAGTGTAGTGGATTATATCATGTAGTGGTGTAGTGTGGTTGGTATAGTGTAGTGGGTTATATTGTTAAGTGGTATAGTGTGGTTGGTGTAGTGTAGTGGATTATATCATGTAGTGGTGTAGTGTGGTTGGTATAGTGTAGTGGGTTATATCGTGTAGTGTTATAGTGTGGTTGGTATCGTGTAGTGGGATATACCATGTAGTGGTATAGTGTGGTTGGTAAAGTGTACTGGGTTATACTGTGTAGTGGTATAGTGTGGTTGGTATAGTGTAGTGGATTATATCATGTAGTGGTATAGTGTGGTTGGTAAAGTGTAATGGGTTATATCGTTAAGTGGTATAGTGTGGTTGGTGTAGTGGGTTATACTGTGTAGTGGTATAGTGTGGTTGGTGTAGTGTAGTGGATTATATAATGTAGTGGTATAGTGTGGTTGGTATAGTGTAATGGGTTATATCGTTAAGTGGTATAGTGTGGTTGGTGTAGTGGGTTATACTGTGTAGTGGTATAGTGTGGTTGGTGTAGTGGGTTATACTGTGTAGTGGTATAGTGTGGTTGGTGTAGTGTAGTGGGTTATACTGTGTAGTGTGGTTGGTATAGTGTAGTGGGTTAGTTCCCCATCTGGGCTTCCACCTTACACTATCCCAACAAGAGTGCTTGGGCAAGACTCCCACTATCTTCACTTACCTGTGTACCTGTAGCCTGTAAGCTGCTCTGGATAACACGTTATTGATCTGAAGGAAATTGCAGCATCACAGTACTATACATATTGTATATATAGTGCAGACGGATATTATAAATAAATTTATAGAGCGTTTACAGAGGAGTGTACACATATAATGAATAGATTCATTTTGACTTCAACATGCCAAGATATCGTTGTAAAATCATCATGATATGGGTTTCTATTGATGCTGCCCAGTCTGGGTGCCACATAGTCGGAAAGTAGCTATTTCCACATTTTTCCGTTTTCTCTTTTCCTTCCTGTTCCCACGTGGTGTTCCCTGAATGACTAGCTTTCCCTCGTATCCTCGCTAATCATACCCCAGTACAAGTTTTATGTCAGATAATAAAATGCCCAGACCTCCTGTGCCTTACGCAAGAGAAAAAAATAAAAACCCGCCCTGTAAATAATAAGAGATTAGACAAAAACCTCCAGCACACTTTTGACATCCAGCGCCCCGTCCCTCTATTTCTGTTATTTCTCTTATTTATTTTTTTTCTGCATCTGTGTAGTCTGAGCCATGACAAATCCATTGAAGGATTAAGGCAGCTAAAAATAGGAGCTTACGCAGAGCTGGACTTAGCGCGCCTCCTCCTCCACAAACAAACGAGTGTGGATGTGTGCAGTGGGCCGCGGCCGGCCCGGGCTGCCCCGTCTGCCCGGGACTGCAGGGAGTAATTTGTGGCCTGCGGGACGCTGACCTCGGTCGGACGCTGTCGGCGCAACAAGTGCACTTGTTCCAGCGCTGGGCACAGTCTCGCGTATGAGTCGGGGGGTGTGGGGTGTGTATTTGGCTGGCTGGTTTAACCCTTGGAAGTTGTGGTTGTTGTTATATGTTTATATATGATGGTTGTTTCTTGACGCTTGGTAAGACAAGTGGAGGAATTCCATGACAAGCACAGATTCTAAACTTGATGACGTGATTTTAACTGATGGCTTGTGTTTATAAGTAGAAGATTTTTTTATTTTAATTTTTTTACACATAGCAAAGCCACACTTTGCATTCTTACCATGTTCTTGTCATTTGTCCGCATCAAAATATCCTAAAGAGTTTAGAAACACAGATTTTCACCTGTTAATAATAGAAGTATAAACTATTCAGTTCTACTACTATTAATTAGGAATAGCCTCGCAGCCTACCGCCTTAGATTTAACTCATAGGTGAGGATCATCTTCACTCGTGTGGAGCTGGTCTGGATCTGAAAAGACTGATGTTACTCAGAAGACGGCAGTTTACAGACTTTGTAAGAAAACAGCTGTTAAAGATCAACAAAGCTAACCTGCTCCATCATCTCCCAACAAACCACCACACAGAGTATGAGGAGTATAAACAGAGTATGAGGGGTATGAACAGAGTATGAGGGGTATGAACAGAGTATGAGGAGTATAAACAGAGTATGAGGGGTATGAACAGAGTATGAGGAGTATGAACAGAGTATGAGGAGTATGAACAGAGTATGAACAGAGTATGAGGAGTATAAACAGAGTATGAGGAGTATGAACAGAGTATGAGGAGTATGAACAGAGTATGAGGGGTATGAACAGAGTATGAGGAGTATGAACAGAGTATGAGGAGTATGAACAGAGTATGAGGGGTATGAACAGAGTATGAGGAGTATGAACAGAGTATGAGGAGTATGAACAGAGTATGAACAGAGTATGAGGAGTATAAACAGAGTATGAGAAGTATGAACAGAGTATGAACAGAGTATGAGGGGTATGAACAGAGTATGAGGAGTATGAACAGAGTATGAGGGGTATGAACAGAGTATGAGGAGTATGAACAGAGTATGAGGGGTATGAACAGAGTATGAGGAGTATGAACAGAGTATGAGGGGTATGAACAGAGTATGAGGAGTATGAACAGAGTATGAGGAGTATGAACAGAGTATGAACAGAGTATGAGGAGTATGAACAGAGTATGAGAAGTATGAACAGAGTATGAACAGAGTATAAGGAGTATGAACGGAGTATGAGGAGTATGAACAGAGTATGAGGAGTATGAACAGAGTATGAGGAGTATGAACAGAGTATGAGGGGTATGAACAGAGTATGAGGGGTATGAACAGAGTATGAGGAGTATAAAGAGAGTATGAGGAGTATAAACAGAGTATGAGGAGTATGAACAGAGTATGAACAGAGTATGAGGAGTATAAACAGAGTATGAGGAGTATGAACAGAGTATGAACAGAGTATGAGGAGTATAAACAGAGTATGAGGAGTATGAACAGAGTATGAGGGGTATGAACAGAGTATGAGGAGTATGAACAGAGTATGAGGGGTATGAACAGAGTATGAGGAGTATGAACAGAGTATGAGGAGTATGAACAGAGTATGAGGGTATGAACAGAGTATGAGGAGTATGAACAGAGTATGAGGGGTATGAACAGAGTATGAGGAGTATGAACAGAGTATGAGGGGTATGAACAGAGTATGAGGAGTATGAACAGAGTATGAGGAGTATGAACAGAGTATGAACAGAGTATGAGGAGTATAAACAGAGTATGAGAAGTATGAACAGAGTATGAGGGGTATGAACAGAGTATGAGGAGTATGAACAGAGTATGAGGGGTATGAACAGAGTATGAGGAGTATAAACAGAGTATGAGGGGTATGAACAGAGTATGAGGAGTATGAACAGAGTATGAGGAGTATGAACAGAGTATGAACAGAGTATGAGGAGTATAAACAGAGTATGAGGAGTATGAACAGAGTATGAACAGAGTATGAGGAGTATAAACAGAGTATGAGGAGTATGAACAGAGTATGAGGAGTATGAACAGAGTATGAGGAGTATGAACAGAGTATGAGGGGTATGAACAGAGTATGAGGAGTATGAACAGAGTATGAGGGGTATGAACAGAGTATGAGGGGTATGAACAGAGTATGAGGAGTATGAACAGAGTATGAGGGGTATGAACAGAGTATGAGGGGTATGAACAGAGTATGAAGAGTGTGAACAGAGTATGAGGGTATGAACAGAGTATGAGGAGTATGAACAGAGTATGAGGGGTATGAACAGAGTATGAGGGGTATGAACAGAGTATGAGGAGTATGAACAGAGTATGAGGAGTATGAACAGAGTATGAACAGAGTATGAGGAGTATAAACAGAGTATGAGGAGTATGAACAGAGTATGAACAGAGTATGAGGAGTATAAACAGAGTATGAGGAGTATGAACAGAGTATGAGGGGTATGAACAGAGTATGAGGAGTATGAACAGAGTATGAGGGGTATGAACAGAGTATGAGGAGTATGAACAGAGTATGAGGGGTATGAACAGAGTATGAGGGGTATGAACAGAGTATGAGGAGTATAAAGAGAGTATGAGGAGTATAAACAGAGTATGAGGAGTATGAACAGAGTATGAGGAGTATAATAAGAGTATGAGGAGTATTAAGAGAGTATGAGGAGTATGAAGAGAGTATAAACAGAGTATGAACAGAGTATGAGGAGTATAAAGAGAGTATGAGGGGTGTGAAGAGAGTATAAACAGAGTATGAACAGAGTATGAGGAGTATAATAAGAGTATGAGGAGTATGAACAGAGTATGAGGAGTATGAACAGAGTATGAGGAGTGTGAACAAAGTATAAGGAGTATGAACAGAGTATGAGGAGTGTGAACAAAGTATAAGGAGTATGAACAGAGTATGAGGAGTATGAACAGAGTATGAGGAGTGTGAACAAAGTATAAGGAGTATGAACAGAGTATGAGGAGTGTGAACAAAGTATAAGGAGTATGAACAGAGTATGAGGTGTATGAACAGAGTATGAGGAGTGTGAACAGAGTATAAGGAGTGTGAACAGAGTATGAGGAGTATGAACAGAGTATAAGGAGTATGAACAGAGTATGAGGTGTATGAACAGAGTATGAGGTGTATGAACAGAGTATGAGGTGTATGAACAGAGTATGAGGAGTGTGAACAGAGTATGAGGAGTATGAACAGAGTATAAGGAGTATGAACAGAGTATGAGGTGTATGAACAGAGTATGAGGAGTATGAACAGAGTATGAGGAGTATGAACAGACAATATAGATGCAGGTCCAATTGTCTGATTACTAACATTCACAAAGGTACGCTGTTAATAGCATGTTAATAAAACATGAATAACACACTAAAGTGAGAAATTATTAAAAGTACTTATTTATTTCTAATGCCGTCCATATTTTTCAACAGTTTACTCCTCAAACCATCCATGCAGCACACCGTAAATTTGTTTTTCCAAAAGCAATCCATCCATCCGACTCCTTTCAGGGCTCACTGGAGGCCTGTAGATAAATCAACAAACAACAAACTAACAACAGCATAAAGGAACACTGCTGTCCTCCTCAAAAGCCCCAACTGTAATGAAAATGAAAGAAATATGTGGTATCTATCACATCTATCACACTAACAAACTACATGGACTCCATGCACTCCACCGTTGCTCTCACTGGCTATGAACACTAGGACCTGTGTTCACTCTATAGAAAGGTTTAGACTCATACTCTTTATGATGATACACATTTTGCCCACTTATATACCGTCGCTGTCCAATGAAAAAGAAGCATCTCCAAAATTGCAACTTTACAGGAGAGCCCAAAAACCTACTTTACTTTCAATGTAAGTCAATGGAACCAGAATTTTTTCCAAGCTGTTTTGGACATGAAATTTTCACAAAATGTAAACGGCCATAGACGCGTTCAAATGATGTACAAAAGCCAAAATCAATAAATTTTTTTCATTGGACAGCGACGCTATACTCTTTATACAATGCACTGGAACACAACACTGCCTATTGGGTGTAAATTGAATATGTACTACGACACTACAGCTATAGCGATAGACGTGTAAGGGTTAAAGGGCAGCGTCCACAGTGTAGGCATAGGGAAGCTGCAGAGTTGACCGAAGCGATCAGCTCTGTGTAAACGCCTCGGTTACCGCTCCTCGCCTTCCAAGAACGGAGGCGGTTCCAGACAGGGCCCGGCCAGACGCGCTGTCTCAAACTGCCTGCTCGGCCATCCTCAAATAGCAACGGCCTGCGTGAACCGTTTCACCACAGAGAGGCCTCCAGCCACACTGCGTGTCCATGCCGAGGGCTTTTCTTTCCTTCTTCCTCGCTCTCTGTCTCTCGCTCACTGTCTCTCTCTTGCTGTCTTTATCTGCACATCTATCTCGCTCCTCCTTGCTCTCAGTGTCTGTTTCACATCTGTAGTGCATGCGCACATGCACAGTGATAGCTAGGCTTTGAATATTCATTGTATAAGTATAAGTTATCAATATTTACCTATATCGATGGGTTTCCTCTGGGTACTCCGGTTTCCTCCCACAGTCCAAACACATGTTAGGTTGATCCTCACTCTAAATTACCTGTAGGTGTGAGTGTGTGATGGCCATGCGATGGACTGGCGACCTGTCCATGGTGTACCCCGCCTTTGCCTGATGACGCTGAGATTGGCTCTAGCATCTGCACAGATCTGATTGGTTGAGGAGTGCATCTGCTGATTTTACTACACACGTGATTGGTTTGTGAGTTTACTGCCCCCCAAAGCCATATACCGTAAAAAAAAGAAAAGCTCCGCTGCTTAAAATAAACACTGTCAGAATTAAATTATTCTCAATAGATTATTGGTTTGGGTCCACATTGGACAACGCCTGCGTCCAGACCCGGTCCGCCTATTGGTGAACTCTGATCTAGGAGCACACAGAGTTGGCTGAACGCATGTGATTGGTTTGTGAGTTTACTGCCCCGCAAAGCCTGTATACCATAAAGAAAAGAAAAGCTCCGTCGCTTGAAATAAACACTGTCAGAATTAAATTATTCTCAATAGATTATTGGTTTGGGTCCACATTGGACAATGCCTTCGTCCAGACCCGGACCGCGGTCCGCCTATTGGTGACCTCTGATCTAGGAGCACACAGGGTTGGCTGAACATGGAGGACCACGGCATTCCCCTTCTCGTCCACTGCCAAGACTCAACACAACTAGCTCTGCGCTCCCCTGTTTGACCATCGTCGTCCCCCAGAGCCTAGTGCTGCTCAGATATGTGTCATTGCACTTTCACATTCAATGTGATCGAGATGGTTCATCAGGTGTGGTTCTATGTATATGACTTTTTGGCCACATTTGCTTCCAAGCAGCTGTAACAGATCTAGTGTTCACATTTTCCATATATTAGCAATAACTATTCTTTTTTTAAAGATCTAAAGGGATGTAGCTTAGACTGCACTACTTAAGAAAGCTTCTGAATATGAAATACAAAAGCATACACTGACAGAACAAAAGTATTCTAATTGTTCAGGTCAGCCCTGGTAATAAGAAGCCAGGTCATGGAGAGTTCAGGGAAGGCCCTAAGCTGGCCCAGTTAGCACGTAGCCTACACTTGCAGCCCTGATCAGATCTGATCTTGAGCCAGACAAGCAAATAATGACCTTCTACATGCAGTGCAGGGAAAGCCCAAAAATGCATTCAACCAGTTCACACGCAGGTGCTAGTGCACAGTCATATGAAGAGGATGCTCACACACGAGGTGGCACATTAATTGTTAATTGATGGTTTGGTCCCAGGGGAACTCTTCTAGTACCATGGTGGCACTAAGCTGGTGGTGATTAGCAGGAACATGCTTGGGCCTTTTGGACTGACATTTGAAGCTAGTAACAGATGTAGCAGATAAGCAGTGTTCAAGCAAGCAACTCGTTTTCATAGTGAGGTCTTTAGGACTTTAAGATGACCTAGAAGAACGATTGCCCTGTAAAGCTGAAAGCTAATCTCACTCAAATTGGTTGGTGGTTAGACTGAAGCATTGGGCCTTCAGGTCAGCTCCTGAGGTCCTATAGCCATTGGAAGAGCTTGGCGGTATAGATTGAAAGAGAAAGAGAAAATAGGCCTTATTAAATCTTGTCATATCACACAACACATCATATAAACATTGTCACTGGCCATAACTGTGGCTGGTAAGTGTTCATTTGACCTCACACTTCTATAGCTTGACCCTAGAACAATGTGCTGTGGATCATGACCCAATCACTACAGTCAGAGTCGCAGTGGTCAAAGGCTAATAGAGAGTGTAAACAGGGCCTGTAAGTGTAGTTCAGTTCCTGCTTTATTGCTGTGATTGCTTCTCATACAGGTTTGCCCTGGTGGTACTATTGAGATCATGTATAAATACGATTGGTTGCCATGCTTTATCCTTTACCCTTGATCTTTAACTATTTGATCAGACTGTTGGAGCGTCCTACTGGTTGGTGTGGTGCTCTCCAGGCCTCAACTAGCACATAATGCTTCAATCTGCAGTCTTGTACACTCTTCACTGGCTTCTTGGCAAGTCCAGCATAGAGTCCTGCTCATGGCATTTAAAGATTTGAGTGGCTGACACTCCACAAAGTACATATCAGCTCTACTTACCATATGGGAGCACTTTGTAGGTCTACAATTACAGACTGTGGTCTATTTGATTCTTAAACACTGTGTCCACTTGCTGTCCAATGTCTAGTAGACACTCCTATGTTGTTGGTCCGGCTTGTAGATGTAAAGCCAGAGATGATAGATCATCAGTTGAGCAGCACTGTGTGATGATGAGGGGTCGCGAAGGCACCGGGTAGTGTGAGGCGTAGTGGAAAAAAGGATGGGTTGGTGGAAAAATACAGATACTCCCTAGGATAAGGTGAAACGGTGATAGAAATGTATTACAAACAAAAACTATAGTGAAAAAGAAATAACTAGAACTTTAAATAAAATGACCTGACTTAGAGTAAGTCTAGGCAACTGTTCCCAAGACCATAGAACTACCCCATTTGACTAACTTTTCAGCTCAGCTACACCTCAGTTTAAGGTCCAGACTCTACAGCTAGCCTCCAGAGTACTGGGATTTTCTCCATCTTGTAGGACAGGCCCACCTTTGGTTGAAACCATTGCAACCTATAGGGGGACCGTCAAACAAATAGAGCAACAACAAGCAAGCATAACATAACGAAACAGAACATAAGGCCTTAATAAACAGAAACAGTGCACACATACCTTTACGTGTCCTCCTAAACCCTTTACACCCCCCCCAAGTTGGGATTGGGCCCTAGGGCCACCTTAAGGGAGAGCTCTATCCCTACTGCCTCGATTTGCTGGTTCCTTCAGCTAAAGGACAGCAGACACCACTTGCCTCATCACACACTGCTGTGTCTGATCCATCACACCAGCACATCACCACCATGTCAGTGTCCCTGCTGTGCTGAGAATGACCCGCCACCCAAACAATACCTGCTCTATGGTGGTCGTGTGGGAGGGGGGCTCCTGACCACTAATGAATGAACTCATGTAGCATGTAGAACTACAAAGTGCTCCTATATGGTAAGGGGAGCTGATAAACTATTGGTGAGTGAGTGAATCTAATGAAGTGCTCAGTGAGTGTGTATTCCTGTGTAATGCACTTCTGTAAGATCTCGTATCGGTCTTGTCTATGAGTTAAAGCGTCTGCTTGCGATCACACGCACGTTCTCATTAGCTGTGAGAATTAGAGATACGATCACATGAAAGTGGCTCAGCGCTCTGTGCATCTCTGTGTCATACCTTAGCTTGCAGCTTTACAACCGAGTTTAAAAAAAAAAGAAGCTGTCTCAGGAAGTGGTTTCTAATCGAGGGAGTCGAGCGCAGCTGCAGACTTTCATGCCGAAAACATCTCTACCCTAACCAGCCATGACTCCTCTCAGCTCGACCTGAGCTCTCCCCCGTTCTGTCCGTACCTGTTCGGGATAATTGCGTTAATGAACAGTTGATTTTCCTGAACTCACGGTGACTCACCGACTCAACGGCAGGCTGCTGTCAAAGAAGTTCACAGGCTTTGAGTCAGACTCCCTAAATAACCAACCGACATTTGACACACTCTCGAAATCACTGCATTGTGTTACAACCTCGGGGCGAAATCCGGGTCCGTGATCTGCTCTGAATGTTTTCAGGACTGAATCACAGCTGAGGATCCGTACTGATATATGATAAGTGTTGCAACACCAGTGTTGTACTGATACATGATAACTGATACATAACTGTGGCTAATGTGTTATGTGTACAGCCAGTGAGTGTATTGGTACTTTTATCAGGAATACTGAAACACGGCAGCTTTCATAAGGGCAGTGATTAGTTTGGGTTAGTTTGCTTGTATGCACTACTGTATTCTATTCTGTTTCAAGGAAAACACTGCCACTGGGCTGGTCACCTTTGAGGTGTAGTCTTGAAAGTGGTTCTTCAAGGGTTCCCTAGTAAATGCAGTTGTGTAGTATAGAACTGTCCTTGCATAATTGGTTCTTTTCATGGTGCACTGTTGAAACTAGAGAGCGTTTTTGAGGCCGATTCTGATCGCCGATCACCTTTCAATGCAATCGGCCGATAGCCAATACCGATCGAGGGCGGGGCTATATGCCACGACAGGGCTACATATTATTATCGCAAGCAAGTCATGAAACAGTGGAAACTGGTTTATTACCATTTTTAACGAGTTCATGTGAAACAGTATAATATGTTTAACTAAATTAGAAGTTGGTCTATGTGGATGTAAACCGCTTGATACAGCTCCAGAAGAGCCACATCATGAAAAGTATCTCCTACTAGGAACAACAGAGCGTGGATCCAAGTGGAATATTAAGCAGCAGAATGAACGTCTTCTACAGCCGAGAAGAGCTGCTTATCTAGAACTATAAAGTCTGGCTGTGGTTCCTTTAGCTCTCTGGCTGTTGCTGCTGCTGTACTGTTCCTGGATGAAACGCTGGATGGAAATACAAAAATTAGGCTCATTGTTTAACGCTATCGATCGACTCTCGGAATCGGCTAAGTTGGAGAAATATCGGCTGATCATATATTTTGATTAAAAATCGGCCGATACCGATACATGGCCGATCGATCCTTCCATCTCAAGTTGAAACCTCAGTTGGTTCTAAGTGTAAGTGTAGCCAGTTTTAAGATGAGTACACAACTACAACTGGTTGGTATACTTGATATCTTGAACCTGAACATCATCATTGGGGTGGTACCCTGAAGGAAACACCCCTTACAAATGGTTCTTTACAGGTTTCTTAGTAAGTACAACTGTTTTAGAACTGTGAGCTCACTTTCATGGTTCTTTAAATGGTTTGCATGGATACCTGGTTCTTCTCTGTGATGGAAAGCATGTTTTATATGGTTTCATTATTCAAGAACCTTTGTTTAGTTTGGTTTTGTCTTTCATTGGCTTTATCTTTAGTTTATCTTTCTGTGCTGTATAGAACTGCATTTGCTTCAAGTCTTCACTACTTTCAGCTACGGAACCTATTTTCGGTAGCACAGCTATGTAATATTGACATAAGCAAGCCATAAACATGTCACAATCTCAAGATGTCTCATGCAGTTGTCAAGACAGATTATGTCCAGTGCTGATGCTGCTATTTCCAGTAATTGCCGTGGTAGATTTAAGGTGGTATGATATTATGACATCAAATATTATGGCGCCTGTGTCATAATGGCATAAGGCAAGGTCAGGTCACTTGTTACGTAGCAGCGTTCAGCGTCAGGGCTTCTCGCGTATAATATATTGGAATTCAATTAATAATTTGAACCATGTTCATATGTTCTAATGCACATGCTCAACCAGAGTTGGAAGTTGGAAATGTTTTGCTTTCCATTGACAGTTCATAAATCATTTGTTATAGTTTTATTTGATCTGATCAGTTTCAGATCACATTTGTGTGTATGCTAAAAATAGGTTAGCTATAAAAAAGTATAACTACACCCTTTTAATATGTTACAAGTTTAAATGGTGTATGTACGGTACACAGTTGGACCTTAAGGACCATGTGGTACCATTAATGGTGTAGGGTGTAGCTCTAAGAATCACATCAATTTCGCCTCACCATTTGCTTTGTCCCAATACTTATATATAAATACATCTTTAATACATAGTGGTCAAGCGTACAGCTATAATGAGTTCTGCAATTTCATTATATAGGTTATCATTTGGTTGATATTATTCAGTTCAGAGATCTCAACCACATGGGCAGCATACAGCCAATCCACTGAAATCCACACTTTTATTATAAACAAAAATGTAATTAGTATTGTAGCATTTTTTATGTTTATATAACTCTTTTCTTTAAGGTTTATGGAAATTTAAACATGTATTTTAACAATAAGGGTAGATTCACCAGTAAGAACATATCATATCATCAGAACAAATGTAAATAATCATAAATACAATACAAAGTAACATGAATTTCTTATTTTGAAAGAAGTAGATCATATCTTGAGCTCCAGGTTGAAAAACAAAGTGTAGTTCCAGATTTCTCCTGGACGCCCCAGACATTGTATGAATGTATTCAGTTCCTTCAGCAGCAATCTTGATTTAGCTTAATGAAGTACTGAGCAGTCAAAGCAGGTATTAGATGAGAACTGTAAATAATACTGGGTTGTTTCCACAAGGAGACGCTTGGAAAGGGTTAAATAAAAAGGGTTTACATATGTAAAACCTCTACTTACTTTTTAAATGTAATAATGTCCAGAAGTGCCTGCATATCACCCCTCTATATGAGAGTGTGTTCATGCAGATTGTGTGTCTAAAGGTGACTCAAGTTCAGAAGTAAATCAACCAGAGAGCCACATTTACAGTAAATCACCGCTTCCTGATTGATCCTATAAAAGACCCTCCTTTCCGTACCACCCTGCTGTAGCAAAGGTTGCACTTGATCAATCTCGTTAAACGAGAAGAGCAGATTAAAAGGGGTTTCGAGTCAGGATTAAAAGGTGAAATCAGCCAGTGAATTCCTGTACAGTTTGACCTACAGATGGGGGGAGTGGTTTCGTCTTTGTGTGCAGGTGTGTACGGCTTGTATTCCTGGAATGCATCAGCAGTAATGCAATTCAGTGAGGCATTCTGCTCCCTGTTAAGACTCAGCATTTTAATTGAGATAAAATTGATATCCTGCGAGACGCGTATTGATTTCTCTGCAGCGGTGAGACTTTGCAGACGTCTCTGCATAATGAGTCCTGAAACAGATGCTGTTTCTATAGCAATGCATGGCAAGTCTGGGCAAGTCTGTGTGTGTGTGCGAGATTCTTTTGGAACGAGTCACCTTTAGCATGGAATCACACCAAACTGTGGAACCAGAAGTGCTTTTATATAACAATCATTACTTTTTGCATCGTTTGAAATCAGAATGTTCTATACAGGATGGATTAAATGGTCCATGGAAACAAGTTCAGCCATCATTTCAGCCCACTGGAAACACACCTGTATATACAACCTACTGGAAACACACCTGAATATACAACCCACTGGAAACACACCTGAATATACAACTTACTGGAAACACACCTGAATATACAACCTATTAGAAACATACCTAAAAATGCAACCCAGTACAAACACACCTGAATATACAACCCACTGAAAACACACCTGAAACTACAACCCACTAGAAACATATCTAAATATATACAACCCACTAGAAACATACCTGAAACTACAACCCACTAGAAACACACCTGAAACTACAACCCACTAGAAACACACCTCAAACTAAAAAACAGTACAAACACACCTGAAAATACAACCAACTAGAAACACACCTGAAACAAAAAACCAGTACAAACACACCTGAAAATACAACCCACTTGAAACACACCTCAAACTACAAACCAGTACCAACACACCTGAAACTACAACTCACTAGAAACACACTTTAATATACAACCCACTAGAAACACACCTGAAACTACAAATTGGTTGAAACACACCTGAAAATACAACCCACTAGAAACACCCCCAAAACTATATTCCAGTAGAAACATATCTAAAAATACAACCCACTAGAAACACCCCGAAACTACGACCCACTAGAAACACACCCGAAACTACAACCCACTAGAAACACACCTCAAACTAAAAACCAGTACAAACACACCTGAAAATACAACCCACTTGAAACACACCTGAAACTACAAACCAGTACCAACACACCTGAAACTACAACTTACTAGAAACACACTTTAATATACAACCCACTAGAAACACACCTGAAACCACAAATCGGTACAAACACACCTGAAAATACAACCCACTAGAAACACCCCCGAAACTACGACCCACTAGAAACACACCCGAAACTACAACCCTCTAGAAACACACCTGAAACTACATTCTAGTCGAAACACATCTGAAACTACAACCCAATAGAAACACACCTGAAACTACAACCCTCTAGAAACACACCTGGAACTACATTCTAGTCAAAACACACCTGAAACTACAACCCACTAGAAACACACCCAAAAATACAACCCACTAGAAATACACCCGAAACTACAACCCACTTGAAACATACCCCATTATACAACCCGCTACAAAACACACCTGAAACTACAAACATACACTACGTTTAATCTTAGTCAGTGTAAAGAGACATCATTTCAAGCCAGTTTTCCTGGTACATTAATCAGGAACTTTACACACATTGTCAACTTCAAATTTTATTAAAAACTTAATATAAGATAAAAATAGAGATATGAGATATTTTTCAGACAGCAGTGCTGGAGATGCATTTTAGGAGCCATATTTCCAACGGCCTGGAGATTTCCATCATCTCATAAAGAGGCTGAAAAACAATCCATAGATAAATGGACCTGTAAGAGAGTAAAGACCCCCAGAGCTCATTTAAACTGAATCCTACTTAAATCAGGCTAATGTAACTGTACAGTGTACAGTAAGAGCAGTAGTAGCCCGTAAAGGATTAAAATGAGGCTACATGCTGCATGAACTGCGATAACCCAGATTCAACCATGGCACCTTCAACATTCTCATCCCAAATGTGCCCACTTTTTTTTTTTGGTAGTCGGAAACACCGACTACCGTCACCATAACAAAGCTTTCAGTGGGCAGGGACCTCCTACGCCCTCGCATCACTGCTGCAGTCAATAAGGTTACGCTAATCTGAATAATTCCATTGTGTGCGCGCATGTGTGTGACAGAGAGAGAGAGAGTTTTCTTCTCTCGTTCTGAGTCATCCTCGTGTGTGGAGGTGTGTGCGCCCCAAAACCCCAAACCCACATTTTTTTCAGTTACGCAGGTTGGAACTCATAACCTTTCAGTCGCTGTAGCGTCTTTAGGGGTGCACGCAGGACTCATACATTCAGATTAGGCTGGATATAGATATTAGCAATATTTCATGTGGGGGTGGGGGAAAAGCTGGGTTTTTAATATCTGCGGTGTCACGACCTTTTATCTGACCTTTCAGCTGGCGGTGGTCTCCATTTCTGATGTGTTTGTGTTGTTTTTTGTTATGTTTTTTTTTTTTTTTTTTTTTTGAGCTGATTATAATCAGGCTCTAATTTTAAAAGCTGTGACTCATGCCAGAGAGGGTGGTCTGTTGTTGTTTGGGGACTTTATATTGCCATCACATACACATACGCAGCACATCAGGCCTCCTAAATTAGCTCTTGACGCCTTTTCGAGGCCCCTAGCCAGCGAGTGATTTGATCCTCGGGGAATCCGTTCGTTTGCGTCTGTCTTTAACCTCGCCGAGCCTCGCTGCCAAGCGGTGGTCGTACCTCCTCACTTCTGTCAGAGTTGGAGTCTTATTAGCTGTGATGCTGAGCTGTCAAAACGGAAAATTGAGGTTGGATTTGGAGGACAACCTGCATCAGCACAGGCTGATTATTCTCAAAGCACCTCATAGGAGCTTTTAATGTCCCCAACACGGTTGGAGCGGCCAGCTGAGCTAAAATGAATTGGTTTGTGCTGTGAAAGATGCTTTCAATGACATTATTCCAGAGGGCCAAATTTGAGTTCCAACCCATTATAATCACACGATATTGGCATGTAGCTTATTCAAGACCAATGCAGCATTTTGGGGCATTGTAATGCTACAGTAATGCTCTTATTAAGCCAAAAAAAGTTAATTAACTGCTCATTACTACGTTATTAACCAATGACTAGAGCGAAATATGCATTACTTATTAAGCTTTATAAAGTTATCAGTTATTAATCAAGGTAATAACTACTTGGTGCTTTGTACCACATTATTAGCAGTAACTAGGGTAAAAAACACATCCCAGAACACTTACTGTATATTATTATTGGATATTATGCCATTATTAAGCTTTATGAAGTCAATAGTTGGTAATTAATTTATTAAGCCAACAACCACTAATAGTCTGGTTTACTGTATTTCTGTATACTTTTATTTGTGACCACTATTTTTCCAATATTATGACATTATTAAGCTTTGTGAAGTCAATAACTGATAATGAACACATCACAAGCCAATCACTAATAACTGGATGCTTATTAATGCATTATTAGGTAGTAAGGTGAGGCAACCATTTCCCAGACCTATCATATGGTATCAAATAACAATTGGTAGTACTGGCAGCTCATTAGTACAATATTAAGCAGTAACTACAAGAAATTAAATGTTTACTTTAATTTGTGTTATATGTAGTATTTTAGTTCTTTAGACATACTAACATCATAAATTAATTCTTTTGGATTTTTCTTCCTCTTACAGCAATGAGATCTTCACTAAAAGAGCTTAAACCAATTTATATAAGGTGCAACCCAAAAACAATAAAAAATAACACTCTGTCTATCACATAATATTTTAATAGTTAAACCCATGATGGTTGGTTGCGAGGCCTTGGTCAGATGTATAAATGTAAAGAACATCATAGTTAATTAAGCTAGAAACCACTTGAAGCTAATTAAAGTGTTTGGAATTATGTGATAGACAGAGTGTTGCAGTGTTTTTCCCTATCATGGCCTATGACTCTGGCATGTATTAATCACTATGAGGGGAAAAACCCATTACAGTAATGGCAGCATCACATTGGTATCAACAATACACCCATGTGGACAGCCGTTGTGGTTCAGCCTACTGTGGCAGAGGTTATCGAGCCAGGGCTGCAACTTCAGCGTGGCTGAGCAATAACAAACAAGAAATCAGGTGCCGCATCATTGAGTGTGTCAAACCTTTGTAGCGACGAATAACCTTTGATGTTTGAATCATCACCATTTCCAGAAGAAAGCCCTTGATAAACTACCACTTGAAAACCATGTCACGAATGAGTGCACCATTTATAACCAAATGATTATTAAGGTACTTTACTGGTCTCCAAGGCACCGTTTAGGACTTCTGAGGGCGTTAATATCAGGCCTTTGCACTTACGGTTTATTGAGCTTGATCTTCAGTTGTCAGTACCCAGCAGTGTTATTTTAACATTTACATGCGGCGGTGAGCCGGTGTTGCGTCAGTATACACGGCAGAGCATTGCGATTGCATTTTGCTGTGATTTATTGTTGTTATTAGTGGTTTTATTAGCTTAATGCAGGTTGTTAGTAATACTACAGTGTTGGTCGCTTGCGGATAACATTCAACATTAAAACACTAAAGCCTTTGATGCACAAGTTAAGCTAACCTCTCCTATTATTTGTTATTTTACGTGTTCATTAAAAATCTTGTTTTTGACCCTAAATCATTATTTTAATTCTTATTTATTTAAATAGATTTTGTAAATATGTTCCAGACTGCAAATGTTCACAAATCAGTAAGATAATGACCAAACTTACCTGGCATTAACTCCTTTTCCTTAGGGCCACAGAACAAACTTGGTTAAATCAGCTAACATGAATACAGGCCCTCTAACATTTATTGCTCAATACAGCGGCTTATTGCTGGCTCAAACCAGCTATATTTATATGGCGAGTGTTGTATGATTATGAGCAGTAATGAGTGATTAGCATAGGCTACTATGCATTACACAGACGCACTGGCTAGCACGTTTCCATTAGTGTAAAACTGGCAGCGTTTCAGGTCTGAAATCAATCAGAACTTCATAAATCTGACAATCACTGACCAAGCAGTGCGCTAAAGTATATTAGGTCCATAACAGTTATTCATTTATAAATAATGTGGTCATAGAATGAGTAGCAGCTGGACTCTAGCCACTTATTCTCTCTTATCCTCTTTTTTACTAAGAAACGTGCCATGAATCGCATTGTCCTGATTTCATTTATGACATAAAAGTGCCACAAATATCAAAACTGGACTGATCAGCTAGCACAGCGTGTAACAAATAGCTTACTAGCTGTACATTAGGTTCAAATCAGCAACAATTTATGACTAATATGGTCAGAGTATGAGCGGCGAGGAGTGATTAGCATGGACTGCTATACCATACAGGCGTACTGGCTAGCCCTTTTTTTTTAAGGCTGTAGGACTTCATAAATCTGACATTCACTGATCAGACAGTGTGGTACGCACTGAAGAGCTGACTGGGAGTATATTAGGATCATAACAGTGAAATATTTAGGGCTAATTTGATCATAGAATGAGTGGCAAGCAGCTGAACGCTAGCCACTTTCTCTCTTATGCTCTATTTTACTAAAATTAGACTTGCAGTCGAGAGAAACGTGCTATGAATCGCAAGATCCTGGTTTTAATGGTACTGGCTAGCACATGCAAAGTGCCTCAAACGTCAAAAATAAGAATTGACTGATTAACGAGAACAGTATGTAACATATGGCTTACTAGCTATACATTAGTCCCAAATTTGCAGCATTATAGTGTAATCTAGCAGCTTTTTAGGTCTGAGGAGCTTCGTAAATCTGACATTTACTGATCAGTCAGTGCGGTACCTACTGAACAGCTAAGTAGGAGTATATTAGGTTCATAATATTTAGGGCTAATGTGTTGATAGAATGAGTGGCCACGTTATTTCGCATCATGGCCTTATAAGTGTCCTAAAAGACAGTACCTGGATTACAGAGCTTCAGAAAGTGAAATGATCACACGGGAAAACCTCATCCGAAAGATACTATCATTCCAGGAAAACATGAAAGTGAGTCTCTAGCATGAAGCGTTCCCAAGATTTATTCCTCAGCGTATAGCGTCCTTTGATGTTGTATATGACACTGTCGACCTAAGAGAGTTAAACAGTACACTGAGTGCTTCTATCCGGGATAACTGGGATAAACAGGCTTCTATTAAAAACCGATAAACTCCTACAATCTCACTGGCAGAGGCACAGCTGTTTTAAAATACACTATATACGCAACAACAACAGGACACTGTCAATGAAGTAAGTTTTTATTGAACTGATTAACTTAAGATTCACTGCAAAACTGCAATAATACCATCTAAAGAATGTCACTTAAATGGCTTACACACTTCAAATACCAGTACTTCAATTACAAGCAGCATCAAACCCAGGCCTAGTCTCAAACGCCTCCATACTCACTTAACAGTGCACTACGAAAGTTATGAAATTCAAGCTTCTACATATGAACCAAGTACGGATGTGGCTGAATCCCAAAAAAACTGTTGGGCTGCAGGAGCCAGGTTTAAATACCTCTCTTATGCCAACTTTTACCAAGGTTACACTTGCAGCTGTGAATTGCATGCTACTATTTTGTATAATTTTATTGTTATTATTATTATTATTAGTTATTATTATTTTCATTATTATCATCAATTGTTATTACGCAGCAATTACCAGCTCGTTTTTATTAGTGTACAAGTGCCTCAAAATAAAAAAAATAATAAAAAAGCCAAATCAACAGACACAGTATGGACCAAATAGCTTACTAGCTATACATTAAGCTCAAGTCAGTAACATTTCTGACTAATGTGGTCAGAGAATGAGTGGCTGTGAGCAGCGATGAGTGATTAGCGTACTACGAATCGCACACCTTATGAATATTGCCCTCCAGTATAGTGTTACCAAACACTGTTTCTTTTTTTTCAGTCATCTATCAGCCTCCTCATATACAAAGATCCCTAAACGCACACACGCGCTATCATGCTGTCACATGCATGCACACACACATAAGGCGTGGGAGTGTAGATGTAGGCGGTTTAATGTGTCACTTCTTTCCTATGGGGAGATTTTCCATCAGTGTCTGTTTCCTGTGCTGGGTTTGAGGTTATATGCACAGGAAAATGATATTACTTCTTCGTGCATCCACACTACAGTCGCATGTGCTCAAACTGCAAAAAATTCCAACTTCACTCCTGCAAGCACGTAGCCTCCCCCTCGTCTCAGCCTTGTCCTTGTCCGGTTGCGAAAGGCTGCGACTGCGCTCGAGTCTTTGTGTGCGAGTGTGTGTTTGTGTGCGTGAATGTCCTCCAGGTGAGGATTAGCTTTGTTGATAACTGGCAGGAGTCCCCTGACAGAGGCAGTTGCAGGAAAAGCTGCTTCCTTCTGGTTTGAAGAGGAGATTTAGGCTGGATCCCGTCCGCTTGCCCTGAGGCAAGAACATTTAGGAGAAGCCTGAATCAAATTGTTTTGAAGAAGACGCCACACCGGATTTCTGTTTTTTTCTATTAGCGGAAAATTCTGTCAGCGTAAACATTGTGCATGTCAGATCAGCGTCCAAGCAGCTTTATGAATCTGGGGTTCACTGATCGATCAGTTAGTGCAATACATACTGAACACTGGTTCATTTATGGTGAGCTCCATAGGCAGAAAGAGGCTACCGTTTGCAGTAGCTTGCATGAAAGTGGCAGCATTTTGCATCTGGACGGCTTAAAGTCTATTAATAAACCTGACATTTGCTTGATCAATTACATAACCAATATATTAAACTCATGGCAGTGATATTATGGCGACTGGAATGCTCTTTCAAGCTGGTCTGTGCTGGTTTAAGTTGGTCTAGTGCTGGTCGCTCAGCTTGGTCATGCAGATTGACCAGCCTGCCAGCATCAAAACACAACTTACACTGGTTATAATGGTGACCAAAGAAAAACAAGGTCCACAATATACTGAGAATTTGAAAAGAATTTTCATTTGATTTATTCAATTTCCATTGATTCATTCATCTTCAAATTTTCACACAGTATAAACGGCAGCTGCAGCATTCAAGTGATGTAGAAAAAATAAAAATGGACTCAACTGGAAATAAAGCAACCGTATTAACGGTTATTGCTGCTGACCAGCATATCAGGTTCCACAGCACAGCATATGCTAGCTTTGCTGGTGACCAGGCATGCTGGTCTGTGCTGTTTTTTCTAGAAGGGGAGCTTCTTCAGGTGTACAGGTGTACTATTATTAATAGTAAATTCTCATAAATTTGACAATCAGCATTGATGAATCAGCAGCACATTTCTGTTTCCATAGAAAGGAAGGAGCCTTATTAACCCAACATTGATCAATTTACTATTTACAAGGTATGTTTGACATACTGCACTGCACTAAATCCAGTTATACTGGACTAACTATTCTCTCTTCATAATGAAACAGATGGTGACTGTAAGTACTGGTGCTGAATTAGCTGGTCACTTTGCATGGTCATGCTGGTTGACCAGCATACCAGCGTCCAAAAGGCAACATACCGTTGCTGTCCAAAGAAAAACAAGTATCTACAAAATAGAAACTTTACAGAGGAGGCCAAAGTTTTAATGTAAGTCAGTGGAACCAGAACTATTTCTGCATTTCTATTGGTCCATTAAAATGAGGTGGACTAAAAATCAACAAAAATGGACATGCATACTGGTTTTGCTGATGTCCATCCATCTCTATATATACATATTCTATATATATACTTTACTTTTAATGTAAGTCAATGGAACGCAATCAGTGCCAGCTCCTATTGATTGCTAACAGGGTCTAATATTGCATTGTTATTAGCGTAAAAGTGCAAGATCTCAATCTGAATGACTAATTAATCAACAGAGTCTGCAGAGAAAATAGCTTACTGGCTACATACTAGGCCGAAAACAGTAACTGAATGAGTGTCTGTGAGTGGCGATGAGTGATTAGCGTACTATGAATGGCTAGCTGGTTTCTGTTAGCATGGAACTGGCAACAACTCCTCTGAGTAACTTCATAAATCTGACATCCGCCGATCAATCAGCACGGTACGCGCCGAAGAGGCGGCTAGGAGTATATTAGGCTCGTAACAGTGATATATTCCTGGCTAATGTGGTCATAGAATGAGTGGCTAGCGGCTGCAGAGCTGTCCTGGGTTTTGCCTGCACGGATGGCCGCGCACTGAGTCATGCGTGCTGGCTCAGATAAGCCCCTCTTGCACTGCCAGCGTTCATATAGGCAGTGTCAAAATAGCAGTGCGATTCCAGGCCCAGTATTTACACTCAGCTGTGCAAAAATATATGGGCTGTGACCGAAAAAAGAAAGGGCTAACAGATAAGCCTTTGTGTGTGTGCGCATGTGTGTGTGTGTGTGCGTCACATGTTCTGTCTGTTACCATATAAGACAGAGCCTATGAGTCATGCTGCTTGCTTTCTGACCTACAATGTGGGAAGTCATGATTCATCCAAGCTGCGTTCAATGTTCCTGGGCCCAAAATACTCCAGCTTGTCTAGCCCTACCCCCCTCAACCACCAGCACCCCACACATAAACATACTCTATGACACCAGCAGACTTTCTGTCATTGTTCTCCGTGGGGGCCTGTGCGTGCACTCTGCTGCTTGCTTCGATTAAAGCCAATATGGACTTTTTCAGCAGCCAGATATGGAATTTTCGTGGCTCGCCGAGAAGCCCTGACTTCAACCGAGCACAATGAGATGGAGTGATACTGTAGCTTTCAGAGGTAACGATGCATCCACCTGTCTGTCTGTCTCTCTGTCTGTGGCTGTACCTGTTTGTATTGCTGTACGGGCAGCAAAAGAAAAGGAAGTGGCTTTTGCGTTTCATCGGTATCCTGTGCTCTAAACAAGGATTATCTGCCGCAGCCTAAGGCATCGAAACTTTGCTGCGCTGTGTTTTTTGTCGTTGTCGTTCTTGAGATTTCACCGCAAAACTGAAAATATCATCTGCAGCCTGAGTTGAGAGCCTCAACTCCGGTGTCACGTGTTTGGAGGCGCTGCAGAAAAACAACACGGTGTAGTCACTGATAACAGCTGTGACCATAGAAAGGGGAATTCCACTAGTTTTGCAAACTTTCTGCATAATTTATACATCGGTTTGACAAGCTCTGTTCTAGAGAAACTCTGTTGGCGCCTGTGAACCAACATCAGAGGTTTTTCTTGCACCACCTTTAATGTACCATGCATGGATTTTAAAGATATAGGCTTCCTGTGGGTTAGCGTTTAGGGGCTACATCTAGACATCTGGTTCCTGCCACCACCACTGTGAGCAACTCTGACTTGGCATCTCTACAATGGAGTGTTTCACATCAAACCACCTTAAATGAGCTTGAAATTTCAGCTGAGGCTGAAATTTTGAAATATCGGTGGACTTCCCCTGAGCCTGCTACACATGAATACAGATGCTATACATTTTATATATACTTAACATTGTTGCAGAGTTCACCTGAAGAGCAGCAACACATAGTGATGTTCACTTCACTACTGGCTAGCTAGCAGCGACTCATTTAAAGGGGAAATCCACCCGTTTTTCAAAATTTCAGCTTTCAGATGGTTGTGTTCGTTCTTGTGTTTGCACAGTGGTGCTAGGAAACTCTGGAAAGCTTCACAGGTTGCCGTAAGACAAAATAGGACCCAAAGGAAATGTGTATTTTCAGATTTGCCATGATTTTATTATAATCAGTATTGTATATACATACCCACCAGTGGTTTCTGATAGCAAAAAAAATGTGCTCCCTGGTTCTCACCATCATCACCACTGTACGTTTCTCTACAGTGAACCCTTTCACATCAAACCTCAATGAGTGACTTCCTCAATGGCTGGATTATGCAGGAATTTAGTTCTAGTCTGTGTCTAAGGTTAGAGTTGCAGTAGTGAATTGCACAGCCCTGTTGATTCATTGCCAGACAGAAGCAAGTGAAGTGCGGTTGACCTGACATGCTCGTATGATGCCCATGTTGAGAATGTGGCTGCTGAGTGCCGTGCTGAAATATTCAGCGTTTTAAGGCTTAGCTGGGTTCAGCGTTGTCTTTGAGATTCAGCGCTGATGCTTAATACCTTTTCATAGTCGTGTGTTTTTTTTTCTCTGGGTGGCTTATCTCATGTGTGCATTAGCCATTGATTCAGTCAGATGGGGCTACTGCGCAAAACACGTCATGAGTCTGGCACGCAGTTACTCACCGGAACCTTTGAAATGGCATTCTCACACAGGAAAAGCTATATATATATCTATATATATATATATCTGTCTATGTATATATATGGCTATATATAAATACTCTCTCTATATATATACACTACCGCTCAAGAGTTTAGGATTACTTTAAAATTTCATTTCATTCAATTTTCACGCAATTCACAAACAATATAGTCCATTTCACAATTAATGTAAGTGTATCAGATGATTTTTAAAGAATAAAAATGTTTGTATTAAAGTCTATTTTTGTATAGAGGCTTATTTTGCATATAGTCCTATTATCAGTAATTCTCAGTCCTCTGTCTAAATCTCCTGGTACGGGCCGCCAATCCAAGTTAAGGATGTTATTAGATTAATTGGTTGTTAGGACACTCTTGCTCAATTGTGATGCACAGCTGAAAAACATTCTACTAATAAGTGAGTATAAAAGGGAGAACAACATTCTAGGTTAGTTTAGTATCTGAAGCATCAGCAGTTGATGACTTGCTGACCGGCTCACAATGACCAGAAAGAAACAACTTTCTTTAGAGACCCGTCAGTCCATTGTTGTGTTAAGGAAGAAGATACTCCATTGAAAACAAGAACATTTCACTGTGATCCCAAACTTCTGAACGGTTGTGTGTATATATATATATATATATATATATATATATATATATATATATATATATATATATATATATTTCTTATCAGCCAATTGAAAAGCGAAAGGCTGGTCTTGGCCTTTTGGAGGCCACTGTGTGTGATTTTCAATGATTTCATAACTTATTTATGCAACTTCCCAGTTATAGCTGTTACTCCTGCCCTGAACTGTCAGAGTGATGTCTGAGGAGAACCTGACGATGATACCAATTCAAAGCCTTCCGCTAATCACCTTTGATATAGAAGAGCATTATGAATATGTAACGTGTGCATGCAGCGAGGGCCAAATGGAGTCACAGCGATGAATAATTAATGCCGTCTCAGCAGAGTGAGACAGGGAGAGAGAGAGAGAGAGAGGTAGATAATGCGCTGTGCTTGCTCACCCCGAGGACGGTGGTGGAGGCAGACGATCTTATTGATTTTTTGCCCTGAGAAGCAGCTCAGGATTCATTTAGAGCTAAAGCCGGGCTTAATAAGCACACATCCATGCTCCCCCCGTTCTCCATTCAGCCGGGTAGCCTGCAAACGAAAGTGCCTAAATGGTCAGGAGTGAGCTCGCCAGTGTCAACTGCCGCAAGCTTAACTACTTGGATGAAGGGGCTGCAGTATTGATTAGTGGTCCAGTGAAAATCACTAGTAAGGCATGCATCGTATATTGTTGGTAATCATGATACTGGCCTTGTAAAAGACTTTGATATGCAATTGAGACTTCTAACCAATCACATGTTTTTACACAGTCGGTATATTGTTGACATCCAAAACAAATCTCCCAAATATCTCCAAAACTTACTCTTACACTTTACACTTACTCTTAATGTAAGTCATTGGAACCAGATTTTTTTCATAATTATTATATTATGGAGCGTTACTATTGGTTATTGGGTATTGCTGTGTTAAAATGATGTAGAAGTATAAATTTAGCCAAAACCAGGCATTTTTTCTTTGGACAACAATGATATACATACATACATACATACATACAGACAACATACAGTCATTTTTAACTGTATATTATATCATTATATTATTATATTATATTATAACTCCCAATGAATGAGTGCAATGACTCTGCATTGTCTTCAGGAAATGCTCTATTTTTGTTATATACTAATATATATATATATATATATATATATATATATATATATATATATATATATATATATATATATATATATATATATTTAATTATATATACTGAAAAACTACAATCAGTGATTCCAAAAATCAGTGAAAACAATCAAAAATCAATGGCTATGTTGGCGCATTTCTACTTTCACTTAGTGTAAACGGGAGCTGTTGTGTTCAAAACATGTAGAACCCTCAAAATCCATGCTTTACTTTGGACAGCAATGATATACAGTGTATTCAGTATGTAGTAATCAGAGCATAAAATATGTTTAATTTTTTAACCATCTCGTATTACAGGTTCAGCAGTGCATTTTAAATCTAAACCCCTAAAAATAAAGGTTCTGAAATATTTCTTGCTTCGGAGGTACGGTTCCGTTAAAACCTTACTGAACCTTTACTTTACCTAAAGGTCAACGTGAGGGTTTTTTTTCACTTTAGTGTGGAAAGTTGTAAAAACTCTACTGGAAAATCTCTCGACACCTCCTGCTTATCTCATAATAAGGTCAAACGGGAGCCTCTTGCAATCACAGAGCGACAGAATATCCGTTTTGCGCACTTTGTGGTTGACAATCGTGAAATATCGCTTGGGGTTTTGGGTTCAGCCTGATAAGCATTTCTCGATTGACGTGCGCTCAGCCTACAGCAGCTACTTGTGCATTCAGCACAAAGATGTTCGGTGAGGAGGTTGTCTGAAAGGCACCGCGGGGACGACTGCCTGGCTCAGGAACGATCGCCCGATCGATAGCTGGATGCGATCGGCCTCTTCAAGGCGTCTGGAGATCGGCCTGTGAGATCCTCCTGAAGGCACTGGGAAGAAGCTGCTCCTGCGTGCTAGACTAAGATCAGCCTCTCCACACTCAGTCCAGACTCTCAGCCCTGACTGATGTAACACTGACAGTAAAACTGGACTCAGATCAGTGCGCCAGGCACTATGCTAATGAGGTACACGTTCGAGTCGCCCCTGCTGTTTCTGTGGCCAGATTGGAAATCCCCATGTAATAAGAAAGACAGGGAAATCGTTTCCTCCTGCTTTTTCTCACTTTCAGTCTATTTATTTCTGTCATTCTTATGACTCCATCTCTCTCTCTCTCTCTTTTTCTCCAGTGTCTATTCATTTATCTTGGATTCCAGTTCTCTTTTTGTCAGTGTCTTCTTCGTTTTTCTATACATTGTTTGATTCTTTCTTTTTACTTTTTCCTTTATTCTCTAATAAGGTATCTTTATTTTCTTGTCACTCTTTCTCAGTTAATATATCTATCTATCCATCTATCTCAGAATGTATCTATCTATCTACCTACCTATCTATCTATTGGACTGCATGTCTAGTTGTAATTAGATCTAATCTAATGTCCATCTGATGCTCAGTGCATCTAACTAGCTGACAAGCTGTCCAACCAACTATTAGTCAATCCATCCATAAATCAATCAGGCAATGAAACAATTATTCAATCAATCAATTAATCAATCAATCAATCAATCCATCCATCTATTGGATTTTGTGTCTATTTGATGTCCATCTGATGCTCAGTCCATCTAAATAGCTGGCAAGCTGTCTGTCTACCTGACTATCTATCAGTAAATCAATTCATAAATCAATCAATCCATGAATCAATCAATCAATCAATCAATCAATCAATCAATCAATCAGTCAACCAATCAGCCAGTCAGTTGATCTGTCTATCTATATATTTTGGATCTATTGAATTGCATGTCTCAATGTAATTAGACATTTAATGTCAATCAGCCAATCATTTAGTTAGTCAGTCTATTGTTCAGTCAGTCAAGCAGTTGATTTATCTATCTATCTATCTATCTATCTATCTATCTATCTATCTATCTATCTATCTATTGGATTGCATGTCTATACGTAAGTAGACATCTAATGTCCATCTGATGCTCTGTCCATCTAAATAGCTGGCTATCAGTCTATCTGACTATCTATCAGTCAGTTCATCAATTAATCAATCAGTTAGTTAGTCTGTCCATTATTCAGTCAGTCAGTCTATCTATCTATCTATCTATCTATCTATCTATCTATCTATCTATCTATCTATCTATCTATCTATCTATCTATCTATCTATCTATCTATTAATATGGAGTTCTTGTTAAAACTGAAAGCGGTGTGTTAAGATGTTGAAAGGACCGAAACCCGTTCTGGTTTTGTTGCACTTTCACAGGAGGCAGTTAATCAGGCCAAGTGTTTATTTGGTGTGGTGGAACTTTGACCTACAACATCACAGAGCCAGAAGCTACAGAGCCGCAACAGCAACAGCGCAATAAACATAACCACTGAAACGAGCAGTTCACTTCCTTATCGTGTTGTGTTATTTGAGTCAGCAGTGGCGATTGGGCCGCCGCAGCGCTGCCTCAGCAGCTCCTGATTTGGGTTTTAATGATCGCTTATGAATTGGTGTCCTAAGACCTGGCCAAGTTAATGAAAACTTGATTAGCCTCGTAGCAGATTTATGGAAGACAGTTCTCCCCTCTGCACCCCCCTTCACCCCCTCCTGTGGAGTGAGAGTGGAGAGTGCGTTCAGCACTCTAAAGAGCCGTTAATGCTTTTCTAAGAGTCCTACAAGCCAAGGGGTGGACAGTAACTCCGTCTGGGGCGGCGGTGATCAAGGGCTTTTTTTGAATACATCGTTAACCCTCTGAAGATGAGAGTCTTTATTGTCATTTACAGGCAAAGACATACGTAGAGTTATGTAATGAATTCAAGTTTCAGGTTGAGGGTACATATCTCGTTTCTCTGCTTGCAATCCAAAATTTAGAAAGAGTTTGTAAAAGTTCCAGCCTGTGGTTCAGTCCCTGAGCTTGTAAACTCTCCTGACCTTTAAGAGAAGCAGAGCTGGCAAGGCGGTTGAGCGTGGGCGGTGCAGATGCTTCAGAAAGAAAAAACGGTGGGGAGATAAGGTGACCGTGATCCGTTCCCTGCCTATAATGAAATGCAAGAGTGGATTCTTCCACTGCTTTTATCTACGAGCATCATTTACCAACATTCAATTAACGCCTAAGCTCACTCAGCAGAAACAGAAGAGCTCCTATAAGTGTTCCCTCCGTATATCTTCTGTTTATGGAAAGGTCATCAAGAAGTCCAATATGTGTGTGGAGCTTGATAGCATAAGAAATGATGGAGCCAATTGAAGTAACACACCAAGGCTAATAATACTGATACTCATATCAGTACTAATTAAAGTTAGGCTGTCAATAAAATAGATGCTGTAATTGTATCCTCATTTTTGCCATGTTTTTCATCCTTTGACATTATTTTAAAAATGCCTGTTGCCCTTTACATTGTTTGTAAGATTCATGATTAGTAGAATAAACAAATTGCCTGAAATTTCTTAGTAGATAAGAAGAAAAAAGTCTGGTTACATTGAGTTCCATTATAAATTAAATGGGCTTTATTTTGTATATGGTTTTGTATGAGTTTTCTACATCATTCGAACACGCCAAGGGTCGTTTACATTGTGTGAAAAGTTTATGATGAATGGACCGATAGAAGTGCTCCAAAATATCTTGGAAATCATTCTGGTTCCATTGATGTACATCAAAAGTAAAGTATGTTTTTGGTCTCTCCTGTAAAGTTGCAATTTTAAAGATATTTGTTTTTCATTGGACTCATCAGTCCATAAAACTTTGCTCCATATGTCTTGTTCTAGCAAACAAAAGTCTAAAACTCAACCACATATCCTAGTAATAAGTGTATTTCCACCAGTAAGAACAACAGATATCATTAGAACAGATGTAAATAATCATACATACAATACAAAGTAACATGAACATTTTATTGTGAAAGAAGTAGATCATATCTTGAGCTCCAGTTTGAAGAACAAAGTGTAGTTCCAGATTTCTCCTGGAAAATCTGAATGTATTCAGTTCCTTCAGAAGCAATCTTGATTTAGCTTAATGAAGTACTGAGCAGTCAAAGCAGGTATTAGATGAGAACTGTAAATAATACTGGGTTGTTTCCACAAGGAGAAGCTTGGAAAGGGTTAAATAAACACACTGACATGTAAAAGCACTACATACTGTTTTAATACAGTTTGAATATTTTAAAAATATAATAAAACTACAATATTTGAATTTAAGTCAATATCTTTATATAAGGATGGAACTATTGTAAACTATTGATACTTTTTTAACTTGAGTCTTACATACAAAAGCAAATTAAGTATGAAGCTATTCATGTTAACGTTACAGTAGCAGCACAGAACATTGAATAAATTGCCAATTAGTGAATAAAGTTAACACAGAAGCCAAGAGTACTACCGTTTGACTGATAGTCTTTGACAGAGCTCATTACTACTATTATACTTCCTTTTAAAGATTCTGCATTAAAATAGACAACCGCTGATTGAATTGTCCTTCCCTTCCCACACTCTGTTGTCATATCTACTAAATAGCTGCAATTATTAGGCTAATTTAAGCAATAATTATGCAGTAGTCTGAGCATATCGTCACCTCAGTCAGTAATTGGATGCAACAAAAAATTTAAAAAACCTGCACGCTCATGCTGAGAGTAATTAAAGGCATCTGGCAGGAGTCGGAAAATATGTCCGATCAGGAGTTCTCGTCTGGGTTTACTGCTTATGTTTACTGAGAGGTCTCTGAAAGGACTCGTACGGGCTCACATGGCGTTCTTCTACCTACATATCATTGATGTCCAAACACATGCATCTCCAACATAGTAACTTCATAGAAGAAGGCAAAAACTTTCCCAGCATTCCCAGTGCACCAGGTTTTATTCTGAGGAACTCTGAAGCAGTTCTGTTGGTGCAGTCGTCATGATATCTTCACAGATGTGTTCAAACACTGGAGACAGCAGTCATGAAGTCGATCACAGGGCTCTAGGCGGGGGGCTGAAGGGGCATTTTATCCCCAAGATTTAGTCTTTGTTGCCCCATTCGCAATGTAAGCAATGGCTATTATCTCTGAACCAATCACGAAAAGGCATTTTGCTCTGCAGTGTGAAGATATGGCCTTACTTACTTTTGCTTGGCTTATATTATAATTTCCTAATCGTATTAGTATTGTCCACTTCTGATTATTATAGTCTCAGCCGGTGTCTATTTACTTTTGTCAGCTTTGATTTAAAGTTATACTGAAGATTTTCACAAAGCAGAGTTGTTCTATGAGTGTAATGCTAAATTAATTGAGTGGGATCATTGAAATTAATCAAAACTATTAATTTCATCATTTGTTGAATTTACATAAGCAAAGTGTACTCTTCAGTCATTATTCAGTCATTTTCATTTCTTTATTTTATATATATATTAATTTAAGCCAGTGTCATTAGATCTGCTGTCATCATTTATGCACAAATCAAGCCCTGAATATATTTCTGGCTTTAAAAATATCAATCAGCCACTCAATTGATCTTTCAATTGGTCTATCCATTACCCAAGCAAAGCAGCCCAGAACTATTGGTTTATCACCAATAGTAATGTAATGCAGGAGAATGTACAATAGCCTCAGGGATATGGGAAGGTGTTTGAAGTTGGGGTTAAGAAAACTCTAAGTGTGGCTAAATGCTGTGCTTGGTTGCAAATCATCACAGTCCCAAGAAACACATGTATCTCAATTTTTGTGGGTTTGCATTTTTCTATGTCATTTGAGAACGCCAGCTGTCGTTTACATTGTGTAAAAAAGTTCAAGATGAATGGACCAATAGAAATGCTCCAAAATGGCTTGGAAATATTTCTGGTTCCATAGACTTACATTGAAAGTAAAGAAAGTTTTGGTCCTCTCCTGTAAAGTTGGCATTTTGGAGATACTTGGACAGCGAAGACATCATATATAGTGCGAGGCTACTACTGATTTCAGACCCCAGAGCTACTAGGAGTCACCAGAGCTCCATCCCCACTAGACAAGCCACTGGCTTGACGATGCTCTCTTGCTTGTCAGCCTGTATGACCGGAATTACTATCTCATAGGTTCACTCTGACAGAGAACCTCAGAGATGGTTCAAACTCTACACCCTATCTCCTGAACTAGAACATCTATGAAGCATGTTCAAGCCAAGCTTCTTGTTGTATACTGTCATAAAATCCCATTAGCTTTGCCGTTCGCTCTCTAACTGGGGTCAACCAGAGGAGGATGGGCTCCTACCCTGAGAATGGGTTCCTCTCAAGGTTTCTTCCCCTGCCACTGTTGCCTCTGGCTTGCGCGGGAGGGGCTCGAACCTGGATACCCTTTCTTACGTTTCTATGCTTATGCATGGATTGTTTTTTTTCTTTCTATTTTCCTCTTTTTTCCATAAACTGCTTTTCTGTAGAGCTGCTTTGAGACAACACTGGCTGTTAAAAAGACGCTATACATATCAATGTTGTTGTTGTTGATTTTGAAACTATGTAAATAGAAAGATTGAATGCGGACTGCATCCTACAAGCATCCCCCCTCTTTGCTTTACTATGTGTAAATTCTTCTGTTGGTATTTTTAGCAGTCAAACCAAGCTAATATCACTTCCTGTGTCCCTGGAAAGCCCCAAAACTCACGTATAACAGAAGTTAATACAGGTTTAAAACACCGTAACACAGCATGCAAAGCAGCACACATGCATTCGGTTGGGTAGGTTTCCTTTTTGCAGGATCTACAGTTGCAGCCTCATTTGCAAATACCTGTAAAGAATGAATGGTAGAACAACAAGTGGCTCACTTCACTTGGCAGAGCAAATAAAAGCTTTATTTGTGGAAAAAAATAGGTTTAAAAATAAAATTATGTGCCCAAATGCCTCAAACTTCTGCACAGTACTGTAAACAACTCACAGCTAGAGCTTAGCAGACTCTAAATGGGGGGGTGGTTCTTAACTTCCCAAAGATTTCCATGACAAGTGCTTGGAGTCAATGGGTTGTTCTATTTATTAAGTGCAGGGTACCGTGTCGGAACCAGCGTTTGTGCTAATGGAGCTCTACGGATGCAGCAAACAGAGCTTCACTCTGGAGTATTGCTCTAATTGCTTTCGCTTCCAGTTGCCTTTTGTTTTTACAATACAGTTTTCCTGCTGTACATTACTCTCGATGGATAACTGCGATGCATGTTGAGCATCATTAATTGGCCTGTATGAAGTCAATAAGATAATATCCATAAAATACAGTTTCATAGACGTTCCTCAGATGAATTAGGCCGAGAAAATTTGGAAAGCAAACCAGATTTTCATCTTTGTTGGTGAGCAAGTTGCTTTTGTTTACAGGGATATGTGGTAAGTTAGCGTGGACTGAACCACAAAGAGCAGAGCAAACATGGCTGATAGTGGCGAAACGAAGACGAAAACCAGAAGACAACCCAGAGTCTTGCCGAGAGGCAATCAGATCAGCAACCAGAACAAAGAGGACAAACCAAGAGAACCAGAAACCAGATAAAGACAAGACATCCAATACAAACAAGAGAGAATGCTCAGTATCTCACTAACTTAGAGTTAGCAATACCTCGCAAAGCTCTAAAACAAACAAGGGGATGTATGTACACAGACATGGCTCTTGAGCTACAGGTGATCAGTATCAGTATTCCGGTGAGGAGGAATGAAAGGGCAACTTGGCATAGGTGAGTTCTGGAAATGTGGTTATGATCATTATCATGACGCACTGCATTATTGGAAACGTAGTCCAAAGAGCCGATGGAGGTGGAAGGAGATTCTAGAGGTGTGACCCAAATATTTTTCCTCATATTTTATATATTGTCACAATTTTTCTACATCAGTTAAAAGCAGGCGCTGCCGTTTACATTGTGTGAAAGTTTCATGATGTATGGACGAATAGAAATGCTTCAAAATAGCTTGGAAGAAATTCTGGTTCCATTGACTTTCATTGAAAGTGACAGTTTTGGGCCTCTCCTGTAGAGTTTCCATTTTGGAGATACTTGTCTACCATATTTTTTGATGTCCAAAGAAAAACATTTATAGCAAATACCTGGACTTCACCTGGAATGGAGCTATTATGCTACTTCGGAGCCTTTCTATTGGCCCATTCTTCACACAGTTTTCACACTATGTAAACAGCAGCTGTCGTGTTCTAATGATGTCGACAAATAAAAATAGGATAATAAAAATAAATAGGGCAAATTCCAATCCGCTCCGCTTTTAGCTATCTCATTAATGCGGTGAAGCCTTTTCGGCCTAAAGGAATGATTAGGTCTGATTAGAGGTGCTAACACGATATATGCGGGCGTGTCTTTATTCCTGAATGCTTTAATAGCGCGTGAGTAGGAGCACAAACTAATATGTTATTTTGATGTTTCCCGAAGTAGAACACGTTCTAGTAGAAGACCGTTTTAGTCACGTCCTTGTATTCCCATAGCAACCAGACAAACAACTCTCCTGAAGTTCAACCTGAAGACCTTGTTTTAGCATAAAAAAACTTTTCATTAGAAAAGTTATTAGTTGCTATCTGCTTAATGGCTCTGATATAGATTTAGAAGCTAAGGTGCAAAAGTCTTAGCCACCTATGGTCAAGCCTATGTTAGCAATAAGTGTATTTCCACCAATAAGAGCACCCGATATGATTAGAATCGATGTAAATAATCATACACACAATACAAAGTAGCATAAATATCTTATTGTGAAAGAAGTAGATCATATCTTGAGCTCCAGTTTGAGGAACAAAGTGTAGTTCCAGATTTCACCTGGACGCCCCAGACATTGTATGAATGTGTTCAGTTCCTTCAGCAGCAATCTTGATTTAGCTTAATGAAGTGCTGAGCAGTCAAAGCAGGTATTGGATGAGAACTGTAAATAATACTGGGTTGTTTCCACAAGGAGAAGCTTGGAAAGGGTTAAAAAAACACACTTACATATGGAAAAGCACTACTTACTCTATAAATACTATTTGAATATTTAAAAAAGCGTTTGGTTGAGCAAATAAAAGCTTCCTACTGGAGGAGCCAATGAGAGGACTTCATAGTCTTGCATATAAATTTAGTTTATTTATTCTGCACGGATCCATCAACAATGGAATTTCAGTTTCAATGCTGATATTGACTTTTCTCCACTCAGACAAACGATGGGCACTTCAGTCAAGAGCTGATTACATGCTTTGCTCTTAAGGTGGTGCTTCTTGAAATTGGTTCCATATAAGCGTGTTACAAGCTTGACATTGTAACTGTAGTGTTACCCTTGTTTGGTGCTTATATAGAGCATCAGTCTGAAGAACCACTTCACCATGCAGAGGTTCTTAGAGTGTTCATGGCTCTGTGTAGAACAATGGTTGTATAACTAAAGAACCCTTGAAGAACCAGCCATGGTGATCGTGGCTCTATTACTAATGTAAAAACCTGCTTTATTTTTCATGCAAGTCAATGGAACCAGATTTTTTTTCAAGCTGTTTTGGAGCATTCCTATTGGTCTGTTCATCATAAAATTTTCACAGAGTGGAAACAGCAGCTGTTGTGTACAAATGATGTAGAAAACGAAAAATGCATAATTTATAATTTATATAATATATAATATCTTTATATATAAATATAACATTTTGTATGTTTTAAGTATTTAGATTGGACAGTCCGTCCTGTTAGAACAATGCAACTTTCCTCAGATGAATTAGGCCAAGAAATTTCAGGAGGCAAACCACATTTTCGTCTTTGTAGGCGCGCGAGCTGTAACACCAGAGGGACTAAGAGGACGCTTGCAACTGAAAGCAGAGCTGGTTTTATTTACAGGGCTATGTGGTGCAGTTACACAAGTTAGTGTGGACTGAACCACAAAGAGCAGAGCAAACATGGCCAACAGAGACAAACCAGAAGACAATCCAGAGTCAAAACCAAGAGGCAATCAGACCAGCAACCAGAACGAAAACTGACAAACCAAGAGAACCAGAAACCAGACGAAGATCATACAAACAAGAGAGAACACTAGAGTTATCAACACCTCACAAAGCTCTAAAACAAACTAGGGGGTGTATATACACTGACATGGTTCACAAGCTACAGGTGACCGGTATCAGTATGCTGGTTAGGAGAAACGGGAGATCACCTCGGGATAGTTGAGTGTGGTTATAACATCATAACACACTGCATTATGGGAAACGTAGTCCAAAGAGTCAATGGAGGCGGAATATTTTATAATATATATAAAATATTACAGTAGAGGACAAAAACCTTCTTACCTTTTGTTTGGTGCTTATATAGAGCATCAGTCTGAAGAACCATTCCACCATGCAGAGGTTCTTCGAGTGTTCATGGCGTTCATTGTGTAGAACAATGGTTGTATAACTAAAGAACCCTTGAAGAACCAGTCATGGTGATCTTGGCTCTATTACTAATATATATATATATATATCGTCGCAAATATTGCCGGAGAGGCAAAAACCTGCTTTATTTTGAATGCAAGTCAATGGAACCAGAATTATTCCCAAGCTGTTTTGCAGCATTTCTATTGGTCCATTCATCATGAGCATTGTAATGATGTAGAAAAATAAAAATCAACAAAAATGGAGATTTTTTTTTTTGAACAACGACATAGCGATATATATGCTATAAGTCTGCAAGCGGTTCTCCTCGTCCTGTTCTGTCCCTCGTTGCTCCCTAGCAGCTCAACAGAGTGCAACAGAGACAGCCTAGAGTGTCCTAGTTCACCTGAAGGTTATGGGGGAACGCATTTTCTTTGATGATGTTCATGAAGTCCTACCACACAAGCAGCTCGGTCGGTTACAATGACCTCCTGGTTGTCCCGTCTGAGAATCTACTGCTTTTCGTTTTAACCTGGATCGACAGCATTAGCCACTTGTACGTGAGTGATAGCGTTTATCTCCTTCGACAAAGAGGTGTGCTCAGTGCCTCGGGAGGATGAGAGAGAGAGAGCGAGCGAGAAGGAGTGCGTGTGCTGCCTGAGGACCATCCACTTTCATTACTGCAGTGAAGAGAGTAGGTGTCAGGAGTAAGCCCCCCCCCCAACACTACCACCTAACCATGAAAAATCCACAACGTCTAGCACTACAAGACAAGCGACTGATGCCGGGCTCTAAATGACCTCATCATCTCCTCGTGTGTTTCTCAGTGAGAAGATATCACTGTTAGAAAGCTTTTAGCATCCATTCATCTAATAGAGCATTCGAGCATCCGTAAACCAGCAGCCACACAAACAGCCGCGCGCTCGGATGAGCGTCCATTAGAATCGTTCCGGCACGCTGAGGCGGCGCGGTTAAGAGGCCACCATTAGTGAGTGTGCAGTTTTGCGCGCGTGTGTGCGAGGCGGCGGGATTAGTCATAGAGGGTGATGATTAATGCTCAGCAGCGCCGGGACGTAATGAGCCATTAAGTGTCTTTCAGAGAGAGCGACTGCAGGATCACATTGCTGTACACTCGGGGCGGGAGAGGCGGGTGTGGGGGGGGAGGGGGACGTTTCCCTTTGCAAAAATCCCGTGAGCGTGTGCCTGCGTGTCAGTTGATAGGCCAATTATTGAAGACGGAAAACAAGCTAATGAACACCGTTTAAAAAAAGAGAAGAAAAAAAAATTTTCACCATCAGATATGATTTACTGTCATTTACAATAACTCCGTTAATTTACAGAAATAGAAAGTAGGTTTAGTTAAAGAAAGGATTTGCTGTATTTTCCAGACATTTATTTTTATTTGAATGGTCATATGTCATATATCATAGTAAACAATGTGCAGTAATTAACCTGGAGCAGAGAGACGGTAAATATTAATTTACGGTAATATTTTACAGTATTGTACTGTTTTATATTACAGTGGTTTACTGTGAATGGACGGTACTTAACAGGCTATGCTGCGAGTGAGTGACTTAAATTGGTATGTTTGGTAGATTGCTGTAAAACAGTGCATGATACTCCATTTTTTACAGTATAATTCTGTAAAATCAATACTGTAGATTTACTGTAGAACTTTTTACAGTCTGTTATTTTATACAGTTTATTACCATCACTGTAATTCAACTACTGCAACTAAATAATAGAATGTAAATGGTTATAATTATGTACAGTTTTTTACCGTCATTGGGAAAACACATTTATATTGTAAAGAAACAGGTTTTGTTTATATCTTTAAGTATTATGTTTATTTGTTTGTATGTGCTTTCCCTTGTTTAAGCCCCTTCTATATTTTTTTATTGTTTCTACGGCATAAAAAGAGGTTTGAAAATGTTTACATAAGGATTAATTATGATTTTTTGGGAATTATATATATATAATCTTTATAGGCTGCAGTCAGGTCTTTGAGAAGAGTGATCTTTAAAACCTTATACGTATAGATATACTAATAGATATATATATATATACAGATATACATGTGCACACATGTTTATTCATCTAATGATTGATTGATTGATTTGTGTGTTAGTCCATTGATCAATTATACTGGTGTATGTGGTGGTGTTTTAAAAGAAATCTGCTGTACCTTTGAGGATGTGCTGATTGATTGATCGACTGTTTGGCTTGTATAGTTGTTTGCTTGTTAAAGTTTGACAGTAGTTCATACTTAATAATTCATAATATTTAATAAATAAGCAAACGTTGGTATGAATCATGCAAGGACCTCAAAAGTCACCAAACGAGCTTCCAGGAATGTGAACACTTTTATTTATTTGTTTATTTACTTATTTATTTAAACCTTAAGGATCTGTTGGGGGCCCATATTTCAGTTCCACACTCATGTAACTACATCAGACTCTGTGGTAGTTACTGAATAATTCATAATTGGTACTGCCTAGTGAGTCTTAAGATAAATAACTAAGTATTAAGCCGGGGTTTATTAATTGATTAACTAGCTACTGCAGTATTCATCTTACCAGGACCTTGTATATATATATATATACATATATATATATATATATATATATATATATATATATATATATATATATATATATATATATATATATATATATATATAGTGAATGTATATCAAATGGCCTTCTATAAAAAACAATAATAATTAGTTTATTTATATATTTATTCATTCATTTTGAAAGTCTGTTAATATACAATCATTTTATTAGCTTTCACATATACAGTCATGTGCAAATATTTTGGCACCCCCAATGAATTAAGACTTTTTGTTGCATTTCTGAGTGAAAATGTATTTTTCTTTGGGTCATGCAAACGTTAATGGCATCTTTATATATATATATATATGCTCAGCCTAAATAATAATAAGAATTATACACAAAAATATGTGTAATAATCAGATCCCTGTAGAGGATGTCGTCTTTTGCATATGAGAGAGAGAGAGAGAGTGAAAAAGAGAGAGAGAGAGAGAGAGAGAGAGAGAGAGAGAGAGAGAGAGAGAGAGAAAGAGAGAGAGAGAAAGAGAGAGAGAGAGAGAGAGAGAGAGAGCTGCTGCTGAGCCATCCCGCGTTAGTGCACTCAAGTGGGCAGAGATTTAGCTGAGGAGGCTGTTGTCATGGCACCCGTAATGGGAGGTGGGGTTGAGTGAGGAGTGATGTCACATGTGCTTGATGGACCCTGTATGCGCTGCCTGCTTTGTTCTGTCAGTAGCACTCTGCTCAGTCACATACTCGGGGTCCGCTGAGAGTGAGGGGGAGGACGATTCTGCCGCACGCGCACACAAACACCACACGCACGCTTTTCTCAGGAGATGTTCTGCTCCATGGCCGCTCATCATAACTGCTTAAAGCATCAAATAGGAGTCATTGTGGATGGCAGGTCAGTTTTTAGTAGTGACCCGACACCAGACGCGCTCCAGCATATAAACCACAGCGCTGCGGCTGCTGGACAACAACTGTTCAGACATAAAATATGCATGTCTGCCACATCCTCTTCTACTAAACACATATCTAGCCCTGGGAGTGCTGGACTGTTCTTGGTTGGCTTTTTCGAGCCGGACGTTGTTCAAGGCGTTTTGTTTTATGGCGTGTTTGTATTTATTTCTCAAGACAGGGCCGTGTAGGTAGGAGGTCAGGGGGGCTTTGGTACCAAACAAGTACTGTGGGATCAAAACAACTTGCGAAATCGTTTCTACTGGCCATTACAGCTCTTTATTTGTTTATTGACAATCTTGGGATAACCACATGTTGTCTGGAGGAAAATATGATTTAAAGGACTTTCTATTACATGGATGGATGGATGAATGGATGGATGGATAAATGGATGGATGGATGGATGGATGGATGGATGGATGGATGGATGGATTGTTGATCTATCTAGTAGCTTAAAACACTAACACACTTAGGTAAACAGAGATCACACCAAGAATAAATAGCTATACAAGAGGTTGACTAACCTTAGAGCTATACAAGAGGTTAACTTACCTTAGAGCTATACAAGAGGTTAACTTACCTTAGAACTATACAAAAGGTTAACTAACCTTAGAGCTATACAAGAGGTTAACTTACCTTAGAGCTATACAAGAGGTTAACTTACCTTAGAGCTATACAAAAGGTTAACTTACCTTAGAACTATACAAAAGGTTAACTAACCTTAGAGCTATACAAGAGGTTAACTTACCTTAGAGCTATACAAGAGGTTAACTTACCTTAGAACTATACAAAAGGTTAACTAACCTTAGAGCTATACAAGAGGTTAACTTACCTTAGAGCTATACAAGAGGTTAACTTACCTTAGAACTATACAAGAGGTTAACTTACCTTAGAACTATACAAGAGTTTAACTTACCTTAGAGCTATACAAGAGGTTAACTTACCTTAGAGCTATACAAGAGGTTAACTTACCTTAGAACTATACAAAAGGTTAACTAACCTTAGAGCTATACAAGAGGTTAACTTACCTTAGAACTATACAAGAGGTTAACATACCTTAGAGCTATACAAGAGGTTAACTTACCTTAGAACTATACAAGAGGTTAACATACCTTAGAACTATACAAGAGGTTAACATACCTTAGAGCTATACAAGAGGTTAACTAACCATAGAGCTATACAAGAGGGATGTAAGTGCCAGGACCCACAAGTCTATCTCAGAGTACTTTAGCTCCTTTATGCGAGTGTGTAATGATTTGCACATGTACTTTGTTTGCACTAGTACTAACTGCACTATTAGCTCTATTAGCACACTTAGGGTAAGGTTTTTTGCCAAGCTTTGGGATGTCATGGACAGGTGGATGACTCTCAAGCTGAGCCTGTCTATGACCAGTCAACGGCTGTTGACCTTATAATAGAACAGTCAAGGTCCTGCCTCCTAAATCCACACTTCCTCCTTCTCCCTCTTTGGTGTATCACACTTTATACCTTAACGTGCTTAGAGCTTCTCCAGAGGTGGAAAGCAATGACAAGGTCAACACCTATTTAAGTTACTTCTAGCGTTTGCTGCCAAAAGTGGTTTCTTGCCAAGAGCTTCAACCACTCTTCCTTTCATTGGGTACATGTTCTTAAGTGATCTACCTGGGAGCAGCACCTTCAACATGAATAGCACAACATTAGAATACACTATTGGACTATTTGACTTGACATTACAGTGACTCACTATTGCCTCTTGAGATACAAAGTGGTATTAAAAGACATGATGGACCGAGTCAGTAGATATCTCTGATATGTTACATAGATGTTATTTACTAACCATCTCTTGATAATTCTAGTAATTTGGGGACATTTTAAGCTATTAAAAACCCTCTACCGTTTGCTTCACTATATATAATGGCTCCTTGGTCTTCTGCTTAAGAGACAGATGGCAGCGTTGTAGTTTGTCACATCTTATGAGATGATTGCTGCACTTACACTGGTAAAAAGATTCATTTAAGATACTCTGACAGAGAAATGTACAAGCTTATTGCTTTCTGAACTAAGGTCAGCGTGAAGCTTGGTCGTAAATGAATCTTCAGATGTCGTACACTCGTGAGTTTCAGTGTATTCAATGCAGAATATAGACATTACAGGATTCTGAATATAATATAGATGTAGTCAATTCAAGGATCTTAGTCAACACAGCATATTGCATAGAATCTATACATTAGTGCTCAAGCTGGTATTTATGTGGCAAGCATACTGTACACCTATCTATCTATCTATCTATCTATCTATCTATCTATCTATCTATCTATCTAAAACATTTTATTTTTATTTTTTATTATATATAAACTTTTTATTATGCACTTTTTTCAAAAGCTTTTTAAATGTTTCATTTAAACAGTAAATATACTGAAATATACTGAACGGTATGTGTGATGTGTTGGTGTTTCAGTAGCTGATGGTATAAGATGCTAATACTTGGCTACTTCAGTAAACAGGATACACCACTGAATCAGAACACCGTGTTAGCGTAGCAGTGACCTCGCTTGGCGCTTGGGCCGATTCACACCTTGGCAACCTTCGATGTGCCCCTCTAACTATGGCAGCCGGCATCTGAGGGCAGGCAGGTCCGGGTTTGGTAGAAATGTCCACCGAAAGTTTTACTTAGTGATAGTTGAGTGATAGCATTTAAACAGTAAATATACTGAAATATACTGAACGGTATGTGTGGTGTGTTGGTGTTTCAGTAGCTGATGGTATAAGATGCTGATACTAGACTACTTCAGTAAACAGGATATACCACTAAATCATAAAACACGTTAGAAATGTTGACGGTCCAGACCTTGGCCTGAGGAGATCTCCTCTAGGTGAACCTTACTGAACTCTAATTAAACACCCCTGCTGTAAACGAACATTCACAATGTTTGAACATTTAAATCAGTGCATTGGTAATTCACTGGTGTCCACTTGTATGCACTAAAGCTGACTAGTTGGAGCCCACATGCATATGCTGTAATATGCGTGCCTGAGGTACGCCAGGATTAGGAATCGAAACCACTGTGCTAATTAGCCTGAGAGAACCACACCAGGAGTTCACTTCAAGGAGGTTTTAGCCGCTTTACACCTTCTCCACCCCGCAGTGCTGGTTTTGGATCAGTGGTAACATCGCCAAAGTCCCTCCAGCCCCTCGAGCCGGAGTAGCGAAACGGCAGCACCGGCTGTCCAAAATCCATCACACCATCCGGCTTTGATCCGTGCGGGAGCGGCGCTCACAAAGCCAGCTAGCTGCTACACTTGGCAGGGAAGGAGAAAAATGCCCTCGGAATATAAGAGATGAGAAGGGCGGTGTGGGGATGGTGGAGGGGGAGGCTAGAGTGAGAGAGTGAGAGAGAAAAAGACAGCTCTGCAACACTCAGCACTTCTAATCAGAACGCAGCCCGAACCAGTCATTTTGTGGCGAGGGTTCTGCGCGAGCGTGAAAAAATGCCGTCCGTACGTTTCGCAGCGGCCCGGCATGGAAAAAGCGCATTCCGAGGCTGGAATACTGTGTTTGGATTCTTACGAACCTTGCAACCACATCTGGAAACATTATTCTTGGAAGACAGGTCATTATCCATCTTAGCCAGCAGAGGAACGTTCGGAGGCTGGAGGGGAAAACAGAGAGGAGAAAAACACGAAATGAAAAAAACAATAAATCGGAGCGGTCAGACGGGCGACCGCTGCGGACGTCTGGCTGCAGAGCTCGCTCTGATTAGCGGTGATCCTGTTTGTGACAAGCTTCCCAAGTCTTAAACCAGGCAGTATATGCTTCACTGTATACTGTCTGGACCACGATTATCTCAAATTGAGGACTTTCCATTAAGTGGAATTGACTAAGCACAGCTTGCATCACTGGTTCATGTCTGAATAGTATCCACACAACATACCCTGTGTTAGCGTAGCAGTGGCCTCGCTTGGCACTTGGGCCGATTCTTGGGCCTTGGCAACCTTCAATGGGCCCCTCTAACTTTGGCAGCCTGCGTCTGAGGGCAGGCAGTTCCGGGTTTCGTAGAAATGTTGTAAGGAGAGTCCACCGAAAGTTTAACTTAGTGATAGTTGAGGCTGGCGGAAGAGGAAGGGTGAGTCATGGTATTGTTGGTTACTATGATTCACCCCCAGTTGATGATATCAAATCAAGATATTTGCAGTAAACGTGGCAGGCACACTACAAAAGAATTGATTTGATTGATTCGAGGTCTACGAAGGTCTACAAGTGGAACTGAAAATGTGCTAACAACAGCAAATCCATGTAATGGAACTGTGTAGGGGTGCCAGACCTTGCAATCGTGTATGTGGCAGCCAAAGCCAAGAGTGAACGATGATGTCATGGAATCAGTGACGTGGCTTGAAAGTGCAGAAAGCTGACAATTGAGAAGCTGAATTGAGAAGGCCTTGAAAAGCAGGTTTGGTGAGCAGTGGCCCTGTTTTCGAGCAGCTGCCGTCGTTGAAATCGGGTGGTTTGACCAGCGGGTTAGTCAGCAGAATTGGTTTACTGGTTCATAGTTTTTGGCGCTTCTGCAAGCGTGCTCTAGAAACACAAGTCAAGGGCTGCAAATAGAGTTACCGCAAAACTTTTTGCTGGTGTTTGTCCTCGTTTTTTTCATCACAACCACAACACCCCACCTCCACCCCACACACACACACATTCACACAAACACAAACTCCCACACGGTGCAGCCTGCAAGCTCTCGGCTCTGTGGTTTGGGCTAGTCTCGTTGCGAGTGGAGGAACTGGCTGCAGGCCTACTGGTTCCTTTCTGTCTTCGGCACTGGAGTTTCCATTAATGCACATTTCCAGTGCCCCAGGACAACTTTCCAACTTCGACACGGGGTCGAGATTGCACAACCAGGGGTCTTCTCAGCCCTGGCCAAGGGAGTCCTCTGTGACTATGCTCTGGCCACTATTGGTCTGAACTCTGGCCTGCCACAATTGGGGTGACTAGGGTACACAGCAAGAAGTTGTTCAGCAAAGACATGATTTTAAACGGCTATTATGGCAGAGATTAGCATTCTGCCCATTTCGATTCAGCTCAGCTGAGTCCAAATGCCCTCAGTGGTTGCATTTAGAGTGTTGGACAAGGGAGAATAATTATCTGGGCATTGCTATGCCATGCAGCACCCGAGTTTGGCACCTCTCTTTTAGGGATTGCTTAGTTGACAAGTCCAAGGTTCTCAGTCCTGGTCCTTGAATATCCCTGCCCTGTATGTTTTATAGTTTCCTTTAATGTAGTACACCCACTTTGACTCGGAAGGGGCTTGTGAATTATTGGATCTGTTGTGTTATGGAAGAAAAAAATCTCCAAAATATGCATGCCAGGGGTATCCCAGAAGCAGGGGTAGGACCCAAGGAATATACCTCCATATTTCCTGGTGCTGTGAGCTACTGTTCACCAGCCGGGACACTGACTGATTTTACTATAAAATAAAACAACAGCAGTAGAAGCAGTAGTTATTAAAACTGGACCGATCAGAGTTTTTTTGAGGCAGATTCCGATCGCCGATCACTTTTCAACGCGATCAGCCGATCGCCGATACCGATCGGGGGCGGGGCTATATGCCACGGCAGGGATACAAGTAGTTATTAGTGCAAGCAAGTCATGAAACATGGTCGAAACTGGTTTATTACCATTTCATATGAAACAGTATAATATTTTTAACTAAATTAGAAGTTGGTCTATGTGGGCGTAAACCGCTTGATACAGCTCCAGAAGAGAAACATCTGAAAAGTATCTCTACTAGGAACAGCAGAGCGTGGATCCAGGTGGAATATTAAGCAGCAGAATGAACGTCTTCTACAGCCGAGAAGAGCTGCTTATCTAGAACTATAAACTCAATCACTCTGGCTGTGGTTCTTTAGCTCTCTGGCTGTTGCTGTTGTCGTACTGTTCGTACCGGTCAGATCTGGTCTGCACGGTGTTCTGGGTTATTAGTTTTGTTTTGTGCCTCTGCTTTAGTCAGTCTGTGAAAAATGAAAGGGTGTGTATTTCCACCTAGTGGTTCAGATAGGAATTGCAGGGAGCTGGCCGTAGGGCTCCCCTTTCTGGATTAACCGCTAGCTGGAAATACAGAAATTTAGGCTAATTACATATTTTGATTAAAAATCGTCTGATACTGATACATGGCCGATCAATCGTTCCATCTCCAGACGGCCTAAAGAACTTAGATAATGTGGAAATATTTCACCAGTTCCATCTTGAGCTGCCAGACCGTTACAACCTCCTTCCTACCTGATGTTAAATAACCTCAATGTTTTGCTGTGTTCGTCATATCAAAGCCCTGAACAAGGTTCTGTAACAACAACAACAACATTGTGTGTAACCTCCAGACGTTTTCAGGTTGCTGGTGAGGTTTGGCGAGGCCCTGTTTGTGAGAACTAGACGTGGGTTATATCTCCAGTCACAGGGAGCTCTCTGGTCTGGGCCTTAGTGTTGGAAAATGTAGCGCTGGCTCGGCCGGGCGATGGGTATAGGAACTGTTTAGTCATGCCCTGATCCCGCCGAGCCGAGAGCAGAAATTGGCCCCGCATGATGTAAATAGCTCGGTGTGTTGTGGAAAAGGCTGGCAGAGGCTGAGAGTGGAGATCATTTAGCTGCAGTAGGAATTTCGATCGGCCTCTCTTCTGTACTACAGTACTACTCTGTACACGTTTCTTCTTCTATCCCTCTCTCTTACTCTCAGTATTTGTCTCCTAGCCTCTTTCTTCTCTCTCTCTCTCTCTCTCTCTCTCTTTTCTTTCTCCCTGTATCTCTCTGGCTTGCTCCTCTCTGCCTCTCTCTCCAGCCAAGGTAGCCCTGTGTCCTTCTGATTCTCTCTTTCTTTGTGCCTATTCTTCACCACCCCCACCATCACCTCCTTCTGGCTTGACGCTCATTGGGAGAGATAAGGTTGTAAATGAAGGTGGTTCTAAATGAGATTTCCTCACGAGAAGAATGAAGTCTGAGCTTTTGTCTATCCTTATAGAGCCCCGCGATCATTCTTCCACTTCCATGAGTGGCCAAGCGATGTGTGTCTGCAGGTGAAGCCGATGTTTTTTGTCACCGCGGAGAGAAAACAGCACGAGAGTTGTTTAGTCGAGGGTCGGCACGGAGCCGCGTGCGCTCGCGAGTGTGAAGGCTGCGAGCGGGAGCAGCCAAGCCAAACAGCAGAATTCCAAAAGCACACACAAAGAGCTCTCAATCACAATGTACACCTCCCCGCACTGCCACGAGACATAAAGGAAAATCAATAGGTGCTGTGTGTCTTTGATAAGTGAGGATGAAACACATGCACTTTGCATATTCACTGCGTGCCTCATATACGCTGAAGGCTTGCATGTTGTTAATTCATTCTAGCCTGTGTGTGTGTGTGTGTGTGTGTGTGTGTGGGTATGCATCTTCAGATGAAGTGTGAAAGTGTTCATGGCTTTGTTTTCATGTTGCTCCAGGAGAGATTGTGTGTGTGTGTGTGTCTGATCTGTTTCCTCTCTGCATGGTTCAAGCTGTGAGGGGGTGGTCATGGTGAGATGTTAAATCACGCTGCTATAGCAACACTGAGTGGATCAGGGAACAGTGTAGTGTTTCTGTGTGTGTGTGTGTGTGTGTGTGTGTACTGTTCAAAAGTTGGGATTCACTCGTTATATTAATTGTAATGACTGTAATTTTTATTCTAGACTTTTTTTCTATATTGTATTCAGTTTTTTTCTGTTTGTGGAAAGTTCTTGGTAAATCCATCTCCGTGATACGATCTGTTAAACTGTGGAGCATCAGCATCAGTACACACTGCTGTATTACACGCTGCTGTATTACTTATATAATCACTTTATGATGGATGGAGTATTTTGAAGAATGATTTGAGGATTTTTGAGTGAAGATTCCAAACATTTTATCTGTGATTACAGGATTTTTATGATCATTGCAAACATTTGGACAGAGATTTTAAACATTTGGACAGTCTTTCCAAGCCTTTGGATGAGGATTTTAGAATTTTGAATGGTGATTCCAGAATTTTGAATGGTGATTCCAGAATTTTGAATGATCATTCCAATTTCCAAGCTTTTGAATGGTGATTCCAGAATTTTGAATGATCAGTCTAAACGTTTGAACAGGGATTCCAAACATTCTAATGGTGATTCCAGAATTTTGATTGATCATTCTAAACTTTTGAATGGTGATTCCAGAATTTTGATTGATCATTCTAATTTTTTGAATGGTGATTCCAGAATTTTGATTGATCATTCTAAACTTTTGAATGGTGATTCCAGAATTTTGATTGATCATTCTAATTTTTTGAATGGTGATTCCAGAATTTTGATTGATCATTCTAAACTTTTGAATGGTGATTCCAGAATTTTGATTGATCATTCCAAACTTTTGAATGGAGATTCCAGATTTTTGAATGATCATTGATTAGAGAATTTTGAATGATCATTAATTCCAGGATTGTAAATGATCATTCCAACTTTTTTGGATAGTTGAATGATTATTGATTCCAGATTCTGATTGATCAGTCTAAACTTTTGAACAGGGATTCCAAACATTTGAATGGTGATTCCAGATGGTCATTTGAAACTTTTGAATGGAGATTCTAGAATTTTGAATGATCATTGATTCCATAATTTTGAATGACCATTCCAATATTTTTTTTTCTTTTTGGACAATGATTCCAAACTTTTTTTCAATAGCGTTTTCAAGCTTTTAAATGGTGACTCCAGGATTTTGAATGATCATTGTAAACTTTTAAACAGTGATTCCAAGCTTTTAAATGGTGACTCCAGGATTTTGAATGATCATTGTAAACTTTTAAACAGTGATTCCAAGCTTTTAAATGGTGATTCCAGAATTTTGAATGATCATTCATTCCAGAATTTTGAATGATCATTGATTCCAATTACAAACCTTGTAGTAGTGATTCTGGATTTTCAGGGGTGACTCTTTAAGTGGTGATTTCTCGTGTTTGAACTGTTGAACTGTGTGTGTGTGTGTGTGTGTGTTTGTGTGTGTGTGGGTGTGTGTGTGTTTGCCACCCCGCTGCTGTTACTGATGTTAAACACTCCTCTTCCCGTGTCTGTGCAGGGTGAGAGCGGTATGTCCGTGGATGAGCAGCCTGAAGCCCCAATGTACGTGTATGAGTCGACGGTGCACTGCACGAACATCCTGCTGGGCCTGAACGAGCAGCGGCAGCAGGGCCTGCTGTGTGATGTCACCGTGCAGGTGGAGGGCAAAGAGTTCCGAGCCCACCGGGCCGTGCTGGCCGCTTGCAGCGAATACTTCCTCCAGGGCCTGGTGGCTCACGGGGACAAGGAGCTGGTCTTCACCATGCCTGACGAGGTATGACACAACAAACACTCTCCCACACACGCCAATGTTGCTACAGTATATATCATATCATCGCTGTCCGAAGAAAAGCGTGTGTCTCCACTTTTCTTATTTTTACTTTTCTCCACCATTTGAACGCAGCAGCTGATGTTTATATCATGTAAATATTTAATGACAAATGGACCAATAGAAATGCTCCAAAATAACTTGGGGAAAAATTCTGGTTCCATTGACTTACATTAAAAGTAAAGACAGTTTTTGTCCTCTCCTGTGAAGTTGCCAGTTTAGAGATACTAGAGATATGATAAGCATTTGATAGACACAGATGGATGGACAAACCATCAGATTTGCTCATGTGTTGAGCCATTCACTATTAAATGCTATTCTTTAGTTAGTGTTTGTATTCCTTGTACTAGATTACATAATATTTTTTATAAATAAGTATTTGGTTTGCATGGATGCCTAAATACCACAACCGACTAAGCATTGTGGGTTTGCAACTTCAATAACTAGTGATACCTCAGTCGTCTGTGGTTAGGAGTCCAAGAAAAGCATCATTTGTACACTCGTGCAATATGGCCAGTGCAGCCATATATTAGTTGACATAACAGAAATGGCATCTAGATATGAAATATCGAAGGTTGTACTTGGGTTAAGATCTAATGAGTCAAATAAGCTGTAAGGCTTTAAAGCTAGTGGCAAATAGAACTACTAAAGCAAAACCTTTTAATGTTAACAGCTAAATGATCAACAGCCAAATAATAAGTATGCATTGTTTTAAAATTTCACATGTATGTCACACAGAAGGCCAGTGCAGCATCTCATTTGACCGGAGCTGCTCAAAATATGTATGCAGCTCACTCTAGCTATAAAGGTCATGCTGCAAATAGTACAAGACTAGAATCATCACTTATCACTTTACTACTATTATCAATTATCACCTTACTGTCACGCGCTCCACATGCCCTAACACCCACAAACGCATGCTCAAATGAAGTGATTCAACTATGGAAGTGTCACTGTCAGATATATACTGTACAGGGTTATATATATATATATATATATATATATATATATATATATATATATATATATATATATATATATATATATATATATATATATATATACGCCCACACTAATAAATGTAGCATGTCCACATCAAGCATGTGTATTTCTCTGCCGTCTCTGTGTTGCAGGACTCCTCTGTAGATACTACAAGAGCTTATTAACATATACATTAATCACCTTAGACATGTTAACTATCTGTACACACCATGAAACCCTCTTCTGACATTTTCATTATCTCTCACTTGTTAGTAATGGCAGAGTCACTGTGCTGATGGTACAAACGTTAATTTATAGTCTTGACATATAGAAATATAGAAATTTGGTCTTTAATGATAGTGATCAGAGGTCATATATATATACCTCAGTGAAAGTAAGACCTTTTCCATGTGATGAGAGCTCATAGGATTGAAGAGACGAAACAGCTGAGTGGCTGTAAAAAAAAAAAACAAACAAAAAAAACCAAACACTTCTTTGTGAACTAGTTGGTAAATAATTTTGTGGCTATCAAAATATGACAGATTTTGTCCATTTATGGCTTCAAAACATAGAAAAAAAGGAAAAACACCTAAAATAACTACATGAATAAACATGTAATACTGTAACTACAGCAGTGGTGTAGTGGTTAGCACTGTTGCCTGCATTGGATCTGGGCCCCAGATCCAATCCCCAGTCCGGGCCGTTCTCTGTGGAGTGTGTATGTTCTTCCCCGTGCTTGAATGGGTTTCAACCAGGTAACCTGGTTTCCTCCCACAGTCCAAACACATGCATGTTAGGTTGATCACTCACTCTAAACTACTTGTAGGTGTTAGTGAGTGTGTGTTGGCCATACAATGGACTGGCGACCTATCCTTGGTTTACCCTGCCTTGGCCTGATGATGCTGGGATTGGCTCCAGCTCCGCTGTGACCCTGACTAGAAGAAGACAGTGGATGGATAATGTAACTACATTTTAATAAATATAGCACAGCACGACCAGATGGGGCAGTCATGTGCTGGAGGTTAGGGAACCAGCCTTGTGACCGGATGGTCGCCAGTTCAATCCCATAAACAGACAGGACATGACTGAAGTGCCCTTGAGCAAGGCACCTAACCCCTGACTGCTACCCAGGCGCTGTGGTAGGACTGCGCACCGCACTGGGCAAGTGTGCTCACTGCCCCCTAGTGTGTCTGTTCACTAGTGTGTGTATGTATATGTGAGTGTTTCACTGCACGGATGGGTTAAATGCGGAGATCTCCCTCTGGGATCAGTAAAGTATCTATCTAATCTAATCTAATTAGAACATCAGTACAGAGCCTGCTGTACTTACACTTCACTCATATATAAGATTCTATAATTAATAGTATTAATATTTAAGTAGGATTAAATACCACCTACAACACAGGGATGGCAGCGTATAGGAGTGTGTAGGGTTAACAGGGAAAGTTACGAGGTGATAAGATCCATCACTCTCAGTACTTTCCTTTGTCAAAGGGTCTGATGTTCACTGAAGTAGCCCCGGGGAAGCGGATGTCTGCGAAGTAAAAGAGCGCACTGCCCATCCGTTCATTAATTATTCAGCCCCTCGCGCCCACACTCAGGTGTAAGTGAGAACGAAAGGAGAAAGTGACATCTTTCATTAACGGCGGGAGGAGGAGGGGGGTAAATTCCTCCAGCGCTCATCCTCACCTCCGGCGCGTGCGAGGAACGTGTCATTTCGCCGAGGGTCTCGACGTGATTCCTGCTAACTGACTCTATATCGACTCGAGACTCGCTGCCATTATGCATTTTACTGTTAGTTAGTGAAGGTGTGAAACGAGTAGGCCAGCTTGTAGATGGATGCGGTTTAATTAGAGTCAGTAAGGTCCAGTTAGAGGAGATTTTCTCAGGCCAAGGTTTAGACCGGCCTCATTTCTAACTTGTGTTATGATTCAGTGGTGTATCCTGTTTACTGAAGTAGTCTAGTATCAGCATCTTATACCATCAGCTACTGAAACACCAACACATCACACATACCGTTCAGTATATTTCAGTATATTATTATTACTGAGTAATATATATTTTATATATATAGTAATATCTATAATGCATATATCACTCAGTGTAGATTCAATATATATTACTGTTTAAATGCTGAACTGAATTAATTGTTTATAAACTTCTAATAAATGTTTTTTTCTCACTTCAAGTAAAAACAAGGGCTACTTTTTAAAAAAAACACAATGCTTTTGAACAAAAGTGCATCATAAAGTGTTTATTTATTATTTATAAACATTTGCAGCCAGGGACATATTTACAAACACTTGTTTTCAGTCATAAAGTAAATAAATAAGATTTAAATAATGATTTAAGGTCGAAAACAAGATTTTTAATCATTGAACACTTGATTAATGAAATATACTGGTTTCAATAGATTTACCAAAGAGATAACATAGGATACAATAACATAGGAAATGAATAGGGGTCAGTTTGTGCATCAAAGGGTAAACAGAAAGGCCACATTACACAAGCTTCTAGAGTCCAGCCCTAGCCAGTAGCGGGTCACTACAATATACATTTTACTGTATTGTCACATTTTGAGCTAGAAAGGAGCTTCAGAAACACCAATTACCTTAAAAGTTATGTGGTGTAAAGTGATATTACAAAATATGAAGATTTTTTTAAATAAATGGTTAAAAAAACAGTAAAACCACTTTTGATTAACAGCAGTAATTCTTTCTATAGTGAAATTCCTCTTATACCCAGAGTTCCTTATGCAGGCATAGGAAAACTACAAAATAATGATGCAACCTCAGTGGTCTGTTGGGTAGGGAATTCTTACGGAAGTGTAACCCAAGATTAGTACTGCCTAGTTCACATAGAGAGGAGAGACATATGGTGAAATATATCAGTCGCTTATTGGTCAATGGGTGCATGTTTAGCGTTTACCTGCAATAACAAGATGAACCTTATTTGAAAGAAATCAGATTTAGGATCTTTAAAAAAGGTGTAAAGTCCTCTATAGTCATTCCCACTGTCTAAAAAATGCTACTCAATAAAAAAACAAGCCTCCAAAATGCAGACTTTACAGGAGAGAACAAAAACCGCCTTTACTTTTAATGCAAGTCAATGGAACCAGAGTTTTGTCCAAGTGATTTTGGAGCATTTCCATTGGTCCATTTATCATGCAATTCTCACACGATGTCGACGGCAGATGGCAAAATTCAAATAAGGCAGAAAAATAAAAATGAACAAAAATGGAGATGCATGCATTTCATTGGCCAGCCATGATATTTTACCATCTGGACATGGTACCGTGTATCTCACACTCACCTGGATGACACCTAAACCCTAACGTGCTGTGAAAGAAAGCAGCACGTAGCAGAATTTCTTCTACAACGAACACAAAGGTGGTGTTGACTGAAAGTTTGGATCTCACACTTGAGAATGACTCAAGCTTCAAGTTCCAGTGAGTCATGAATGGGAAGTAATTCATATCAAGTGACACAATGCGTTTATAATTGCCTGCAATAGCTGCAGCTATTCAGGGCCGAGTGTCATCGCTTAGGATGCTGCTCCATTGTGCGAGGCTGGAGATGTGTGTGCGGCGCTCATGCCTGCAGAAGACTGCCACCTACGTGTTAGAAAGGGCAAGTGAAGGAGGTGGTGGTGGGGGGGGGGGTGGTCTCAGCAGGCTAGGGTTGTAGGGGGGGGGGGGTTAGCGGGTGAGGAAAAAACACACTGCAGATGAAATGTGAAACAAAGACCACCCCTCCCCTGCTTCTCTTTATCCCACTCTTTCTTCTTCTCACGACCCCCCATCTATCTCTCCCTCACTCTCTCTCTCTCGCTCTCGCGCTCACGCTCTCGCTCTCCTCCCCCCCACGATGACCTTGTTTATTGTTGAACGGAAGGGGCCGCATTGGGTTAGTGACATCATCGCTGTTAGCCAGCATGTATTTAGCACAGAGAGAGAGAGAGAGAGAGAGAGAGAGAGAGAGAGAGAGAGAGAGAGAGAGAGAGAGAGAGAGACTGTTAATCGGCTCTTTGTTAGGAGTGCGATTCTGAACAGAAGCTTGAAAAACAGTCGCTCTCCCTCAACAAAGAGAAAGGAAAGCCGGCATTAGTGCCAGAGCGTAGCTGGAATTCTCCCTCATGCCTACAGCGTGTGGATCCTGCTCTGGAATGGGCTCAGCTTGATGTTTTGGTCCAATCTCCTTCCCAGTTCAAGTGGTTGAATGAATCAGTGCCAGGGCTTTGTTTTGTTTCGACTTCCCAAAAACATCTTGACAGAACCGCCATCGTTACCGCGCAGCGCTCAACACAAATGACTAACATTGCTTAGCAGCAACTCTCGCTGGTGTGCTGCTGTGTTTTGGTGCGTCTGCCAGTCCAGCCATGTGCTGTTTATGGGTGCTTCCGAGAAATAAGGCTCATCACTCTGCTGCAATCACACCATCCATCCAGGACTAGAGCTCCACACATGCTCTATATAGTCTGTTGTGTATGTGAATGATATGCACCAACGTTTGATATCACCAACAAAAGCCTGTGGTACTTACACACATACTTACCGCACTCGTATGTTTACGTGAACACTAAACGAAAACTCTAGTTTGTAACCTCTGATTTGGTCCTGTTACATTTTTAGATGAGTAATGTTTGTTTATTTGATGTTTGTAAATAAAAGCTTTGGAGTTTGGCGATGAGTGACAATAGCTTAGTTGATGTTCATTAATAACTCCATTAGAGGGCGGCGGAGAGTGATAGCGAGTTTGTTTATTAAATAACAGTATTATTGCTTATTAAATAACTCCTTTAGTAATGCTGAGTAAGGCTGATGCATTTGATGTAGTTGATAAGATGATGTTTGTTTATTTAATAACAACATTATTGATTGTTAAATAAATCCTTTAGAGAGCGCTAGTGAGTAATGCCTGTTCATTTGAGGTTTGATAATGCTGCCTACAGAGGGCAGCAGTGAGTGTTGTTTGTTTATTTAATAACAGGATGTTATTAATATTTATGTAATGATTGTTAATAACGCCTTTAGAGGGCGATGGTGAGTAATGTTTATATAATAATTGTTAATAAAGACTATGTAGGGCGACGGTGAGAAATGTTTATATAATGATTGTTAATAAAGACTATAGAGGGCAGCAATGAGTAAAGTTTATATAATGATTGTTAATAAAGACTATAGAGGGCGGTGGTGAGTAATGTTTATATAATAATTGTTAATAATGCTTTTAGAGGGCGGCGGTGAGTAATGTTTATATAATGATTGTTAATAAAGTCTATAGAGGGCAGCAATGAGTAAAGTTTATATAATGATTGTTAATAAAGACTATAGAGGGCGACTGTGAGTAAAGTTTATGTAGTAATTGTTAATAAAGTCTGTAGAGGGTGATGGTGAGTAATGTTTATATAATGATTGTAAATAAAGACTGTAGAGAGTGACGATGAGTAACATTTATATATAATGTTTGTTAATAAAGACTGTAGAGGGTGACTGTGAGTAAAGTTTATATAATGATTTTTAGTAAAGTCTATAGAGGGCCATGGTGAGTAATGTTTATATAATAATTGTTAATAAAGACTATAGAGGGCGACTGTGAGTAAAGTTTATGTAGTAATTGTTAATAAAGTCTGTAGAGGGTGATGGTGAGTAATGTTTATATAATGATTGTAAATAAAGACTGTAGAGAGTGACGATGAGTAACATTTATATATAATGTTTGTTAATAAAGACTGTAGAGGGTGACTGTGAGTAATGTTTATATAATGATTGTTAATAAAGACTATAGAGGGCGGTGGTGAGTAATGTTTATATAATAATTGTTAATAAAGACTATAGAGGGCGGTGGTGAGTAATGTTTATATAATAATTGTTAATAATGCCTGTAGAGGGCGACGGTGAGAAATGTTTATATAATGATTGTTAATAATGCCTTTAGAGGGCGGTGGTGAGTAATGTTTATATAGTGATTGTTAATAATGCCTTTAGAGGGCGGTGGTGAGTAATGTTTATATAGTGATTGTTAATAATGCCTTTAGAGGGCGGTGGTGAGCAATGTTTATATAGTGATTGTTAATAATGCCTTTAGAGGGCGGTGGTGAGTAATGTTTATATAGTGATTGTTAATAAAGACTATAGAGGGCGGTGGTGAGTAATGTTTATATAATAATTGTTAATAAAGACTATAGAGGGCGGTGGTGAGTAATGTTTATATAGTGATTGTTAATAATGCCTTTAGAGGGCGGTGGTGAGTAATGTTTATATAGTGATTGTTAATAATGCCTTTAGAGGGCGGTGGTGAGCAATGTTTATATAGTGATTGTTAATAATGCCTTTAGAGGGCGGTGGTGAGTAATGTTTATATAGTGATTGTTAATAATGCCTTTAGAGGGCGGTGGTGAGTAATGTTTATATAGTGATTGTTAATAATGCCTTTAGAGGGCAGTGGTGAGTAATGTTTATATAGTGATTGTTAATAATGCCTTTAGAGGGCGGTGGTGAGTAATGTTTATATAGTGATTGTTAATAATGCCTTTAGAGGGCGGTGGTGAGTAATGTTTATATAGTGATTGTTAATAATGCCTTTAGAGGGCGGTGGTGAGTAATGTTTATATAGTGATTGTTAATAATGCCTTTAGAGGGCGGTGGTGAGTATTGTTTATATAGTGATTGTTAATAAAGACTATAGAGGGTGGTGGTGAGTAATGTTTATATAGTGATTGTTAAAAAAGACTATAGAGGGCAGTGGTGAGTATTGTTTATATAGTGATTGTTAATAAAGACTATAGAGGGCGGTGGTGAGTAATGTTTATATAGTGATTGTTAAAAAAGACTATAGAGGGCAGTGGTGAGTATTGTTTATATAGTGATTGTTAATAAAGACTATAGAGGGCGGTGGTGAGTAATGTTTATATAGTGATTGTTAATAATGCCTTTAGAGGGCGGCAGTGAGTAATGTTTATATAATGATTGTTAATAATGCCTTTAGAGGGCGGTGGTGAGTATTGTTTATATAGTGATTGTTAATAATGCCTTTAGAGGGCGGCGGTGAGTAATGTTTATATAGTGATTGTTAATAATGCCTTTAGAGGGCGGCGGTGAGTAATGTTTATATAATGATTGTTAATAATGCCTTTAGAGGGCGGTGGTGATTATTGTTTATATAGTGATTGTTAATAATGCCTTTAGAGGGCGGTGGTGATTATTGTTTATATAGTGATTGTTAATAAAGACTATAGAGGGCGGTGGTGAGTAATGTTTATATAGTGATTGTTAATAA